>OX451737.1:1159774988-1160443198 GCA_948472305.1 Vicia faba | reverse complement strand
GATTTTTATAAAGAACATGGAATTATACATGAAACGACTGCTCCATATTCTCCTGAAATGAATTCTAAAGCAGAAAGAAAGAATAGAACTCTTACTGAACTTGTTGTTGCAATTATGATGAATTCTGGTGCTGCACCTTACTTGTGGGGGGAAATTGTATTGATTGTTTGCTATGTCCTGAATAGAATCTCCAAGTCAAAATGTAAGATCTCTCCTTATGAGATATTAAAGAAAAGACAACCAAACTTGTCTTATTTGAGAACTTGGGGCTCTCTGGCTTATGTCAGAATTCTGGATCCGAAACGAGTTAAACTCGCCAGTAGAGCATATGAATGTGTTTTCATTGGGTATGCAGCAAACAGTAAAGCATATAGGTTTTATGACCTAGTGGCAAAAGTGATCATAGAATCAAATGACACTTAATTCTATGAAAACAAATTTCCTTTCAAATTGAGAAATAGTGGGGGCACACAATCGAGTCACATTCCTGTGATAAGAAGCACAGAAAGCAACGACAATATAGAAACAGAACTTCGACGAAGTAAACGAGTAAGAGTCACTAAATACTATGGGCCTGAATATGCGGCTTATAATGTAGAACAAGATCCAATGAATCTTTAAGAAGCCTTGTCATCTCTGGATGTTGATTTATGGCAAGAAGATATCAATAATGAGATAGAATCTCTAGAATCCAACAAGACCTGGAACTTCGTAGACTTTCCTCCTGGTTGCAAACCAATTGGTTGTAAATGGGTTTTGAAAAAGAAACTAAAACCTGATGTAACTATTGATAAATACAAGGCTCGCCTTGTTGCCAAGTGTGATACGGTGGGAGAACTGAATTGAGGTTTTGCGTTTGTATTTGCAAATGTTTCGGTTTAGCAAGAGTCGCCACCGACTTTTATTTTATCCTAAGGAAAGGTCAAAAAGCACAGGAAATACCTTTGAGATGTTTTCTTGGGTTCGGGGAGTAGATTACGAAAAGGGAAGGTGCAAGCACCCTTTTCATCCATGGTTATCCATGGGCTCTTAGTTACTTGTTTAGATCACTTTCTTTTGCTTTTCAATTGTTTGAAATGGTGTTTTGTGTGTGGTTTTGAAAGATGTTTTGAAAAGAGGCCATCATTGTGGAAACCTTTGTAATGATTCTTGTTTGAATGTATACAAAGGGGTTTTTGTCTTTTGAAAAGATTTCAGTGTTTGAAAGTTTGATTTGGGAAATGTTTTGAAATTATGTTTGTGTGCTTTGAAAAATAGCAAGGATGTTTTTGCAAGCTTTGATCAAGTAACTAAGAGTTGTCTACCCTATTTTACTCAAAGATCTTTCCTATATGTTTTTAACCCTTTTGACAGTGTTGTTTCACCATTGCATTTGGTGAACAACCTTGTGTTAGGATGTTAAACGGGACAGACGCGGGTCATCGTATAGACCATGATAGCAATTGTGTTAGGTATCTTTGGCAATTTTCCGAGGGACTTGATCATTTTTGTTTAGGCAACCAAGATAGCATCATCGAGGGACTATGATCTTTTGTATTGTTTTTGTTTTGACAAAGTACCCAACATGCATAACATGGCCCATTTTTAAGGAAACAAGTGGATTGTAACCCTAGGGGTGCAAGTGTGTATTGTATTTGATTTTCATGCATTTTTGTCTTTGATTAGGTCAAGCTACTTGTAGATTTGGATTTTTGCATACAAACCCTAATTCTCTAATCATGGCATAATTGAAAGCGTAAAGTGTGAGAATTAAAAGTATAGGCTATTACAACATGATTATGGGGATGAGGGTACAATCTATGAATGGGGGTGTACTTGGCAAGAAATATAAACCCTAGTTTACTATTACATCCAAATTGAATTTAAATGCATAAATAATAAATGGACAATATTTAAATGAACAAAATAAATAGGCAAAATACCCTTTTTGGTCCCGTATGTTAATGCCAAGGTTCATTTTGGTCCCTTAACTAAAAAAAGCGTCATATTGGTCCCTTAACTCTTCAAAACGCCTCATTTTAGTCCTTTTCGTCTAATTAGCAGCGAATTTAGCTACGAAATTCTTATTTTTTTCGTAGCTAATTAGACAAAAAGGACTAAAATGAGGCGTTTTGAAGAGTTAAGGGACCAATATGACGCTTTTTTTAGTTAAGGGACCAAAATGAACCTTGACATTAACATACGGGACAAAAAAGGGTATTTTGCCAAATAAATATATCAAATAAAAAATGAATTATGCAAAAAAGGTTTTTGTTTATTTATGTATGTAAAAATATTTAATTGTAAAAAATAAAGAAATAAATAAAAGATTAGTTTTATTAGGTTAAGGGTAAAACCCTAATTTTCTTTAAGAAAGTAAATATATTAATTATTTTATTTATATACAATAAAAATAAAATATTATATGTAAAAAAAGTATTTATTAAGTATATTTAATAATAGAAGTAAAAATATAATATTTTATATTTTTATTCTAAAATATCTAATAAAATAAAAGTATATATATATATATATATATATATATATATATATATATATATATATATATATATATATATATATATATATATATATATATATATATATATATATATATATATATATATATATATATATATATATATATATATATATATATATATATATATATATATATATATATATATATATATATATATATATATATATATATATATATATATATATATATATATATATATATATATATATATATATATATATATATATATATATTTAGAAAAATGTTTTTAATGTGAATAAAAATAAAAGTATGATTTATATATCATTTTTAAGTTTTAATAAATAAGATAAAAGTATTTAAATTATTTTCTATGCTATAAAAATAAAAATAAAAAGCAAAATAAATGTGAAAAAATTATGAAATTATTTTTGAGCATTTTTTATATTTGGGAATAAATAAATAAAGTCATAAATAAAAATAAAAATTCAAAAAATATAAAAGTACAAGAAATTGGGCCAGAGGGTGTCAAAAGGAAAGGGGGGGTGTCAAAAGCAGTCAGGCCAAGCCCAGCCCAAAACTTCATCTTCAACCTCTGGCTTTTGAAAAAATGTGCGCGTGCCCTGTACAAACTACCAGATCCTGTATACGAGCTCTATTGCAAAAACACATAACATCAAACTTGTAGAGAATTTCAAGACGATTCCAACCATATAAACAACTTGTCTTAACTCTCAAAGACCAGAGAGAATTTCTCTGGCCCTAAAATCTGACCTAGTTTTTTCAGCATGTTCATGAATGAAATTCTCTTAGCACACTTAATATAAATGAAAATTGAGCATATGTACAGCTTCATGGCAATGAACACTACATTTTTTATTCACAAACCTAAGGCTAAATGTTCCTAAATAGAGAGATAGGAAGTTGGAAAAAACCTGTTTCAGCTGACCTCGTGTAGGGCAATGTAGAGTTTTTCAACAAGGCTTGAGATGTCTGGGAGCTTGCTTGGACTTCACTTGACCTTCTCCAATAGCCTGCTTGCCTTGAATGTCCTTGAATCAGCCTATAGAACTCAACCTGCACAAGCTCAAAATGAAAATGGTAAACACTGTAAATGAAGTTACAGTTGGTGTTTGAGGTTTGGGATTGCTTGGATGAGTTGAATGGAAGGTGTTTGAAGCAACTTGGGGCAAAACGCATGAGCCAAATGAGCTATGAAACTCAAGTTGCAGATTCTGCCCTGTTTTGCCAAGGGAATGTGATTTCTGGCTATAGGGTGTTTAGAGGCTCAAGCAATCGTGTTTCTGACTTAGAGGGATGTGAGAAATATGTTCAAAGTGTTTGCACAAGTTTATCTTTGCTGGTGTTCAAGTTCTAAGGTTTTGGACAAGTTTCTTGATTTTGAAGTCAAATGTGTGAAGTGATGAAAACAGGCATGTACAGGCTATCCTTATGCTTGCATACTTTGCTCTTGGCCCCTATAACTTGTGGATTTGATTTGCTCTTTGAGATATGGACCAATGCTCAAGGGATTGTGGTTTGACATAAAGCACATTATGGCAAAAATGGAAATGTGTCTTTTTCTACTTAGGGCTTAATTTTGTGTACAATGTCCAAATGACCAAAACAATGGCTTAGACTGATGGATTTGCATTAAATTATTGAGTGTGAAGTGGTTTAGAGGCCTGTAAACTAGTGTAAGGCATGCTGACTTGAAATTGTAACTTGTATGAACATGAATATGCCATGGATGAAAAGTGAGTTTTTGCCAACTTCAAGCCTTCGATTCTCCCTAACCACAAATGTGTTTGAGGAGTTCTTGGACAATTTGGAAAGCTTGCAACATGCTATATAATCCATCTTTGAAATGAAACTTGATATTCCAAGTGAAACTATGTGAAAAATGGCCAAGAAGATAGGTCAAAATCCTGCCTAAACTAGGGCAAAATTTCACTAAGTTAAAAGTTTTAGGGACCCTTGTTCCAAAAATCATAACTTGAGATCCAAGCTTATTATGAGAAAACTTTGTGAATCAAAGTTGTAAACTTTGTGAAGGACTACAACTTTCATGTTGGAGGTTTTGTTTGAATCCAAGTGCATCATGGTGAAAATATGGGGCAAAGTTAGGAAAAATTAAGAAAATTTCATAACTTAGAAAAATTCTAAGTTATGAAAATTTTCAACTTTAAACCCTAATTTGCCATTTTGGGTTTCTTGATGAACAAGTTTCATATTTTGACACATATTGATGAAAAATTACCCTTGGCACTTGATTTTGACCAAAAAGTCAAAGTTTGACTTTTCAGTGTACAGTCAAATTTTGATCAGTTGACTGAAAAATTCATCTGTCAATCCAATGCATTTGGGATCTTTTGAACTTGTTGAATAGGTAAAGATGATGTCATTGAGTCCTTGAGTCCATGGTTGAGCCCAATTTGTCATTGGCTAGGTCAAAAAAATCAGAAATTGCCTTTGTGCAGTCAAAACCCTAAAAATGACCATTTTGCCCTTTTGGTGATCTGATCAAATTTCTTGTGGATTTATGGTCCAAACTTGATCAAATGGTTCATGTGAGTTCATAAAAGTTGATGTGGGTCAAAATTCATGAGGTTTGACTGCAAATTGGCCACAGTTGACTTTTTCCCCAATACAGTTGATTTATAGGTCAACTGTCCAATTGACTGGGCAAAAATTTGATTCAAGGCTTGAAACTTGGTATGGACAAACTTATGAGTCCAACATGAAGTATGAAAGCCACTTTGGGCATTGTAGGTCAAAAAATGTAATTGCAAGCTTCTCAAGTCATGTTTAAAGCATTGGTTTTGATGAAGACAACATGGATATCAACATTCAAAGGATGTGCAAAAAGTTTATCAATATCATATAAAACCTTGTTACAAGTCTTGAAGATTAGAAGAAGAATTATTAAAGAAACAACAAATGTCAAAAGGTATAAATAATTCTTAAACTTGAATATAGATGTTCACAAATATGCATTCATAATCATATACATATCCCGCATTTTTAACAATAAGAAAAACTATGTTTGAGATCTTTTTCAAAAGGATTTTTTGAAAATAAACTTTCAGGAACCGGTTCCTACCTAACAGGGAACCGGGTTCCAAACTTGTTCAAAAATCACTTCCCTGGAATTTGTACCAGGAACCGGGTTGTACCTATAGGGGAACCGGTTCCTGCGTGTTATTTTTGAATTCTGGGTTATAACGTTCACTAAGAACCGGGTTCTGCCTGGGTCGGGACCAGTTCCCAGCGAACCAGTACAGATTTTCTTTTGTTTTTTGAACATAATTCAAATGGTATTCTTTCATGATTGCATTGCACCTTTTCATATCAAATGGCATGAATGAAGAGGTATTTGTGACATTATAAATTGTGCAGATTTTCAAATTCAAATAACCTTCTTCAATTAACAATTTTCATCATTCAAATTTGCATATTCTTACAAAACTTTCAAGTGTTCTTACAAATCATAATTTTTGTGAAACTTGCCATATACATTTTCATTAAGAAATCATTACAAGTTTCATACATTCATTGTGAACATTTATAGTCATTGCTTGAGAATTGTTTCTTTCTTGAAGAAGAAGATCAATCAAAGATTGATAGTGCTCTCCATCTCTTTCAAATAAATCATTGTATTACAAAAAGAAGGTGTTCCCTTACTATCCAGGATTGTTGGAAGTAAGTGTTGTGATTTGAAGAGGATCGTTCTTTGAAATTCTGGCTGCAGATACTCAATGTTATGACACCGTATCTGACTTTCTATAAGACAGTAAATACAAAAACAGTAAAGAACACAGTCAATTGTTTACCCAGTTCAGTGTGCAACAACACCTACTCTGGGGGCTACCAAGCCAGGGAGGAAATCCACTATAAGAGATATTAATTCAGGAATAAACTAACCAGTTTATCTCCTTCACTTAAGACCTACCCAATGCAACTTCAATCTAAGTACAACTTAAACCTGAGTTCCTACTCACTCCCCCTCAATCACAGCAATGATACTTAAAACAATTGACTAATGATTTAATGAAGACACTCTTCAAAACATACACTTGATTATGTTTCACAGCTTTTTAATCAAGCAACACAAACACTCTTGCTTCACAGCTTTGAGTGATACATAACCCAAACTTGACTTTGCTTCAAAGCTTTAGTCAAGAGACACAAAACACTCTTGCTTCAAAGCTTTGAGTGATACAAAACCCTTACAATTAAAACCTATTCCAAGTCACTTATCACAATGATACTTGCTTGGATTACAATAGTTAAAACTATACAGCTTCTAAAAGATCTTATGTCAAAAAGGGATAAATTCCAAACAGCAGCCCTGTTGAATATATAGCAGTTGCATCTTCAGTTAGGGTTTCCACAAAAAGCTAGGGTTAATTCCGTTTGACCTTAAGACTTGGTCATAGGACTTTATCAACCAGGTTAGGGTTGAGCTAGGTTAACCCCAAGTCCACGAGATTTTCTGTTCTGGAAAGACTGAGTCATTTTCCTGAAAAAACTCAGAATTACCCAAACTGCATGACTGTTAGTTCAGAACAGGATGTCTTAACATTTGTTATGACATCTGAATTCCTGTCTACTGATTTTGGTAAATGTGATCTTTTTGCAAAATGCTCAGATACACACTCATAAACAGCAGCACCTGTATGACAAGATTTTTCTGCAAAGGTACCTAATAAATCAATACCTAATAAACTAGAATGTTATGACATCAGTCATGACATTCACACACCTGGTTTTACCAAAAATGCATGCCAATAACTAAACAACTACAAACTCCCCCTTTGGCAGATTTTTGGCTAAAGCCCCTAAGCAATCAGAGATAGATAGCAGCAGAATAAATATGACTGCAGAAAAATAGAATGTCTATCAAGTAATTGACCACAGAATAATATCTCCCCCTCTTTAGCCACAAATGGGCCAAAGATACATGTTCTTAAAAGTTATACAGTCATCCCAAAAGTAATAAAACAACAACTAAAATCTGAACACACTTGCAAACTCCACCAGGGTCCAACATCAACTCCACCAACCTTTAAGCACTGTCCCCTTCAGAGGAGCTAGTTTCTTCAGTATTGAGTTGATCTTCAGCAGCACCCTCTTCCCTTCTGTTTCCTTCAGCTTCCTCCTTTTCTAACCTGGCAATTAGGTTTTCTAGGGTCTTTTTCCTAGTCTCCAGCTCTTTGCAGGTCTCTTTCAATACAGCTATAACATCAGATGTTTTGGACTGAGTCTTCACAGATGATGTCTCAGCTGATGTTATGACAATATCAGGAGCATGAGATCCCTGAAATAGCTTGTAGTGTAACCCAAGAGCAGGAGCTCTTTTGCAAGCAGTATCTCTTGCCACCAGGATATCAGGGTACTGTGCAAGGATAATTCCACACAGGAGGGAGGGAAAGGCAATAGGGCCTTTGACAGCAAAGCTACCAGCATGTTTTAGAGTTTGTTCAAAAATATACCTGCCATAGTCAAATTCAGTCTTGGTTCCCACAGCATAAATAAATCTCCCTAATCCTGTGGAGATAGTAGATTTATGGTTTGTAGGGACCCAGTTGGCTGCACCAATCTTGTGCAGGATGGCAAATTTCATGCTTAGTTTGCTGGCATTCAGCTTGCCTTTCAAGGGCCAGCACTTGACTTGTCTTGCTGTGATGGTTTGACAAACTTCATTGTCAATGACTTCCAGTTCAGGGCAATCCTCATTTGATCTTCCAAGAAATTTGTTAATTTCTGATGGAGAGAAATTAACCCTTCTTCCTCTAACATAAACACATTCAAAGTCAGCTGACCTTCCATCAACACATTCATCAGACAAGTTAACTATGAACTCCTTGACCAGATTTTCATAGCACTTGGTAAATTTTACCACAGTCTTCATCAGTCCAGCAGTTTTAATCAGGTCCATGATTTCCTTGCACTCCATGGCATCATTATTTAGCTCTCTTTCTAAAGCTATTCTCTTCAAGCAAACATACTTCCATCTGTTGGCATTGTCAGGGTGGTGAAAAGAGATGTTGTCTGTTGGGACTTCAGGAACTCTAGCCATTTTGATGGAGGGGAGTTTCCTTCTGATGGGAATTTCTTCAGCATCAATCTCAAACTCTGATTCTTCATCAGAATCAGAAGACTCGGGTTCTTTTCTTTTCTTTGTAATTGGTTGTCTACCAGTATGCACTTGGGCTTTCACCTTCCCTTTGGACTGACCAGTTTTCACAGATTCTACCCCAGTCTTGCCTTCAGCCTTGGATTTCTTATTAGCAGGTTTCTCTTTGGTCATACATTGTGCAGCATTCTTATTACCCTTTCTTTTCATCATTCTCCTAGTTATGCTAGGGTTTACATTGGCAATTAAATCATTGTCTGAGTATTCCTCGTCCACATCAATGATAGGTGGATCAACAGTTTTCTCTGAAGGGTTCTGAATGTTGTCATTTGGTGTCACAACATTCTCAGAGACATCTACATTTGCTTCAACATTTGGGCTTGTTGATTCTTAATTTAATGGGACAGAAATCCCCGGTACAGAGTGGTTTTCGCTTAGTATTCTTGTAACAAGCCTAGAAATTGCTTGATGTACTTGAGCTGATCCTTCCTTATTTGGTACAGAGGAAGAAGGATGAGAAGGATTACCAGAAGTAGTAGCTTGAGCTCTTCCTGCATGCCTAGTTCTCAGCTTTTTGACTTTGGAGGGGTCAGTTGCCATTTCTCTGAGAGGAGTGATCTCCAGGACTTCAGAATCTATGCATGTGGTGATTGCTCGAGAATCTTGGTCAGATGATGAAGATGAAGTGGTCGCCTTGGTTGAAGATGATGTTTGAGACATTTTGATTGACTTAGAGCACCAGTAGCAATTTGAGAGAAAACTTTGATTGAGAGAAGGGAATAGGTTGCAAAGTCGAGAGAGGTAGGAGGCAAATGAGAGTCTATTCAACTTCTTAATAATTTTGAAAGAATTGGAAAAACATATGATTAACCCACTAAAAATAGACTTAACAAAAATAACTCCTTCAACCCTTGCTTTAAGCAAAATTAATTGCTATAATTTCTCATGTTGGCAAATACCCATCTTGCCCCTCAAGTTTTCAAGTTGATTTCCATCAAGAGCCTTGGTAGAAAAATCAACCAGCTGAAGCTTAATGATACCATGTTCCAGTTTAATTGTCTTCTTCTCTACAAGGTCAATGTGCTTGGTCCTGCTATGCTGAATAGGGTTCTTGGAAATATTGATTGTATTCAGATTGTCACAATACAATGTCACAACATCTTGTGAGACATTATACTCAGTGAGCATCTGTTTTGTCCAGATAATTTGAGAACGGCTACTACCAGCTGCAACTATTTTAGCACAGAGTTGAAAAGGCAATCTTTTGACATGAATCATAGCTCTGGCAGATTCCTGTATGATCCTATTTTTCCTTCTGTCAACTCCATTTTGATGAGGAGTTATAGGAGAAGAGACTTCATGACTCATTCCTTCTGAGAAACAGAATTTATTAAACTTGTTGTTTCCAAAATCCTTGTCATGATCACTTCTGATTCTGACAATACATCCTTCTTTTTGGGTTTTCTTGCATTGTTCTCTAAAAACTTCAAGGTTATTCACCACATCATAGACATATCTCTTTTTACCAAGCCTTTCAATTTGATGTTCACCACAAACCCTCCTTTTATCAATTTGCAGTCTTGGAATCCTTCTGACTGCTTCCATAGAGATAGTTCTTTTCATTCTTCTTAGATGAAGATGGTCAAGTTTATGGTGCCACAGTTTCATCTCTTTTTCTTCTTTGGTAATAGAACACATAGTGGAGTTATTAGTGTTCTCAGGCTGCCACAAGTAACAGTTATCTTTAGATCTGATTCTTTTCATTACAACTTCTAGTTTTTCATTAATTACTAGACATTTAGATTTTGAGAAGTTGACCTTGAATCCTAGATCACACAATTGACTGATACTAATGAGATTAGCAGTCAGACCTTTTACCAATAGTACTTCATTCAGATTTGGAACTTCAGGGCAGTCCAAATTACCAACTCCTTTGATTTCACCTTTAGCACCATCTCTAAAGGTCACATAACTAGTGGTGTGAGGTTTAACATGATTGAGAATGTTCTTTATTCCAGTCATGTGTTAGAGCACCCACTGTCAAAGTACCAGCCCTCCTTTGCAGAGACTCTTAGGGAAGTGTGGGCTATCAGGGCAGTAGCCTTTTTCTTCCATTGAGGAGTATGTGGTACCCTTTTTGACTTAGGTTTAACACCTGAGTTTTGATTAGGGTATCCATGCAATTTGAAGCAGAAAGGCTTTATGTGGCCATACCTCCCACAATGATGACATCTCCATCTTTGGTGCTTTTTCTTCATATATCTCTGTTCCTGATGTTGAGAGTTGTGTTGAGACATCTGCTTTGACATTTGTTTAACAGGCCTGATCTTCTTGTTTGCACCAGATTTCTTAGCTTCCACAAATCCTAGTCCAGATTTGTTTCCCACATTTTGTCCAACCTGAAGGATCTCTTCCAATTTGTCTGTTCCATTAGTCAGCATCTTGACAGATTTGGTCATTTGGTTCAGTTGTGAGTTCACCAATTGAACTTCCCCTTCTAGGTGACTTATAGTTTCAAGGTCTGCCCTTTTTTCAGCCTCCAGCTTTATGATGAGTTTTGATTGTTTCTCATTCTGCACACAGACTTCAGCACTTCTGATACACAATTTCTTGTAAGTATCAGCCAGTTCTTCAAATGTCACTTCTTCATCACTAGTGTCACTTTCAGAGGTACAAACACCAGTTAGAGCAGTAACTAGTTTGGCAGATTCTTCTTCAGAATTACTTTCTGAATCACAGTCAGACCAAGTAACAGTCATTCCTTTCTTTTGTTTCTTAAGAAAGGTAGGACATTCAGCTCGAATATGCCCATATCCTTCACAACCATGGCATTGAATTCCTCTGCCTTGATTTCCCTTCTCTTCTGACCTTGGTCTTCTGCTGGAACTGTCAATGTCAGAGGGAATGTTATGAACATTAGACCTTGACTTTGGATCTATTCTTTTGATGAGTTTGTTGAATTGTCTTCCAAGCATGGCTATAGCTTCTGAAATATTTTCTTCTTCATCCTCCTTGTTTTCAACATCAGTGTTGGATACAAGTGCTATGCTCTTGTTCTTCTTGTCACCATTTTCAGTGATCCCCATCTCAAAAGTCTGAAGAGACCCAATAAGTTCATCCACTTTCAACTTGATGATGTCCTGGGCTTCCTCTATGGCAGTTACCTTCATTGCAAATCTTTTAGGCAAGGATCTGAGAATCTTTCTCACCAATTTTTCTTCTGACATCTTTTCTCCCAGTGCTCCTGAGGTGTTGGCAATCTCCAAGATGTTCATGTGAAACTCATGAATGGTTTCATCTTCCATCATTTTTAGATTCTCAAACTTGGTAGTCAACATCTGAAGCCTTGACATTTTTACTTTGGAAGTGCCCTCATGGGTAGTTTTGAGAGTGTCCCAAACTTCCTTGGCCAGTTCATATTGATGTACTAGTCTGAATATGTTTCTATCAATTCCCTTGAACAAGGCATTTAAAGCTTTGGAATTTCCCAGGGCTAACTCATCTTCTTCTTTACTCCAATCTTCCTCAGGCTTCAGACTGACTGTCCCATCTTTCTCAGTTATGGTGGGATGGTTCCATCCTTTGTCAGCAGCTCTCCAAGCCTTTTTGTCCAGAGATTTTAAGAAGGCAATCATACGAGGTTTCCAGTAGTCATAATTTGTTCCATCCAGAATGGGTGGTCTATTTCCAAAAACTCCTTCTTTGTCCATAGTGCCAGAAAGTGATATCCCTAGATCTCACCCAGTAATACAGGCAGGGTGCCTGCTCTGATGCCAATTGAAATTCTGGCTGCAGATACTCAATGTCACGTTCAATGTTATGACACCGTATCTGACTTTCTATAAGACAGTAAATACAAAAACAGTAAAGAACACAGTCAATTGTTTACCCAGTTCAGTGTGCAACAACACCTACTCTGGGGGCTACCAAGCCAGGGAGGAAATCCACTATAAGAGATATTAATTCAGGAATAAACCAACCAGTTTATCTCCTTCACTTAAGACCTACCCAATGCAACTTCAATCTAAGTACAACTTAAACCTGAGTTCCTACTCACTCCCCCTCAATCACAGCAGTGATACTTAAAACAATTGACTAATGATTTAATGAAGACACTCTTCAAAACATACACTTGATTATGCTTCACAGCTTTTTAATCAAGCAACACAAACACTCTTGCTTCACAGCTTTGAGTGATACATAACCCAAACTTGACTTTGCTTCAAAGCTTTAGTCAAGAGACACAAAACACTCTTGCTTCAAAGCTTTGAGTGATACAAAACCCTTACAATTAAAACCTATTCCAAGTCACTTATCAAAATGATACTTGCTTGGATTACAATAGTTAAAACTATACAGCTTCTAAAAGATCTTCTGTCAAAAAGGGATAAATTCCAAACAGCAGCCCTGTTGAATATATAGCAGCTGCATCTTCAGTTAGGGTTTCCACAAAAAGCTAGGGTTAATTCCATTTGACCTTAAGACTTGGTCACAAGACTTTATCAACCAGGTTAGGGTTGAGCTAGGTTAACCCCAAGTCCACGAGATTTTCTGTTATGGAAAGACTAAGTCATTTTCTTGAAAAAACTCAGAATTACCCAAACTGCATGACTGTTAGTTCAGAACAGGATGTCTTAACATTTGTTATGACATCTGAATTCCTGTCTACTGATTTTGGTAAATGTGATCTTTTTGCAAAATGCTCAGATACACACTCATAAACAGCAGCACCTGTATGACAATATTTTTCTGCAAAGGTACCTAATAAATCAGTACCTAATAAACTAGAATGTTATGACATCAGTCATGACTTTCACACACCTGGTTTTACCAAAAATGCATGCCAATAACTAAACAACTACATTCTTCATTCACATTAGTGTTTGTTTGACCTTAAAGGTGTTCCCTTACTATCCAGGATTGTTGGAAGTAAGTGTTGTGATTTGAAGAGGATTGTTCTTCATTCACATTAGTGTTTGTTTGACCTTAAAGGTGTTAAGAACCTTTGGTCACCCTATAGGTTAGATAGTAAGCATATGCTGTACAATCATTCTAAACTATAGTGAAATCTCTTTCGTGTTGGAAAGGGGACTGGAGTACTCTCGGATTGTGAGGGGAACCAGGATATATCATCGTGTTCTTTACTTTTCCGCTTTTATCGTTTTCATCACCATAATCAAGAAAAGATAAGATATAGTCAAAAACCTTCAAACACTTAACCACAAATTACTACAAGTATTCTCATAAAACCGAATAAATTTTTATATACCTAATTCACCCCCCCCCCCCCTCTTAGGCACTCTTAGACTTACAAAAAAATCCCTGTGCAAACTCAAACCCTAATTTAGGTCATCAGTGCAAGGAGATGTCTTGAGCAGAGCAAACCCTAGCTTGATCTTGAGTTCAAAGAGCCTTGTGATGAGAAAAGTTAATAGAATGAGAGGGCAAATTTTGGGGTACAACACCAAGGGTTTTAGACAAAGAGAAAATATAGATTTCTTCGACACCTTTTCTCCTGTCACTAGAATTACATCCATTAGGGTACTTATTTAAATAGCTGTTATTTATAACTTAATAGTACACCAAATGGATGTTAAAACAACTTTTTTAAATGGTGACTTAGAAGAAGAAATCTATATGGAACAACCGGAAGGGTTTGTAATCTATGGACAAGAAAACAAGGTCTGTAAGTTAAATAAGTCTTTGTATGGACTAAAACAAGCTCCTAAGCAATGGCATGAAAAATTTGATAACTTAATGATATCAAATGGGTACAAAGTGAATGAAAGTGACAAATGCGTTTACTATAAATCTAAGAATAGCATATGCACTATCATATGTCTTTATGTTGACGATCTACTCATATCTGGATCAAACATTCAGACCATTAATGATGTGAAATCACTGTTGTGCAACAACTTTGATATGAAAGATCTCGGAGAAGCAAATGTGATCCTTGGTATCAAGATCACGAGATCCGAACAAGGAATTTCTTTGGATCAATCACATTATGTGGAGAAGATATTAAAGAAATATAATTACTTTGAATGTAAACCTGCATGCACACCATATGATCCAAGTGTGAAACTGTTTAAGAACACTGGAGAAAGTGTCAGACAATCAGAATATGCGAGCATCATTGGCAGTCTTAGGTATGCCACTAATTGTACTAGACCCGACATTGCATATGCCGTAGGATTGTTATGCAGGTTTACGAGTAGACCGAGTAAAGAGCACTGGAAAGCTATTGAACGAGTCATGAGGTACCTCAAAAGGACCATGGATCTCGACCTACATTATTAGAAGTTTCCTGTTGTACTAGAAGGGTACAGTGATGCAGATTGGAATACTTTGTCAGATGATTCCAAAGCTACTAGTGGCTATATATTTAGCATAGATGGAGGAGCTGTATCTTGGAAATCAAAGAAACAAACTATTCTAGCTCAGTCCACAATGGAATCTGAGATGATAGCACTAGCCACAACTAGTGAAGAAGCAAGTTGGTTGAGATGCTTACTAGCTGAGATCCCTTTATGGGAAAAACCTATGCCAGCTGTGTTGATCCACTGCGATAGTACCGCGACTATTGCAAAAATTGAGAACCGTTATTATAATGGTAAAAGACGTCAAATAAGGAGGAAGCACAACACTGTTAGAGACTGTATCTCTAAAGGAGCTGTAAGAGTGGATCATATATGCACTGATGAAAGTTTAGCAGATCCTTTGACGAAAGGATTAGCTAGAGAGAAAGTCCATAATACATCCAAAAATATAGGACTAATGCCTATAAAGAAATGAGTTGCTCATAATGGTAACCCGGCCTAGATGACTGGAGATCCTAAGAAATAGGTTCAATGGATAATAACAAGTTATGAGTAATATGAGATGATCATGCAAATAAAGCATGAATCCAGAAGTAATAAGAGGATGAGATAATAAAAGATCTTAATGAGATCTATACTCTATATGGGGGAGTACCTAGGCTACAAGAGTACTCTTTATAGACTCACCTTTGTGATTGTGGAACTTGGGTCGGTTCCTATGGAATTACGAGGCAGAATTCCTAGAGCCTTCACTAAACCGGGATATACGTGCAGGGCCATTAAAGCACGGACTATTAGAATACATATTAAGAAAAGGTTGTGTGTGGGTCTGATGTCTGAGATAGAGTTCAAGACAATAGTGTCACTCTAGTTGAATCAGAATTCTACTTGCTACGCAAAGGTTCAAGTCGTAGACACCTTTGCTTATGCACAATCTTAGAAACATTTAACGTACTTCTAAAATCACCTTTTAAATTCAAGTGGGGGATTGTTGGAAATCTTGGTATGATGTAAATTTGGAGTGGGAGTTGGAATGTTTTATTGACATTAAATGGGCAATAAATTAGCACAAGTAAGAACTAGTATGGAAGTGAATTTGAAAAGATTCATTTTAGTCCCACATATGAGGGATTATAAATATTAGTAGTGTATATATATTCCAACTTGGCCAATTGGGTTGGACCCCAAAGGGCACCCCAATTTTGTAAATGAGTGAGGACACACCCATAAGCCATCTAGACACACGCACGCGCGCGCTACCGCCACCGTCCGGCCGACCGGCTTGGCTCGGTTCGGTTCGGTCTAGATGAATTAAATTTTTGGAACCCGAATTAGTGGAAATTAATTATCATTACTTCTACAATATGTAGTGAAGTGAGATATTTTCCACTTGGGTGTTAAGTGAGGCATTGTTGATTTTAAAATCCAAGCCATATCCTCCACTTTGAGATGATGCAAATTCTCCTTTCTCATGATTGCGGGTAGTAAGTATGTTTTCCACACGGACAATGAAGATGATGTCTTATCTTATAAAATTAACCAACACACTTGTGTTTTAAAATTTTTAAAGGTGAACTACGTGTACCCCGATCCCCTATTACACTAAAGATGGTACATAGGCACTAAAGGTTCGCAACCGCGGAGGGTGCAAAAATCATAAAAAAAATACTTCTTTTCTCACCTCCACCATCTATTTCTATACAACACATTTTATAGCCAAAATATACAAATTTTACAAAGAGGTTCCTACGGAGTACTGTAGATGTTTAGGGTGCTAGTACCTTCCTTTTGCATAACCAACCCCCTTATCTTGAATCTTTCCCCCTCTTTTTGGGTTACTCTCTCTTTTCCCATTCCTTTGGAAACAATAAAGCGCGGTGACGATTTTTATTTTGATATGTATAAGTCCAGTCAATCCAATGGCTTAGTCTTAAACATTTCTACCGCTACAGTCGCTGCCATACTCAACGACTGTATAGGCTTGCCTCCTGGTGTGACTATACGTCGAGGCTATCCTTCGGGGTTCTGCACCAACCCAATCCAAAGTAGGATTGTCAATTGTGTCGACCAAATTGATGCTCTCCTCGGTCGCACTAATTCCTTCGGTGTCCATATGCTCTGACGACTCGGGAGTGTCGGCCGTTTACCTGCAAAGCATAGGAAACCAGTGAATTCGATAGCAAATCCAAATTCACCTTTCCACGACGCAGATGAAGAGGCTAAGCAACCAAGTCGGCATTCATTCACGCAGAAAGGTGGAATACATGTCTCTCGACTGCTCCATGAAAATCTTTCCAAGTCTTATAAGATCGCAACAATCGCAAGGATGAACATTTACGCGAATACATCGGGCACATGAAGAGTGAGGTGGGCAGAGCATGAATTTGATGACCAAACTCACGAATTCACCGGGGATTGCAACAATTTTAGGTGCAAAACCCATGATTTTCACGGGGACATAGGGAGACCATGGGGAAGATTCATCTGAGTGTCGGTGTGAAGATGAATCTCTCAGGCATAATCACGAATTATACGCCTAAAACGCATGGATCCCATGCACAAATCCCCAGTTACAAAGTTCTACTACTAAAAAAACATCAAAACCTATCTACATATAATGCATCACGGAAAAGTACTTACTTGAAGAAGGATAGACGAAGAACGACAGTGGCAGATGAAGGATACACGGCGAGTTGCGCGGTGGCGTCATCCATCACAGAGGAAGACATAGCGCTGGCAGCAGGGAGAATGGAGAGCGCGAAAATATGAAAGTAAATTATGAGCCTTGAATCCCTATTTATAGAGCTGACGTGGAATGCGAAATATCGCGTCGGGTGGCTCATAAGCCGCCTTTCTCCTTGACACCTGCATGTTTAGTCAATGATGATCCCTATTTACTAGGCCATCATTGTTATCCCAAAGGTCACGCCACGTGTCAAACGCATTACCTCCTCCCCACGAGTCGAGTAACAATTAGAATGAAGCCACCTCAAATCCTTGCCGAACTCTGCTCGGGTAAACAACATACCGATGACACTCTCCGTCATTTATTGAAAGCCCCGCGTCGAGCAGTGCACCTCACGAAAGAACAAGATGGACATTAAGTCATAACTCCATCAGGAGAAACGACTTGGGGGGATCCTGTTCTGGATTGGGCCTGCCCTTGGCCTAACTCCATGTGAGGCCCAATCCAATTGTATCGTCCAAGACTTGCTGGTCGATTCTTCCCTTGATACCGATGAGCAACAACTACTCCCCACGAGGAGACACAACTCACCACATGGAGAGGAACCCAGTTACCCTCAGGAGGATCATCGTCGGTCAAGAGGACCTCGAGGTCTCGCTCCAATCCTCTCCTCGACCTAAAGGTCCTATCACACGACCTCACGATCAGTAGGAGCATCCATGACAAGCAGAAGCATCTCGCAAGCATCCTTATTGTAGGGCTGACTATCAACGTCTCTAAATATCACGGAGTCTTCGTGGCCCCAAAAAGATCGCATTCATATCCTCCTGATCTTGCGAAACAAGTCATTTAGGTAGGGGATCATGTGCGGGTCACCACTACTCACGTAGGACCTGGAAGTCTCCACCTTGGGCCTGCTTAACCAGTCCAATGGGGAGACCTTGGCCCAGCGCTTAGGGCTATAAATATCTTCTCTTACGAGAGGGTCAGGTATTGAACATTCCTTACTCACATACTTGCTCGCTCATTCCGGAACTTACTTTGGCATCAGAGTATCTTGCAGGTACACTACAAGAAAAACCTGATTTAGCTTGGGGCAAATGGCTAGGGGTTAAGCCCCTAGCTAAATTTTCTATTAGCTTGGGGTTAGCCCATGTCTAAATAACATAAAAAGAATTTTAAAATTTGGTATGACTAGGAGCTCCCCGTAGCTAAATTTTAGGAGGGAGTTTGAAATAAAATTTGTTGGATGTTTGCGAGAGGGTGGCACATGGGAAAAAGGAAAAACATTTAGCGAGGGGGCATCACCTCGCCATAAATAATAGTCGTTGGCCATTTGTGAGGGGCCATCACCTCGCCAGCAAAATAGTAGTTTTGCGAGGGGCTAACCCTAAGCCCATTTTCACATCACTGTTACATCTATGAACCGGCTTGCGTGTTGCAGTGGAATAACAGTTGTTGGCAGCTAGCGAGGAGCTAGCCCCAAGCTAGTTATGGTACCATTTGGCAGCTAGCGAGGAGCTAACCCCAAGCCAAGTTTGGTATCGTTTACGCATTATATCTTCTTCTTTCTCTTTCATTTAAGCAGTCTCTCAATTTCTTCTTCTTCTTCTTCTTCTTCTTCTTCTTCTTCTTCTTCTTCTCTGCAACTCCCTGAACCTCCTCTTTTCCTACATTTTTTCTCTCCATTAATCCTACATTTTACTCTATTGGAAGCTTTAACTTTTTATTTCAAAGGTAATAAAATTATTTCTATATGTTATTTAAGATATATATTATTATATTAATTTATAAATTCTAATTTTTGTTGGATTAAATTCGTAAGTATTTATTATATTTTTCTCCATCAACACTAGCTTTGTTTAATAAAGCTTCTTTATAAGGTATGTAATTTATTTTACTTTTTTATTGAAATTTTTTCTGAATTATATGTTACATTTAGGTAAATTAAATTGGTTTAAGTATGTATTAAATTTAGTTGATATAATTATGTATGTTAGATTTAATTTATATATATTATATATTAAGTTAATTGTTATTCTGAAAATACAATATATATTTTATATTTTATTTAATTCCAAAAATATATTATGTATTATATATTTTATTATATTAAATAGTATATTAAAACAGTTTATATATTATATTTTTTTATTCCAAAAATATATTATATATTATATATTTCATTATATTAAATAGATTATTAAAACAATTTATATATATATATATATATATATATATATATATATATATATATATATATATATATATATATATATATATATATATATATATATATATATATATATATATATATATATATATATATATATATATATATATATATATATATATATATATATATATATATATATATATATATATATATATATATATATATATATATATATATATTAAATTTTTTATTTCAAAATATATTATATATTATATATTTTATTATATTAAAACAGTTTATATATTTAATTATATTAAATAGTTTATATATTATATATTATATATCATAAAAACAGTTTATATAAAAACGTGTATTTAATTTATATAAAAAATACCAAAATTTATATAAAAAATATCAAATATTTAGTTAATCTAAATAATAATATATTTAGTTTATATAAAAAACAGTATATTTAATTTATATCTAATTTAAGTATTTAGTATATTTAGTAAATATTTAGTTTAAATAAAACATAATATATTTAGTTTATATAAAAAACAGTTTATTTAGATTATAAATAGTATATTTAGTTATTTTGAAAAATATTATATATTTAGTTTATATTAAAAATATATATTTAGTTTATATAAAATAATATAAATATTTAGTTAATCTAAATTTAGTATATTTTGTAGTGGTACCTCACCCCACTCTCAACTTCTGTTCGAGTTAGCTGTGACGGTCTATTCTGATCTAGTACAATCGGAAACTGTTGAAAATCTTGGATGATGTAAATTTGGAGTGGGAGTTGGAATATTTTATTGACATTAAATAGGCAATAAATGAGCACAAGTAAGAACTAGTATGGAAGTGAATTTGAAAAGATTCATTTTAGTCCCACATAGGAGAGATTATAAATATTAGTAGTGTATATATATTCCAACTTGGCCAATTGGGTTGGGCCCCAAGGGGCACCCCAATTTTGTAAAGGAGTTAGGACACACCTATAAGCCATCTAGACACACACGCGCGCGCGTGCCGCCTCCGTCGTTCGGCCGGCTCGGTTCGGTTTGGCTGACCAAGTAAAATAACGACTACATTTGACTGGGCCAATTCCATTATCTTCCACTATACTTGTTCCATTCGGTTGGACTCTTTGCCTATAAATTGAAATTTTTCGGTTCATTTGAGATATCCCAGAATTTGCAATTAAATTCTCTCTTCTCTCTCTATATATATACTCTCTTCATACTCTCTTCATCTACAACATTTCTTCTCTGTTTATTCGACTGGAACTTTCCAGATACTAAGACTCGTTATCTACCATCCGAATGTGTCATTTTACGAATGACTAATTACAGTGCAAGTAATTATCGTACTTTGAACAGGCTATTTTATCCTGGAGACGTCGTCGAAACTCGACTGCTTTGCATAACTATTGGCAATACGACAAAACGTCTTAAAGAAAGCGACCTAGTATGCGACTTGTCCCGATAATTTCCTTTGTGCCATTTTTTTCAAATCCGGATCTTACAATTTTAAGACGTTTTCTTCACTGCCATGGCTACTGAGGAAATTATCGGTACTAATGCGGCCGCTTCTGTCTCTGACAAACTATTTAAGTTTGAGGGTTCCAATTTCAAACGTTGACAAGCTAAGATGAAATTTGTATTAACTTTAAAGAAGGTTGCCCACGTTCTGACTAAGGATATCCCTGTTGCTCCATCTGGATCAAACGAACTAAATAATGGTAAGTCAACTGTGGAATCAGATGGAACTTCTAAAACGTCCGACTTAGACTCTGCTGCTAAAGTTGTGGCAGATAACTTACAGCTCCGAAAAGAAATCTCCCTATGGCAAGAGAATGACTACCTATGCAAAAATCAAATTTTGAACAGTCTTACTGATGATCTCTATGATTACTACAGTAATTACAAGACTGCTAAACAGGTATGGGAGGCTCTGCAGAAGAAATATGATACTGAAGAAGCAGGTGCAAAGAAATATGCTATCAGTCGCTACTTGAATTACAAAATGGTGGATGAAAGGTCTGTGGAAGCTCAAAGCTACGAAATACAGAAAATTACTCATGAAATCATAACTGAAGGTATGCCCCTCAATGAACAATTTCATATTGTTGTCATAATTGACAAGCTGTCTCCTGGTTGGAAAGATTTTAAAAACTTACTCTGACATAAAACTAAAGAATTTTCAATCGAGAGTTTGATTACTCGCCTTCGAATTGAAGAGGAAGCTCGAAGACAAGATCAGAAATATGAAGTCTTAGTTGTTTCAAACAACAAAAAGAAATTTGGTGCAGTTCTGAAGCCTACGGGTAAACCTTTAAAGAATCAGAATCGTAATATTGTGAACCGAATTAAGAATGGGAATCCCTCTAGGGCCCCATTGATCAGTGCATATTGATGCACATTTTCTTATGTTTGTACTTAGGCATTTCCATGGTTTGTTTTGTTTATTTTTCTATTTTATAATGTTTTTATAATTTAGTTTATTTTTACCTTTAATTGATTTTCGTATTTTATTTTCAGTATTAGCAGTTTTCAATAAAAAAATCATAACTGGAAATTCGGGAATCGGATTGGTGCATTTTAATATTCGTCGGAAAGCTAAGAGAAATATCTACAACTTTCATGTTGGAGTCAAAAGATGATTCAGCCTGCATAAGTTCCAGTAATTCGTTGAAGTTCTAGACGTTAGAAAATAATTTGTTTCAGGTCGTTTTATGGGTCTGGTTAATGTTTCTGACCCAGTTTGACTTAGTAGTGAAAAACCCTATTTTGTTTATAAGATTTTCAGCCGTGCTACAGTAGGAAAAAACCTCTTTATTTTCACGATAGAACTTTTTCTTTGTACGAATCTTATGGAGAGCTAAATTTCCTCTGAGTTGATCTGCTACATTCATGTTCCGATACTTGAGGTTAATATAATTTTGCGATTTAATTCCTATTTCTTTCAACTCTATTATATGTTCATCGTTTTCTTAATCTGATTGTCATAAAATAGTTTTGTTTGGTTCGATTGATTTATGTTCCCTAATTTTCATTGTGTGTTATCGTTTGTTTAATTCGTTAATTCGCTTAATTTTAACCGTTTGCTTAATTCGGTAAACAGGAAACATAATTCTTATAATATCATTCTCGCTTGTTGAATGTTATTGTGATCGAACATGAATAGTACCTGCTTAGGGAAACAATGTTATAATAATCAACGATAGGTAGGAACTGAATTAGCAGATTAGCTTATTTTGATAATCACTTATTTCGTGTTATAAATTGATCCTAAAACCAACCCCTATTAGATTTCTATTAGTTAATAATAAAATCAAGAATCCTTGCGATACGACTTGAGCCATTGTCGTTATACTACATTTTACAAAATACTTGTTTTTGATTCGTGTGCGACAGCGGATCAAATTGGCATCGTTGCCGGGGATTCTTGTTGTTATTAATTAATATTATAGTCATAGGTTTAGTGTTCTTGTTATTTTTTTCTTGGTTTTTTTGTTGTTTTATTGTGTTTGTTGATTTTCAGGATTGCAATTTCGGTTGCAGTACAATTTTTCAGCCTAGCAGGTAAGTTTGAAACCTACTGTTTCTATTTGCTCCGAATTTTTTCCTGAAGTTCAGAAAAAAATCAACGAACAGTACTCTTTTAGAATAAAATTTTAAAAGATTTTGACCCTCAAAATCGCAAGCTCCTCTTTTTTCTATTTTTAAATAATTTTTTACTGTTTTCATGGAGTCGAAAAAATCGAAAAAATTCTCAAAATTGTGATTTTGCCTAATTAGATTAAATCTGGTGTTATTTTTTTATTTTGAATTTTATTTAATCGATTTCCTTCATTGTGTTTGTTTTTTATTATTAGGAACATTGTTGGCATTTTGAATATTGTTGATGCATTACTGTATTAGTCCTGGCTACTAGGTCTTGCTGTTCTGAACTTGTTGCTTTTGATCCTGAAGTAGAGAGAACCTTGCACACACGACGTAGAAGAGTCTAGGCTACCACTAGTTCACCACCCACAATTGAGTCTGATTCTGAGTCTGACTATTTGCATAACTTGTTTGCTTCGGATTCTGAATTTGTTTTTGATATGGCTGACCAAAGAATCTTAAGGCAATTGGCTGCCCCTGATGTGAATTATAATGCCATGTGTATTGAATATCATGATATTGTTGTTCCTTTTGAATTAAAATCGAGTTTAATACACTTGTTGCCCAAGTTTAGTGGTCTTGTAGGTGAGGATCCGCACAAACATTTGAAAGAATTTCAGGTCGTGTGTTCTACACCATTGAAACCTGAAGGGATCACTGAAGATCACATCAAACTTAGAGCTTTTCCTTTTTCATTACAGGGTGCAGCAAAAGATTGGATATACTATCTTGAGCCAAATTCAATCGCAAGCTGGAATGCTCTGAAAAAAGTGTTCTTGGAGAGATATTTTCCTGCCTCTAGAGTTGCCTCAATAAGAAAGGAGATTTATGGTATTAGACAAGGCAATGAGTCGTCGACCGAGTATTGAGAGAGATTCAAACACTTGGTATCTAGCTGCCCTCAACACCAGATTACCGAGCAACTACTTATCCAGTACTTTTATGAAGGTTTGTTACCAATGGATAGGAACATTCTTGATGCTGCTAGTGATGGAGCACTTGTCGATAAAACTCCAGCTGCTGCCAAAGCCCTTATTGAAAATATGTCTCTTAATTCTCAATAGTTTACCACTAGAGACAATTTTGTTCAAAGAAAAAGCATGGATCAAATTTAGGTTTCTTCCAACAAAGCTTTAGAGACCAGAATTGACGAGCTCACTACCTTAGTCAAATAGCTGGCAGTAGCAAACCCTCAAACATCAACTGTGTATGGTATTTGTACTTCTCATGAGCACTCAACCGATACATGTCTTATTCTGAGAGACGAATCCATTATTGAGCTGCCTCAAGCTTATGCAGCCAACCTTTACAATCAAAACAGGTACAACAACACTCTTGACATGTCCACCAACAAATACCATCCCAATTGGAGGAACCATCCCAACCTTCGATATGGAAATCCACAAACCAGCCAACAACAGAACCCACCCCAAGTGGCTGCCCCTGCACCTTCAGGACCAACCTTAGAGGATCTTGTCAAACAAATGGCTGTCAACAACCTTCAGTTCCAACAAAGGATCGATTCTAGCATTCAAACCTTGCACACACAGATGGGACAGCTTGCTACTCAAGTAAACGCCATGCAATCCCAAGGATCAAACCAACTTCCATCCCAAACAATTGTCAATCTGAATGGTCCTAATGCTAATGCCAGTGCAATTTCTTTGAGATCTGGAAAGGTTACAAAACCAGCCCCTGAAAAAATAAAAAAAATTATTGTGGTAACATCTGAACCTTCTCCTTCTGAATCTGTTTCACCTGAACTTTCCTCACCTTCTTTTGTTGCGGTGGAAACTGAAAAAATTAAAGAAAAGGAGTATGTTCCACCAGTTCCCTTCTCACATAGAGTTCTGAAAAATAAAATAATTGAGGAGGAAGAGAAAGAAAGAGAGATATTAGATGTTTTCCGAAAAGTCGCGGTAAACATTCCGCTTCTTGATGTAATTAAGCAGGTTCCTAAGTATTCTAAGTTTCTGAAGGATTTGTGTACCAACAAGAGGAGGATTAAGGGAAGTGAAAGAGTCAACTTTGGAAGAAATATTTCTGCTTTTATTCAGCCCAAACCTTCATTTGAAAAAGTTGTAAGCGAGCAAAATGTTCCAGCCCTCACTACTCAGGTTCTGCCACAAAAGCAGAAGGATCCAGGAACATTTGTTATTCCTTGCACCATCGGGAATAGTAAATTTTAGAATTGCATACTTGATTTGGGAGCGGGCATTAATGTTATGCCTACTTCTGTTTATAATAACCTTTGTCTTGGTCCTTTGTAGCATACAGGTTTAATTATTCAATTGGCGAACAAGAGCAATGCTCGCCCCGCCGGTGTAGTCGAAGATATCCTTGTTCAAGTTAACGATTTAATTTTTCCTGCTGATTTTTATATACTGGACATGGAAGGAGAAACAAAATCCAGCAGAGCTCCCATCATTTTAGGCAGACTGTTCATGAAAACAGAAAAAACAAAAATTGATGTTGACGATGGAACCATATCCATGGAATTTGGTGACATTGTCGCAAAATTCAACATTTTTGATGCCATGAAACATCCCCTGGAGGAGCATTCCATTTTTCACATTGAGTTGATCTCTGGATTGGTTGATGACACTTGTTCTGAATTATTTTCCATTGATTTTCCGTCTTTATCTGGATTTGATGATGTTTACTTGTGTTCTGATTGTACTGACTATAACTTGTGTGTTGTGTGTGCTGATATTGATGCTGCCTTGCAGGCTGATGTGTTTCCTACAGGTGAAAGTGTTATTGATGAAGTTGTTTTTGCAGCTGATTCCCTTGACACCCCTGCTTCTCCAAACACTCCATCCATAGAGCAGCCCCCGTCCTTAGAGCTGAAACAACTCCCCGAAAACTTGAAATGCGCTTATTTCATTTTGAAGAATCATAAGAAAGGAATTGCATGGACCTTAGATGATATTTATGATATTAGTCCGTCCATGTGTATGCATAGGATCTCACTTGAAGATGTAGCAAAAGCAGGGAGGCAGCCTCGTAACCTTTTGATCCTTGATGTTGTGAAAGATGATATCATGTTCACGTGCCCATTTGACACTTTTACTTTTAGAAGAACATTCTTTGATCCAGGAATAAAAAGTGAAGGTACGCATAAAAATTGCAAAGTCAAAGGACATCGCCTCAAGTTATTCCATGAGAGTCCCACGTTAGAAGATGAAACTATTAAAGAGCTCTCGTTGGGAAAGGCTACTTATGCAATCATCTATCCGCCTTGATTCCTCGGGTGTGTTTTTTCCTCTCTCCTCGCTCTTATTTTATGCTTGTTTCTTTCATTGAGGACAATGTGTGTTTTAAGTATGGAGGAGAGAATCATTTATTTATTTTGTTTTCTTTGTTTTTGTTCTCTGTTTTCTTGTTTTGTTTTCAGTTATAAAAAAAATAAAAAATATGCATCTTTTTGAAAGTTTTGGGTTATAGATTAATCTGAGGTTAGTTATAGATCATGCATATGGAAGTTAATTTGAATTTTTATTATGACGTAGCCTTGAATTCTCATCTTTTAATAGCTCTTGAGTAGTTTATTTCAGCAGTCAGCACCATCTCACACGCATTCTACGCAGGGAAGCCGGTGAAAATAAGTGAGTGATCCAAGTTTTATTTGAAAAAAAAGGAAAGAAAAAGGAATGTGCCTTCTAAGTTTGGTGACCCTCACCCGATCACTTAACCCAACGGTCATAAAACCTACAAAAAAAAGTTGATAATAAGACTCGTTGTTAGTTGGTTCAGCGGCTTCTGGTGCTGAACTTGGTAGGGATGATTACGGTCCGATCCTCCACAACTACAACCGAGTAAGAAAAGGGTTATGCCACGTAAGTACCAGAACCCCATGAAAAAAGGATCAGAGTCACTAACCGGTCGCCTTGCTATGAGTGTGTGGAGATAACAGGCTTAATGTGATTGCGCCAGAATGAAAGAGAGCAAAAAGGAGGACGAGTAAGTTAGGCTTTGGCATAATAACATGATTCGAATTGGTTTGTATATTCAAGAGACAAGATTAGTGTTCCTACGATATCCTTAGTGTGCAAGATTAGTACCTATTGATGCAATTTTACCGAAGAAGAGTTTGTAGCCTAGAATGAGTAACTGATGATGCTGTTGTGTTTCTTTTGATTTTATTTTGCTCGGAGTGCAAAAGTTTAAGTGTAGGGGAATTTGATCGGTGCATATTGATGCACATTTTCTTATGTTTGTACTTAGGCATTTCTATGGTTTGTTTTGTTTATTTTTCTATTTTATAATGTTTTTATAATTTAGTTTATTTTTACCTTTAATTGATTTTCGTATTTTATTTTCAGCATTAGCAGTTTTCAATAAAAAAATCATAACTGGAGCTTCGGGAATCGGATTGATGCGTTCTAATATTCGTCGGAAAGCTAAGAGAAAGATCTACAACTTTCATGTTGGAGTCAAAAGCTGATTCAGCCTGCATAAGTTTCAGTAATTCATTGAAGTTTCAGACATTAGAAAATAATCTGTTTCAGGTCGTTTTATGGATCTGGTTAATGTTTCTGACTCAGTTTGACTTAATAGTGAAAAACCTTATTTTATTTATAAGGTTTTTAGCCAAAATTTCCCTTTGTGCCATTTTTTTTAAATCAAGATCTTACAGAAACCAACGTTTACTTTTAAGTATTTAATCTTTAATGGTAAATGTGGTGATTATTAATGAAATGGTTGTTGTGTTTTATCGACTGAAATGACAATGGAGTAAGTTATCTTTTCTCATAATAGATTTTTTACTTAATACAGAGAATATGAAGTCATAGAGTGAGACTTTTGTGGACCTCTGTGTAAGCAAGTGTATTATGTAATGTGATAGGAAAAACTTAGAGAGAGTGTCAATACAGAGTATGATGCTGTTTTTCCAATTAAAATTTAAATTAATAATCAAACTCTTTTCTTTATTTCTCAGGATACTTGAATAATGAGGAAGCTACAATGTCCAAACTTGATAAAGATGGTTGGCTACGTACCGGAGATATTACTTATTTTGATTAGAATGTGTGTAAGAAATTCATGTAAGCACAAGCCACCACATAGCACAAGTAATTGGGTTTTCAATATATGCTGCCATTATTTAAAAATCAGTCAAATGTAATCAAAAGAATATACTACAATGAATTAATTCTGTAGCATTACATGTATCTGTCAAACCAGATGCAATCAAGTTATTAATAAACTTACAAAATAATTTATCTTACACACATATACTGATTTGATTTGTATTTTGGATTGTATTCTTATATGCATTTGTCTAAATTATTCTGTTATTTAAGAATAACAATAGCCAAACATGAACAATGATATATTTCTTTTAATCACTTTAACTTATTTTTGTATTAGTTCCTCTCAACTCTATTATTTTTTAGATTGATGGATTCATGTGGTTTATCAAAGAATAAATTATGCAAAGATATTGCAATTAAGTAACAATTTTTTCCTAAATGCACGAGACCCCACATCAAATACAATTTTTCTGTATGTTTTTTTTAATCTTATTATCCATCATTTTGGCACCTACAATCACTTATTCTACATTGAACTTGGAACTACAAAAAGTTATACCTCAATTTTCTTCCATAAAGTACATATTTTGAACTTTGTGTTTGACAACAACATATTTTAAACTTCAAATTACAAAAAGTTATCTCTCAATTTTCTTCCTTAAAGTCCTGATTTTGACTGTCTTCACAAGTAATGTAAGTCTTGCACAAGTAATGTAATTTTAAACTCTAAAATTAATAAATATTTAGATATTTTATTATTGATTCAAATATTTTTTTAAATAATATCTAAACAAAATTAATATTTATTTACTACAATAAATTTATTATTGATCTAAATATTTTTTATTCAAAAATGTTATACGGAAAAAATTTATTGTTGATTTAAATATTTTTATATACGAAAATTTAGTATTGATTCACATGTTTTTTAAGCGATAGTTAAAAAAAAATTTGTATACGAAAAAAAATTTCTTATTGATTTAAATATTTTTATATATGAAAAAATGATATTTATAGTCTAAATATTTTTTATTCAAAAATGTTATACTGAAAAAAAATTTATTATTGATATTAATATTTTTGTACACGAAAATTTAATATTGATCTAAGTGATACCTAAATAAAAATAATATTTATATACGAAAAAATATATATTATCAATATAAATATTTTTATATATGAAAAATAATATTTATAATTTAAATATTTATGATCCAAAATTGATATATAAGAAAAACTTATTATTAATTTAAATATTTTTATATGTAAAAAACTATATTATTAAACTAAATATATATTTATTTTAATTTTCTAAACAAATGCAAATATCATACCCGAATAAGTATACACGTGAACCCGTGTGCATTAGTGGTAGAAAAAAAAACTAGTAATTTGAAAATATGATTTTTAATAGGAAAAAAAAAACCAGTAATCTATATCACCTTTACTACTACAGTTTCAGGTTTTTAAGGATCTGAATAGAAAGTGTGAACTTGGAGTTCTTGAACAAGTGCATGAAGTGAGTCAACTTCCGAGTTCAGGGTTCCGAGTCACGAAACTCAGGGGTTCCGATTCGAAAATCGCAAAATGTCTCATAAACCATCTTATTCATCAGAGAACATGCTTCCAGTGTCCGATCCTCCGAGCGATGAAGACCGAGAGAGGCTTCTCCAAGGCGATGATAAGATCTTTAGAGGTTCTTCCATGGCCAAACGAGGAATTTCCGCTGCTATCTCTTACATGTCTTGCGCTGGTTCGCTTCAATGTTCTTGATTCTTGTTCAATTTTGTTTTCAATTCGCGTAACTGCTTCAATTGAAACCAGCATTTCATGTTTTTCTTTTGTAGTGCTGTTGGTGATGTTTAATAAGGCAGCTCTTTCGTCTTATAACTTTCCATCGGTGAATTTCATTGCACTTCTTCAGGTTGATCTTTATAAGGTTTTTATTTTTTTTTATTTTAAGTTTTTGTGTGTATGTGTAATAAGGTTTTTTTTTTTTAAAGTTTTTGCATGCAAATAATGGATTTCCATTCTATTATTGGCACCAAAAGAATTATCTTACTGTGTGTTTAGTTTTACGTTGATGAGAATATTCCGAGTGAATTGATTTTGTAAAGTTCATTTTGGTTAAAAGTGAATTGAATGTAAAGTGATTAATGTTTGAATATATTTATGTAAAAGTGAATTAAATGTAAAGTTATTAATGTTTGAATTTTTTTTTTTTTTATGTAAAACTGAGTTGAACAATAAATTTAATAAATTTAATGTAAAAGTGTGGTTTAAACACAAAAGCTACATATCCTAGTTATAGCTAGCATCAATGCTGGAAGCAAAATCAATTTTACTTTTGAGAAAACAAACATTTCAAAATCAATTTTATACCTCTAAAATTGCTTTTGGCTATTCCAAAATGGAAACCAAACATACACTCACTGAGCTATGTCATATGTGTCTTAAGATGAAGGGATAAGTTGGTCCAATGGTGATTGGTGCTGGACTTAGTAGGAAGGACTACGGTTCGATCTCTCGCAACTGCGATCGGAACCTCCGAATAAGACTATACCGGTGGTGAAAAACAAAAAAAACAAAGATGAAGGGATAAGTAATTATTTATGTTTATCCCTATACAATTATGGAGGTTTACTCTCCAATTGTTCCTATTTTTCTTTTTCTTAGGCAATGTTAGTAGTTAATTTGTTATAGGGGAGAGTAAAATCACTAAAATGTTGTTCCTAGTTTTCAATTTTTTAGGCAATGTTAGTAGTTAATTTGTTAGATGGGAGGGTAAAATGTTAGTAGCTGAGATTAAACTTTGGACCTCATGAATATAACTCCGTCGGTGTCACATTTTCAATGTCACATTTTCAACCATGCTTTCTATATTGCAGATGGTATGTTCGTGTTGTTTTCTCTACGTATTAAGGTGGAGGAGGATAATTTCTTTCACATCTGGTGAAGCAGCAATTATATCAGAAAACTCAAAAATATTTGTGTCATTGAAGACTTTGAGGCACACTTTTCCTATTGCAGGATCATATTTACTTTATATGGTATGTCCTTTTTAGGTTAAAGTCTTGATTGTGATTTATGTTCTCCTATTATTTCACTTATTCCTGTGTTTCCCCTTGAAAGTTAGTCACTATGGAGTCTGTTCGTGGAGTAAATGTTCCAATGTATACCACCCTTAGGAGGACCACAGTAGTATTTACAATGCTTGTGGAGTATATACTGGTGCGGCAACGGTATACGCCTTCTATCATTTTCAGGTAAATTACTTTCTTTCCACTGCATGGTGTGACACAGATTCATATCATGTTCTAATCAATCTTTGATGGGTCAATGCATCTGAAATTTTGGTGAGCTTCAATAGTGACAAGCCGCAGGTTTGGAGTGTTTTTCAACTTGGGAAGAAAGGAGAGGAAGGAAAGGGAAAGTAAATAATCTGCTTAGGTAGTAGTAGATTGTTGGAATATTCCAATTTGGTAAGAATGGGAGAAGGCATCCTTGAGTATTATGTTATTCATTTCTGTTAGGGGACTCGCTGAGGGTAGGCGGGGAGAGAGATACTTCTCTTCTCTGAGAAGAACAGCTTTGGTTTTCTTTTTAATAAGCTTAGACTCTTTTGGTGATTAATCTATTAAGTTTCACTCTGCTCTACCAATGAGCATCTCCCTGATTCCTTCATTTAACTGAAATTTGTAAGGTTGTTATCAGTGTTGGCTTGATTGTCTTTGGTGCATTTATCGCTGGAGCGCGGGACTTATCTTTTGATGCCTACGGTTATGCCATTGTTTTCCTGTCAAACATCGCTACAGCTATATATCTTGCAACGATAGCTCGTGTTGGTTGTATTATAATCTCTCTCTATCTCTCTCACACACACACACAAACACTATTAACATTTAAAACTCTTTCCCCTTGTAATTAGCCTGCTGTTTCTCAATACTAAATGTCTTTTTCTCAGGAAAAACTAGTGGCCTTAATAGCTTTGGTCTTATGTGGTGCAATGGTAAGCCAACAGACTGTGTCAAAACGGCCCAGTAAAGTTTCAAAAATGTTTTTTGGATGAATGAATGTCTGCAGAGTTTTAGCTATTTCTGATGTCAAACAATTTCTCTGTTGTGTTATAGGTATCATATCCGGGCCACTTTTGTTTATTTGGACATTAGTTCGGGGTGACTTGACGATGACTATTAATTTTCCTCATCTTCTTTCTCTTGGTTTTATTGTATGTTCAGCTTGAACTTTTCTCCTTTTACCAAGTCGTAGCAATTATTCTTGGATTTCTTCCGAAAGAATTTGTATTTAGTCCTTGGGCTGTAAACTAGTAATCTAGGAATCTTTCTGGTGCAAGTCATGTAAGGGTAAAAATTAGATATCCCCTCCCCTTTTTGCACTTCGCCAGCCCCAGACGTGTCTATTTTAATGGAAAAATTTGCATGTGTAAGAAAAGAATGTTCCGTGGAAGTTTAGCACATTTTAAAACCACATGACTACAGTATAAATAGGCCAGACTAAACGAGATATGTAATAGCCGGAATATTATTAATATTTTCTTCAGACTTGATTAATCAACAAGTGTATGTAGTAATCCAGTTTTTTTTATCATGATTTTTACTTATATAAAACACATAAAATTAAGTTCCTAATATATATGATATATGTTGATCTAGAAGGATCTATCCCGTTTCAAACCAGTTAAAAAAACTTATCAGTTGTCTATCATTGAAGAGTTGTAAACATTTTCGCAAAGATATAGTCTTGGTTATGGGGAAAAACTACTTTTATTTTTCTATATCAATCTGCATAAATTTTTTAATTCAATTCCTTCTTAGTCTATCATTGAAGAGTTGTAAACATTTTCGCAAAGATATAGTCTTGGTTATGGGGAAAAACTACTTTTATTTTTCTATATCAATCTGCATAAATTTTTTAATTCAATTCCTTCTTAGTTTTGATATTTTGACAAGTTTGCAATTTTTGTGGAGACAGGTTGTTTTTCTTTTATCCTGCATCCTCGCATTCTTCCTGAACTACAGTATCTTCCTGAACACAACTTTGAATTCAGCTCTGACACAAACAATTTGTGGTAATATGAAGGTTTGTTCACTTGCAAGTTGTTTTTCCTTAAATGTATGATGCACCTATCATTCCAGGTTAGCATAGATGATGTGCCTTTTCTCTCAGGGTGTTATCATAGTAGTTAACTATACTGTATATCTTTTCTCTGCATGTATAATTTGGTATGAAGTGTAGAAGAGTCGTTTTTGATTGATTTAGTTAGCGATTGCTACATTGGAATTCTTTGATATCTATTAATTAGGACCCAGTTCTAAGGCATATCACCCTATGCTGGTTTTAATTGGATGAATAATGTATCCTTCCATATGATGCCTTGGATATGGAATCCAATGTGAATTTATTCGGTCTATGAAAGTGCTTTTTATTTGTCGTTTCAGATCATTCTACAAATGTATCCTTTTTATGTGTAAATTGATGATTGTACGAGATTTTTTTCGTGTGGACTCAAATCTTCTGAATTGGTGTCTAGGATCTATTTACTATCGGCTTTGGCTGGATAATTTTTGGTGGGCTACCATTTGATTTTGTAAGTGCTCTTGTACCGTCTATCCTTTACTTATCACTTGGGTGTACTGATAGAATGTCTGGTCTTTTTGGTTGCAGTGGAATGTTATTGGACAATCTCTCGGGTTTGCAGGTTCTGGTTTATATGCCTATTATAAACTCATTGGCAAATAGCTTGTCGAGTTCTTTGGTTGGCGCCTTTATGAATTTAGAAACATCATTTGCTTCAGTTATCTGATCTTACTACATCGATCTAAAAAGCAGAAGAATCTGAGTCGACCTTAGATCTGTTGAACTTGTGATCAAGCTAATCTGACTTATTAGATTTTGCCAAGTGAGAAATGGACATGAGCTAAAATTACCAGGGATTGGGACAATCTATGATGTGCTGGCTTCAGCGTGTTCAAACTATTATTCACCTAACAATTAATTCACTAGTGCTTATGATGAATTCTGAATTTATTAGGAATTTCCATGTATCTATTTTCTCTCTCTTTTTTTAGGTCCATTTTTAGGTCCAGTATTAATATCAAACATTACTCAGATACTTTATGCTACTTGAGGTAATGCTCTCAACCTATATACTTGTTCATTTTATGCCTCATACGATGCAGTCAAGCGTAGTTGTTAAGCACGAGATCTGAAATAAGATCGGTCGGCTTATGAAAGTTCGTAAAATTTGGGTAGTTAGCACAACAAGCAAGATCCCACCGAAGGGAAAAACATTAATTTCATACATATATAACAAAAACATAAACATGAAAAACTGTAATACATGCAAAAAAAAATAAAAATAAAAAAGTGTCAGGGCATTTAATTTTATGATCTTGTTTCAAAAAGCCTCGATCTTGACTATGTCAACAACAAAAATAATCTTTCTCTGATTGTAGTACTCTTAGACATCTTTAACATATAAGATTTTACGATTCATTACTCGTACGGACTACATAAAGATTTGTGTTTTCGAAAGTATGTTTTTTTCAAAGTTTCATGTTCAAAATACAAACAATTTTTGTGTGAGCAAAGTCTATACGGAGAGTATGCTTTTTTCAAAGTTTCATGTTTGAATTTCATTAAATACAAACAATTTTTGTGTGAGCAAAGTCTATACAGAATTTTGCTCTAGTTGAATAAATAGTATAATTAGTTTCTTTGAATTAACTGGTCGTAAAATCAAACATAAAGATTTAAAAAAAAAATACTATGAAAAATAAGCAAGAAATGTGATAAACTGCACTTTCTAAAAGAAAAACATACACCCAAAATGAGAAAATAAATAATATACTTTTAGTATAAAATAGTTTTACACTGTCAACCAATTACAATCATGTGTTTAATTATACTTTATTTTTATTTTAAATTTTTTTTAATAACATGAAAATTTATTGATTTTTTATTAAAACGTGTAAAAGAATTTTACACGACTATGAATATTATTCTCATTCAAAATTCCAAATAAATATTAAAGAGTTACTTATTCTTTTACATGATCAATATTTGTATTTAAATAAAAAAAACATAAAAAAGCGGCAATGAAAGTAAAAAGCGGTTATAAAGATTCGAGCCCTTAACGTAACCGTCATCGGCGAGATTTCAGAAAACTTCCATTTCCAGAATGAATCCCTTCTTCTTCTTCTTCACTGAACACAACTGAGATCATGAACGAATCGATTCTATCAAACGTCAGCCCTCGGCGATCTCTCAGCGTTCAACTTTCCTCCCTGATGATCGTCGACGACAGCCTATCCTACGGCAAACTCCCTTCCCAAAACCTCACCCTCACCATCCTCAAACTCGATTCATCTTCGTTCCGTAAACTACTAATCTCTCTCTTTTTGAACTCTTGTTCGAATTCAATTGCGTTTCTTCGATCTTGAATTGATCTGAAGGTTTTTGATTGTTTCAGAAGTTGAAGTTGCTAAAACAGCAACTGTTGCAGAACTCAAGGATGCGGTAGAGGCGGTGTTTAGACCGGAGAAAATATCGTGGTGCGTTTGTTGATTTTGCCGTTTTTGAGTTTTTAGAAAGTTTATTGGTTGTTAGGGGTCATAATCTTGTGTTGCATTGGTTGAATATTCCATTCGATTCGGATTCACATTATGATTATTGTTATTATTATTATTATTATTATTAAGTTTCTAGTTACTGAATTAGTAATAATCTGTTGATTATTAAATGCTGAGTTATCTTTTTTTGATTTTTCATTGGTTGGATTTGTAGGCCACTTGTTTGGGGGCAATTTTGTTTATGCTACGAAGCACAGAAGTTAGTTACAGAAACGGATTATCTTAGAGATTATGGTATCAAGGACGGTGATCAGGTTAGTGACTTTGGCGTCGATTCATCGTACTTAAATTTCTCAGTTTCTGAATAAAAGGTTAATTTATAATCTCTAGTGTCTTAGAAAGGAAGGTTGATCGTGATCATATGAATCCCATGATTTTGATGTGGCTATGATACAGTCTACCTTGTATAACAAAAGGATAGTTGATTAATTTTGCACCAATTGTTTACTTTGGTTTAATTAACTAGTTCAATTCTTATAGTTATAAGTCCACTCGTTGTTGTTATTGATGATTATATAGTTTGTGTCTAACTTTTTAGGAATTTTAGTTTGAGAGATAAAAAAAAGCAATTAGTCATGCCTGAGTCAGATCATGTATATACATTGTTGAGAATTAGTCCTTAAGCAGGGATAACATAGTTTGATTTTCATCATAATGCGTTTTACTAATTTGAAGTCCATCACTGGTCATGGCTTGTGATGGGTATTTTGTTTTGATTTGTTTCTGTGGTGCAGCTTCATTTCGTTCGCCATATATCTAACGTCTGTAGTATTCAAAGGAAACCGAAGAAACGGACTGTCAATTTGAACCAACACGGGAGGTATGACGTTTTAAATCTAATTATGCAAAATAATCAGTCTTAGCAACGTCTCTATTTACCAAGTAGAAAATCGGCTCTGTCCAGTTATATAATAGTAATACCTTATGATTGTTATCTTGTATACTGAATTGATTCATGTTGGGAAAAGTCTTGAAATTATTAAAAATAAGATAACAAATCAGTAGAAATATTCAAATAAGTGACCAACTCACAGAATTGTAGTGCATGCTTTCTAAGTGATTCTCTTGGAACGTGATTTTCTTTGAAATTAAGGAATGGTAATTTGGTCACCTTACTAGTTAGAAACATTGATGGTTAATATTATAAGAATGTACCTTAGTCAGATTTATTTGTGCATGTTGCTATAATATCGTGTCAATCTAGTGCTTACACTATCTGGATGAAAGGTGCAGATCATCGTCACAAGTGAATAGATATCAACAGAAAGAAAATGGTGATGCGAACAACATTGGCTTAGATAGTATAGTCATAGAGAGTGGGAAGGTTCAGAATCACAACACAGAAGAAAATCGCGCTGGAATGGGCAAGTTAACTGGATATTTGGGAGGTATGTTCTCTGAGGCCCGGATGGCAGTTGTGAGAAGAGCTAGAATGGAAGGTGGGATTTCCAGAGGCATAGCAAGTAGTTTTAGGAAAGTTAAAGGGATTGTAGGTCAATGCAGAAAGCCACATAAAAGAAGCACATGGAAAGAGTTTTCAAGTTGATGATTTTACTCTCTAGTCAATGCGGCATTGTTATGGGATTTTTTTCTGCCACAAATACTTTGCCTCATTGTCACTGTCATATTACAGTACAGTTTGTTCATTTTCATGTACATATAACAATAAGAATTGATTTTGTCTTCAAAGCTATGCAAGGATTTGTTTGGTTTATATGAAACTTTATACCAAACTTATTTTGAGTGTAAAATTTACACTAGTGATTGGATGTAGGTAAACAATTAGTTTACACTAGTAAATAGAGATTTAAGATTTAAACAATATACACTTTTAATGGAGAATAGTTGTATAGCTAATCCAATAAAAATCTATTCATTTGTCACACTACTTCACGTGCGTGACAGATGCCGAGTCCACCTAGATTAATAAAATAGAGCTAAGATTCTCTTTGTACTAAACGTGTATCAATTGACCAACTTAAAAATTTAACCAAATGAAACAAGAAAATTGAAAGGGTTGAGAGAGTTAAGTTTGATAATGAAATCAAAGTAACTTATTTGAAAATATATAGGGTTAAATATATTTTTGGTCTTTATAAATATTTTATATTTTATTTTTAATCTTTATTAAAAAAATGGTATATTTTGTTTTCTATAAAAAATTTGTTCATTCATGCAGTTTTAATCCTTAATATTTTTTAAAATTTTGAAAATTTTGAAAATTGATTAATTATTCTTAAACTTTTAAATTTTTAAATAATTTTTTTCATGTGTTTAGAATATTATAAAATATTTCTTAAATATTAAAATATTTTAAAATTTGATTAATTAAATATGAATTTTTTAAATTTCTAAAATATTAATGAAAGTAATGAAAATCTCGACTTATAAATTTGAGTTTTTTTTCCTTTATAATATTTTAAACATGTTTGTAAAATAATCATTCAAAAATTTACATTATTTTAACAACAGACACTAAAACTACGAGCATAATAATTTTATAAGAACTAAAACATGTAATATTTTTTATAAGGATAAAAAAATTAATAATTTATAGAGATAAAAAAATATATTTAACTCTTAAAAATAACCAAACTAAGGTATTAACCAGTTATTAGGATATTGAATATACAAATAAACATTTATACTCTCTCTAACCATTATTATAAATAACTATATAAATAAGATTAAGAGAATACGTTAATTACATTAATCTTATTTTAAATTGCAACGAAACACATATCACGATCCACACATTCTAGAGTGAAGATTAGTCAAGGTAATTTAGTTAAACAATCCTCCAATCAACATTAAAATTTGAAATTTAATCAAATTGGATTTGAAATATAATCAAATTGGATGTAATTATCAAACACCTTCAATACAACATTTACTTTACGTTTTCTCTTATAATTTGGTTATCCATTAGTTATGGTTGTTATTAGTTTGCTTAAAAAATTTAACCTATAAGTAATCAATCTCACTTCAATGTATTGACTCGAATCATCAACCATACTCTTGATTCCTATAATTTTTAAAGTCAACCATTTTTACTTTTCAATCTATTGTTCATTAATACATTTTCTCCACTTTCAATTTGTTTCTGTTAGTCATCACATGATCCGTTCTTCCAACAAATAAAATAAAAATAATATGGTTACTACACTAAATATGAGGATTAATTAATATATCTCATAAGATAAATATGCGCTAGCTTTATTCAATCTGGATTTTAATGTGAATATTAAAATTACCAGACTCAAATTTGAAGGAAGCTTTGAAATTGAATCAAAGATAAACCTTTTAAGGAAATTTCTTTTCTCGTCCTAAAGGTATAATTCACATTTCTGAAAAATTAAAAATATTTTCAGTAATTTTAAAAGATGTATATATGTATGTACTATGAATCATTTTTACTAAAATTTGGTTCGGAGATGCATCTGCGAATATTTTTTGGATATATTCGAAGATGTATCTCCGAAAACATCCTTGAACCCATTTTCTAAGCGTTTTTCATTGAGGTTTAACATTTAATCATTCAGTGAAATTTTCAGATATGCGTCTTGCATGATCATCTCTCCTATATTTCGACTCCAAATCACCATTCTTGTGTTTTATCACATCAAAAGGAGCAAAAGAAGTTGTAATTTAAGGTAAAGTTCATTCATTTTATACCTCATTGTTTGCATTAATCTTGTTTTTTAGTTGAAAAATGAACGTTGAGTCCGAAGATACGTCTCTGAATTCACCTGCTATATGTTTCAGAGACGCATCTCTGAATTTGTCTGTTATTATAATTTTATAATTGTTTTTCTATTTTGGTTCGAATTAGATATGATGCACTCGGAAATATTTTCCAAAGTTGTTGTAAGTAATGATGTAAAATCTGATGAAGTGAAGGATGGTGTTAAACTTATGGAAGTGAATGATGATGTTAAACCGGTTGATGTTGAGATAGATGTTGGTCAACAATTTACAAATGAACAATTGTTTATTGCTCATGAACATATGTTTGAATGAGTCTGCATGATGGTAAAAAAATTGGGGTTTGACATTGTAATCAGAAGGTTCGACAATGGTTGTAACTGAAGGCAAGCATTTATAACCATGAAATGCGAGAGAAGTGGCACGTACGTTCCACTGATTCTAAAGTTGAAACTTGATGACACCAGATCAAGAAAATATGAATGCCCGCTTAAATTGCGCGAATACCGTAAGGTGAAAGATACATGGAAATTTAATGTGATTTCTGGTTTACATAAACATGCCTTGCAAACCGAGCTAGTCGGTCATTCCAATATATGTCACCTTAAATCGGAGGAGAAGGAATCAGTTAAAGTCGGTCATCCCATCATATGTCACCTTAAATCGAATGAAAAGAAATCAGTTAAAGCCAATCATCTAACATATTTGGAACCTCCTTCGGAACCGGTTAAAATCAAAAGTGCCCCTAAAAAGGTCAAATCGACACAAGATGACAATTCAATGAAGCAGTCTCCTTCATACTTTGAACATGTTGATTTACATTTCTCGGATTCTTCAACTTCAAAATCTCAAAAAAGTGTTTACAAGGGCGCTCACATTAGCAAACCACCTCATTCACGGTCAATGCCGAAAATAATCTTCATTGAAGAAATTCCACTTTTTATGCACAAACATATTGAACGGATTGCAAATGTTAAGGACGACGGTAATTGCGATATTCAGGCTGTATTCGGCTTGCTCGATAAAGGTGATGAGAATCACTTTCTCGGCCTCCAATAAATTTTGTAAGAGTTGACGGTACATAGAGAATTCTACTCAACCTTATACGGGTGTTTACCTCTGGTTTCGGTAAACAACGATGGTCTCTTAACATAAAGTTTACTGGCGAAATCGATCAGGGAATCTCAGTATCGTGCTTCAGTTTTCGAGTGTTTTCATAAAATATGTTAAAAAAGATTTGTTCGACTAGTGCCAAACGAGTTTATAACTTAACTCATTTCGGTCGTTCGCTTGGGTACTTTGAGTGACTAGCGTATAGGAATGTGAAAGTTTGGACCTTTTACACTATGCACTAAGTGCTTTATTTATAATACATGAAAACTAACTACTTCTGGAGGGCTTCGCTTCCTTGTACGCCACGTGTCTCTGGTAACTTCTCTCCATGATCCCACATTCTCCATTCCTGCTATCGAACCCACGTTCTCCATTCATAACACTTTGCTTTGCTAGTTATGCACTCTTTGGGCTTTTTAACGTTCTTGGGCCCATTCCATTCCTCACGAGGCCTCTTTCTGATCGACTGCATCCACAAGCCCAATTGACTACCTATGAAATTTCTTCCGGTCGACTGCTTCTGTGGTTGACTTCTCATAATTCAAAGTTCTCAAAGCACCTTTTTAGCTTTTGGTTGGATTTTAATCTGTGTGAAAAATCCTAGCCAACAACGGGAAAAAATATATTTTGATGCAATTCAAGATGCTCTTACTCCTTGTGTTAGCAGTCTCTCACCGTTTTCAAAATAGACGTGCTTCTCTGAAATAGGTCATCTTATAGCAAATGCGTATGACAGGGTGTGTATCGATCTAAAAATATATGGTTTTTCTGAGACATTTTTTCCACTTCAGAGTGGTTCACCTAAAGATCCTTTCAGTCGTATCATGTGTATAGGGTGGCTTTCAACATCACTACATTTTGTTTAGGTTTATTTAAAACTGGGGTGTCCTATATCAAATACATCGTTGGAGTGGACGACACATTCCACAAAAAAGACAAAAACTTGACTGGATCAATTTCTGGAAAGGATGAAAGAGTTCACCAAATTGAGCGAGCTTGAATGAGAATCAAATAAGAAAAAGTCGAAGAGGAACTAGTCATAGATTTATACGGTGATGCATCTTTTGATACATTTTAGATTGTAATCGATACACTTTTTTGAATGTATTATCGTCAATGATGTAATCTTGGTACATTTAACACATAAGTAATATATATTCAGTAATTATGACATAAATGTCGATTGTTTATTGTTGTACCCCAAAATTTGCCCTTCCATAATCTTCAAAGTTTTGACAAGCATCACCTCAAATGGTTTAAAGTCTACTCAAGGGCTACACAGTCAAGCATCCTCCTGAGCCAGTCAAATTAGGGTTTTGGTTCATGCAGGAAAGTTGAGGTTTTCAAGGGCTCAATCAAGTCCCATATGCTCATATACATTGTCAAACACCTACATGTCAAGTTTCAAGGCTCACAAGGTCAAGTTGCACAGTCAAAAACCCTAATTGCCTCACAATCAACTGCAGGGGCAAAATGGTCATTTGGCAGTCAAAAGTCGAAAATTTTTGTCAACATCTTATTTTGAAGCCACAATCATCATTTGATCAAGTATTGATCATGATTTCACAAGAATGGCTCAAAAATCATCAAGGTGTCAAAAGTTTATATTTTTGGACAGCTGAAAAGTCAACTGTAACTTGACCAAGGCATAACTTTTTCATGGTTCATCATAAAAATCCCATCCAATGCTCATCTTGAAGGGGAAGACATTTCCTACAACTCATCTTCACATTCCAAGTCCAATAAATGCTCTCACAAAAAGTTATCAATTTCAACATTATAGGTCATTTTCAAAAGTCAACAAAAAGGCACTTTAAGTCAAAGACCATAACTTGAGATTGGTAAATCAAAATGACATGGGACCAAAGACATTGGTTATAGGACTTCAAGACCTTTCCAAAATGTCCAAGAACATGTTCATAGCTTCAAAATTGAGCAAGATATGCATTGGAGAAGTTGGGAAATTTTTGTGAAATGGCCAAAGTCAATTATCCTTGAAACTTCATTTTTGACAAAAGGGGCCCACTTTTTCCACTTGTTTCAGCTTGGCCATGCTTCCCACGTGTCCCACAATTTATTTGAAGATTTAAAATTAATTTTTCCATTTTTATTTAATTTTATTTGATTTAATTCATTTTAAATCTTTTAAAATCAAATAAAAATCAAAGAAATTAATGGAGGGATATATTTTGTGATGATTAGCTTTGATACACCTTAAAACACATTCCAAATTCGTGCAAGGGCCTATTCCAAGCAAGAATTCAAATTTGACACAAAAATGGAAGGTTGTTTCAATGGAGTTCATGGCATAATCTCAAACATGAATGCAAAGGCTTAATGACCATTATTCTTATTGATACACTTTACATTACTATATATACAAGCCTTCCCAACCTCATTCAAAAAAAATAGTGCGTGCAGAAACGGCCAAGAGCAAAACCAAAAATTATTCAAAAAGTGAGAGTTCTAAAACATAGTTGCGAGCATCTTCAGATCAAAACAAGCACGTGGCTAAAGCAACCTTTGCCAAGTCCTGAGGCTCATACCGCGCTGTAAGTTCTTCCCAGGTCCCCCATAATTCTCATATCATTTTTGTTAACGCGTTCTTGTGCAGTTTCTCAAGTAGTTTCCACCATAAGCCTCACCCATCCAACAAGCCAAGTGTCATTGGAGGCAGATCTAAAGGCCCAAAACGCAAGAGTACTATGCTCTGGAGTCAGCGCATGCGTAGGCAACCGAAAAAAGTCAAATAAGGCTTCTTGTTGTTGGGCCAGAATTACTTCAGAAAACCTCCATGAAGGCCATCTCACCCCCCTTGGGTTTATTTACTTTTTTCTTATTTTATTTTGTTTTGTCATTTTCTTTTCTTTTATTTATTTGCCTTATTTTTTTTTTAATAATTAGCATAATTAACACATTTTCATAAAAAAAATCAAAAAAATAGAATTAACATTATTATTATTATTATTTTATTTTGTAAATAAATATTAACCAAAATAGTTTAATTAGGCAATTTTAATTCCTTTCTTAAATAATTAAAATAGATCTAGAATTAGGTAAAGTTAACTTTTAATTTTATTTCATTTCATAAAAACATAAAAACAAAAAATATTTCTTTTTAATTAAATTAATTAATTAGTCATTAATTAGCTTTAATTTCATTTTAATTACAAAAAAGACAAAAAAAAATCAATTTCTTTTCTAAAAGAAAGGGTCAACACCCTTAGACATTCCCGATTAATTTATTCGCGCGCATTTACTTTATTTGATTATTATGTAATTGCCTTCAAGAATGTAATAGTTAAATAGGTTTATCGCTTTATTTAATTTCCGTACTTATTTACTAAAAAACGGGTCTTTGTAATTTTTGGCGATGTATAGACCCGCGTCTTGTAATAGCGTAGAATTTATGTTTCCGCAATTTACTTTCCGCACCCCTTAACTGTTAACTTGTATGAAAGAATGTATGTAAATAAAAACAACCCGTAGCTCACTAATTACAAAGACAAACATTAACTGAATACAACACACAATGCACACACCACTTCTAGGGTACGCCTCACTCGTTGCCTTCGAAACGTGGTCGTCAAGTATAGGACGTTTTAGCGGTCCTTATGTCCATGATCCAGTTGCCTCGAAACAGTTGCCTCAAAACAGTTGCCTCGAAACAGTTGCCTCGAAACGGTTGCCTCAGATAAAAAAAAGGATCAAGGACATAAGGGTAGCTTCTAAGGTGTCCTACTGTTGCTTCGGTGACCATACTGTCCCTACAATCGAATTGACCCGAACACCTCCAACGGTGGTGCTACCTACCTCTCAATGGTGGGATGGCACTACCTAAAGGACACTTATACAGCTTAATTCCTTAGGGTAGGTAGATGACTCATGGGTACTTGCTCTTTTCAAAAAACAAACAACATACTTTTCACACCTTACACTTTCAAAAGCTTTCAAAACAAATTTTTCAAACACTCTTGAGGACAGATACAAGAGTTATTCAGAAATCTTTCAAAGAAAATTCTTTTTCAAACCCACTCACATTTTAAAGCAAACATTTTGAAAACATAAGAGCAAGTATCTAAGAGCCCATGGATAACCATAGATAGAAAGGGTGCTAACACCTTCCCTTTCTATAAATCTACCTCCCGAACCGAGAAACATATCTCATAAGGAATTTTGCTGTGCTTTTGTCCTGTCCATGTTGGAGAAAATAAAAGACGGTGGCGACTCTTGCTTCCGTGACATTTCGCGAAACCAGCTTAAAAAACAGTCAGTTCTATTTCCACCGATCACAGAACTGGCGACTCTGCTGGGGACACTTAAAGTGAGGTGTACCTTAGGATAACTCATACTTATGTTTTCAATTGCCTTGTTTTGCTTGCTTTAATATTATTGGGCCTGTCTTGGGAGTTCTATAGATCCTAACCCGGATCTGGGGGATACCTTCTTAGAAAGTAGCAATAAGACTGTGAGGGAACTGTACGGGGTATACCTTAATTGAACCATCTTGGCCTCTTTAGGGTAGTGAGATAACTACTTTGGTGCAGTCCGAAGTTGGTTGATACTCGATGCTACACTCAGTTGAGGGTTGTTTTCTTGGGATATTTTGATCGCCAGTTCAGTGGCTAAATCGAAACGATGAACACAGAAAACAATCCAATGATATTGAGATCCTTAGAACTCGGTTACTTTGATAGGACAGGTTTGAGCCCACCAATTTCAAGAGGGTAGTACCCCAAACTTCATGCTGGCCTAAACTCTAAGGGCTCTTTGTGTGACTTGTGTGCCTTCAAACTTGACTACTTGCATACTTGTTATCTGACACACAAGTTTCTTACAGGTTTTGTTTACAGCCCTTAATCTGGGCTCATAACAGGGTCTACTTATATCACCCCATGCATAGCATAACATCATACCATTGCATACATCCTACATAAGGACTAATCCATTTCAAGGATCTCAAGGGTTTGTGATGCAGGTCATGATAAACCAACGGTCTAGCAAGAGGCAAAAGGGATTTCCTTTCCTCTAGCCAAGGTTGATAACTTGAGTCAGGGGCTATGACCCACTCGATATGGTGAGCCTTTGACCCTTGAAGAAGGACTCTCATCAACATGAAGTTCCTTCAATCAAGCTACAAAATTCAATTTCTAACAATTTTCTTGTTTACCCCGCGAGATCCTTGAAAACATCGCATGCATATCATACATATCATTGCATTACAGGTACCCTTGTTGCAGGTCACTTACCCTTTGTCGTTGTTTATTTCAGCAATGGCTTCTCAACAAGATAACCAGGGTCTTCATGCTCAAGAGACTCAGTTAAGGGAGATCTTCTTAAGCCTATCCAAGGGGCAAGAAGAGTTAAGGACCCTCCTCATGGGGAATTTGGCCCAGAAAAGTCCCGAAGATGACAAGGACGAACGGCTGAAACGTCTGCAAGCTGAGGTAGATACTATGAGAACCCAGATGCTGGGGCAAATGACTCTCATCCAAGGTTTAGCTCGGGAGCAAGAAGAGTTGAGGACCATGATCAGTCAGCTTCATCAAGACAGATACAACGTGAAGCAAATAGTCCAAGTCAGGGACCAGGTCATTGATCAGCTTCCGAGAGGACAAGAGTCTGGCATGGTGAGGATTAGACCTCTCCAAATTGCTACCACTTCACAGGTCCAACCACAACCTCGCCCAGAGCAACGGGTTGATCAGAGCAAGCCAGACAAGCCTAGGAGGCAATTTACCAAGCTCAACATGTCGCTATCTCAAGCTTTACAACATCTGTTGAGGTTGAATTTGGTAACTCTAAGGGACCCTCCTAAGAACCCCAACAAGACACCTTCAAGGTATAACCCCAACGCCCACTGCGCTTATCATTCGGACAGCCCGGGCATGCCACAAACGACTGCTGGTCTCTAAAGAACAAGATCCAGGATCTGATTGATGAAGGAGCAGTGGAATTCACCCAAGATGGCCAGGCTGAGTTCTTCTACTATCCCTACAAGATTCATCACTTGAAGTGACTAGTTCAAATTAGAAGACTTTTGTTCATTAGATTTTTCAAGTTGTAATTTTCTTTTGATTGTTCAAACAATTATTGTCATAGCAAACTTTATTACTTTATCAATGCATCGCATATGTCTGTTTTGAATCAATATATTCGCATTCGCTATATGCAAACTGTTTTCATATTTTTATGATGATCAACTCTGGGTTGAAAATTCTAAGCCTCTTGAGGGAGGATGACGAAAACAATACCATGATTTACAGTATGCTTTTGAACAGACCCCGCTAATGAGGTACAGGCATTGCTTCAATTCCTAAACACTGGAGTTATAAGGAAGATAATCCCTCGTTAACCCCTTCGAGCCAAAGAAGTAGGAGTTTTTCTTTTCGAAAATTAAAACCCTTAATCATAACCTGGGGCAGGGTAGTCTTCTCAGTTGATCCAGGTGCACAACGAATGGCACCAAAGGAGTTCTTACAAAACAAAAGACAGTGATGGTTCCGAATAACCATAAGGACAGGCAGTCATTATCCCTCAAAATAAACGCCCATTAAGTCAAAACCTATGAAGGAGACTTACAAAACTGGGGCATCCCGCTGACTGTAAATTCAAAAAGAAACAGTTCAGGCAAATAAAAAACAGGGATAACAAAAAAAAAAAAAGAGGTCTTACAAACCCTCAACAAAAAAGGAAATGACTGCCCATTCAAAATAAACTGTCAATATCCGAACCATCACCGGAATATCAAAGCAAAGACTCAAACTAGGTCTAACGCACGATCAACTGAGTTTAGGTTTGAAGAACATCACGAAGAGCGGGTGGGTACAATTACATTTTGAGCCTTATCCTTTGTTTCTTAAACCGTGAACCAGGCCACGTTACAACCCTTAAAAGTCCTAGCTGAAGCATGGTTTGGTTCGAAAGCATACTGTTACGAAAGGTATCCTGACTCCTTAAGGTTTGCTATAAATACTGAGTTGACATCACGTTTTACAAAATTCACTAGTTTTACTGAAAAAATGCATTTTCAAAAACTTCAAAACAGACATAAGCTTCGCATTTTTAAAATAACATTGTTTGCATATGACAATTTTGTTCGAACAACAAAGAAATTCGCACGAAGAATATCTAGTAAACAAAAACACCTCCAATCAAGGGGCATGCCATGATCATTGTCCATCATCTGGGGCAGTTAAGTCAAGATTCGGAGAATCTCTCAAAAGGCCAATCAGCTTGGGGCAAATCTCCATCTGGATCACTTGGGGCATTGGACGATCAAACGAAGATCTTCTGGTAGTAGGGCAACACAACACTACTGACAGGGGCACCTCCCTACATTCTGAGAGCACGGACATAGTCGAAAAATACTACGCAAAATCAAAGACCCGCTAGGTTGACACACCTAGGCAAAAATAAGGGCTTCCCGGCGAACCAAAAGGGTTCGGGCAAAAGTAAGGGATGAAATGAAAAAATCTGTACACCCGACAAGTCGAAAACCTGAAAAGGCGGCTTGGGCAAAAAAGGGTTATCCCTGTGGACTGAAAACCCGAAAGGGCGGTCCAGGCAAAAGTTAGGGATCACAGTGTACGACTATGTCCCGACATCTCATCACTTGCCTGCCAGAAGAAGATTTGTCAAGTCGACAGTCATCAAGCACCTCTACAGGTACCTTCTTCTCCCGCAGAAACTGTGGCAATGGGAATTGTCCGAACGGTACAAGCTGCTCTGTCCACCGAGGTACCAAGGTAAGTTCAGCTGAAGAACATGACCAAGTTACCTCCACTCCCCCACAGAGTAAGACAGGTTTCAGCAATACTCTCCCCGAGCAGAGTTGGTCTCCCATCAGCCCTGAAAAGGCACAGTATCTCCAGCAAGTCATCAACACTCTCCCCAAGCAGCGTTAATCTACTGTCAGCCTTAAGGAAGTTGGGTATCCCCAGAAAATCTCAACATTCCCCAGCGGAGTACAGATATTCCTCAGCAAGCATCCCCGGCAGTCTTAATATAAGATTGTTCCCCGGCGGAATACCAGACACCCCAGTGGAGCCATTCCCCAGTACAGTCTCAAAAGTATCCCCGGGAGAGTTGAACCGTCTCCCCAGTAGATTCTTGAAGCTTATCCCCAGTAGATTCTGGAAGCTTATCCCCTGTCGAGCGAACGCGTCTCCCCGGCTTTATTCAGAAGGTTACTCCTCACCAGAGCTTATAACTGGGTTATCCTCAGCTAATTACCACGGAAAGATCGTCCTCGGCGAAATTCTTCCTATCCCTAGCGGAGTTCATCAAAACTTCCAACAAAGCTTATCAACGGTATCTCCAGCGGAGTTATCCTCAACATCTCAGCAAAGTATCTCTTCCTACAGAGTAGATTCCCCGCAGAGTATTCCCCGCAGAGTAATCTCTTCGCCAAGTTTATTCCCCAACGGAGTCATCTTCTCCTATCGGTTTATTCTTGCAACCATCACCCCCAGTGGAAACGAAGAACCTCACTCCCCAACATCAGCCCAGGATTCAATTTCCCGGCATTCGTCAAGGATTTATTTTCCTAGACAAAAATACATTCATAAACATTCCACATTTCATACATCCTGCTTACGTACACAACACATGCACATACACATCATATCACACAATCTCATTTATTTTTGAGAACCTCTTAATATCATGCAGTTCATGCATCATGACACTGCGTACATCTAACGTTTTGCCTTTTCATGAAAAAGGTCAATCCAAAGATGATTACCATCAACTGTCGCAGTTCCAGATTCGACACCTGTATCTAGCCAGGGCATATCTGTGAGCGATTGATTGTGGATTCGATACCTGTATCTAGACATGACATATCTACAACAAAGAGATTGCCTTTCAGAGATAGCTTGGAAATGCTCCAAATATGGATGTTGTTCTTTTGCTTATTCAAGACTCCTTCCAGAGATAGTTCAGATGTGACCCAGGCATGGCGACGTTCTGATACTTCTTCCAGATTTCCTTTCAGAGATAGCTTGGAAATGCTCCAAATATGGATGATGTTATTTTGCTTATTCAAGACTCCTTCTAGAGATAGTTCAGATGTGACCCAGGCATGGCGACGTTCTGATACTTATTCCAGATTTTCTTTCAGATATAGCTGGGAGATGCTCCAAATATGGATGCTGTTCTTTTGCTTATTCAAAACTCCTTCTAGAGATAGTTCAGATGTGACCCAGGCATGGCGACATTCTGATACTTATTCCATATTTCCTTTCAGATATAGCTGGGGGATGCTCCAAATATGGATGTTGTTCTTTTGCTTATTCAAGACTCCTTCTAGAGATAGTTCAGATGTGACCAAGGCATGGCGACATTCTGATACTTCTTCCAGATTTCCTTTCAGAGATAGCTTGGAAATGTTCCAGATATGGATGTTGTTCTTTTGCTTATTCAAGACTCCTTCTAGAGATAGTTCAGATGTGACCCAGGCATGGCGACGTTCTGATACTTCTTCCAGATTTCCTTTCAGAGATAGCTTGGAAATGCTCCAGATATGGATGTTGTTCTTTTGCTTATTCAAGACTCCTTCTAGAGATAGTTCAGATGTGACCCAGGCATGGCGAAGTTCTGATACTTCTTCCAGATTTCCTTTCAGAGATAGCTTGGAAATGCTCCAGATATGGATGCTGTTCTTTTGCTTATTTAAGACTCCTTCTAGAGATAGTTCAGATGTGACCCAGGCATGGCGACGTTCTGATACTTCTTCCAGATTTCCTTTCAGAGATAGCTTGGAAATGCTCCAGATATGGATGTTGTTCTTTTGCTTATTCAAGACTCCTTCTAGAGATAGTTCAGATGTGACCCGGGCATGGCGACGTTCTGATACTTCTTCCAGATTTCCTTTCAGAGATAGCTTGGAAATGCTCTAGATATGGATGATGTTCTTTTGCTTATTCAAGACTCCTTCTAGAGATAGTTCAGATGTGACCCAGGCATGGCGACGTTCTGATACTTCTTCCAGATTTCCTTTCAGAGATAGCTTGGAAATGCTCCAGATATGGATGTTGTTCTTTTGCTTATTCAAGACTCATTCTAGAGATAGTTCAGATGTGACACAGGCATGGCGACGTTCTGATACTTCTTCCAGATTTCCTTTCAGAGATAGCTTGGAAATGCTCCAGATATGGATGATGTTCTTTTGCTTATTCAAGACTCCTTCTAGAGATAGTTCAGATGTGACCCAGGCATGGCGACGTTCTGATACTTCTTCCAGATTTCCTTTCAGAGATAGCTTGGAAATGCTCCAGATATGGATGCTGTTCTTTTGCTTATTCAAGACTCCTTCTAGAGATAGTTCAGATGTGACCCAGGCATGGCGACGTTCTGACGCTTCTTCCAGATTGCCTTTCAGAGATAGCTTGGAAATGCTCCAAATATGGGTGCTGTTCTTTTGCTTATTCAAGAGTTTCCTTTTAGATATAGCTGGGAAATTCTCCAGATATGGACGCTATTCTTTTGCTTATTCAGAGTTCTTTTCAAAGACAACTTAGAGATGCTCCAGCCCGGATGCTATTCTATTGTTTAGTCCAGATTCATTCAAAAGACAGTCCAGATACGATCCAGATTCGGATGACATACTGTCACTCATTCAAACACAGACTAGATATGCTCCAGACACGGAGGCCATTCTATTTCTTATTCGGACGCAGCTATCCATTACAGTTCCAAATGGCATCTATAAGCCCATTCCCGACAAGGTTATGTCACACTTCCAGATAGCATCTATAAGCCCATCCTCTTATCCACCATCTCTCCAAATGGCATCTGTAATCCCATTCCCGCTGTCACACTGCTGATACTCAACTATGTGAGTGCGAATTTCTGGGCACTCTAGTGTTCAATCATCTTCCACCTTCGGATCACGAAAGGCACGCAAGCCAATCTACATCCTCAGGTCTAAGAAGATTGAACAGGGTCAACTGTTGTACCCCAAAATTTTCCCTCCCATAATCTTCAAAGTTTTGACAAGCATCACCTCAAATGGTTCAAAGTCTACTCAAGGGCTACACAGTCAAGCATCCTCCTGAGCCAGTCAAATTAGGGTTTTGGTTCTTGCAGGGAAGTTGAGGTTTTCAAGGGCTCAATCAAGTCCCATATGCTCATATACATTGTCAAACACCTACATGTCAATTTTCAAGGCTCACAAGGTCAAGTTGCACAGTCAAAAACCCTAATTGCCTCACAATCAACTGCAGGGGCAAAATGGTCATTTGGCAGTCAAAAGTCAAAAAAATTTGTCAACATCTTATTTTGAAGCCACAATCATCATTTGATCAAGTCTTGATCATGATTTCACAAGAATGGCTAAAAAATCATCAAGGTGTCAAAAGTTTATATTTTTGGATAGTTGAAAAGTCAACTGTAACTTGACCAAGGCATAACTTTTTCATGGTTCATCATAAAAATCCCATCCAATGCTCATCTTAAAGGGGAAGACATTTCCTACAACTCATCTTCACATTCCAAGTCCAATAAATGCTCTCACAAAAAGTTATCAATTTCAACATTATAGGTCATTTTCAAAAGTCAACAAAAAGGCACTTTAAGTCAAAGACCATAACTTGAGATTGGTAATAAAAATGACATGGTACCAAAGACATTGGTTATAGGACTTCAAGACCTTTCCAAAATGTCCAAGAACATGTTCATAGCTTCAAAATTGAGCAAGATATGCATTAGAGAAGTTGGGAAATTTTTGTGAAATGGCCAAAGTCAATTATCCTTGAAACTTCATTTTTGACAAAAGGGGCCCACTTTTTCCACTTGTTTCAGCTTGGCCATGCTTCCCACGTGTCCCACAATTTATTTCAAGATTTAAAATTAATTTTTCCATTTTTATTTAATTTTATTTGATTTAATTCATTTTAAATCTTTTAAAATCAAATAAAAATCAAAGAAATTAATGGAGGGATATATTTTGTGATGATTAGCTTTGATACACCTTAAAACACATTCCAAATTCGTGCAAGGGCCTATTCCAAGCAAGAATTCAAATTTGACACAAAAATGGAAGGTTGTTTCAATGGAGTTCATGGCATAATCTCAAACATGAATGCAAAGGCTTAATGACCATTATTCTTGTTGATACACTTTACATTACAATATATACAAGCCTTCCCAACCTCATTCAAAAAAAATAGTGCGTGCAGAAATGGCCAAGAGCAAAACCAAAAATTATTCAAAAAGTGAGAGTTCTAAAACATAGTTGCGAGCATCTTCAGATCAAAATAAGCACGTGGCTAAAGCAACATTTGCCAAGTCCTGAGGCTCATACCGCGCTGTAAGTTCTTCCCAGGTCCCCCATAATTCTCATATTATTTTTGTTAACGCGTTCTTGTGCAGTTTCTCAAGTAGTTTCCACCATAAGCCTCACCCATCCAACAAGCCAAGTGTCATTGGAGGCAGATCTAAAGGCCCAAAACGCAAGAGTACTATGCTCTGGAGTCAGCGCATGCGTAGGCAACCGAAAAAAGTCAAATAAGGCTTCTTGTTGTTGGGCCAGAATTACTTCAGAAAACCTCCATGAAGGCCATCTCACCCCCCTTGGGTTTATTTACTTTTTTCTTATTTTATTTTGTTTTGTCATTTTCTTTTCTTTTATTTATTTGCCTTATTTTATTTTTTTTAATAATTAGCATAATTAACACATTTTCATAAAAAAATCAAAAAAATAGAATTAACATTATTATTATTATTATTATTATTTTATTTTGTAAATAAATATTAACCAAAATAGTTTAATTAGGCAATTTTAATTCCTTTCTTAAATAATTAAAATAGATCTAGAATTAGGTAAAGTTAACTTTTAATTTTATTTCATTTCATAAAAACATAAAAACAAAAAATATTTCTTTTTAATTAAATTAATTAATTAGTCATTAATTAGCTTTAATTTCATTTTAATTACAAAAAAGACAAAAAAATCAATTTCTTTTCTAAAAAAAAGGGTCAACACCCTTAGACATTCCCGATTAATTTATTCGCGCACATTTACTTTATTTGATTATTATGTAATTGCCTTCAAGAATGTAATAGTTAAATAGGTTTATCGCTTTATTTAATTTCCGTACTTATTTACTAAAAAACGGGTCTTTGTAATTTTTGGCGATGTATAGACCCGCGCCTTGTAATAGCGTAGGATTTATGTTTCCGCAATTTACTTTCCGCACCCCTTAACTGTTAACTTGTATGAAAGAATGTATGTAAATAAAAACAACCCGTAGCTCACTAATTACAAAGACAAACATTAACTGAATACAACACACAATGCACACACCACTTCTAGGGTACGCCTCACTCGTTGCCTTCGAAACGTGGTCGTCAAGTATAGGACGTTTTAGCGGTCCTTATGTCCATGATCCAGTTGCCTCGAAACAGTTGCCTCAAAAAAGTTGCCTCGAAACAGTTGCCTCGGATAAAAAAAAGGATCAAGGACATAAGGGTAGCTTCTAAGGTGTCCTACTGTTGCTTCGGTGACCACACTGTCCCTACAATCGAATTGACCCGAACACCTCCAACGGTGGTGCTACCTACCTCTCAATGGTGGGATGGCACTACCTAAAGGACACTTATACAGCTTAATTCCTTAGGGTAGGTAGATGACTCATGGATACTTGCTCTTTTCAAAAAAACAAACAACATACTTTTCACACCTTACACTTTCAAAAGCTTTCAAAACAAATTTTTCAAACACTCTTGAGGACAGATACAAGAGTTATTCAGAAATCTTTCAAAGAAACTTTTTTTTCAAACCCACTCACATTTTAAAGCAAACATTTTGAAAACATAAGAGCAAGTATCTAAGAGCCCATGGATAACCATAGATAGAAAGGGTGCTAACACCTTCCCTTTCTATAAATCTACCTCCCGAACCGAGAAACATATCTCATAAGGAATTTTGCTGTGCTTTTGTCCTGTCCATGTTGGAGAAAATAAAAGACGGTGGCGACTCTTGCTTCCGCGACATTTCGCGAAACCAGCTAAAAAACAGTCAGTTCTAAATCCACCGATCACATTTATGTTTACACATTTTATGGTTTACAACTTTTGTTTATATTTTTCTAAGTTTCTGGCTTGTTTTTGGTTCAAGATTGATTCTGAATATGCATATCTCGACAAACTCCATTCTAATTTTAAAAATTGTGAACTTTTCGGATGTGCATATCTGAATAAACCATTTTTTCCATAGGTAATAAGGTTTTATCCGGATATGCATCTCCAAAAAGTACTTTGATGACATGATACGATTTCTAAGGTCTAAAGTGATCCAAGCCTTGTATAAATAGAGTGTCTCTTATCTCATATTTTATATATAAAAAAACCAATATCAGAAAATGAATACATATCTCCACCTTGCATTTATGTATTTCAATAGTGAGAAACCGCCACTTCAGTTTAGGTTCTGTGAGGACATGAGTCTCGCCGACCTGATATTCAAACTGAATACTCTCCTGCGATATCCATAAAATCTACGAGTTGTCAAGCTCGAGTATCATTCATCCTCATTTGACAGCGACAGGAAGATACAATTCACCAACTTCAAATTGAAGTTGGATGCATATTTAGAGGTTATGCATAGTATTTTTTGTTGGAAATCCACCAAATTCTATTATGAATTTCTACCACAATGACAATTTAATTATGAGACAAACAAAGAAAAGAAGACAAGACAAATAATTTCTGCAGAGTTTCTCGCTGCTCACAAACTGTGAAAACTTTCTTATTCACTTTGCAACTGCAAAATACTGTGAATGACTTGCTTACAAAAATAGGGGTTAGTCCCTCTATTTATAACTGAGCTTACACTCTAAGCCCAAAGCCCAAAATATCTTTTTGTTACTAAATCAAATCTAATTTATTCTAGACTTAAATCAAATATATTTAAATCTAAAACGAATCAAATCTTTTCGACACATTGGATTACAATTTAACACACCACCTAATTCATTGTGTCTAAACTATCTATGTTCATCATGGCTCTTAGATTTCTGAATACTTCGACTTGCACTCCCTTTGTCATGATGTCTGCAATCTGATTCTCAGTTCTGCAGTGTTCCAAATTCATCTTCCCATCTGCTACCTGCTCTCGAAGATAATGGAACCTCATTTCGATGTGCTTACTTCGACCATGTGCTATTGGGTTCTTTTCCAGATTAATAGCTGACATGCTGTCTATCTTCATGGTAATTGCTCCATGATTTTTCCCTGTTATCTCTTCGACCAAGTTCACCATCCAAGTTGCTTGACATGCACAAAGAGAAGCAGCTATGTATTCTGCTTCGCATGATGATAATGCCATTACTGGTTCCTTTCTTGAATTCCAAGCAACTGGTGCACCACCTAGCATAAACACATATCCTGCTGTTGACTTTCGATCTTCAGCATCACTACACCAACACGAATCAGTGTATCCCACTAACTTGCATTCTTTTCCTTTATCAACTGCAGGAAATAAAATGTCATAATCGAAAGTTCCTTTGAGATACCTTAGTATCCTCTTCACTGCTGCTAGATGTGATACCTTTGGCTTCTGCATGAATCTACTTACCATACCTACACTATATGCTAAGTCAGACCTTGTATGAAAAAGTTATCTCAATGATCCAATAAGTCTTCTGTATTGGGTTGGATCAACATCATCTTCATCTGCATCTTTCGACAGTTGCAGTCTTGGTTCTGCATGTGTCGAAGTTGAGTTGCATTCTTCCATCTCAAACCTCTTGAGAATTTCTCCTGCATATCTTCTTTGATGCATCATCAAACCTCTACTGCTCTTGTAGAATTCGATACCAAGGAAATATGAAATCTCACCCAAATCAGACATTTCGAATTCCTTGCTGAGATCACCTTTGAAGTCTTCGATCTCACTTTTACAGCTACCTGTTATCAATAAATCATCTACATAGAGACATAGTATAAGAAATTTACTCTTGCTTCTTCTTACATATACTCCATGTTCAGTTGTGCACTTCACAAATTCCTTCTCCCTTAGAAAACTATCAATTTTCTTATTCCAAGCCCTTGGAGCTTGTTTCAATCCATACAGGGCTTTATGTAGCCTGTACACCTTTCTTTCTTCGTCATGTTTCACAAACCCAACTGGTTGTTTAACATAGACTTCTTCATCTAAGGGTCCATTTAGGAATGCACACTTCACGTCCGTCTGACATATGTGTCAACTGTTTATTTCTGCTAGACCAACAACCAACCTGATTGTTTCGATCCTAACAACAGGTGCAAAAACTTCATCGAAGTCTATTCCTTCTTTCTGTAGAAATCCTTTCGCCACAAGTCTTGCTTTGTGTCGAGTTACTTCACCTTTCGAATTAGTTTTTACTTTGTATACACACTTGACATCAATTGCCTTCTTGCCTTGAGGCAATTCGACAAGTGACCAAGTGTTGTTGTCTTTGATAGACTTTACTTCTTCGTTCATTGCTTTCACCCTCTTCGAATCCTTTAATGCTTCAGCTGCATTAACGGGTTTGACATCTGCATAGAAAGTATAATGTACCAGCTCACCTTCATTATTTATTACATCATCTGATGTAATCACACAATCTTGCAATCTTGCAGGCATGCGTCTTGTTCTTTGAGGCCTGCTTGTACTTGGTATATCTGTTGGTTCCTCTTGTCGAACTTCTCTTTCGAATTGAGTTTCTGGATCTTCAAGAAGGATTCCCACTGAATCTTTCTTTATATTTTCAGTCCAATCCCATTCTTTAAACTCATCTATGATCACGTCCCTGCTGATCACAATCTGCTTTTTCACTGGATCGAACAACTTGTAGCCTCCTGTCGAATGATATCCAACTAGAATCATTTGACTTGACTTATCATCAAGTTTTGTTCTCAACTAGTCTGGCACATGTCTATGTGCAATAGATCCAAATACCTTCAGATGACTCAAGCTAGGCTTCACACCAGACCAACATTCTTCAGGAGTAATTTCTTCTAGCTTCTTTGTAGGACATCTGTTCAAAATGTATGTTGTAGTTGAAACAGCTTCACCCCAAAAATCTTTAGGTAAATTCTTGCCTTTCAACATACTTCTCACCATATTCATGATGGTTCGATTTTTCCTTTCTGCAATTCCATTTTGTTGTGGAGTATAGGGTGGCACCACCTCGTGCACAATCCCTTCCTTTTCACATAATCTGTCGAAGTCTTTCGACACATATTCTCCACCACCATCAGTTCTCAAAACTTTGAGCTTTCGACCACTTTGTCTTTCGACCATAGACTTAAACTTGGTAAATACTTCGATCACTTCACTTTTCTTTTTGATCAGGTAAGTCCATAGCTTTCGACTGAAATCATCTATGAATGTAACAAAGTATTTGTTACCTCCCATCGAATCCACCTGGATTGGTCCACATACATCAGAGTATATGACTTCAAGACTAGCCTTCGATCTGCTTCCTGCATCCTCGCTGAAGCTATTCTTGTGTTGCTTCGCCTGCACACATTCCTCACATACCTCGTTTGGAATGTCAATTTCTGGCAATCCTGAAACCATATTTCTTCTCTTCAAATCTATGATGTCTCTGAAGTTGAGATGGCCTAGTCTATAATGCCATATCCATTCATCTCTGCTAGCTGCAGTCAAAAGGCACTTGTGCTCCATCACATTTAGTTCAATCTTGAAGGTTCGATTCTAAGACATAGGAGCCTTCAAGATTAATCTCCCATTTGCATCAACGACTCTCATCATCTTATCTTTGATTGACACTTTATAATTCTTTTCGACCAACTGCCCTATACTGAGCAAATTGCTCTTCAGGCCTGGTATGTACAATACATTGGAAATTACTGGCCTCTTGCCATCTTTCCTCATGATCATAACATCACCAATACCTTCAGCTGCTAGGGTATTGTCATTTGCAAATTTTACCATATTTTTCATTGAGGGTTTTATATTGACGAACCAGTCTTTCCTTCCAGACATATGTGATGAACATCCTGAATCCAAGTACCATTGGTCCTTGAATCTATCTTCATCTCTTGTTGTGACCATCCGCATCATCTCTTCTTCTTCTTCATGTTTTGCAAGCTTTGCATCACTTTCTTGATTCTTTCATTTTTCTGGACAATCACTCGAATAGTGACCATACTTCTGACAATTGTAACATTGAATGTGACTCTTATCAGGTTTTCGACCACCACCTCTTCCTCTATTTGCAACACCACCTCTTCGGTTGCCTTGGTATGGTCTTCTTTGATTCGACACGTTTCCTTCAATCTGGTTTCCTCTACCATTCGATTTGTTGTAGCCACCTCTACCTCTGTCGAAACACTTTCCTTTGCCTTTGGTCTCTTTTGCTGAATGTGCCTGCAAGGCCACATCACTCTTCGATTTGCCTGTAGCTCTTTCATTCATTCTCTGTTCATGAGATTCAAGCATCCCTTGAAGCTCTTCCTTTGTCAATTTCGACAAGTATTTCCCCTCTTCTATCGCCACCACTATATGGTCGAACTTAGGAGCTAAAGATCTCAAGATCTTCAACACAACAGCTCTTGTTGTTAACGCTTCTCCACATATCTTGATTTGATTTACTAGTTTTGTAACTCTAGTGAAGAAATCAGATATGCTTTCACTTTCTTCCATCTGAAGCAGTTCATAGGTCCTTTTGTGAGTTTGTAACCTCACTTCTTTCACTTTCTCAGCGCCTCCAAAATACTTCTCAAGGATTTCCCAAGCTTCTTTTGCAGATTCTGAATCACTAACCTTTTCGAAATTGTCTGGGCTGACACATTGATGAATTATAAATAATGCTTTATAACTCAGCTTCTCAGATTCTATGTATTTCTTCTTTTCTTCTTCTGAAGCGTTTTCTCCAAGCGCTTCGACTCCATCTTTTACAAGGTCCCAAAGACCTTGACACCTGAATAAGACTTTCATCTGTTTGCACCAATTCTCATAGTTGTCAACTTTCAGAATTGGTAGGGTTGTTGGATAATTTGCATTCTCATAACTTGTCACAGTGAATTCTTCAATCGGTCTTGATTGACACTTCCCTTGAATCGAACAAAGCTCTTGATACCAGATGTTGGAAATCCACCAAATTCTATGATGAATTTCTACCACAATGACAATTTAATTATGAGACAAACAAAGAAAAGAAGACAAAACAAATAATTTCTGCAGAGTTTGTCTCTGCTCACAAACTGTGAAAACTTTCTTATTCACTTTGCAACTGCAAAATACTGTGAATGACTTGCTTGACTTGCTTACAAAAATAGGGGTTACTCCCTCTATTTATAACTGAGCTTACACCTTAAGCCCAAAGTCCAAAATATCTTTTTGTTACTAAATCAAATCTAATTTATTCTAGACTTAAATCAAATCTATTTAAATCTAAAACAAATCAAATCTTTTCGACACATAGTTTCGACACATTGGATTACAATTTAACATTTTTCACCGATATGCAACAAAAGTGTCTGATTGAAGTAGATGCGCAGATTGCATGATTCGTCTAAGATATTATCAACATGTTGCAACGTTCAGAACTACCTGTTTATAACGATATGTAATGTTAATTTTTTGATTATCAATTATTTATGTAATGTTGAGTGTTTTAATTTAATGTCAATTTGTTATGATTATCAATAATAAATTTCCGATTATCTAATGATATACATACTATCTTTGTTTTTTGTTTTTCATTTGAAGTATCAGAGCTATTTTCAGATATACATCTCTGAAATATACCAGACATAATTTCAAAGATGTGTCTCCGAACTAAAATTAAGCATAATAAAAAATAAATGTGATCAAAGATACATCTTTAAATTTTAAAAACATTTTTGAATTTTTACCAAAGATTTTTGAGAGAACATAAAATGAAAAAGAAATTGCCAACCTTTAAACTCTTGAAAGTTTAAAGTATATGGGCCTGCCAGAAATGAAAGATGGCCCAACCCAAATATAATATTGTTTGTCAGCATGCAACTCTAACTCTAACTCTAACCACTATCACACAAACTCATGAAATCGTGTGGCAGAGAATTCAGATAGAACTCCATTCCCAAATCCTCCTTTTCTCTCTACTCCAATCACCAGACTCACTAGTGAACCACAAAACACACAAACTCACACAGAGGGAAGAAAAAACCTCCAAAATCACCACCGCAATGGCCACAATGATCATCGCTTCATCCAAACCAGTAATCCGAATTCCCACAAGCTCCCTCCCCACCACCCCCAAACTCCCCCTCCCAGCGATCACCCCTAACCTCAAACTCCATCTCTCCAAACTCAAATCCCTAACCCTAGCCGCAACCCCCCTCTCCCTCCCCTTCTTCTTGGCACCCCCCTCACTCGCCTTCGAAAAAGCCGCGCTGTTCGACTTCAACCTCACTCTCCCCATCATCGTCGTCGAGTTTCTCTTCCTCATGGTCGCCCTCGACAAACTCTACTTCACACCTCTCGGAAACTTCATGGACGAACGTGACGCCTCCATCCGAGGCAAACTGAACAGCGTGAAGGACACTTCCGAGGAAGTGAAGCAGCTGGAAGATCAGGCCAATGCTGTTTTGAGAGCGGCACGTGCTGAGATCGCAGTGGCGCTGAATCAGATGAAGCAAGAGACGCAGGCTGAAGTGGAAGAGAAGATTGCGGAAGGGAGGAAGAAAGTGGACGCGGAATTGCAAGAGGCGCTGGCCAATTTGGAAAAGCAGAAGGAAGAAACGGTTAAGGCTCTTGATTCTCAGATTTCTGCTCTTAGCCAGGATATTGTTAAGAAGGTTCTTCCCACTGCTTAATCACTTTATCAATCCACCTCAATGGATCCATTGTAATTTTAGTTCTTTTTGTGTTTTGTAATTTCAAATCTTGTAATTTTATATCATAAATTCACGTGTGGATTACTTGGACTTCAAATATTTTGGTCTTTTGCTAATTTGCTCCACATCAAGACTTGTTCCAAATCTTTAAAAAAGGGATTTGAGTTCTAGTTCGACCTAGTACTCATCATTCATATAGTATCCCGGGTTTACAACACTTGCATTCTCATCCCACACCAACCACTTCTTCTACTATAACTATTAGGGGGTTCAAATTCAAACCAATTTAAATAAAACATCGAAAATTGATTTAAACAATCGAAAATCGTAAATAATTGAAATTTATTGAATATGTTTAAATGTTATTTTATGAAAATCGCGGTTCAGATCAGATTTTAGATGAATTTTTCAAAATCAATTTAAACCAAACTGAATCACATACATATATTTTTATACTTGTTTACTTTTTATCATTATGATATATTAAGTGAATTTATTATTAGGTGATAATAATTTTTTTAATAATATTTATTAGTTTGGTATAATTTATTTATTTTTATTATTTCAACTATAATCAATCACTTTTATTGTAATATTAACTTTTAATATACTATATCTTATATATTATATAAAATCTATGATTTATTAGTAGTTTTATAATATTAATAAAAATATTATATAATTTAGATATCTAAAAACTGATCCAAATTAAATCGTATAAAATTAGATCGGATCGAATTTAATTTTTTTTAATTTATCATTCAAAATCAAACCGAACCGCAAATAAATTTATCTTTGAATCGGATGGATTTTTATTTTAAAACCGATACAAATCGAACTGTGAACACCTCTAATAAACATGTTTTAAAACCTTCCGGACAAGGTTAAGATTAGGATTTCACATAAGATATGGTGGAAATAGTAAAATCGTAGATAAGACTGAAAGATTGTATTCAATTATTGTATGGTGGAGAAAGTACCAAAATTCTAAAATATAACATTGCAACAAAAATTCAGGGTCAACTAAAGCCCAAGAAGGTGGATGGGGCTAGGACTTTACACCTCAAATTTATGTACCTTTGAAATAGGCCTAAAATGTTGAAAAACATACAATTTCTTAATGTATTCTATAATCTTTGTGAAATTTTAAGAATATTTTTAAATTTTAAAAATGTATTTTCGAAGGCATCTCACACATATAATTCATTTGTTTTGAGTCAATTTCTCTTTTATTTGTTTTATTTAATTATGTTTTAGATTAAAGGTCCATTAGGGTTTCTTTATTTTATATATTTAAATACCTTTTGGCAAAGTCATAAGATTATCTTTTATATAATAAAATTTGAACTTTTCTTTACTTTGGTGGATTCCAGTTTATTTTTTATAGGTTATGCACTTGCAACCCTGTTTTCCTTTTCTAGGTTTAACGCTTGCTATTTTCTAGGGCTCTCGACTGCGTCAGTATGTATCAGAGCAGGTTTCTCCTATTTTTTCCGACAACCATGGCGGATCAACCGGCAACCAAAATAGATTTTGAGAAAATTACTGTGACTTTTACCGCGACTCTAACTGCTTTGACCGAACATATGGCGAATTTAGCAAATAAGGTGAAGAACGCCAATAACAACGTAAATCAACGAAGAGACAGGAGAGGAGGACATGTTAAGGGTGAAAAACTTTCGGATAATCCAATTTCTATTCTACATCCACCATCCAGGATGCATCAAACAGAGACAATAAAATTATCAGGTCTACATAAGTCATCTCCTTTCATTGATTTTTTCTCAAGTAAAAGTTTCTAGTTTACACACCTTGCAGAAAAGTTTTATACCTTGCAAACCTGGGAGTAGCATTCCTAAACTAAAGAAATTGAAGACAATTCCTATTGAAGAGGGAAGGTCCAAATTTGTCAAAGGAGCAACAAAGAATACTGAAGTAAATTATACTCATGATGAATTTGGTAAATATGAAGGAAATGCACAAGAGCATTTATAGAATGAGAGTCTTACAATCAATTGCAAAAATCAACTCGAAGATAATGCTATTTCTTCTCAGTTTGATTCTTGTACTAAAGTGAGTGAAGATTCTTTTACAATTGCAGTTGCTTTGAAATCTAAAGAGCAATGTCTTCTAAGTGAAAATTCAAAGCTAATAACTTTTGATATGCCTGTAAGAAAAGGTGAAAATCATGACATGGATGAAAAGGTGGAACATTTACAAGTCAATGAGGGTGAAAAGGAGCTTGATAAGGCTATTAAAGAAACTAAATTTTTATATCCAATATTGACTAAAAAGGTGGTGAGTTTTGTAAAGGAGAAAAACAATTCCAGAATAAGTGTTTGAGGTAGAATTTCAAGGATTCTACCGCATATGAGATACCAAACAATTTCCCTCATATGCGAGATAAACACCTGGAAGTTAAAATTTTCAATGTGGGAGAAGATATGATGGTGTTTTTGCATAAAGAGATATTTTCCAGTTGGTACTTACAGTAAATTGAAGTCAGATGAAACTATTTATAAAGAAGAGAACTCGGGGTCGAGTTCTTCATAAGTGGAGGAGTCTGATGTAGGAGGATTGTCTTGGAGTATTGAAGAAGATATCGCGCGTCAGAAAACATTTTAATATTTAAATAATATTATTTTTAATATTTCATCGGGTTCTATTTTATTTAATTATGTTTTTGATTAAAGGTCCATTAGTGTTTCTTTATTTTATGTATTTATCTTTTATATAATAAAATTTAATTTTTTCTTTATTATGGTAGATTTCAGTTTATATTTAACGAATTTTGCGCTTACAACTCTATTTTTTTTCTCCTAAGTTTAGCACTCATTATTTTCTAGGACTTTTGACTGCTTCGAAAATTTATAATTTTATATGTCTTTCTGAAAAATTATGCTAACAATTAATCCATGGTCATAACATAAGCAGAAATTTGTGGCAAACATGAGTGCTAGAAAAGATGTTCGATCTCTTAATATGTATCGTATTGACAATACCATTAAGAGTGCTAGCATTGAGAATGCTTTAAAGCGTTTTAGAAAGGAAGAAAAACACCATTGAAGATGAAATCTGGCACAATGAAGGGTACTAGCTACACAAACATAAATTTAGTGGGTTGGCATAAGAATGTTCAGCCAAATAATATAGACGATATTGGAATTTGTTCATCCAAGGATCCCAACACATCTTTTCTTGGAAAACACACCCGGGACATAAAAAGAGGCTGATGAAGATAAACAATACATTGGGAGTAAAGATAGGAAAATACAATATTTATTAATAATAATACCAATACAGTAAAGTACAATATTTATTAATAAAAAAATATCTATATAGCAAAATACATAGACGAAATGTATATATTATGGAAATAATTAAATTGTTACGTTATTTAAAAAAAAAATATTAGAATTAAATGTGATGAAAGTGATATTCACAGTTGAAAATGTGTTGTCGTAATATAAAATAACAAATAAGTTGATATAAGTAAGCCAAAAAATGTGCAAAAAACAATGTTAAAAAATATAAATAAAAAAAGTTGTTAAAACATATAACTTATAAAAAGTAACATTCAATTGAAGTTGTTAATTAATTAAAAGAAAAGTATATTAATAGAAAGTTAAAAAAAATAGAAAAGAAAAATTCTATTAAAATTATAAAAGGAAAATAGTATGTTGGTTTAATAATTTGTTTTGCCATTATTTATATACATATATGAAAGAAAAATTGGGTGATGCACTTTATACTGTCAATATATGTCCTTTAAATTCTAAATGAAATTGTTAAAAAAAATAAATTTAGAAGGAAGAATGTTATAAATAAAGGTTAAATATATTTTTACTCTCTAAAATTTTCAAATTTTATTTTTGATTCCTATAAAAAAAATATGACTTGTTTTAATTCTTATAAAATTATTTTACACGTAGTTTTAGTCTCTGTTATTAAATTGATATGTATTTTTGAATGATTATTTTGTATATATGTTTAGAACGTTATAAAAAATTCTTCGAAAAAAAAGAACTCATAATTCGATTTCAAAGCCAAAATTTTCATTATTTTCATTAATATCTTTTAAAATTTAAGTAATTCATATTCAATTCGTCTCATTTTAAAAAAATTTAAAATCTGATAAAGAAATATTTATAGTATTCTAAATATATATGAAAAAAGTTATTAAAAAATTTAAAAGTTTAAGGGTAATTAAATCGTTTCCAAATTTTAGAAAATAGAAGAGATTAAAACCGCATGAATAAAAATTTTATAAAGACCAAAATATGTTATTTTTTAGTAGGGGCTAAAAATGAAATTTGAGATATTTATAGAGAAAAAACATATTTAACCCTATAAATAATTAACAAATAAGATATAACATCAAATAATAAATAAATGGAAAGTGTGAAATAGAGAAATCTACTTTTAATATAATAAAACTAATACTAATGACTACCATAATCATGTCATTAGCCAACTAAATTCAGATTTAACATAGTTTTACAATAACATATAAGTAATTACAACTATTAATCATTTATTTAATTAAAAATTATTTAAATAATATATTAATTACATTTACAATGCATCACAATCATTTCATCTATGACATTTGCACCTTTTCACGTATGGCATATACCACTTACAATGCATCTATTCAAAATAAAACATTGGCAACATATGTTTTTTCAGAAAACCTACACAACATTCAAGTTGTTCCATCTTTTACACTTCCCCTGCAGTCTGCTCAAAATTTATAAGAGATGGTCCTTCATTTGAATTCCTTCCATCCATTCATCTTTTCTCTAATTCGATTTCATCTACACAAAGCAATATTCATCACTAATCCCATCTTCATCGCTATTTAATATGTTCTGTTTTTTCAATTTTTGATTTTCAATATTTATCCCTAATCTCATGTTCTTCGCCAACATTTTCTCTCTTCATCTACAAAATGCTTCTCCGGAAAGGTTAGTTGATTACCTCATCTGTTTTGATTAAATCAGATTTAGATTTAAAACTTAATTTTAATTTTGATCGTGATTTTTTATGTGTTAGGTTTCAACGAAGAAGAGAAGTAAAAGTTCTTCTAAAAAATTGCAATGTGAATCCAAATCGGAATTAGAAGAAGAGGAAAATTGAAAAAGGGAAAAGAATAGGAATGATCCGTAGAAGGAAAAGGAAAAGTAATATGAAGAAGAGAAGACAGTGATTTAAATATGTTTATGATTTCTTCCAATTTATTATATCTTCATGTTTTTATGTTTATGATTCAGATTCTCTTATGTTTCATTTTCGTGTCTTGAGTATGTTTAGTTTTTGTGTTTTTTTTAATATTAAAATGATGAATTTTAGTTATGAATGTTGTGTTTGAAGTGTTGCCATGAAATATTTTTTTATCGGAATGAGATTGATTTGTGTTGTTATTATTAATTTGACTCTTCGTCTTGAATTTAACATATTATTTTGTTTTAATAATTTCTTTATCCATCACTTCTCTATTGACTGAATATGTATACTCAAGTTATTGTGTTTTCTATAGAACTCTCTATATTCCAAAATATCATCTAAATAAATAAGCAATCCATCTTGTCATTCTAATACATTACATTGAAAATGGTTGATATGTACAACAGTTTATTCCAATACATTTAATATCGTTGATATTCTATTTGCACAAAAGTTTATTCCAATACATTTAAAATCGTTGATATCCCATTTGCACAAAATGTAAGATTTTATGCTGCTTAGTTATAAATAAAATCTTTAAATAAAAGCATATAATTTATATTAAATTTTTTTACAATTATCTCAATCAAATTCATTATTTTAATTTTGAAATAAATCTATATAAATGCTCTCAAACACATTCTTTCTTTAAAATTCTCTAGATTTTTCTATTCTCTTCTTGGTCCTCCATGTTAGGTCTGAAATGGGCCAACAAGTATGAGCCTATTTAAATTTAATCAAATGATAATTATAATTATAATATTGATACTATTGTAATAATAATGATATTATTTGAGATCTTATAGTTTATAATTATAATGATATTATTTATATAATACTTGATGTTTATAATTATAATTTGATTTATTTATACTGTTGAATTGAATATATATTGTGAGTTATATATATATATATATATATATATATATATATATATATATATATATATATATATATATATATATATATATATATATATATATATATATATATATATATATATATATATATATATATATATATATATATATATATATATATATATATATATATATATATATATATATATATATATATATATATATTTGTTAAATCAATATTGCAACTTTCAAAAAAGTAAGATCCCTAATTAAATAAATAATTTGATTTTTGACGTTCTGTTTTTTTATTTTTGAAGAAAAAAATGTAAATTTTGTATTTTTTCTATTTAGATATAGGATCATTGTTGATTTGTTTAGTCATATGAGTTCTTCATTTAAATTGTTGCATCTATATAAAAGTGTGTTTGCAACAAAGTTGTGTAGTATATTCTATTATCTAAAGAAGTAATTAAAAAGTTGATTTCACATCCTAATTATAATTTCCATCCTAAATAGTTACATAATTTTTTTTGTTTATTTTGAATACTAGCTTATTTTCAATGCGTTATTACTTGAATTAGTTGAAATATTCTACCTAAAATATCTATACTATAATTATTACTTTTGTTCTGGACTGGCCTGACAGCTAGAATGGGTTCAGACTAAGACATTTCCTTTGGTACGACCCGCACGACTATGACCCGGATTACCCGCTAACTTTCGAGAAATGTCAGTTGTTTGCCCTCCCGAACCAGCACTGACCCAGGATGATCAACGAGCATCCTCTCAGTCTGCCCGACATCAGCGTCATGCAGGCCACCAGGAACCGATCAGAGAGATGCCCGTAACTAACCCCCTTCTCGGGACCAACAACAAGTTACGAGCATATCTGCCCAGCTTGACCGAGTCTTGGCAGTTACCTGATTTTATGGACATGTATATCCAGGCGTGAAATCAGGAACCAATGGCTATGCGCCAGGGGTATTATATATACTCCCACACATGTGAGGGACATGTATCGAATATTCATTATTCATCATCTTATATTCTGCTTGTACCTTCTTGTTCCCGCTCTTACTTGATCATTGGAGTGCCTTGCAGGTACAACCCCCTTTTCTCCTCGACTTCACAGCCCGACTACAGATCATCTTTCGGCCACTTCTCAAGTTTTGATCAACTGGTAAGATCAGTGGCACCATCTGTGGGAAACTGCTCTCCCCATCTTTCTTTCCTTGAAACTTAAGATCAAAGCAACTTTTTCAAGATTCCTCTCACTAATCATGGCCGACCATGATGGTCTTCATCTTCCCGAAAAGACTATTCTTTCCCCTGCTCGCAAAGCCGACGAAAGTCAGGAACATCCTCACCTCGAGGACAACCTGGCCTTTCGGGATGGACAGACCGTGTCTCCAGATTCAACGGACGCCCGATGCAGTGACGACCAATTCTTGGACAAGGGACGACCCAAGAATCCCACTAAGGAACTACAAGAAGTCATGTAACCAATTCCCATCCCTCTCAACACCGACCCAGCCATGGCACCACTACTCGCTGCTATCAATCAGACCAATGCCCTCATCCTACAATAAAATCAAAGGATAAGGGCCTGAGAGAACAGGCGATCAAGATCTCCTACTCGGAGAACCCGACGATGAAACTCCCCCAGTGTTTCGCCACCCCGACGTGGCCCACCACCCAGAAAGGAGAGGCGCGACGTTTCTTTCTTCAAGAAACGCAACCGCACACCTTCTGCCAGAGATCAGACTCCCATTCATTCAAGAAAAGGAAAGACAACAGGAAAATCGATCGCGCTCGACTGCCTTCTCCCGAGCCAAAGCAAAAACGGAGGATCCCCTCCCCCCGAAGAGACTGTGACGATCGACGGGGGAGAAGCTATCACTTTCCTTCTCCATCTCCCGCAGATGGCGAAGATGACGAGCCCCATGGCCCGCTATTGAGGGAGATTACCGAAGCTCCACTCCCTGTTGGCCTAGAGAAGCCACCTACATTGGGAACCTACGAGGGAACAACAGACCCTGACGAGCACATCAATAACATCGACGCTCTCCTCGACTATCGAGGGGTCAGAGAAGCCATCAAATGCAGACTCTTCCCAACCACTCTTAGGAAGGGGGTGATGTCGTGGTACAGGAGCCTCCCCGGTGAATCCATCACCTCACGGAAACAGCTCAGGAGGATACTTTCGAGGCATTTCACCGCCTCCCGTCGACACCCAAAATCGGAGGCTTCGCTCGAAGCAATCATACAGGTCAGGGATGAGTCTCTGTAGGCATATATTAAACGCTTCAACAAGGAAGCAATCCAAGTCCCAACAACAGACAACATGGAGAAGTAATCCTCGAGGGCGGGCTCCTCCACCGCAGTGACTTTGCCAAATTTGTAAGCATAGAGACGCCGGCCATGCTCGACTCCCTCCTCCTCAAGGCCCAGACGTACATACAGTATGAGGAGAAGGAAGCGACCAACAACGTTAGGGAATCTAGGCACAGAGAGATTTCCAAGTCCTCGAAGAACGACGAGCCCTCGACATCCCGTCGGGGAGAGAAGAAATGGGAGGGCAAGTCTCATGATTCAAAAGACTACAAGGGGCCAGCCGGTCGTTTCCACGACTACACCCCTTTGACAACCTCAAGGGAGTGTATTCTTTCCGAATGTGCCAATTCTAAATTCAAGCAAGCCAGGGTGCACTTACCCTGACAAACACCGTCCAAGTTGGGAATCGACAAGAGAAAGTATTGTAGGTTCCACAAGAGTCACGAGCACAACATAGAGGATTGCATTCATCTCAATGATGCAATCAAAATACTGATCAGAGACGGGCACCTCAAGCAATATAAAAAGAAGGAGGGTGCCCGTGATGAAGCACCAGAAACAAAAAATGTTGAGGAAGGGAAAAAATCCCTCGACCTCAACCCTATTCCGGTCGCCATAAGCATCTCACGGTCAAAAGACTTCTATTATCTGGATATGGAGAACATCCCCCATGTACTTCTCCTCCCACAGTCCTTGGAAATTCTTCCCCGCAGCCATCGTGATCTCCGGCGGAGGGTTCAACAGGCACACAGTTAAATCGGTGAAGAGGAGATTCGACCAACTCATTAAAGCCAACTCAGATATGGACGCCACGCTCGATAAATTCCGAGGAGGCTCTCATCCCATCACCTTTTACAGAGAAGAATTGTCGGGCAGTGCCCCAAATTCGAGCATCCCACTACTCGTGAGAGCTTGAATGGATGATTTTGATGTGCGTCGCATTCTGGTCAACCAAGGAAGTTCACTGAACATCATGTACGTCCAAATATTCACCACCTTACAGCCGAATGAGAGCCACCAAACCCTCTACATGGGATCTGATCTCCAGGGATTCAATGGAGCCAGCATGAAACCCTGGGGATATGTAGAGCTGATAGTCACATTTGTGAGAGGGGTAACGGCCCGAGCCATCAAGACCCAATTCTTGGTGGTAGATTATTCGCCTCTATATCAGTGAATCTTCGGGAGACCCACTCTCGCCGAACTCATGGTGGTCCCTTCTACCGTTCATCTCAAGATGAAGTACTAGACCGTCGAAGGCTTGGTCGCCACCCTCCACGGGGACATCCAAGCATCTAGAAGGTGCTTCGAAGCTTCAGCCAAAGGCCTCATCTCTATCAATGCCCAACCTCGAACGACCACTAGAGCCACACTTACCTCCAACTCCGAGGAAGTCAAGTCATTGCCAAGGGTTGACACCATTGACCTCGACAGTCGCTTCTCCATGGAAGACCGTTTCGAGCAAAGGACGAAAGGGAAATAGCCTATGGTCGAAGATGAAGGGTCAACCTCCTCCGCTGATTACAACGAGCTCTCAAGTCATGCACGGCCCATCCCGACCGTCGACTTCGAGTTAGTCCCCCTCGGAGAAGACCCCACCAGAGAAGTAAAGATCGGAGCAGACCTCCCCGACCTAGAAAAAAGGCAACTCAAAGCTTGCCTAAGGGAGAATGCTGATCTGTTCGCCTGGAGTGTGACTGAGATTCCCGATTTAGATTCATAGGTCGCATGCCATCACTTGACCATTGATCCTGCCATCAAGGCGGTTGTGCAACACAAAAGAAAGCGGTCATCCAAGAAAGCAAAGGCTGCAGAAATAACTGTAAAATACCTCCTAGAGGCACATTTTATTTCTGAATCCCAATACACAAACTGGATCTCAAATGTAGTTCTTGTAAAAAAATCTAATGGAAAATGGCTCATGTGTATTGACTATACTGATCTCAATCGGGCTTGCTTGAAAAATGCTTATCCCTCCAATATTGACAAACTGGTCGACAAATCGGCCAGTTTTAAATTGCTATCGTTCATGGATGCATACTCTGGTTATAACCAGATCCCCATGGAAAAAACGGACAAAAAATATACCGCTTTTATGACCAAGTTAGGCAACTATTACTACAACGTAATGCCCTTCGGCCTAAAAAATGTGGGCGCTACATACCAGCGCATGATGAACAAAGTTTTTCGCAACGAGATAAACAACATGATCGTCAAGTCCACCGAAGAGCTCGACCATGCCACCCACTTGAAAAAAGTGTTCGAGCAAGCTCAAAAGTGCCATATGCAATCCAACCCGAAAAAATGTACCTTCGGCGTACGGGCAGGAAAATTCCTCGGATTCTACCTAACATAATGAGGCATTAAGGAAAACCCCGACAAATTTCGGGCATTTTTAGAATTTCCAATGCCCACCTCAAAAAAGTCCATCCAAATCTTGAATGACATGCTCACTTATCTCTCTCGATTCGTGGGAAAGTCCGCCCATCACGCGCTTCCCTTGTTCAAACTCCTTCGCACGGAAGCCACCTTCGAATGGACGCCTGAATACGACCAAGCCCTCGTTCATTTGAAATGAGTGTTGTCACAATCTCCCATCCTATCTAGGCTCGATAAAGACGAGGTCCTCTATCTCTATCTGGTCATCGCCTCCGAGGCAATACGCACGGTGCTGATAAGGGAATCCCCTGAAGGACAAAGGCCAATTTACTTCACGAGCAAGGCCTTGCAGGGCCCAGAGGCAAGGTATCAACAAATCGAAAAGGTAACTCTAGCCCTTGTTAACACAGAGAGGAGACTCAAACACTACTTCCTGGCCCATACCATAATGGTCCGGACAGATCAACCAATAAAACAACTACTCGGAAGACCAGACATGGCCGGCAGGATGTTGAAATGGTCCTTGGAGCTCTCAGAATTTGATATCCAATACGAGAGCAGGAAAGACCTTAAGGCTAAGGCCTTGGCCGACTTTGTAGCTGAAATGACCTCGCCTGCAGACCCTGATGGACCGCGTCATTGGACGATCTTCATTAACGACGCCTCCAGTTCGACCGGAAGCGGTGCAGGCATCATACTGGAAAATGAGGAAGGGAACCTAATCGAAGTCTCCCGCGCCCTATCTTTTCCAACCTCCAACAATCAAGCTGAATACGAGGCGTTCCCCGCGGGTTTACGACTGGCTGAAGATCTGGGATCCGAGGAAGTGAAAATCTTCACCGACTCTCAGTTGGTTGCCTCTCATGTCTGAGGCGAATATCAAGTCAAAAACGACCAACTCGCTGAATATTAGGCCCTGGTCCAGGAGACAAAAAAGAAATTTAAATCTGTGGATGTACAACATGTTCCCCGCGAGCATAACACCCGTGTAGATGTCTTATCCAAGTTGGAGAGCACAAAGAGAAAGGGAGGAAATAAATCCATGATACATGAGATACTCCCTCGACCGAGCACCCAAAGGCCATCTTCTACCCTAGAAGTATTATCCATGGGGAAAGCGATTGCTGGATGACCTCCATACACGACTACCTCACTAAGGAAAAACTCCCCGACGACCCAAAAGAAGCGGCCCTTGTTAGGAGAAGAGCTTGCTTGTACGTCTTGGTGGAAGGCAAACTTTACAGAAGAGGATTTTTCCATTCCACTTCTCAAATGTGTCGACCGAAGCGGGGCAGAGCGCGTCTTGCTCGAAATCCATACGGGCATCAGCAGTTAACACCTAGGTGGGAGATCCCTTGCGAGAAAAGCCTTGCGGGCAGGATATTACTGGCTTACCATGCAGCACGACGCGAAAGAGCACGCAAAGAAATGCAACAACTACCAGTGACACAGGGACGTGCATTTAGCTCTTCCTAACGAGCTTAAATCTCTCTCCTCTCCCTGGCCATTCTCCTGGTGGGGACTGGATCTCCTCGGTCCATTCATGGTCAGAACCAATAAGAATAAATATCTAATTGTGGCGGTCGACTACTTCACCAAGTGGATAGAAGTTGAAGTTTTGGCCAAAATCACCGCCCATAACGTCCTTCGCTTCTATAAAAGAAAGATCATCGCTCGGTTTGGCATCCCACAAGCGATAGTCACCGACAACGGGACTCAGTTCACAGACCACACCTTTCAGGAATTCATCACCAAACTGGGCACCACCCAACTCTTTGCCTCTGTCGAGCACCCCTAGACAAAATATTAAGCCGAGTCTATGAACAGAGTAATACTCATAGGTTTCAAGCGAAGATTGGACGAAACCAAGAAAAGGTGGGTAGAGGAGTTACATAGTGTTCTTTGAGGATACCGAATGACTGCATATTCATCCACCAGGGAGACTCCTTTTCGACTAGCTTATGGGACAGAAGTCGTCATTCCCGTGGAAATCGAGGAACCTTCCAGGAAAACTGAGGCACCTCCTGACGAGGAGATGAATGATACCACCCTCTGTGAAGAATTGGATTTGGTGGAAGAAATCAGAACAGGAATGACCCTACGAAAGGCTCCGCTCAAACAAAAAATAGCCATGCGTTACGACGCCAAGGTCATACGATGAGAGTTCGAGGTCGACAGCCTTGTCTTAAAGAGAAATCGCAAAGAATCTTGTGAAGGCAAGCTTGCAGCAAACTGGGAAGGCCATTATCGCATCTATGCGTAAACAGGGACTGGAGTGTATTACTTGGAAAACTTATAAAGGGAACAACTTGTTCGATCATGAAACACTAAAAAGCTAAAACAATGTTACAGTTAAAAACACTAATCAATCGACGAGTTTGCTCGACGAGACAAACTCACTTAGGCCCGACCACACGTGCATGCTTAGGCATAAGCATGGCACCCAAAGTATTCAGAAGGGGCGAGGCTCCGCTCTGTTGACGAGCGCACGCTCAACCTGACATGGATAACTCGACCGAGCTCCATAGTCCTTGTGCTATAACGGTAGAACTTCCGACTCACAATGGGAGGTTCACGCTGCCGAACTCGGGTCCCTCGAAACGAGACCTGAGTTATAGCCCTCGCCTGGTATTCACCCTGGACATTTGATCAGTTTCCCCACACCGATGAACATATAAAACGAGCACATCCCTGCTATAAATTATTAGCAAAACATAAAACATCCTAAACATGCTAGTTTGTCAATGAACATGTAAAAAACACAAGTTAATTATTCAAAGCAAATGACCATTGGCCGGAATTTAAATAAAATAACCACTTGGGCCGATAATGTGGGAATATTACATAAACGGGAAATAGCCCAGAAAAAAAATACAACAAATACGGAACGCATGCTAAAATTAACATAAAGCGATCATCCTTCTACTTCCCCTTCAGTAACGGGCGACAGTTGGGCAGGACCCTCGAACGGCTGGGCAACAATATCTCTGAGATAATCAAGGACCAAAATCTGACCGGCAGCTACATAATAATTGAACCTCATTCCTGAGGTGTTGAGCTCAACACCGGGGGTTTAACACACATATCTCATTCACAGTAGTTTCGAAGCTCCCCTCGGAAGAAGCCTGAGCGTCGTCTATGACCAGCTGAAAGCGAGCGACCGGTTTGGCTCGAGTCTTCAGATCCTTAGTATCCTCTGACTTGTCTTCAGCTGGCGTAACCTCGACAGTCATGGTCGCCACCTTTCCCTCAAGTTCCTTTTTCTCGAGCAAAAGAACTTTGTGTTCTTCAGAGAGTCTCCCCGATTCTTCCTCAAACTGCTTCAGAGCTTTATCCTTTTTAACCAAGGCCTTCTTGCTCGTAGCCAGCTTGGCCCAAAGGTTTTTCATTTTGTCTCCTGAGAGGAACTCCCCTTGGTGTAAGCGACCGCCATCTCCAAGATCCGCATCAGACCGCCAGCGTCTTACGCCAGCATCACCCTGTTCTCCGGGCGACCCATTCCCTCAAGATGGAGGGATTCATCTCGGGGAAGACGGAGAGTCGCGCCCTCGAAAAAGACTTCCCCAGCCAGCAGGGAGGCAGGTCATACATTCCTTTCCCTTTTCACCAGTCAGGTTAACACTCCTCTCGTCTCGGGACCTCTTCTCTTTTGAGGAAACAACACCGGAGGAAAGAGAGATTATAGCCTGGGCCAAAGATGATTCGCCCAACCCTGAGGCAGGAGCTGGTCCTGAACCAGTCTATGCATCCTTCAGGGCCCTCTTCGCTCTGGCAGTGAGAGTTTTATCCAAGCGCTCCTGAGCAAGATTTATGGTCTCTACAAAACAAACAAAAAGAAACATGGTCAATAAACGAGGAGTCAAATAAATGATGACCACTTACTACTATTAGAAACATATATATATATATATATATATATATATATATATATATATATATATATATATATATATATATATATATATATATATATATATATATATATATATATATATATATATATATATATATATATATATATATATATATATATATATATATACCTAAGTATCTAGCGGGGTCCTCGCTTTCGAGGAGCTCCTTGACGTTTATGAGGCCCGACTCATATACGGGCTCCCCGTTTTTGTCCAACACAGGCCTACCTCCTCGACCAACTCGCTTGATGCGAGGGATTCGAGCCAAAAACACGGTCAGGACAACGAAGCTCTCCAGATCCCCGTCTCCAAGCTCCCATTTCTCTCCATATATAGGAGCCCAGTTTACTCTCAAAATGCTTCCTCGTCCATTGGAACGGGAACTTATAAACCAGCTTTAAGACGGGCTCTCCTAGCTTGTTGAGTTAGGGAGTATCGTCCTCATTTAGAGAAGGCGCGGTCCTAAAGGCGTTCAACATCGCCTTGGTCGAAGAAGGCTGCACCAAAATGTATTTATCTTTAAAGTGGCAGACAAACTCCAAATAAGCTTTAAATAACTTCCCATTGCCTTGCTCCAGGGAAACCCATCCCCACTTTCCGTCGACCTTGCTTCTCTGAAGGTGGAAGCGGTAGAAGAACAAGGGAATGGTGGCCCCTATCTTAAAATGATCGCAAACTATCTCGAACGCTCGCATGAATGCAATGTTGTTCGGATGCCGCTGGGAGGAAGACACACACAAGTGCCTAAATACAACCACCTTGAAGTCAGAAAAGGGAAGATGAAGACCCATCTCTCGAAATATGATTTCGTACATTGGGATCCGCCTCTTATCGTATTTCTAGCAGATTCTGCTCTCTTTCCCGGGAATGTCATGGGTATTTTTCCGCTCTTAATGCCACTTTCGACTCTTTCACCAGTTAGGATCAACTTAGTTAAACCAGAGGAAGAACTGCCAATCAATAGGTTGAAAAATGGGCCAGTTAATGTATCCGTGAACATGTCAACTATTTCTCTGTCAGTTAGTGGTGGTTGGACCCTACCGTCGAGATCCCTCCATTTTTGTGTGTACTCCTTAAATCCCTCATTAGTTCCCATTGTCATACTTTGAAGTTGGACTCTAGTCGGTTCCAGATCGACATTGTATTAATACTAACGATAAAAAGCAATGGCTAGATCTTCCCATGTATGGATACAGGAACCCTTCAATTGATAGAACCATTCTAGTTTAGTCCTAGCCAGACTCTCTTGGAAGAAATGGACCCAGAGCTTTTTGTCGGTAGTGTGTGGTTGTATCTTGCACACGTAAGACCTTAGATAAAGTTTTGGGAAAAAATCCATCATACTTGGAGAAGACCGGTATTTTGAACTTATGGGGAATGACGATCTCAGATACTAAGCCCAACTCACCAAAATCCAAACCAAGTACGACTTGGATTTCAACAGCCTTTAGTCTATCCTACAACTGCTTACATTTATCCTCAGCCGGAGGATATTGCTCATCAAAGTAATCTTCATCTTCGAAAGCTTGATTATTTACAACCCTAGCACGGGTGATCCTTGCCTCTTCGTCTTGATTTTCGTCCTCCTCAGACGATTCTTCGACTATATGTACCTGACGAACCAGACCTTTGAATCTCTTATCCATGTTGATGAAGGCCTTCTTTTTGATTTTCTTCTTATCTACTAGCATAGTCATCAACTCTTGTTGCCCCTTAGCCAGGGTCAGCAACGTCTCTTGGAACTGGGAATTCTGCGCTTGCAAGTCCTTCACTGTTTGTTCGATATCCATCTTAATGAAATAAATAGTAGAAAGATAAGGAAACCTATTGTGGAAAACTTGTTTATGTTATGATGTATGAAAATGCATATGCAAATGATTTCAAGGACTTAGAAGATTTAAATTTGTTTAGACAAAAGGAACAAACATCAATTATATTAATAAGTTCAAATTGATTACAAACATGCCTCTTGGGATTACAATGGAGGAAATAAACATAAAATAAACTCCTAAGATAAAAAGGTCGAGCGCATCCTCTTTGGCGTAATGTAGGCGTTCAAACTTTGCTCTTCATGAAGCTGCCTTGTAAGCTCCAAAACCTTCTTTTCACTTGCGTAGAACTGGGTTTCGAAGGTGTCTCGCTCTTCTTTTACCTGAATCTAAGCTCTTTGCAGATCTTCAAGAGAAGTGGGCATGTTAGGATAAAGGACAATATACAGAACATCTCCTTCGATAACATGCTCCATGATTATAGGTAGGATGGCTTCATAAGGCATCATGAGATTTTGGGCGCAAGTTCGCACCCACTTGAGATAAGGCTCCAAAGGAATAGAGTTCTTATGCCCCAACGTCTTGCTATCAACCTTGTTAACCATTCCCCAAGCTCGTATGATTCTCTGACGATAACCTTGGACATCACTCTCATAGTCAAATGCAACTCCTTGGACAAGTGCATTATGAGGGACATCCCTCCTAGCATACCCAAACTGTCACAAAGCCAAACAAGGATTATAGGTGATACCTCCCCTAATGCCAAGTAGAGAGACATTAGGGAATTCCCCACAACGGTTAATAATAGTAAGGCCCTCCATAGATCGGGCACACCAATGAATATCATAATGTGTGAGTGAAATTAATCTTTAAGACCATGTCAAGCCTTGCTCATTCTTCAATGTTGATCGAGGTAGGTATGAAATAAACCATCTAGAGATTAATGAAATGCAACACAAAATAGTACCCCTTTTCTTCATGGTGTGAGTGTGGAAATAATGTAGAATGTCTTCAAGCAAAGTAGGTATGGGATTACAAGAGAGAAAACCTTGATGGCATTCACATCTATGAGTTGGTCTGGATTTGGAAATAGAACCAAACCATAGATTAGAAGGGCCAATATATCCTCAAAAGCTTGAAAATCCAAATCTTCCTATAACAAACGAGCCTTCTCCAACAGAAACTTGGCTAAGAAACCCTTAACTCCACTTCTTGTCTCCCAATTTCCACAATGTTAGATCTCTTCAAATGTAAAGCTTTAGCAATAACTTCCAGTTTTGGAGTCTCTTCTAAACCGGTGAATGGTATTTGATCAAGCACAAACACTCCTAATAGTTGATAGAATTCCTCTAATGTAGGAACCAATTGGTAGTCAGGAAAGATGGAGCAATGATGCATAGGATCAACGAATTAGAAAAGCACACACATCATTTCTTCTTGGAATTTTGAGGTAACCAAGTTGAGAAGTCGACCATATTTCTTGGTGAAAGGAGAATCTCCAGGCACTCTTGATGCTAACTCTTGAAGTTGAGGATGCACTTTCACGAAGTTGAGTCAGATGGTATTCCTACGAGTATAAGTCATGACCTACAAAACAGAACAAAGATAAATTCCTAAATCCGTTAAATGGTTAGTGAGAAATGCTTTATGATGTTATGATGTTTATGATGACATGAATAATAATTACAAACAAATCACACAAAAACCTTAGGTTTAGGCTTGCATGGGTTTCATAGGTAAGTACCCTCTTGAAGTTTAGTTGGTTCAAACTGTCCTAAAAAGTAATCGAGTTCTAGGGAATCTCAATATCATCGATCTTTCTTCATTGGGCATTGTTTTAGCATAATCAATCTTTTCTTGCAGCCAAAATATCCCAAAGTCCAATCTCAATAAGCGTAGTATCGAGTATCAACCAATTTTCAGCTTTTCACTGAAACCGATTATCTCACTACTTCCTAATGGCCAAGTTGTTCAATTAAAGGTTCTAAGGTTCGTTAGTGCTTCATGACATCACTCAGTGGCCTCATATTCTCCTTAATTCTCCATAAGGGATACCAATACCCACAAATATATACACTAACATGGCTATTGTCTCAACCATATCGGTCTATGCTGTACAATCTCCACAATCTTTACTATTTACCTAATGGTGTTCCCAGATCCGGGTAGAGGATCAATACAAACCCAAACAAGGACCCATAAAATGTAAAGCAAACAAATCAAAAAATGAAAGCAAGTAAATGTGATCTAACTCTAAGGTAACCCCACTTTTAAACTTCCCCAGCAGAGTTACCAGTTCTGTAATACGGTGAGAGAACTGACTTGGATGTTTTTCATTTTATCGCATTTGTTGCGGATAGCAAGAGTCGCCACAGACTTTTCTTTTATCCAATAAGGAAAGGATGAAAAGAACAGGAAAAATATTTGAGATATTTTCTTGAGTTCGGGGGGTAGATTATGAAAAGGGAAGGTGTTAGCATCCTTTTCATCCATAGTTATCTATGGGCTCTTAGTTGCTTGCTAGCTCACTTTTTAAATTGCTTTGTTTCAAATGTGTTTGCGGTGGGTTTTGAAAGTAGTTTTGAAAAACGCCTTTGTTTAGGAAAACTTTGTAATGATTCTCGTCTATATAAGAATGCATATGGAGTGTTAGACTTTTGAAAATATTTCATATTTTTGAAAGTGTTTGGTGTGTTTTGACAAGATGTTTTGTTTCAAAGATGGATTGTGAGTAAGAAACTAAGAACGTTCTATCTACTCAAAAGTCTTTTGTTCATTTCTCTCTTTCTTTGATATTGCTATCTTACCATTGATTGGTAAGAAGCCTTATCTTTGGATATAAAGGGACGGGTGTGGGTCATCGTATAATCATGGATAGCAATATTGTGATATATCTTAGCATTTCTCTTAAGGGACTAAGATCATTTGTAAGGCAACAGTTGTAGCGTCATCGAGGGACTATGGTCTTGTCTTTTTAATTTGTTTTGGCTAAGATGTCTCACATGCATAACATGACCATTTTTAAGGCAACAAAGTGGAGTAAAACCTTAGAGGTGTAAAGTGTGCAAGTGTATTATATTCCATGCTTGAGTTTATCTTGGATTATGGTTTTCTAAATATTGATTTTATCTTTCCATACAAACTCTAATTTACTAGCATTTATATGAAAGCGATAAATTGCGAAAAAAGTAAATATCCTACGCTATTACATCATTTTTTAAGGATGGGGTATACAAATTATAAATGGGGATTGCAAGAATTTAAAACCTAATTATCTATTACAACCATATTGAATAAATGTACAAGAATTGGAATATATAATGTACAAGGAAATATATGGCCAAGGAAATAAATATGATGTATAAAGAAAGAGGCAAATGTTTTTGTTTTGAATTTTTTTTAAGAGAATGGTTTTAACCTAATTAACTAAAAATAATAATAATTAATTAAGACAAGAAAACTAAAATTAAGTTAAGTAAAAGAAATTAATTTATTAAAGAAAACAAGTTTTTTGGGGTTTTGTATGAAAAAAAGATTTTATATTAATTAAACTAGTATGAAAATTAATTAAAAGAAAACTTAAATTCTAAGTTAATTTAATTAAAAGAAATTAAAACCTAGGTCTAATATTAGGGAAAGAGATTAAATTTATAATAAGAAAATATTTTTGGTCTTTTATCTTAATGAAATACAAGTATACTAATATATAAATAATAAAAATATTTTTTGAGATTTTTTTACTAATAAAAATAGAAATAACAATAATGTTAATAATAAAAGAAAATAAGATAAGAAAATAAAATAAAAGTCAGAAGGGTGTGAAATTTATTTAAGGTGTATGGAAGTAAAACAATTTTGTTTTAGTTTGGGCCCAATATGATTTTTGGTCAGATAAAAAAGAAAAAAGAAAATATGAAGTGGGTTGTGTTGTTATGGAAATCAGGGGGGTCATATTGAGTAAAAAAAATACAAGGCCCAGGAGGGGAAGGCCCAAGCGCGCTGGTTGGAAACAAACAAAAGAAAATGTTAGAAAAATATGAAAAATAGTGGCAGCGCTGGGGCTCGAACCCACGCCCTGAGCAATAAACGTGCGCTGCCTTACCACTGGGGTGACTATACATCCGGTGTATAAAACAAAACCATAAATATATAATACAAAACACTCCCATGGCCTGAACTTCATCTTCAACCTCACGCCAGCCAAACCATCTGTATCTCATTCCTTTCTCATCCAAAATGAAAAATGTAAACATGAAAGTTGTGTAAAATTTCATCACGATTCCAGAAATGTAAATAACTAAAGTTATAGATCAAATATGAATGAGAATTTATAATGGTACCAAATTTTGACCTAACTTTTCCAGGATATTCATATTCAAAATTCAAACTACTCAAACAATATAAATGAAATCTAAGGACATGGTTAGTTTCAGGGCTATGATATCTACATTTTATCTTCACAAATGGAAATCAAATGATGCCTATATGAAAAGTTCAAAAGTAAGATAACTCACCTTATAAATGGAATTTGTGTTTTGAGTTGAAGCTTGTTTCAAGGTGCTGTAATGATCAAGTTAGCTTCCTTGAGTCCTCAGGAAGCTAATGCAATGATTAGCTTGATTGGAGAGCGGCTGAAATGGTCTAGAGAAGTCCACTTGCAATGCTCTGTTTTTGGTTATGGAAGATGAAGAAAATGGTATTATAGTTGGGAAATAAGGACAGTGAGGAGTTGTATTTGATGTAAGGAAGCTTTGAAAATGATTTTGAGGTAAAACACACGATGGAAATAAAAGATACAAGTTCAAGGTCAGAACCTGCACAAAAATTGAGTTTGTGTGCAATTTCTGGCTAGAGGGAGTTTGGGAGAGTTTTCAGGCTTGCAAAATCGTGTCCTAAGTTGCATAATAGTGTCTCAATTTATAGGAAAAGGCTTTGAGAGCTTGGGGTGATCAGAAGTACAAGTTCACATGTTATGGCTCTTTGACTTGTTTTTGAAGCAAGCTTGATACACATTGTCCCAATGCATAGTACAAGGCTATCTAGAGTGGTTACAAGCTTTAAACATGTTTATCTGACTTTGTATATTGAGTGTGTGCTGAACAAACAAGTTAGAAGCTCAAGACAAGTTGACTTTGTGATTAAAGCAACTTTTCAAGAATGGAATGGTAACTTTGTGCCATAAATGGAAATGCAACTTGGATAATGGCTCAAATGCTTGGACAATGGCTCTATCAGTTGTGTAAACATTTAATTATTGAGTGATTATCAAGTTTGAAGCCTGCACAGCAAGATTTATGCAGTATGGTTTGAGATTTGCTCAAATGTTCATCAAGAAAATGACCTATAATTCAAGTTTGTGAGGCCATCTTCATCTCTTCAAAACTTCTAGCTCAAGCATGATCTCAATGAGTTACTGTACTTTTTAGAAAGCTTGTAACATGCTCTAAAAATTTCATGTGGACATTTTTGAAAATTCAATTTGGAACTATGTGAATCTTGGCCAAGAAATTAGGTAAAAAATCCTCCTAACTAGGGAAAAATTTCACTAAGTGTTTTTGTTTCATGGACATGTCTTTATGAATTTATAGCTTAAAATCCAAGCATTTCTAGAAAAATTTCTATCCTACAATGTTTTAGATCTCATTAAGATCTACAACTTTCATGTTGGAAGTTTTCCTTGAATCATCTTGCATCATGGTGAAAATTTGGCACAAAGTCATGAAAAAAAGTAAATTTTCAAACACTTAGAAAAATTTCTAAGTCTTGGAAATTTTGACTTTTTTATTTCTTGATGAACAAACTTCATATTTTGACATGTCTTGATGAAATATGATTTTTGAAACTTGATTTTGATAAAAAAAGTCAAAATTTGACTTTTCACTGTATCAGTTGACTGAATTTCAACTATCAATCAATTGATTATTGGGAAATGTTTTAAGCCATGCCATTAGGTCCAAATGATGCATTTGAATCCTTGATATCATGTCTCAAACCAACAATTCATGTGTTAGGTCAAAACTCAAAAATTAAACCTCCTCAATCAAAACCCTAGTTTTGACCATTTTGATGATCTGATCAAATTTCTTGAGGAATTGTGATCCAAACTTGATCAATTGATGAATATGACTTTAAAATGTTGATGTTGGCCAAAAATTATGATGTATGACTGTATATTGACCATAATTGACTTTTTACCCAATACAGTTGATTTTCAGTCATCTGAGCAATTGACTGAGCAAATTTGTGATACAAAATTTGAAACTTGGTATGATCATTCTTGGAGACCTATAATGAACCATGAAAGGAATTTGAGGCATCAAAAGTCCAATTTTCCTTGAGAAAACCAAAACCCTAATTTTGAGGCTCAGTGCTTGAGGAGGTGTCTTTAGCTGATCAAACCTTGTGTAGTCTTGAATCAATGGAGATCTTGTGAGAGAATTCTTAAGAAATTGAGAGGGAAAATTTTGGGGTACAATAGGATGTTAAGCCTAATGTTGTCATACATCATGGACCTAAGGTTAGGATGAAAGGAACTTAAACTTATGTTGTCATGCTTAGTTTGATATTCTAAGGTCTAGTCTCAATGCAAATTAATCAAAGATTAAAATGAATCAAGATAATCCTAAGGGAACATGTGAAAGCATATAAACACAAGCAGAGAAAACAAGAAGAACGATGTCGTGATCTTAGATGGGGGCAAAACCGAGTGACTCTTTATCCACCACAAAGCAAACAAAAGAATGATGTCGTGATCTCAGTTGGGGTGCAAAACTGAGCGACTTTTCGTTCACGATACCTTATGACAAAATGATAACAAACAAAACTAAAATTTAAAGGCTTATTAAAGGGACGTGAATCATCTTCACACAAGACTCGAGACAAAGATAAAAGATCCAAGAGTAAGGAAAGCAACAAGCGTCGAGATATTGCATAATTTTTAGATCAAAACATCATCACAATATAGAGAAAATAATAGCATAATATTTGAAATAAAATTCTAAAATAAACTCCCTAAACATATAATGACATTTCTATTTTTGATTATTTCCAAATATTAAAATCAATAGCAAAATCGATTAAAAGAAAAGAATAGAAAATAAAATCAAAATGAAACAAGCAGGGAGGTGCAAGGCTTGGATCCGGGTAGCAAAAGCGCCAGGCCCACACATTCTGAGTCCAATCAGTTTTTGTGTTTAAAGCAATGGTTGTTCAAAAACGTGGCATGGGCCTAGGCCTAGTGCAGTTTGGTCCAAGAAGAGAGTTTTTGTTACATGCTTTAGGATTCAAGATTCCAAAAAATTACTAACGGGCCTAGGGAAAAGAATTCTGTCCATTTTTTTTTTATCCAACAACCAAACAATATCCAATTCAGCCTTTTTTTTTTTAAAATTTTATTTCAATTATTTTCAGATTATTGAATTAAAAAAAGAAAATAATAGTAACAAAATGTAACAAAACGGTGCATTTTATGCTATGTGGATAGGGTTTTTCTTTGTGGCCATCCAGCTTCTTCGTGAAACACAAAACTCATTCCCTCCTCTTCTCTTTACAGCGGCGCGATCTCTCTTCTCACTCTCACCGCCTTCGCTTCTTCTTCTTCTTCTTATTTAACTCCGCCGTGATGCTGATGATAGCAGTTGCATAGAATTTTTGAGATGAAGATGATGAAGATTCAGAGAGAAAGTGCCGAGAGAGGTGAAGTTGTTTTCAGAGAATTTTTTGTAAATGATGGTGATTCTTTTGGAGTTGTGAAGAATGATGATATTGAAGGTGAGTTCTGTTATTTATATGCAGTTAAGTCTTGTGAAAGTTAGTTACACCAGATTGGATCCTAGCCTTTGATTCTGCTAGTTAGGTACAAGATGAATGGTAAGGATCCATCTGTTGAAAGTTTGTTATCTAATTTTCTGAGTTTAGTTTTTTTTTCCTTCTGTTTGGCTTGAGCTGATTTAATTGCCTTTTCTTTGATATTCTCATGTTGCTGTCTCCATGAATTAGTGAGCTGGCAGTATTGATTCAAGTTGGTAAGTTTCGAATTTTTGCTTGGAAATTAGTTAAGGAGATTGGAGTTATGATTTGCTTTGGACTATTTTACTGAATCGAATCTGGTTAACATGTTGTATGCAGGGTCTTGATGTCAATGATTTTCCGTCTTGGTGATATAAAACGAAATACATGTTATGGTTAATTGTTTCTGTTAACTACTAAATGATGAGCATGTCTAGTATTGTTGTTCATGGATGCATTGCTTTGGATCTGTTTTGTAGGGCATTAAGTGAACTGTTTTTTTTCTTTCTTTTTTTCTGTTTGATGCAGGAATGATTTATGTTGATGTTAATATGGTTGTTTTGGCATGAAGTTGATGAAGGTGAAAGCAAAAGCATGGTTGAAGATTGATGCTAGGTGAAGGTTGAAACCTAGTAACTTTTGGCCATGAAGAAACATTGAAACATATAGGTCACTTGAAGCAAATGAAGAGGGAAGCAAGGAGATTGGTTTGAAGTCAAGAGTTAGGGATTAGATTTAGAACAAAAGTTTGTAGCTTTTCTTGGCACATTTGTGTAGCGATACTTGTAATTGCTTAAGGTGTAATGTACTTCTTGAAATCTTGATATATGATGAACTTTTCATAGTGAATTGGCCTTGAATTCTTAATAAACATAGCACTTTATCTCATAGAAGAAGCATAACTTTATAAACCTTTGAATTCAAATGATACATTTCTTCAAGAATATCTCTCTTTTCAAATGACTTCTCCCAATGCCTTCTCTTGTATTGCAATGTAGCATATAATTGGTTGAACATGTAATGTGACTTTGAGAATTCAAATGATAATTTCTTCAAAAGTATATTTCTCTTCATATCTTGTATCAAGTGTCCACAAACCTAGTTGATGAGATATGTTCACATGATTTTCCTTTTATGAAAGTCATAGCCATATGCCTTATGATTTAAGCAATGAATACCACCTTGTTTGACAAAGATATATCAAATGGAACCCTATCTTAAAGGATGAGATCCTTTAAATGAAACTTGTACCTCAAGCCTTGCATAGTAAAACATCCTTGAACCAAAACTGTAATTGCATATGGCCACCAATATTGCTTTACTGACATGCACTACAAACCATGATTGAACTCCTTGAGATTTGTCTGATGCGAAAGCTTGAAGTCCCCATGACTAGGGAAATAAACCCTAATTCATATGGAGATGACAAATACTAGGAGACGACTTTCAATTGCTTGAGGCTTGTAGCATTAGGTAGCATCTTGTGAGTGACTTTTATTGGAAGCAACAAGGAGCATCACATGTGTTGAGTGTTGCCAACGAATGTCGACTATAAGAGCTTAAGGAGATGCACTATCAAGCCTTTGAACATTCATCTGATAGTCTTGCATAAGGGATGAACCCTAGTCTATTATCTTTGCTTCTTTAATTGAAAAACACCTGCAAAAGATGAAAACCCTAATGCACTATGTAAAACCCTGATCCCATGGCCATTGATCCAAATAGCAAGCCTTATTGTTTATGAATGCATGCAATGTCAGATGACCTAATTGAGGGTATGTACATGAGAAATATGAGATGCATAAGTCAGATGATCTATATGAAAGGGTAGGACATATTTGGGTTATGACATTGGGGTGTTGGTTTTAGTATGATATTAGACATTTGCTTTGTAATGGTTTGTGTTATTGTAATTTCTCTTCTATTTATTGTAATGCTCCAGACTTCTTTCAGGATTACCGAATGACTCCACAAAACAACACGAGTTATTTCAACACAATCTTAGGATCCCTCTCATTCCAATGTAAATTCAACAACTACTCATTTACCCTCTTCGGTCTCGGGTGCTACATTCCGATCAACTTCTACTTGGTTCACCCCCAAACCACATCGTATTGGGAGGGTCTGCTCTGATATTGTTTGTAACGCCTCAGATAAGTATGTTGTGTCCTAACTCACACACTTTCCAGGAAACTTCCTAGAAGACACTCATCCAAATACTACTCCAAGTCAAGCATGCTTAACTATGAAGTTCTTATTTGTTAGGCAATATAAAAGAAGATGCTTCTCGTTGGTATAGGTAGTACCAATTAATATTTATAAGCCTTCTTTTAACCATGCAGACCCTTCTTTGCACAACCTTAAAATCCATCTCATTCCAATGTGAATTTGTCGACTACTTCTTTGCCTTCTTCGACCTAAGGTGTTATATTTATGAGTTGATGTTTATCTTTATTTTGTTTAAGAACTTAATGCTTAATTTAGTGAATTAGCCTTCGTAATCAAGTATTATATTATTCATATATTGAAATTAAATTATGCACAACACAATTAAAAAAATTAAATGTTTAGGTATTGGCATGCATTTTTGGTAAAACCAGGTGTATGAATGTCATGACTGATGTCATAACATTCTAGTTTATTAGGTACAGATTTATTAGGTACCTTTGCAGAAAAATATTGTCATACAGGTACTGATGTTTATGAGTGTGTATCTGAGCATTTTGCAAAATGATCACATTTACCAAAATCAGTAAACAGGAATTCAGATGTCATAACAAATGTTAAGACATCCTGTTCTGAACTAACAGGTATGCAGTTTGGTTAATTCTGAGTTTTTTCAGGAAAATGACTCAGTCTTTCCAGAACAGAATCCTGCGTTTTCTTTGGGTTAACCTAGCTCAACCCCAACCTGGTTGATCTAGTCCTGTGACCTAGTCTTAAGGTCAAACGGAATTAACCCTAGCTTTTTGTGGAAACCCTAACTGAAGATGCAGCTGCTATATATTCAACAGAGCTGCTGTCTTGGAATGTATCCCTTTTTGACAGAAGATCATTTAGAAGCTGTATAGTTTTAACTATTGTAATCCAAGCAATTATCATTGTGATAAGTGACTTGGAATAGGTTTTAATTGTAAGGGTTGTGTATCACTCAAAGCTTTGAAGCAAGAGTGTTTGTATGTCTCTTGACTAAAGCTGTGAAGCAAAGTCAAGTTAGGTTTATGTATCACTCAAAGCTGTGAAGCAAGAGTGTTTGTGTTGCTTGATTAAAAAGCTGTGAAGCATAATCAAGTGTATGTTTTGAAGAGTGTCTTCATCAATTCATTAGTCAAATTGTTTTATGTATCATTGCTGTGATTGAGGGGGAGTGAGTAGGAACTCAGGTTTAAGTTGTACTTAGATTGAAGTTGCATTGGGTAGGTCTTAAGTGAAGGAGATAAACTGGTTGGTTTATTCCTGAATTAATATCTCTTATAGTGGATTTCCTCCCTGGCTTGGTAGCCCCCAGAGTAGGTGTTGTTGCACACTGAACTGGGTAAACAATTGATTGTGTTCTTTACTGTTTTTGTATTTACTGTCTTATAGAAAGTCAGATACGGTGTCATAACATTGAACGTGACATTGAGTATCTGCAGCCAGAATTTCAATTGGCATCAGAGCAGGCACCCTGCCTGTATTACTGGGTGAGATCTAGGGATATCACTTTCTGGCACTATGGACAAAGAAGGAGTTTTTGGAAATAGACCACCCATTCTGGATGGAACAAATTATGACTACTGGAAACCTCGTATGATTGCCTTCTTAAAATCTCTGGACAAAAAGGCTTGGAGAGCTGCTGACAAAGGATGGATCCATCCCACCATAACTGAGAAAGATGGGACAATCAGTTTGAAGCCTGGGGAAGATTGGAGTAAAGAAGAAGATGAGTTAGCCCTGGGAAATTCCAAAGCTTTAAATGCCTTGTTCAATGGAATTGATAGAAACATTTTCAGACTAGTACATCAATATGAATTGGCCAAGGAAGTTTGGGACACTCTCAAAACTACTCATGAGGGCACTTCCAAAGTGAAAATGTCAAGGCTTCAGATGTTGACTACCAAGTTTGAGAATCTAAAAATGATGGAAGATGAAACCATTCATGAGTTTCACATGAACATCTTGGAGATTGCCAACACCTCAGGAGCACTGGGAGAAAAGATGTCAGAAGAAAAATTGGTGAGAAAGATTCTCAGATCCTTGCCTAAAAGATTTGCTATGAAGGTAACTGCCATAGAGGAAGCCCAGGACATCAGCAAGTTGAAAGTGGATGAACTAATTGGGTCTCTTCAGACTTTTGAGATGGGGATCACTGAAAATGGTGACAAGAAGAACAAGAGCATAGCACTTGTATCCAACACTGATGTTGAAAACAAGGAGGATGAAGAAGAAAATATTTCAGAAGCTATAGCCATGCTTGGAAGACAGTTCAACAAACTCATCAAAAGAATAGATCCAAAGTCAAGGTCTAATGTTCATAACATTCCCTCTGACATTGACAGTTCCAACAGAAGACCAAGGTCAGAAGAGAAGGGAAATCAAGGCAGAGGAATTCAATGCCATGGTTGTGAAGGATATGGGCATATTCGAGCTGAATGTCCTACCTTTCTTAAGAAACAAAAGAAAGGAATGACTGTTACTTGGTCTGACTGTGATTCAGAAAGTAATTCTGAAGAAGAATCTGCCAAACTAGTTACTGCTCTAACTGGTGTTTGTACCTCTGAAAGTGACACTAGTGATGAAGAAGTGACATTTGAAGAACTGGCTGATACCTACAAGAAATTGTGTATTAGAAGTGCTGAAGTCTGTGTGCAGAATGAGAAACAATCAAAACTCATCATAAAGTTAGAGGCTGAAAAAAGGGCAAACCTTGAAACTATAAGTCATCTAGAAGGGGAAGTTCAATTGCTGAACTCACAACTGAATCAAATGACCAAATCTGTCAAGATGCTGACTAATGGAACATACAAATTGGAAGAGATCCTTCAGGTTGGACAAAATGTGGGAAATAAATCTGGACTAGGATTTATGGAAGCAAAGAAATCTGGTACAGATAAGAAGATCGGGCCTGATAAGCAAATGTCAAAACAGACGTCTCAACACAACTCTCAACATCAGGAACAGAGACATATGAAGAAAAGGTACCAAAGATGGAGATGTCATCATTGTGGGAGATATGGCCACATAAAGCCTTTCTGCTTCAGATTGCATGGATACCCTAATCAGAACTCAGGTGTCAAACCTAAGTCTAAAAAGGTACCACATGCTCCTAAATGGAAGAAAAAGGCTACTGCCCTGATAGCCCACACTTCCCTGAGGGTCTCTGCAAAGGAAGACTGGTACTTTGACAGTGGATGTTCCAGACACATGACTGGAATCAAGAACCTCCTCAATAATGTTAAACCTCACACCACCAGTTTTGTGACCTTTGGAGATGGTGCTAAAGGTGAAATCAAAGGAGTTGGTAATTTGGACTGCCCTGGAGTTCCAAGTCTGAATGAAGTACTGCTGGTAAAAGGGCTGACTGCTAATCTCATTAGTATCAGTCAATTGTGTGATCTAGGATTCAAGCTCAATTTCTCAAAATCTGAATGTCTTGTAATTAATGAAAAACAAGAAATTGTCATGAAAGGAGTCAGATCTAAAGACAATTGTTACTTGTGGGAGCCTGAGAACACTAATCTCTCCTCTGTGTGTTCCATTGCAAAAGAAGAAAAAGAGGTGAAACTGTGGCACCAAAAACATGGCCATCTTCATCTAAGAGGTATGAAAAGGATTATCTCCATGGAGGCAGTCAGAGGGATTCCAAGACTGCAAATTGATGAAGGAAGAGTTTGTGGTGAATGTCAGGTTGGTAAGTAGACTAGGATGTCACATCCAAAGTCAAGACATCTGACCACCTCTAAGGTTCTAGAACTTCTTCATATGGATCTGATGGGACCAATGCAAGTGGAGAGTCTTGGTGGAAAAAGATATGCCTATGTGGTTGTGGATGATTTTTCCAGATTCACCTGGATTAACTTCATTAGGGAAAAATCTGATGTATTTGAAGTCTTTAAAGAATTGTGCAAAAGAATTCAAAGAGAAAAGGAAGGGTGTATTTTCAGAATCAGAAGTGATCATGGCAAGGAATTTGAAAACAGCAAGTTTGATGATTTCTGTTCCTCAGAAGGAATTAGTCATGAATTTTCTTCTCCTATAACTCCTCAGCAAAATGGAGTTGTGGAAAGAAAAAACAGGACCATACAGGAATCTGCCAGAGCAATGATACATGCCAAAAGACTTCCTATGTATTTTTGGGCTGAAGCTATGAATACAGCCTGCTATGTCCATAACAGGGTCACCTTGAGAAAGGGAACCTCATCCACCATATATGAACTCTGGAAAGGAAGAAAACCAACTGTGAAGTACTTCCATGTGTTTGGCAGCAAATGCTATATTCTGGCAGATCGTGAACAAAGAAGAAAACTGGACCCTAAAAGTGATGAAGGCATATTTCTAGGATACTCCTCAAACAGCAGAGCTTATAGAGTATTCAATTCCAGGACCAAAGCCATGATGGAATCAATAAATGTTATAATTGATGATTATCATGAAGAAATAAATGTCCCTTGTAATGTTGAGACATTCTTTGAGACTTCAACCCAACAGAATGATCTACCCAACACCTCCACAACAGAATCTGAATCAAATGAAGCTAGCAAAATCCCTTCCATCAGAATTCAGAAGGATCATCCAAAAGAGCTCATCATAGGAGATCTCAACAGTGGAGTCATTACAAGATCTAGAGAAATCATCTCAAACTCTTGTTTTGTGTCCAAAATGGAACCAAGAAATGTCAAAGAAGCTTTAACTGATGAATACTGGATTGGAGCAATGCAAGATGAACTGAACCAATTCAAGCAACATGAAGTTTGGGAACTGGTTCCTAGACCTGAAGGAACTAACATCATTGGCACAAAATGGATTTTCAAGAACAAATCAGATGCTGAAGGAGTTGTCACCAGGAATAAGGCAAGACTTGTTGCTCAAGGATTCACTCAGGTTGAAGGGGTTGATTTTGATGAAACCTTTGCACCTGTAGCCAGGCTGGAATCAATTAGACTCCTATTGTCAATTGCTTGTCTTCTGAAGTTCAAGTTATTTCAGATGGATGTGAAAAGTGCCTTTCTAAATGGGTACTTGAATGAGGAAGCTTATGTGGAACAGCCTAAAGGCTTTGTGGATCCAAATCACCCTGATCATGTCTACAAATTGAGAAAAAGCTCTATATGGCCTGAAACAAGCTCCTAGAGCATGGTATGACAGGTTAACAAAGCTTCTCTCAGACAAAGGATACAGAAAAGGAGGCTTGGACAAAACACTCTTTGTCAAAACTGAAGGAGGGAAGTTGATGGTTGCCCAAATATATGTTGATGACATAGTGTTTGGAGGAATGTCAGAACCTATGGTTAAACATTTTGCTGACCAGATGCAGGCTGAATTCGAAATGAGTCTCATGGGAGAACTAACTTATTTTCTTGGACTGCAAGTCTCACAGATGGAGGACTCAATCTTCTTATCTCAAAGCAAGTATGCTAAGAACATTGTAAAGAAGTTTGGTATGGAGAATGCCAGTCACAAAAGGACTCCTGCTCCTACTCATTTAAAGCTTTCCAAAGATTCAAGTGGGGTTAAGGTGGATCAAAGTCTGTACAGAAGCATGATAGGAAGCTTGTTGTACTTAACAGCCAGCAGACCTGATATTGCTTTTGCAGTTGGAGTTTGTGCAAGATACCAAGCTGATCCCAAAGTCAGTCATATCAATCAAGTGAAGAGAATTTTGAAGTATGTGAGTGGAACTTACAACTATGGGTTGCTATATTCTCATGGCTGTGAACCAACTCTGACTGGTTATTGTGATGCTGATTGGGCTGGTAGTGCTGATGATAGAAAAAGCACCTCTGGAGGATGTTTCTTCTTAGGAAATAATCTGGTTTCCTGGTTCAGCAAGAAACAGAATTGTGTGTCTCTCTCTACTGCTGAAGCTGAATACATTGCAGCTGGTAGTAGCTGCTCTCAAATGATCTGGATGAAACAGATGCTTACTGAGTATAATGTCACACAAGATGTTATGACATTGTACTGTGACAATCTGAGTACAATCAACATTTCCAAGAATCCCATTCAGCATAGTAGGACCAAACATATTGACATAAGACATCACTTTATCAGAGACCTTGTAGAAGAGAAGACAATCAAATTGGAACATGTTGCGACTGAGCTACAGCTGGCTGACATTTTTACCAAGGCTCTTGATGCAAATCAATTTGAAAACTTGAGGGGTAAGTTGGGTATTTGCCAACATGAGGAATTGTAGCAATTAATTTTGCTTAAAACAAGGGTTAAAGGAGTTATGCTTGTTCTGATTGGGTTAAAATTATATTTTCCCATTTCCTTCAATTCTTTTAAGAAGTTGAATAGACACTCCTTTTCTTCCTTCTCCTCTCGTCTCCTCATCAAAACCCAGTCTCTCAATCTGAATTTTCTCTTCAGTTGCTGTTGGTCCTCTAAGACTGTCAAAATGTCTCAAACACCATCATCATCTAATACGACTATTTCAACCTCTTCCTCTGATCAAGATTCTAGGACAATCTCTTCTTGTCTGGACTCTGAAGTCCTGGAGATCTCTTCTCTTAGAAAAGTGGAAACTAACCCCACCAAGGTCAAAGAGCTGAGAACAAGACATGCAGGAAGGTCCCAAGCTTCTGCCTCTGGTAATTCATCTCATCCTTCTTCTTCAGTTCCCCCTGAAATTGCAAATAGGGAAGGGTCAGCCTATGTTCGTCAAGCAATAGCTAAAATTGTTTCAAGAATTCTGAACGAGAACCACTTAGTTCCTGGCATTTCTGTTCCTTTAAATCAAGAAAGTTCAAATGCTGAAACAAATCCAGATGTCTCTAAGGATGTTGAGACATCAGACAAAGAGAAGAATGCTGACATTGCTCACAAGAAAAGGAAGAAGCCCGAATCCTGAGTCTGATGACAGTGCTTAAAGGTTGGTGGAGTTGTTGTTTGGTGATGTTGCTGGTCCCTGGTGGAGTTTGCAAAGTGTGTTCAGTTCTTTGTCTTGTTGTGTTACTTTTTCTGGATGACTGTATAAATCTTAAGAACATGTATCTTTGGCCCATTTGTGGCTAAAGAGGGGGAGATATATTTTGGTACTTTATTAGACATTCTATTTTTCTGCAGTCATATTTATTCTGCTGCTATCTATCTCTGATTGCTTAGGGGCTTTAGCCAAAAATCTGCCAAAGGGGGAGTTTGTAGTTGTTTAGGTATTGGCATAAATTTTTGGTAAAACCAGGTGTATGAATGTCATGACTGATGTCATAACATTCTAGTTTATTAGGTACAGATTTATTAGGTACCTTTGCAGAAAAATATTGTCATACAGGTACTGATGTTTATGAGTGTGTATCTGAGCATTTTGCAAAATGATCACATTTACCAAAATCAGTAAACAGGAATTCAGATGTCATAACAAATGTTAAGACATCCTGTTCTGAACTAACAGGTATGCAGTTTGGTTAATTCTGAGTTTTTTCAGGAAAATGACTCAGTCTTTCCAGAACAGAATCCTGCGTTTTCTTTGGGTTAACCTAGCTCAACCCCAACCTGGTTGATCTAGTCCTGTGACCTAGTCTTAAGGTCAAACGGAATTAACCCTAGCTTTTTGTGGAAACCCTAACTGAAGATGCAGCTGCTATATATTCAACAGAGCTGCTGTCTTGGAATGTATCCCTTTTTGACAGAAGATCATTTAGAAGCTGTATAGTTTTAACTATTGTAATCCAAGCAATTATCATTGTGATAAGTGACTTGGAATAGGTTTTAATTGTAAGGGTTGTGTATCACTCAAAGCTTTGAAGCAAGAGTGTTTGTATGTCTCTTGACTAAAGCTGTGAAGCAAAGTCAAGTTAGGTTTATGTATCACTCAAAGCTGTGAAGCAAGAGTGTTTGTGTTGCTTGATTAAAAAGCTGTGAAGCATAATCAAGTGTATGTTTTGAAGAGTTTCTTCATCAATTCATTAGTCAAATTGTTTTATGTATCACTGCTGTGATTGAGGGGGAGTGAGTAGGAACTCAGGTTTAAGTTGTACTTAGATTGAAGTTGCATTGGGTAGGTCTTAAGTGAAGGAGATAAACTGGTTGGTTTATTCCTGAATTAATATCTCTTATAGTGGATTTCCTCCCTGGCTTGGTAGCCCCCAGAGTAGGTGTTGTTGCACACTGAACTGGGTAAACAATTGACTGTGTTCTTTACTGTTTTTGTATTTACTGTCTTATAGAAAGTCAGATATGGTGTCATAACATTGAACGTGACATTGAGTATCTGCAGCCAGAATTTCAATATATATATATATATATATATATATATATATATATATATATATATATATATATATATATATATATATATATATATATATATATATATATATATATATATATATATATATATATATATATATATATATATATATATATATATATATATATATATATATATATATCCTACGAAAGAAATTCAGAATTTTCTACAATGTTATAAAATTAGGTCATGTATTTTAGTGATGTTTCTGACTTTTATTCCAATACTTATTATTAAGGAAAAAAATTACAAGAAAAATCCCTTCAATTTTTTATTTTAAATATAACATATTCAATACCGATCACAAGGAAAAATTTCAATGATGCGATATGAGAGTTAAATCACATAACTTTAATTCTCGAACCTTACTGAATTAAATACTTTGTTTTAGAAAATTAGTCAAATATTGTACTCTTCAAGCCTAACACATACTCAAAAGTTTATATCGGAGAAATTTCTACTCTGAAGTACCAAATACGTCACAAAGACACATTTCAACTATGCAATAGAGAATCTAAAAAAACTCTTTTGGCTATCAAAATACCATAATGTTTAAATTATTTATTCAGTAAAATGCGCGCACACTCACACACACTCTTAACACCCTTAAAAAGTACAGACACGTAAGAAGGGGAGGTACTCAAGCACGAAGGAGGAGAGTTACACAAATACGAAAGAAGAAATATGCTTAAAAGTCACTAATTTCTCCTTTGGCTCAAATATTTCCAAATTCATCTTTAAACTATCTCAAATATTATACTCTTCACGCCTAACACATACTCAAAAGTTTATATCGAAGAAATTTCTACTCTAAAGTGCTAAATATGTCACAAGGACACATTTCAACTATGCGATAGAGAATTAAAAAAAAAACTCTTTTGGCTATCAAAATACCATAACGTTTAAATTATTTAGTCAGTAACATGCGCACACGCTCACACAAACTCCTAAAACCCTAAAAAAGTACAGACATGTAAGGAGGAGAGGTACTCAAGCATGAAGGAGGAGAGTTACGCAAGTACGCACGGAGAAAGATGCTTAAAATTCACTAATTTCTCCTTTGTCTCAAATATTTCCAAATTCATCTTTAAACCATGTAATTTTTGTCGAGTTTTCAAGATGAGATTTGAACAACTTGATTATTTTGAATATGATCTTTTCATAAATAAAATTGGATTAAAAATGGATTAGTTCGACGTATATCCCATTTTCCTTGAGTGTTTGTACACAAGTCGTATAGCTTCCTTATTCTAACGCTTGTCTTGCTATCTAAGGAATCAATAACTTGATCATTTTGAGTCCATTATTTTTTCAGATTAAAAAGTATCAATTGGATGTATATATACTTTATCATTAAGTGTTATGACACAAGTTATATCACTTTATTGTTCTAACATTTGTAATCCCTTAAGAGATTACAACTCGATTCGTGTTGAATATTTTCCTTTACCAACAAAAAATGGATTAAAAAAGGATTACTTGGACACAAGTCATATATCTTACTTGTTATAACGCTTGTTTTCCTCCTAAAATCATTCACAACCAACACACAAAAAATGTTTTTCTTCTTTTACACAATCAAAACTTTTTGTCTTTAAAATCAACCAACACATAAGATTTTTCTACTAATAACTATGTAGCAATTCTCCATTGCATCGGAAGATACATAGGTGCAAGAGTCAAATAATTTCAAGAACAATAATAATACAAACCTTCCCTCCCTTTTTTTCTAGTATATACTTTGTGTTTAATGATTAGGATAAAATCGACATAATAAGGTTAACATCATTCTTTTACAAAATTAACTAGAGATAATTGTTTTCTTAAACGAATGTCCTAGAATGCTAATACCTTCCATATGCATAATCGACTCCCAAATCTAAATTTGAATGTGAAGACCATATTTTTTATTTTTAAGTGTTTTATCAACGTTTTCCATTTTCAAATAAACGTTTGTAGTGACTCAATTGATTTCAAGCACACCTCGAATATTTTTTTTGTGGTAACTGTTGGAAACTTCACTAGGGACAATTAAAGAGTCAAGCCTAATATAGTTAATTTTGAAAAAGTTTTAGCCATATTTATATTCATTTCTCCTAATATCTTTGTGTTGGCTTTGAACTCCATCTCTAAGAAATATGACAAGTTTCCTAGGTCAGACATTTCAACTCTTGCATCAACTTCAACTTGACTTTTCTTATCTCAGCTTTATATGCACATGTAATCAACAAATCATTAACATAAAAGTGTAATGATTCGACTGACCCTGTTAGCATTATTGACATATACTCCATGTTCAGAGACACACATTATGAAACCTGCTTCAATCATAAAGTTATCTATTCTCTTGTTCCAAGCCCTCGAGGCTTGTTTTAAGCCATATAGAACCTTCGTCAATATGTACACCTTCGACTCCTGCCCTTTGATTTCGAATCCTACAAGTTGACTAACATAGACTTCTTCTAAAGGTCTATTCAGAAAAGTTGACTTTACATCCAACTGATGTATCTTCCAACCTTTGTATGTTGAAGTCGACACAACTATCCTGATTGTCTCCAACCTTGCAATAGGTGCATATAATTTGTCGAAATCAATACCAGGTTTTTGTAGAAAACCTATCGCCACTAGTTTTGTCTAATGCTTGAAAATTTCACCATTTGTCCTTCGTTTCAGCTTGTAAACCCGCTTCACATCGATTGACTTCTTTCTAGCTCTTTCGACAAGCTCCCAGGTCTCGTTCTTCTCGATTTCTTCGAGTTCTTCTTTCATGACTGTAAATCAATTTGAATCGTTCATGGCTTGATCCAAATTTATTGGCTCAATTTCAGCCATCATCATACATTCTTCTATTAAGTTACCATCTGCATCGACTACTTAATATGTAAATCTCTCATATTCAGCTAGCCTTGTTGACTTAGTTCTTGCTCTAGTCAATCTTCTAACTTTCTGCTCATGTGGTCCTTTATTTCAATTGGTTGTGACTATAATTTATTGGTATTATTCAAACACAATTGTGATTGCATCCGACTCTTGTCGAACTTATGCATGACTCCAATCACATCCTTTTCTTTCGTCTACTATAACATCTCGACTGATCTCTAGTTTATCATTATTTCGTGAATACAGTTTGTATCCACCAGGAAAATAATAACCTATGAACACTATGGTCTGACTTCGATCATCTAGATTCTTCCTTAATTGTTTAGGAACATGCCTGAAAAACATTGATCCAAAACTCAAAGATGATTAAAATTTGGCTTCACACATGTCCACGCCTTCTTCTCAACCATCTTCTTCGTTGGACATATGTTTAGAATGTATACCATTGTTGAAGCTACTTCACCCTAAAATATTTTTGGCATATAGTTAGCTTCCAACATTCTCATTGTCATGTTCAATATACTTCTGTTCTTTCATTCAATTATACCATTCTATTGTGGTGTATGGGATGAAATGACCTCATGATCTATACTTTTCTTATTTCAAAATCTAGCAAATTCTCAAAAAGTATATTCACCACTACAATCCGTTCTCAGTTTCTTTAACTTGCATCCACTTTGTTTCTCGACATGAAATTTAAACTTCTTGAACTATGTGAATATTTTACTCTTCCTAAAAATCAGATAGATCCATATATATCTATTGAATTCATCTATGAATATTAAAAAGTAAGATTTACATCCATCCTACCTTAATTTAAAAGGTCCACACACATCATAGTAAACTATCTCCATCTTTTTACTTTGACCTCATGGGCAAGTCATGTTTGAATGCTTTCCTAGCATGCTTTGCCTTGCAGGATTTCTCACACACGTGACTTGGTTCCTTCGCCTAAGGTAAGCCCTACACCATCTTCTTCTAATTGAGCATTCTTATACTTTTGAAGTTTAGATGTCAATACCTGTAATGCCATAGTCAATTCTTGTCTTCTTCTGCAGTCGAAGCAAGACATTGATGATCAACCGTGTTGATCTCTACTTTAATAGTTTTTTTATATTCCAATAGTGACTTTAGAATTAACCTCTCATTACCATGATACACCTTCATCTGATACTTTTCAAGCTTCATGTTGTATCCTTTGGCAAGTAATTGACTTATGCATATCAAGTTACTTATCAACGAAGGTACATATAACACATCAGTGATGTTGGCCTTTCAACCATCATTTCTCAACACATATATGTTTTATTTTCCACCCGATGTGATGTGCATACCATCTTCAATGCAAAAAATTTCACTTTCTTATATGATTTATCTAACTTGGTCATATGGTTATTGCATCCTGAATTCAGGTACCACATATTGGTTTGCTCAATGTTCGACTGAGTGTTGGCCATGAGTAGTGCATCATCAGAATCATTATCTTCAACATAAACATATTGCACTTCATCACTATCTTTCGCTTGAGCTTCTTTCTTTCTTCGACAGTCTCGAGCATAATGGCCAAATCCTTGACCATTGTAACATTGCACCTCCTTTATGTCAACTTTCTTCCAAAAATACTTGTTATATATGCCTTTCTTGGAATAATCAGAGTGATCTTTTGAGTTACTTCTTGACTTCTCATCATTTTCAATATTTTTCCCTGCTTCGCCTTCTCTTTTCCAAAAAAATTTGGTGAATCTTGCTTGCGGTGCATGTTTAGTCACTTTCTCCCTTTCTGAGTTTCTTTGTTTCAGCCTCATCTCACGAGCCTCTAGTGAAGCTTGAAGTTATTCCAAATTCATCTCAGCTAGGTTCTTGGACTCTTCGATGAACATGACTTTAAAATTTACAGTCAGAAATCTCAACACTTTCTCAATCTTCCGCAAATCATTGATTGATTCACCATACGACTTCATCTGATTCGTCAACGGAACCATACAAAAGTATTTTAAGACTGATTCATCTTCAGTCATTTGAGTCATCTCAAATTTCTTTCTCAACGTTTGCAACTTCACCCTATTCCTTTTTTTCTTCTCCACGATACAAGTTCTTTAACTTGTCTCACACTCATTTGGTTATTTCTTTTTTGATTATCTTCTCGAACATGTTAGGATTCACGCATTGGTGAATCAAGAACAAGGTTTTTCCATCTTTCTTCCTTTGATCCTTGTGTGAAACTTTCTAAAGATCATCTGCATTCACTTCCAATTACGGTACCCTATCATTCACGATTTCAGACACATCTAGAATTTAAAGATGAATTTCATTTTCGCAACCCACCTCTCGTAGTTCTCACCTTTGAAAACAGGTAGATTAGCTGGAAATTATGTTGATGTTGTTGTTTTGTTTACCATTATAGATTCTCTTTGAATCGCAACCCGGGCTCCTTGATACCAATTTTTTTTAGGACAAAATGGTTTTCAAGAAAGATGAGATGAGAAGAAGACTATTTAAAAATTGTTATTGTTGTTAAGAGTTGTTCTATCAAAACTATTACAATAACACGTCTATTTATAGACGATCAAAACTCAGGCGTAAAATATACTGTTAGAATAATAATGCAAGTGTGAGTAAGTTGGAAAATATTATCACATTGGATAAGAATGTGGTGACTTAAACATTTATAAGTGCGAGAACCCACTCATCTATCACCTTAAAGTTTTAGGTGGATAATGTTAGAACAAAGTTTGAATCTACTACCCTAAGTTTAAGTTTTGATGATAACAAAATGAAATGATATATTAATTATGTGATTCATATAAGAACTATTTGCTACCTAAAATATTAACTTCTGTTTTGCAGAAACTCTGATAGGTATCAGCAAAAGTACATCTTAATCAGCATCAGAATATTGGTTATCAACGTCAGCATCAAAAGATGCTATATCAGAATACCAGAATCAGAAGAACAATTCACGCGTATGCTGAAGCTTGATGAACAGAACTGCGCTTAACACTCTGATAAAGACAACAACAGTTCATCAGCACTTAAGCAGAGTCAAAATGAGCCAAAGCCAGAACACGCTTTAAGTAGCAACAGTACTGTGCATTCAAAGCGAATTATTACCAACGACATCATTCCAGACAAGATCTGCTTAATAAGGAAAGTTTGTTATTGGCATTGAATCAAGAATATTGCTCCAACGTTCAACAAATTCAGTGCTATATAAACAAGACAATGAAGATTGAATTGGCTAATGCTCTACATCATATTACACGCCTAAAAGCTAATCATCATCTTCCTTCTCTCAGTTTGCTAAACGCTTCATATCTCCTTACTCAGTATTTTAGCAATCTAGTTTCAATAAGCTTAAATTGTGTAATATCACAGTTGTGATAAACAGTTTTGTAGAAAACACTCACACACCTAGATTTCCATTCTGTGTAAGAAAGTGATTCCTTGACAAACCGGGCTGTGGTTTGCATCAAGAAGGATTTAGCAGTTGTTAAAGCAGATTGTAATATTCAGTTGAATATAGTGGATTAAGACCTCGTTGGAGAGAGGCGAAATCACCTTGACGGGTGGACTGGAGTAGTTTGAGATCAAACGAACCAGGATAAAAAATCTTGTTCATTGAATTGATTTTCAGTTTTACAATTCAACCCCCCCTTCTTGTGTTTTTCACTTCTTCAATTGGCATCAGAGCGCCTGGTTCTGAGCTAAAACACTTAACCGTGTCAGTATAAGATCCAGCGTCAGAAAAACACAATGGCAGGAAATTATTCTCACACCAGCAATGACAACCATGAGGACAGAGACAGATTCAGCGGGAAACCTCCAGTCTTTGATGGAGAAAACTTTGATTACTGGAAAGACAGAATTGAAAGCTTCTTTCTGGCACATGATGCTGATCTATGGGATATGGTGACAGATGGATACACGCACCCTGTGAATGCAAGCGGTCATAAGATTGATAGGAAAACAATGTCTGACCAACAAAAGCGTGACTTCAAGAATCACCACAAGGCCAGAACCATCCTTCTCAGCGCCATCTCGTATGCTAAATATGAAAAGATCTCCAACAGAGACACAACAAAGAACATGTTTGACTCACTCAGAATGACGCATGAGGGAAACGTTCAGGTCAAAGAAACTAAAGCTCTGGCGCTCATTCAGAAGTATGAGGCATTCAAAATGGAAGAAAGTGAATCCATTGAAACAATGTTCTCAAGATTCCAGATTCTGGTAGTTGGTCTCAAGGTTCTGGAAAAAGGTTACTCCACTGCTGATCACGTCAAGAAAATCATCAGAAGCTTACCCAAGCAGTGGAGGCCAATGGTTACAGCTCTGAAGCTAGCAAAAGATCTCAACAAAATTTCTCTGGAGGAACTTATTAGCTCCCTCAGAAGTCATGAGATAGAGCTAGAAGCTGATGAACCCCAGAAGCAAGGTAAGCCCTTAGCATTAAAATCTAACAAAAAATCTGAGTCTAAAGTTTTGCAGGCAGTTGAAGAAACATCTGATGGATCCTCATCAGAAGAAGACGAACTCTCCCTCCTCTCCAGAAGAGTGAATCAACTGTGGAAGCAGAGACAAAGAAAGTTCAGGAATCCCAAAAGATCTGATCAGAACGAGTCTTCTTCCAGATATAGAAGGACAGATTCTTCCTCTGGATACAGAAGATCTAAAGGCTCCTCAGGAAGCAGAAAGCCAAACACCAAGGACATCGTCTGCTATGAGTGCAATGAGCAAGGACACTACAAGAGTGACTGCCCAAAGCTTTAGAGGGAAAAGCCCAAAAAGAAGTTTGGAAGAGAAAAGAAGAAAAGTATCATGGCTACATGGGATGACTCTGACTCGTCTGAAGCTGACTCAGAATCAGATGATGAGAGAGCAAACATAACTCTCATGGCTAACATTTCAGAAGATAGTGAAGCTTCTGAATCAGACTCAGAATCAGACACTGAAGAGGTATTTCCTGACTTTGCAGTTAATTTTACCAAGGATGAACTTGCTGAAAGCCTTAATGAAATCCTGGAAAGGTATCAGCAGATTAGAGTTAAATTCAGAAACCTGAAAAGGAATCTTGAATCTGACTCTAATAAGACTGAGAGTCTTAAATTGGAGAATTCTGAGCTGAGAATTAAAATTTCAAAATTAGAAAATACTTTACAAAACTCTCAGAAGGAACCAATTTCTGAAACTCCCAGCAACGCTGATGAGATCATCAAGGAGTATGATCACAGTTTCCAGAAGTTCCTTGCTAAAAGCATAGATAGAAGCAAAATGGCTTCAATGATCTATGGAGTTAGCAGAAACGACAGGAAGGGAATAGGATACCAAGGTAAGGTTCCTACACCAAAGAATGTCATGGATTTAACCATTAAACACACTCCTCTGAATTCACATTTTGTGTATGGTCACACACATGATATTAAATACACTAGCAGTAAGTACTCTGTGAAACCAAAATTCAACCAGAGTTTTGGTAAATCTAACAAATCAGGACCCAAGAAAATCTGGGTACCTAAGGTCAAAATAATACATGTTGCAGATATCTTTAGCAGCAAATCAGAAACACCAGTCATGGTACCTGGACTCTGTCTGCTCGCGACACATGACGGGAAGAAGGCATATGTTCCAAAGCCCGGAACTTAAGCCTGGAGGCCACGTTGGCTTTGGAGGCAATCAGAGGGGAAAGATCATTGGCTCTGGAACTATAGGTAATGGAAATCTTCCCTCTATTAATAATGTTCTGCTAGTAGATGGATTAATGCATAATCTGTTATCCATAAGTCAATTAAGTGATAACGGTTATGATATAATCTTTAATCAAAAATCATGTAAAGCTGTTAGTCAGAAAGATGGGACTATCCTGTTTAATGGAAAGAGGAAAAACAACATTTACAAAATCAAACTTTCTGAACTGAAAAGTCAGAATGTAAAGTGTCTTCTGTCTGTTAACAACGAGCAGTGGATCTGGCACAGAAGATTGGGGCATGTTAGTATGAGAAGAATATCTCAGATTAACAAACTCAATCTGGTCAGAGGACTTCCCAATTTGAAGTTCAATTCAGATGCTCTGTGTGAAGCATGTCAGAAAGGCAAGTTTGCAAAACCTTCTTTTAAATCTAAAAATGTTGTTTCTACCTCTAAGCCATTAGAACTTCTGCACATTGACTTATTTGGACCAGTTAAAACTGCTTCAGTCAGTGGCAAGAAGTATGGGTTAGTAATCGTAGATGACTATAGCAGATGGACATGGGTAAAGTTCTTAAGACACAAGGACGAGTCACACTCTGTGTTTGTTACCTTTTGTAACCAAGTTCATAATGAAAAGGATATTAGAATCGTTAAAGTCAGAAGTGATCATGGTGGAGAGTTTGAAAACAAAGATTTTGAGTCATTCTTTAATGACAGAGGCATTCTGCATGATTTCTCTTGTCCTAGAACTCCCCAACAAAATGGAGTTGTAGAACGAAAGAACAGAACATTGCAAGAAATGGCCAGAACCATGATCAATGAGACAAACATTGCTAAGATCTTCTGGGCAGAGGCAATAAACACAGCGTGCTACATTCAGAATAGAATCTCAATAAGACCTATTCTGGAAAAGACTCCATATGAATTGTGGAAGAACAGAAAGCCCAACATTTCATATTTTCATCCTTTTGGATGTACCTGCTTTATGTTAAATACAAAGAATTATTTGAACAAGTTTGACTCTAAAGCACATAAGTGTATTATGTTAGGATACTCTAAACGCTCAAGAGGGTACAAAGTATACAATACAGAAACACAGATTGTGGAAGAATCAATCAGTGTTCGTTTTTATGATAAGCTTGACTCTGAAAAGTCAAAGCATAATGAAGTTTTTGCAGGTATGGAAATTGAATTTACAGGTTCTGAAGACAAGTCATCAGAAGCTCTCAACACAGACACTCCTTCAACGTCTGAAAGGAGCACTGCTAGCAATCCTACAACAGCTGATGATCAACCTCAGAAAAGATTACCCAGAAGCAGCTTGGATCATCCAGAAGAAACAATCTTAGGAAGAAAGGAAGATCCAATCAGAACAAGAGCAAGCTTCAGAAACTCTGAAGAAACCCTCATGGGACTTGTGTCTCTGATTGAACCTTCTTCTATTGATGAAGCACTTCTGGATAATGACTGGATTCTGGAAATGCAAGAAGAGCTGAATCAATTCACCAGAAACGACGTATGGGATCTTGTTCCCAGACCAAAAGGATTCAACGTCATTGGAACAAGATGGGTGTTCAGAAACAAGCTAAATGAACAAGGTGAAGTCATCAGAAACAAAACACGACTGGTTGCACAAGGTTATAGTCAGCAAGAGGGGATAGACTATACAGAAACCTTTTCCCCAATCGCCAGGTTAGAATCTATCAGACTTTTAATTTCATTTGCTGTTAATAAAGGCATCACTCTGTATCAGATGGATGTCAAAAGTGCATTCTTAAATGGTTATATAGAAGAAGAGGTTTATGTGCACCAACCCCCTGGTTTTGAAAATACAAAACATCCAGAACATGTTTTCAAACTAAAGAAGTCACTATATGGTCTGAAACAAGCTCCCAGAGCTTGGTATGAAAGACTAAGTAACTTTTTGTTAGAAAATGAATTCACCAGAGGGAAGGTGGACACTACCTTATTCTGTAAATCAGTTAAGAATGACATCTTAGTCTGTCAAATTTATGTTGATGATATTATTTTTGGTTCTACTAATCCTTCTCTTGGAAGAAAATTTGCTAAGTGTATGCAGGCAGAATTTGAGATGAGCCTCATGGGGGAACTGAAATTCTTTCTAGGAATTCAGATCAATCAAACTCCAGAGGGAACTTACATTCATCAGAGCAAATACATCAGAGATCTTCTGAAGAAATTTTACCTCTCAGAATGTAAGCCATCAAAGATTCCAATGCATCCCACGTGCATTCTGGAAAGAGAAGAGGTAAGCAAAAATGTAGAACAGAAAGTCTACAGAGGTATGATTGGTTCTCTCCTTTATCTGACAGCTTCAAGACCTGATATATTATTCAGCGTATGTATTTGTGCTAGATTCCAATCAGATCCTAGATAATCTCACTTAACAGCTGTTAAGCGAATTTTCAAGTATCTGAAAGGTACTACTAATCTGGGTTTATTTTATAGAAAATCTAGTGATTACAATTTAGTAGGCTACTGCGATGCTGACTTTGCTGGAGACAGAGTAGAGCGTAAAAGTACTTCTGGAAGCTGCCAGTTTCTGGGAGAAAATCTGATCTCTTGGTCCAGCAAAAGGCAATCCACAATTGCGCTATCAACAGCAGAAGCTGAGTACATAGCAGCAGCAGGATGTAGCACACAAATGCTCTGGATGAAAAGTCAGCTTGAAGACTTCCAGATTTTTGAGAGTAACACCCTATACTCTGTGACAATACTTCTGCTATTTGCTTAAGTAAGAATCCTATTTTACATTCTAGAGCTAAGCATATAGAAATAAAACATCATTTCATTAGGGACTATATTCAGAAAGGAATTTTGAACTTAAAATTTATAGATACAGACCATCAATGGGCTGATATCTTCACTAAACCCCTTTCTGAAGATAGGTACAATTTCATTCTGAAACATCTCAGCATGAAAATCTGCCCAGAGTGAAAATGTTTTAATTCCATATATTTATCTTCAGAATGTATTTGTTTTGCTGTGAACTTCTGATCAATCTCTTTTCAGAAAGATAGAACATGCAGATTATATCAGATGCTAGTCTTAAAGATCTGAGCATTTCAGCTCAAGGATAGACGTGCTGATCACTAAATCAAACAAGTGTCATCCAATCATCAACAAATCTCTGAAGCAGAACGCGTGCACGCTTCTGAGAAGGCAAAACGCTGATTGGGTGCATTGAGACACATGTCTGGTAACCGTTTTAAGTATCTTTCTCAAATCCCCCAAAATCAGCAAGCATTAAATGAAAGTAATCATGTTTTTAAAACGTAATCATGATTTTATTTCTCTTTCTTGAAAACGTTTACTCTTTCAAAATATTCTGAAATCTATTTAAGAACGTTAATTTCTCACATTAATCTTTTACAGTTTCTCATTATCTCTCCAATATTTTCTGCATTCTCTCTGTGTTCATCTCTTTCAAGTTTAAACCCTTTTTCTCAGTTTCTCAGAAAAACCCTAAGTGTGAACATGGCAACCTCCAGCAGTGCTTCTGCAGGTTCTCAGAAGAAAGCTTCCTCTGAACAGTACCAAGTTCCATTCAGAACACTCCTTACTCCAGTGAAGAATCTTGAAGTGTTATCTGAACTGATTATTGATTTTGGCAGTATGAAAGAGAATGGCTTTGACTTGACAGAAGAAGTTAGGGCACAGAAATGGGAAAGGTATTTTGACAGGTTGGTTGGACCAACATTCCCAATGTTAGTCAAGGAGTTCTGGATTCATGCAACTGCTTCAACGCATCAAGTCACCTCCTACATAATGGGAAAGAAGATTGTGATCACTAAGGATCACATAACAAAGTTGATTGGTTACAGTGGCGGTGGCGTCCGCTGTATTGACATGGCTGAAAGATGCTCTGATGTGGGTGTCATAGCAGAAAGGATTTTCACCCATGGGGTGCCCAGCAGCAAGATCAGAGATCTGAAGGATCACCATAGAGTTTGGGCGAAGATAATTCTGGGGTGTTTTAATCATAGGAAGCCAACTAGTTCCCCTGATTACATAAATATAGATCAGCAGTTTCTGATCTATTTTATCAATCAGAAGGTAAAAATCAACTTGGCTCATCTTCTGTTTAATCACCTCAGAACAAGCGTGAAGGAAACCAGGGAAGAAGAAAGAACAAAGAGGGATTGGATACCCTTTGGAAGGTTAATATCAGATATTCTGACTGAGAATAGGCTGATAGAGCACCTGATAGAAGCTCAAGAGTTAAGCACCATTGAACCAACGGTTGGGAAGCCTCTGAACGCGAAGAATCTGAAGAAAATGAAGCTAATAGAGAATATCAGAAAGGAACCCAGCGTTACTCCTACTGCTGACATCACCAGCAGAAGAGTCCCACTGAGTGACTTTCCCTTATTTTCTGAGATAGAATCTAAACCAGTGGTGGTTCTCAGATATTTGGACGCGTGCAAGGCTGATGGTACAGATCCCAAGCTGAATATCAAAGATCTGCACCAACCTCAACCAGAAGTTACACTGAAGAAGACGAAGAAAAGGAAGGCCCCTTCAGAAGGAACATCCCAGCAGACACCTAAGAAAAGAGGTAATTTATCTGCTGCTTCTGTTTTAAATTCTTCTGCTATTCCAACATCAATTCCCACTCCAGCTTCTCATGCAATCCCAATCCCCATCCCAACAATAGATGAAACCGAACCAGAAGATGACCCTTCTGAGACACTACAACTCAGAAGACCCCGCACCAAACATCCCAAACCAACAATTTCAACAACATCAGCACTTGACAAAGTTATGTCTGACATTGATCAACGTGCTTCTGATAACCTTCCCAATAATCCAAACACTGAACCAGATATTGCCACATCTCCTCAACCAGAACAACCTCTCTCACCCATTCCAGAAGAACCACATATTCCTGAACAACCAGAAATTCCTCCTCCTTCTCCACAACCAGCAATTCCTTTTCCCTCTCCTCAACCAGAAATTCATCCACCATCACCTCAACCTGAGTTTCATCATTCTGAAACTCCATCTCCTCCACCTTTTGAACCTCATTCTCCTCAATCATCTGAGCCACAACCTCTGGCAATCCAGCTGCCATGTGGAACAACAGTAACCATGGCCCAGCTGCCATCCTCGCCAGAATCTACCCCACCAAATACTCCCAAAACCCCAAACAGTCCAATCATTATTTCTGATTCTCCCACTCCATCTCCCAAACAAACAGCTCCCGAGCAAACCACAGAAGACCCCAGCAGGACCTTCATAGATTTAACTATCCTTGACCGTCTTGCTGATCTGAAAAATAAAACAGTCATTCCAAAACCAAAACAGCCAGATGTTGGCTCTGGTATTATGAATTTTGAAACAGGTTTGCAGTAGTGGATTGCTTCTCTGAAGCAAGTCTGTCCTGGAATGATTGATCCAGTTGCCTCTGACCAGCTCTGGTCACAATTCAGAATTTGGGTACGTGCTGAAGCTCTAAAATTGCAAGACATCAACTATGAGCAAGCACAGCAGAATTTCAGCAAGCTTCTGAATGAAGTTGGAATTCAGCTGCTGAAAGAAGACGTGCTCCTTCTGGATAGTGAGCCATGGTCTGAGAAGCGTCCAACTTCAAAGGTGCAGCCAGAAGAAGATCAGACTATTCAAGCTGAAGCCAGTCAAGCTGAAGATGTTGTAGAAAGCTCTCAGAAGCTCCCTGCTTCTGATGTTTCTCAAGCTGCCTTGGACAGGCAGACTCTGAAAGAGCTGAAGCTGAATGATATCCGTCTGCAGCAAAGGATGGATGGAAATGACCAGAAGATGAAAGAAAGCATGGACGTGCAGGATAGCAAGATAGACACAGTAGTCAGCATGGTGCACAAGCAGAATGAGACTGCTGATCAGATTAAAGCAATGCTGGAGACTCTGTTCACACGCCTTCCTCCCCAACCTTAGATTTTCATTCATGCCATTTTCATGTTATCTTTGCATATCTTCTGTACTGTTTTGTCTGGCTCTGACTATTTTAATATGACAAGTTTTTCTGATCTAAATGTTTTAACACATCACTTACACTTTTTGATTGCTGACAAAAAGGGGGAGAACAAGAATGATATTTTTCAATAACGGATTACTAAGACAGAAAATCTCAAACATTCTAACTCTGATATACTTGAATATGTTTTCTGTTTTTGCTTAAGTCTACAAGTACAAGAATGCTCTCTGATATTCTGAAGACTAAAAGCTCTAATACTCTGACCCAAAGCAAAGCTCTGATATTCTGATCTGAAGCTCTGCTCTGATATTCTGATCTAAAGCTTCTGATAGTCAAAGCTTTGATATTCTGATGTTCAAAGAAAGGCAATAAAGATCTGATCCTGAAGAACTCTTGGAATTAAAAAGGAAAGTTATAAATTCAGGGGGAGTATCTCCGATCTCAACTCTGATATCTCTTTATCCCTTATCTTTGATAACTTCTTACTCTGATACATCTTATCAAATAGTTATCTCTGATATTTCTTCACGTTATTCTCAATTAAAAATATCTAGTTTTTGTCATCATAAAAAAGGGGGAGATTATTAGAACAAAGTTTGAATCTACTACCCTAAGTTTAAGTTTTGATGATAACAAAATGAAATGATATATTAATTATGTGATTCATATAAGAACTATTTGCTACCTAAAATATTACCTTCTGTTTTGCAGAAACTCTGATAGGTATCAGCAAAAGTACATCTTAATCAGCATCAGAATATTGGTTATCAACGTCAGCATCAGAAGATGCTATATCAGAATACCAGAATCAGAAGAACAATTCACGCGTATGCTGAAGCTTGATGAACAGAACTGCGCTCAACACTCTGATAAAGACAACAACAGTTCATCAGCACTTAAGCAGAGTCAGAATGAGCCAAAGCCAGAACACGCTTTAAGTAGCAACGGTACTGTGCATTCAAAGCGAATTATTACCAACGACATCATTCCAGACAAGATCTGCTTAATAAGGAAAGTTTGTTATTGGCATTGAATCAAGAATATTGCTCCAACGTTCAACAAATTCAGTGTTATATAAACAAGACAATGAAGATTGAATTGGCTAATGCTCTACATCATACTACACGCCTAAAAGCTAATCATCATCTTCCTTCTCTCAGTTTGCTAAACGCTTCATATCTCCTTACTCAGTATTTTAGCAATCTAGTTTCAATAAGCTTAAATTGTGTAATATCACAGTTGTGATAAACAGTTTTGTAGAAAACACTCACACACCTAGATTTCCATTCTGTGTAAGAAAGTGATTCTTTGACAAACCGGGCTGTGGTTTGCATCAAGAAGGCTTTAGCAGTTGTTAAAGCAGATTGTAATATTCAGTTGAATATAGTGGATTAAGACCTCGTTGGAGAGAGGCGAAATCACCTTGACGGGTGGACTGGAGTAGTTTGAGATCAAACGAACCAGGATAAAAATATCTTGTTCATTGCATTGATTTTCAGTTTTACAATTCAACCCCCCCTTCTTGTGTTTTTCACTTCTTCAGATAAATGGTGTGTCTCTCACAAAGGTGCTTAGTCCTACATTATATATCAATTCTCTCTAGTGAACTTCCCCAACAAATGGTATTAAGAGCCTTTGGTTTCGAGAAAGGAACCGACTTACTAGTACTGAAATGTCCAAGAATATGTGTCCCATTGCAAGATGTCAATGGCAGTATAAGTGTCTTGAGGGGGAGTATTGTGGACTCACACTTGAGAGGGAGTGTTAGAATAATAATGCAAGTGTGAGTAAGTGGAAAAATAGTCCTACATTGGATAGGAATGCAGTGACTTGAACATTTATAAGTGGAAGAATCCACTCACCTATCACCTTAAGGTTTTAGGTAGATAAATGGTGTGTCTCTCACAAAGGTGCATCCTTAATTTTGTATCAATGCTCCTAGTAATTCCCCCAATAAATGATATCAGGGCCTTTGGTTCGAAAAAGTGGTCGATTTAGTATCTAAATGCCTAAGAAGTAGTGTCCTATTGTAAGGTGTCAACGGTAGTACATGTGGGAAAGCATTGTGGGTTCACGCTTGAGGTGGAGTGTTAGAGTAATAATACAAGTGTGAGTAAGTGGGGAAAGAACCCACTCACATATCACCTTAAAGTTTTTGGTGGATAAGTGACGTGTCTATCACAAAGGTGCATAATTCTCAACTTTGTATCAATACTCCTAATAACTCCCCCAACATATACAACAATCTAAACCCAAAATATACAAATTATATTTTGACTTCGACACAATAACTAAATATTGTATTCGACCCCATCGAATACAACTGACTCATATTACTTCGATTAACTACTTCAAATAACTACTTAAACACAGTTGTTCTTCTACATAATATCAAATTACAACGATGTACATCTAACTTCGTGTTAAATAAATGTAATAGTTAAGGTTGTGAATATCTTTTTAACTTATTTGATAATTGTATATTAACTTTTATCAAAATCATCTATGAAAGTGTATAACAACTTACAGTCCCACATTTTATAATAATTAAATTATAACTAAATAAAATCTCCAAACTTATTTATCAAAGTCTTATAAATTTGTCACATTTCAATAGTAATTAATTTGGTCCTCCTACACAAAGACCTCCCAAAAATTTAAGAAGGCAGTGTCTTTTATTACAAAATTACTTTTAAGATATCTAAAATTTTCAACCAAATAGTCATAAAAACAATGAATGAGTTTCTATTTGAAAGCTAATAAGTATCTTTCATGATATCAAAGTCAAGTTGCTTTGAATTATGAACATTTTATCTCTTTAACCCAATCAATACATATGCACATTTTATCTCTTGATTCCCTACTAGTGTACTGTCTTCAACTTGTGTTGAATTTAGTTGGTCTTTATTGACCACTGGTTTGTCTAGTTTATTTTATCAATAAATAAAAGCCAAATTGGATGATTGAAGAGATAGAGATATCAATCTTGAATATATTGAATTGAGCTAGTAAAGAGTGACACATATTATATTGGAAAAAATCAAGAATAAGACAGGGCAATACGGTACCTTGTCCCCTCCAAGATTTGATGCTCTTGGTTTTTCATAGTCATCAAATCTTTGTTAGAATATACTAATACATTAAAATATAGGTACCTAGATTATAACTACATTAGTTTGAGTAATATTCGAATTAAATATTTTAAATGAATTTACATTAGTTTAATGACTAGTTGATAAACTTTACAATATTTGGAAATTCCATGAGTTTGGAAGATACGGAAAACAAATGATTAGTAAGAGTAAATTATGAATAAAAATTTACCACTATCTCGTGCGTTGTTCCCCCACTCCCCAATCAACATCTTCTTTGAGTCTATGACCAACTCTTTATTAGTAATATTTTTGAATTGTATACATCAATTATATAAAGTGTTTTTTTAAAGGACAATGTTAAGGTTTGTCACATCTAGAGCGAAAATTATAGTTCTATTTGTTGAAATAATATAATAAGTGTGAGTGAATGAGAAAATAGTCTCATATTAAATAAGAATATAAAGACTTAAACATATCAAAGTGAGAGAACCTACTCACCTATCATCTTAAGATTTTAAATAGATAAGTAGTGTATCTTTCACAAATATACTTATTTCTACACTATGTATCAATGCTCTTAATATTTCCTTCTTAGACTTAAAATTAACTAAAATAGTTTACAAATCTTCTCTAAAATAAATTATTGTAATACTATTGTTTAATACATTTTTTTGGTACGACATAGGTGATTAGGCCCCACATTTTAACAAAGCTTGATTAGCTAGCAGCAGCTACAAATCAAACAATAAATAGCCATATAAAAAATGCAACAAGCATGCAAAAGTACAAGATTTCAAATCGTTATCCACATATAGAATACTAAAATTCAAAGTAAGGAGGATTTAGATTAGGACATGGTGTGTTAAGTTATTGTTAGTAGGATTAAAGAAACGTAAGCATGTTAAGAGTATCTGTCAGGCTATGATTAGCTATAAAGTGTAAAATTAAAGATAATTGGTTTGGGTTAATTAGGTGTAATAGGATTTTGCCTCTCCATAGTACGTAGGAGGTCCACAAGGACAGGCAAAATCATAGAACTAATACAAAAGTGGGGTCCCTTTGATCCTAAGAAGATCTCAATCCATCACAACAACTATTCCTTAATTATTAAACAGTGGTAGGATTGTCGTTTATGGTTTTAAAAAATGGGTTCCTTTTCTTTCTTTATAAATATAACTTTATCACTCTTACCTTTTTCTATTTTCTTCTTCTTCTTTTTTGATGTAGGAGGTTTTCATCATTTGTTTCTATTCCACTCAAAATCTTTTTGTTGCTGAACAATTGTTTTTGAGAGTATATAACGACCCGATGCAATTTAAGTGACTAAAATGGTATAAGATTGTTGAAGGCGCAAGTTGATACGGTTGGTAAATAAAAATGGATTTCGATTAAAAAATATACTTTTTTTTTTAAGTTATTAAATTGTAACATTAATTAATATAACAAAAATGTCATATATTTTAATTAATATCATCAAACTTTCTTATGCTTCTTACATGTAGAATCAAATTTTTTAATCTTAAGAAATATAGAGGAATAATATAACAAATTTAAAACTTGAAATTAAGGTTGATAAATTCTGCATCATTGAAATTAAACAAATAAACGACATTAAAATTTAATCGATAAATTCCACAGCATTCAAGTTGAACAAATAAATTAAAAAATTAACAATAATTAATAAATAAAATTAACATTTACACAAAAATAAAATTAATAAATTACATAAATAAAATTACCAATTAACAACTAAACAACAATAATTATCATCTATCGATTAAAAAAATGAAAATTATGGTATCTTTTTTCTTCTCTCGTGTAAAGTTGTTGTATCTTTTTGTCTAATATTGAAACTTTTATTTTTTTAATCAACAACTATGGTTAATAATGATTAATTGAAAGGGACACATCATAAAGAAAAAAAGTTACAATAATTTTTTGTTTACCTTAACAACGATTATGTTGATAAAACCTCCAAAGCAGGGCACTGCTATTAACAACAAAGAGATGCAGTTTTTGAATCTAGGCCAATAATTTGAGCAAAAGGTAAGGCACTGCACTGCTATGTATCGACATAATCACATAACAACAAGGTAAGAACTAAGAAGCGGAAAAAGAAAAAAATATAAGCAACTAAGAGAGAGAGAGAGAGAGAGAGAGAGAGAGAGAGAGAGAGAGAGAGAGAGAGAGAGAGAGAGAGAGAGAGAGAGAGATATGAAAATGTATTGAGTTGAGGTAGAAAATGTATAGAGGAAGATGTAAAAAAATTATTTGGTTATTATTGTTTTGTTGGTCCTATTATTTATATTGTTTGAACTAAGTTAAATGAGTACTAATAAATTTTGAGGCCCCTGTAATTTAGAGGCCCTGGGCAGTATGGTTGTTTTCCCTGCCTTAGGGCCGACATTGTGTATAATGGTGGTGTATGGAATCTTGATGCACATGAGCAAGCTTATAATATAGTTGGAATGAAGTTGTAAGAATAGTACTCTAACGTGTAAGTTTGTGACAAAGTGACAAGTAGTTTGAGAGTGAGAATGAATTAAAGATCTGAAATGACACCATTTGGTCTTCATATAATATGGAAAGTTAAAATCGTCCGCATGTAATTTTGCATCTTATGCGGAAAACCGTTCGATTAGTGAGAGATGTAATAGAGGGCGTGTGTCATGAGCCTTTAACACAGATGGGAGTTCATCTATTTCATGCGCCTCCCCACCCAAATGCTTGTTATTGAGTATTTTTCAAGGGTCATGCGAACAACCCAAAACAATTTCCCCCTAAAGCCCTTTTTCATGCATCATGTAGAACAATGGCTTTGTAGAGTTCGTGTTTAGTCTGCTTTCTTATGGAACAAAATAGAAGAGTCTTGATGGTACATTGATGTCTTTGAGAAAAGGTGCATCAAATATCTCCATCGTGATTATCGATATTTTGTAAGTATGTCTCAACATGTGTCCATATGTCTGATGGTTATGATTTCTTCTCTTACTTAGGCATGTGTCCATATATATATATATATATATATATATATATATATATATATATATATATATATATATATATATATATATATATATATATAAGAATTTTCGGAGTTACCATGTTCTCCTTTTTGCCATTGGTGAATCCCCTAAAGCTCTTCCTCCACACCTACAACGCCGTATACCTTTGTTAATATCCTTCTATAAGCCATTAATTTGTGCTTGCACTACCTCTTCTCGAAGAACATACAAAGCTTGGGTCATAGAGTCCATATTTTCAAGGTAATATCTGAGTCTGAACTTTGTCATCCTTTCACACTTGCTTACTTTATTAGGGTTTTTGGAGAGGAGAGTTATGAGTTTTTATTCCTTTCTATTTTGTGCTTTTGGTGAATCTTTTGCTATAGATTAATTTAGTGGGATGCAATATTTTCCTTTGTGTTGACCTTGTGTTTTTTTATTATGATTTTTTCTCTTATGCATTGACAATATTTTTTTACATTGATAACTCTCGACTAATAACACAAAAAGTGGTAGGAGACAACTTTGATGTATGAGTGGATCGAGAGACGATGGATATTATTTTGCATCCGTGGGTGAAGGTGGCCTAAACTAAGCCTTTAATTAAGTGGCCCCCCTTAGACTAAGGAGTGTTTCCTTTCAAAGAGGACAAGAGGATTTGTAGCAAGTATGATGGATGTTTCGTTCCTCTCCATGAAAGCTTATTTTCTTTGATAGGATTTCACCTCCCCTTCAACGAATATGAACTGGCCATTCTAAACCATCTAATAATCCTCTTGCGCAACTGCACATGGTGATTAGGCTTATATGAAAGTATTCTAGTACTTGTGTGAATACAATAAAGTTTGATTGTCTCTGCCACTCTTCTTGCACCTTTTTAAATCCCAACAAAGTTCTGTTGATTCAACACAAAGGCAGGGTCTGATCTCCCTTAGGCATAGTGCCAAGACGTTTGAGATTTTTTTGGATAGCATGAATAACTTCAAGGAATGTTATTTCCTTATTAGCCCCCTTATCTATGTAGATCATTATAATATATACAACATAGCTTTCAAACCACCTTATTAGTGTTTAGACAAATTCTCCAAGTTTCGGTGCGATAGCCATTTGTAATACGGTGGGAGAACTGACTTGGATGTTTTTCCTTTTCACAATTGTTGCAGATAGCAAGAGTCGCCACCGACTTTTATTTTATCCAATAAAGGAAAGGGTGAAAAGAACAAGAAATACCTTTTGAGAATTTTCTTGAGTTCGGGGGATAGGTTATGAAAATGGAATGTGTTAGCACCCTTTTCATATGTAGTTATCTACGGGCTCTTAGTTGCTAGCTCACTTTGAAATTCTTTATGGAATGTGTTTGTGAATTGTTTTTGAAACTATTTTTGAAAAGTGCCTTTGTTTAGGCGAACTTTGTAATGATTCTCGTCTCTATAAGAATGTATACAAAGTGTTAACTTTTGAAAATATTTCATGAAAGTGTTGGTGTATTTGAAAGATGTTTTGAAATGTTGTGAGCAAGCAACTACGAGCGTTCTACCTACTCAAAAAGTATTTGTTCTTTTCCTCCTCCTTTAGGTAGTGTTGTCTTACTATTAGTTAGTAAGCAACCATATCATTGGATATGAAGGGACATGCGTGCATCATCGTACAGTCATAGAAGGCAACATTGTAGAATACCTTAGCAATTTATCTTAATGGTCTAAGATCGTTTACCGAAGGCAACATCGAAGGGTCATCGAGGGACTACGATCTTGTATTCGAGGGTCATTGCTAAAGTATCCCACGTTCGAGGGACATGACTGTTTTAATTCAAGGAAACAAGTGTGGGTTCCCCTAGAGGTGGAAGTGTGCAAAGTGTATTGTTTTCATGCATTTGTCTTGATTTTAGGGTTGTCTACTTGTTGATTTTGAATCTTGTCATATAAACCCTAATTACTAGCAATAATATTGAAAGCGATAAATTGAGGAAATTAAAAGTCCCACACTATTACATCACTTTAGGGGATGGGGATTTACAAATTACAAATGAGAATGAAAGCAATTAAAACCTAATTACTATTACAGCCATATTGAATAATAGAATGTAAAATGTACAAGAATATAGAGATAGTGTAAAAGAGAAGCAAATTGTTTTTTATAGTTTTGTTATGAAAAGGTTTTTAAAGTTAACCTAATTAAACTAATAAAAAGAAATAAATTAATTAATTAGTATAAGTTGATTTAATTGGAAAAGAAAATTAAAATAAAACTAAGTTTAAATTAATTTAATTAAGAAAATAAATTAAATTAATTAAGATAACAATTTTCTAGGGTTTTATGTTTAAGGAAGTAAAAAATAAGATAGAAATAAAATAAAAGAAGTATTTAATAAAAAATATATTTTTGTAATTTTTTTAATAAGAAATAGTAAGAATAATAATATTAAAATAAAATAAAGGAAAATAAAATAAAATGTAAATTATAAGTCAGGGGGCTCTGAAAAGTAATGGGAGGTTAGTAAGTGAAAAAAAACAGTTCTTTGTGTTGGACCCATAAATGATTTTTTTGTGTGATCAGAAAATAAAATAAAAAAACAAATGGGCTGCGTATATGAAGCAAACAGGGGGTAAGAGTGAGAAAGATGAAACAGGCCCCTTCAGGGGAGGCCCAAACGCGTTGTCAAACAAAAAAAATAATCCAAACAATATAAAAAAAAATTACAAAACGGACGTTGGGGCTCGAACCCAGGTCCTAAAGGTGAAAGACGCGCGCTTTAACCACTGGGGTGGTGATACATCTGTTAACTTATGCACAACCAACATATTATATTTTAAACGCGCTCCTGATTGTATCATCTTCTTCTTCCTCGCGCCAGCTTCTTCATCACCATTTTTGAATTTGTAACTTTCTCATTTCTCAACCATTTCAGAAAGTACAAACATCAAACTTGTTAGAAATTTCACCACAATTTCAAATATGTAAACTAATTAATCTAACTCTCAAAGATGAACACGGACTTTATTGGTACCAAATTCTGACTTAAATATTTCAGAAAGTTCAAACTTGATATTCACACTACTCAGGCAATATAAATGAAAACTAAGGGCATGGTTAGCTTCAGGGTTTATGATGTCTACATTATTTATTCACAAAGGAACCACTAATGATGCTTGTATGAAAAGTTCAAAGTTAAGAAAACTTACCTTGAAACTGAAATTCGTGTGTTGATTTAGATCCCCTTTCAAGGTGTTGTGATGATCAGAATAGCTTCAATGAACCTCCAGGAAGCTAATGCGATGCTTAGTTTTGATTGAGAGTGGTTGTATTGTCTTGGAGAAGTCAAGTTGCAGGTGGATATTTTTGAGCTTGGAAGGTGATGAAGATGGAGTTACATCTGTGGAACAAGGGCAGGGATGAACTATATTTGATGAATGGAAGCTTAAAAATTGGTTTAGAGAGAAAACGCACGAGGGAAATGTGAGTTTGAGGTGCAAGGTCAGAATCTGCACAAAAATGGAGTTTGTGTGCAATTTCTGGCTAGAGGGAGTTTGGGAGAGTTTCAGGGGTTGTGAATTCGTGTTCTAGGTTTGTAAACAATGCTTCAATTTATAGGAAACGGTTTGAGAGCTTGAGGTGATCAGAAGTACAAGATCACATGTTTTGGTTCCTTGACTTATTTTTGAAGAAAGCTTGACAAGCATTGTTCCAAGGCATGGTACAAGGCTACCTAGAGTATTTACAAGCTTTAAACATTTTTATCTGACTCTGTATGTTATGTGTGTGTTGAACAAACAAGTTAGAGGCTCAAGACAAGTTGAATTTTGTGATTAAAGCAACTTTTCGAGAATAACAATGGTGTCTTTCTTCCAAAAATGGAAATGTAGCTTGGACAATGGCTCAATTGCTTGGACAATGGCTAAATATGTTGTGTAAACATTAAATTATGGAGTGAAATGTAAGTTAGAAGCCTTCAAAGTGAGATTATGCAGCATAGGTGTGAGATTTGGTTGAATGTTCATCATCAAAATGACCTAAAAATCAAGAATGAAACCTCAACTTCTTCGATTCTCTTTGCTCAAGCATGATCTCTTCAAGTTCTTGGACATTATCTACAACCTTCATGTTGACCATTTTGGCTAAATAATCTTGGAGCTTGGTGAAAATTGGCCAAAAAGTTAGGTCAAAATCCTAATCAAATTGATCAAAATTTTCACCAAGTGTTTTAGAAAAAAGTGCATGACTTCATGAATATATAACTCAAAGCCCAAGAACTTATATGGCTTGATCAGTAAATAAAATTTGTAGATCTCATCAAGATCTGCAACTTTCATGTTGAAAGTTTTCTTTGAATCATCTTGCATCTTGGTGAAAAATTGGCACGAAGTAGTGAAATTATCATGTACAAAAACACTTAGAAAAATTTCCAAGTCTTGAAAAGTTTGACTTTTGAAATTGACTTTTGAATTTCTTGATTTATTGATGATCAAGCTTCATATTTTGAATGTCTTAATGAATTGTGATCTTTGAAAACAACTCTTGATCAAAAAGTCAAAGTTTGACTTTTGGTGCATCAATTTAGTTTTCATCAGTTGACCCAAAATTCAACTATCAATCCATTGATTTTGAAAGATGATTTGAGCCATGATATTAGGTCAACATGTTGTATTTGAATCCTTTATATTGTTATTCAAGCCATTGGATCATGTATTAGGTCAAAATTCAGTGATCAGTGAAAACCCTAATTTTGACCATTTTGCCCTTTTGGTAAATTGAGTGCTTTTCTTGAGGGTGTGATACGGTGGGAGAACTGACTTGAGGTTTTGCGTTTGTATTCGCACTTGTTCGGTTGAGCAAGAGTCGTCACCGACTTTTTATTTTATCCTAAAGGAAAGGTTAAAAAAGCACAGCAAAAACCTTTTGAGATATTTCGTGGGTTCGGGGGGTAGATTATGAAAAGGGAAGGTATTAGCACCCTTTTCATCCATGGTTATCCATGGGCTCTTAGTTACTTGGTTTTTAGATCACTTGCCTTGATTTTCAATTGCTTGAAATTATGGTGTGTGTGTGTGTTTTGAAAAATGTTTTTGAAGAGATGCCTTGTTTTAGGCAACCAATGTATTTGACTCGTGTTTGAGTGTTTTACAAAAGTGTGTATCTTTTCGAAAAGATGTTTCAAATGTTTTTGAGAGTTTGTTTTGAAAGTGTTTGTGGAGTGTGGTTTTTTTGAAAAGAAGGCAAGTGTTTTTGCAAGTTGATCTCAAGTAACTAAGAGTTTTGTCTACCCCTAATGTACTCAAAGGTTTTTCTCTATGTTTTCAACCCTTTTTAACAATTTTGTTCCACCATTGAACTTGGTGGACAATCTTGCGTTTAGGATGTTTAACGGGACGGGCGCGGGTCATCGTATGGACCATGAATGCAATGATGCCAAGTGTCTTTGGCAATTTGCTTTGAAGGGACTATGATCATTCCGTTTTAGGCAACTTTCGAAAGCGTCATCGAGGGACTTATGATCATTTGAATTTGTTTTGCCAAAGATACTCGACGTGCAAGCATGGCCCATTTTGGAAGGCAACATGTGGGATTACCCTAGGGAGTGTAAGTGTGATTGTGTATTAATTTCATGTATTTGTCTTGTATTAGGTTATCTAGCGTTTGATTTTATGTACATGCAAACCCTAGGTCTAACCATGGTATAATTGGAAAGCGGTAAATTGCAAGAATTTAAAGTCTACGCTATTACAAATAGTATCCGGGTGTGGGGGTACAAATTTACAAATGGGGATGAGACTTATAGGAATATAGTGTCCAATAATTTACAACCAAATCGAATTGCGATGAAAATGTAATCAATGTATAGCAAGGTATAAGAATAGTAATTGTATGTGTATCAAGTGTATAATGTGAAATGTATTATGTATTGCGTAAGTGTACGTGTATATGTATTTGTAATTTATTTACAAGTGCGGAAATGTGAATTTTAATGTATTATTAAGTATGGTATTTGTTCAAATGAAAAGAATTAAATGTTTATTTTAATTAATAATCTTGTATTTTCTTTAATATGTACAAAAAGAAAGTTTAAGAAAAGAAAATGTTCTAAGTTTGAAAATTGTCATTTTATATTTGATATAAATTTGTATCTTTATATTTTGTGTTTAATATATACAAAAGAATATTTAAATTATGTATGTTAGAAAAAATGTATTTTATTGATTACGTACAAAAAGAATATTTTAATTAAATGTTTTAAATTTTAATTAAATTATGTATAAAAAATGTATTTGTCTTGATTATGTACAAAGAAGGTATTTTTAGAAACAAAAAAAAAAGTATTTATCTTAAGAAAAATTAATATTCAATGTATAAAAATTTAAAGAAAATGTAAGTTTAATTGTAAAGAAAAATATTAGTTTCTATATAAAATTTTAATTATGATATATTATATGAAAAAGTATTGTTAGTGAGAAAATTGGATATATGAAAAAAAGAGAGTTATGTTAATTTATTTAACAAAAGAAAATAAAAAAATGTTTTATACTCAAAAAAAGATTTGGAGTTTTGAATGGACCTTTGGGAGCATTATGGCCCATATGAAATTTGAACAGAAGCCAAAAGGGGGGGGTGTCAACGCGTTTGGGCTTAGGCGCGATTGGGGGGCAAGGCCCAAAGCTTTTGAACGATTTTGTTTTAGGGTTCTTGAATTAGGGTTTTGTTGAGATAGAGGCGCCGTTTGTTTCACTTTGTCTTCTCCGATTAGCTTCTGAACGCGATCTTCTCCGCCTAGCCACCAGTTGCCTCCTTCTTCTTCCTTCCTTCCTTGGTTCAGTGAAACCAACTAAAGGTAATTGCCCTCTGTTCCCTCTTTTGACTTAGCACGTTTAGGGTTTCGTTCTTCTTTGCATGTTATGATTTACTGTTTTTTTTATTAAGTGTTTTGATTTGTGTATTTGAGGTATGAAAGGGAAGGGGCAGAAAATGATACTACCTTTATATTCAGGAGATGGAGGAGGAAGGGAGCGGGGAGGCGCGTAGGAGGCTTGGGCGGAGAACGCAGTGCTGATGAACTCTTGAGCTTCCGGGTACCTTTGCCTTTTTGTTGGGTTTAAACTCTTTTCTTCTTCTCTTGCTGTCTTGATGCCTTTCCTGTATGCTTGTGTTGGATGCCTTCTGATTTGCCAATGAAGAAATCTCTTCTGAGGCTTTTGTGGCCTTACCCTAGATTGCCTTGAAACACTTCTTTTTTATTTGATTGCCTTGGTGCCTGCCCTCTTGCTTCTTTATCTTCTTCAACTGCCTCGTTGCCTTTTGTGTATATTGGCCTAGTGATGATGCTTTCTGAAGGTTTGTAGCCTTTGAATGCCTGCTTAGTTGCCTTTGTTATCTCTTCTTCCTCTTGGTAGCCTTTGTATATGTTTGATGCTGTATGATTCGCTTATGAAGAAGCTTTTCTGAGGCTTTGTGTTGCCTTGTGTATGCTTGGATATTTGAGTGTTTTATGAATGCCCCTATGATTAACTCCTTGAGTTCTGAGGGCTTGATGCTTGAAGCTAGGCTTGTACCATTTCTGGTTTTTTGAAAGGCTGGACAAGGTAGGCGTTTTGGCTTGGCAAGTTTTGTTTAGGCTTGATGATAGGTACAGGTTTTGGGCATATGCTGGTTTTCTGTTTGTGCTTATGCAGGTTAACTGGTTTGACAGGTTTAAGGCTCTGGTGAGGGTTTTTGAACTGGTTTACTTATGAAGGTTTTTGAATGTTTTGGCTCAAATTTGTTTATGCTGGTTATAAGCTTATGCAGGTTTTGGGTCTGGAGGGCTTTTTGACAGTTTTGTCTCAAGGTTTTGAGACTGGTGCAGTTTATGCTGGTTTTTGATGGTTCAGGCTTATGCTTCAGTTTGCATTCTTTTTTGTGTGTATTGGTTTGCCTCCTCCTACTGTTCTATTGACAGGTTCTTTTATATTTTTTTCTCTCCTTCAAGCCTAAACCTGTAAGCCCTATTTCTTCTTCTTTTTCTTCTCTCTCCAGTACAAAAACATTAAAAAATTGTTTATGTTTGTACTTCTCTGAAAAAGTAAATAGCTGGGAAATGATGAAATTGAGTTTTGTTTGCTTGTAAAACATGTTTCCTCTGCGCTTTATGTCTTCTTTTCCATACTTTTTGCTTCTTGACAGCATTGATGGCCTTTTGTACTTGTTTGATATCTTGCCATATCCCTTTTGACAGCTTTTGGCAGAAAGTTTGAATTTGGACTTTGGTTATTTGCATATGCTGTCTTGCTTTTGGACTATGCAGTTTTGACAATTTGAAATGTGCAATTTTAACTTTTGTGCATTTATTTAATTTGCAAACATTTTCACCCTTCTTTGTGAACCGGGAGAAATCCCGTGATTTGCAGAGAGGGCTAACTGATCCCGGCCGTTGCTTTTAATGATGAGTCTAACTTAAACTGTCTGTCTCTTTAATTCAATTTATCTGTTTCTAACTTTTCTTCCTTTCTTTTGCAGATAAAAAATTGAATGGAGAGGGGTATCACTAAATGAAGAATGAAGAATTGGAGACTTAGGAATACTTAGAAAAAATAGGATAGTTTTATTTTCAATTTAATCATTGTAATTATTATTATTGTAAATACCTCGTAAATGAATACTTGTATCTAAATAATAATTGTAACAAATATTTAAAGATGAAATAAAAATTCTTTTAATCCAGTTAATTCTTTTTATCCCTTTTCAATTATTTATTTATTATTTATAGTTCTTTAAATTAAAATAACTGAAAATTAAATTCCAGCTATTTAATCTTCAGAATAATAAATAATTAACTAAACATTGATTCAGCGTTGATCAAATAATAAACTTGGCGCTTCCAACATCCAAAGCAAAGCACAGTCAAACACAACAACTGATCAGACGCATTCCCCTTTTTACTGATTTTTTACCAAACACTGCAAATTCAAACTGAATGTATCCTTTCACTGATTTAATCACACAGTGCGAACTCAATCCAAATGTTTCAATCCACATCTCAGCATAACTTGAAAAGTGCTGTAGAATTTAAATCTTTCTAAGAACGCGCTCACAAAAACCCTAATTCCTGATTAAATGCCAAAGAGCGTTCGCCTGATCAAAATTGAGCCAAAATCAACCAAAACCCTAAACCAACTGTTTGAAACATTCTAGAGCCCTAAAAATCAGTAAAACCCTAATTGTGTCTGACTGACGAGAAAAGTCCGTTTGACCGGTTCTTGAGCCAGTTTGAAAAATCAGGAAAAGCCTGAAGTTGTGATTTCTTGAGGAAAAATGCGAGGGAAAATTTTGGGGTACAACAGTTTCCCTTGTTCAATCTTCTTGAACCTGAAGAGTTAGATTGGCAAGTTTGCCTTTCGTGACTTGAAGGTAAAAGAAGATTGGACACTAGAGTGCCCTAAAATTTGCACTCGGCGATGTGATGGTAGAGGTGAATGGGCTTAAAGATGCCATTTGGTGATGGGCTTAAAGATTTCATCTGATGCGATAGAATCTTGTCGGGGATGGGCTTAGAGATGCCATCTGAGAATGGGCTTAAAGATGCCATTTGGTGACTGCTGGTAGGAGGATGGGCTTATAGATGCCATCTGGAAGAACCTGGCACAAGTATTAGAATGTCGCCGTGTCTGGATCACATCTGAACTGTCTGGAGTGAACCTGGAATAAGTATTAGAATGTCGCCGTGTCTGGGTCACATCTGGACTATTTCTGGATGAATCTCGGGAGATGATCTTTGTCTGTCGACTGATCTTACCTGAAAAGGTAAAGGGTTAGTTGTTATGCAATGTCATGATGCGTGATGCAATGTATGTGACATCAATGTTTATGACATGAATGTGATGAATGCGTATGTAAGCTGATAAGCTATCTTGCTGAGGATAAATGAATCATGGATGGCTGAAGATAAAAGAATCTTGACTGCTGTCGGGGAAAATAATTCTTTGGTTGCTGCTGTGGAGGGCAAGAATCTTCTGATTGTTGAAAAAATGAGAAGTCTTGGGACCACTGTTGGGGAAATCAGAAGCTTGGGTTGTATGCCAAACTACTGGGGACTTCTTGTTTTGAGGAGATCTGTGTAGGATTTCCTGATGATGAGTCTGTGTAAAACTGCATCGGGTTTTTGAACACTTTTGACATTCGAATGCCCCAAGTGGCGATGTAGATAATTTCCTGGCTTGTTACAGGTGTTGATCTTCAATCTCTTCAGATGTGCCCTGGCTAGATACAGGAATCGAATCTGGAAATAGTCGTCAACAGATATGCCCTGGCTAGATACAGGAATTGAATCTTCAAACTCTTCAGACGTGCCCTGGCTAGATACAGGAATCGAGTCTGGAAATAGTCGTCAACAGATATGCCCTGGCTGGATACAGGAATCGAATCTTCAAAATCTTCAGACGTGCCCTGGCTAGATACAGGAATCGAGTCTGGAAATAGTCGTCAACAGATATGCCCTGGCTGGATACAGGAATCGAATCTGGAAATAGTCGTCAACAGATATGCCCTGGCTGGATACAGGAATCGAATCTTCAAACTCTTCAGACGTGCCCTGGCTAGATACAGGAATCGAGTCTGGAATTATGATAGTTGATTTGTTGAACACTTTTGACATTCGAATGCCCTAAGTGGTGATGAAGGAGTCTTGAATCAGATTACTCTGTATATTGAGGGATTTCTTGAAATCTTGACTGGACTGCCCCAGGTTAACTGAACTTTGGAAGATCTGTTGGACCTTGACTGGACTGCCCCAGGTTAATTGGATGGTGACATGTCATGCCCCTTGCTGATAGGAGATTTGTCGTTGGAAGTGTTATCCTTTTGAAGTGATTTTAACTCACTGAGAGAGTTTTCGTTCCTCCGAACATTCGCTGTATGAATTTCTTTGCTGCCAAACAAAAAGCCAAATGCAGACAGTGATATTCAAGCAATGCAAAGTTTATGTTTGTCTCGAAGTTTTGCAAAAATGCGTTTTTTAGCAGAAAACTTTTTATAAGACAGATCAACACAAGATTTAGAGCAAAACCTTACAGGAGTCAGGATACCTTTTGAAACAGTATGCTTTCGAACTAACCCATGCTTCAATTAGGACTTTTGAAGGGTTGTAACGTGGCTTGGTTCACGATTTAAGAAACAAAGGATAAAGGCTCAAAGTATATTTGTACCCACCCGCTCTTCGTGATGTTCTTCAACCCTAAGCTCAGTTAATTATGCGTCACACTCTGTTTTGAGTTTGGAACGACTTTTGGGCGATGGTTCACCAGTTGAATTTGGGGAGACAGTCATCATCTCCTTTTTCTTTTTCAACATTTTTTCATGTTGTTGAGGATTTTGTAATGACCTCACTATTTTGATTTTGATTTGTTATCCCTAACTTTTGCCTGACTGTTCCCATTTTCGAGATTACAGTCAGCGGGATGCCCCAGCTTTCTTAAGCCTCCTTTACAGGTTTTGGCTTGGTGGGCTTTTCTCTTTTGAGAGATTGACTGCCTATGTGATAGGGAACCACCCTTGTCTTTTGATTCCAAAGGAATGCTTTCTTTTTCAACGTCGTTCGTCGTGTTACGAACTGAGAGTTTGCGACTTCAATGCGCGTTTTTCTTTTGAATTAACTGAGATACTACCCTGCCCCAGGTTTATATCAAAGGTTTTAATTGTTTAGAACAGAAAACTCCTACTTCTTTGGCTCGAAGGGGTTGACTAGGGATTAACTTCCTTATAACTCCAGTGTTTGGGATTTGAAAGAAATGCCTGTACATTATCAGCAAGGTTTGTTCAAAAGCATACTGTATGAGATTATGGTATTGTTTCGTCATCCTCCCTCTAAAGGCTTGCAGCTTTTTATCAAGAGTTAAACATCGTAGAGAAAATCATAAGAGTAGTGAAACGAATGGATGAATTCAAGACAAACATATGCAATGCATTAATGAAAACAGAGTTTAACATCAACAAATAATTGTTTGACAGCAAAAGAAATTACAACTTTGAAAATTCAAAATGAAGCAATAGTCTTTCAGTTCGAGCTTTGTCACTCCAGGTGGAGAAATCCTTAACGGAAGATTTTCATCTCGCCGTCTGGCATGAATTCCAGCACTCCAATGTCGATCAGATCTTGAATCTTGTTCTTCAAGGCCCAACAGTCGTTGGTGTCGTGTCCCGGGCTGTAGGAGTGGTAAACACAAAATGCGTCGGGACGATAGTTAGGAGAGAAGGTATTGAGCTTCTGAGGAGGATACCTTAGGGTAAGCAGGTTGACCTCCAACAGGCGCTTCAGTATGAAGAATGATGGTATTTCAGCCTCCGTGAACTGTCTTCCCGACGTTTCTTGCTTACGCCGATTACCCCGTTGATGCTGGCGAGGTTGTTGATGGGCTTGTGACCCTGAAGCAAGCAAAGGAGCCTTCCCCTTGTCTTCTTGAGTGGATGGAGGCTGAGCGGTGACTTGCTCTTCAACCTCAGATGTTTGCCCCAATTGGTTGTTTGGAAGCAGTTGGCGGACAAGAACCCTGAGTTCCTCTTGTCTTTGAGATAGGTCTTGGATGAGAGCCATCTGGCCCACCAACTGTCCCATCACTTGGGTCCTTAATGTTGCCAGATCAAACTGCAGCTCCGCAAGCTGATCACTCCTGGAATTGTTTGAATTCTCCAAGCTCTTTGTGAGGAGAGCTTTCATTTCTTCTTGCCCCAGAGACAAGTTCAGGAACATCTCCTGCAGCTGAGCAGTCTGGTCTTGGATGTCTTTGACAGACCTTTCCAGAGCCATCTCTTACTGAAATAAACAGCAGGAGAGTAAGGAAACCTGAAAAAGGAAAGATCGTCAAGATGCAATGCATGATATGAGGATGCATGCTTTCAAGGATCTCTTGGGGTAAACACAAGAAAATGTTAGAGGTTGAACTTTGCTCTTGGATCAGAGAACTTTGCACCGGTGGACGTCTTTCCACGAGAATCAAGCTCACCATGTCAAGTGGGTCATAGCCAATGATTCAAGTTGTTGCACTTGAACTTTGATTGGAGAACTGCCCTGGTGGATGTCTTTCCACGAGAATCAAGCTCACCATGTCGAGTGGGTCATAGCCCCTGATTCAAGTTGTTGTACTTGATCTTTGATGGCATTTGTTTAGAGGAGAAACCCCTTGCCCCTGGGTAGACGTCTGGTTCAACGTATCCCTGCATCAACAGACCCTCAAGATCCTTGAAAAGGTTATTGAAAATGCTATGGTATGAGGTCATGATGTTATGTACATGTATGCAAAAAGCAAGTGAGTGTATATACAGACAAACATATTCACACAAAGCAAACAAGTCCTTAGGTTTAGGCTTGCATGGGGTTTAGGTAAGTACCCTCTTGAAGTTAGTTGGCTCATCCTGTCCTAAAATAGAAACCGGGTTCTAAGGAGCTCAATATCATTGGATTGTTTTATGTGTTCATCGTTTCGGTTTAGCCACTTACTGGCGACCAAAATATTCCAAGAAAACAACCCTCAAATGAGTGTAGTATCGAGTATCTACCAACTTCAGACTGCACCAAAGTCGGTCATCTCACTACCCCTAAAAAGGCTAAGATGGTCAATTAAGGTTCTAAGAGTTCGTTAGTGCTTCACGACATCACTCAGCGGCCCCGTACGCTCCTTGATTGAACTCAAGGGTTACCGGTACTCACAAATATGTCACACTAACATAGCTTACTGCTTCAACCATGTCGGTATACCCCGCACAGTTCCCTCACAGTTTTTTTGCTATTTACCTAAAAAGGTGCCCAAAAGCCGGGTGTAGGATTTACAACAAACCCAAACAAGAACCCAAAAGGTAAAGCAATCAAGTCAATCAAAGCAAGAAAGTAAAGGTGATCTAAACCCTAAGGTAACCCCACTTTTAAGTTTCTCCCCAGCAGAGTCGCCAGTTCTGTGATACGGTGGGAGAACTGACTTGAGGTTTTGCGTTTGTATTCGCACTTGTTCGGTTGAGCAAGAGTCGCCACCGACTTTTTATTTTATCCTAAAGGAAAGGTTAAAAAAGCACAGCAAAAACCTTTTGAGATATTTCGTGGGTTCAGGGGGTAGATTATGAAAAGGGAAGGTATTAGCACCCTTTTCATCCATGGTTATCCATGGGCTCTTAGTTACTTGGTTTTTAGATCACTTGCCTTGATTTTCAATTGCTTGAAATTGTGGTGTGTGTGTGTGTTTTGAAAAATGTTTTTGAAGAGATGCCTTGTTTTAGGCAACCAATGTATTTGACTCGTGTTTGAGTGTTTTACAAAAGTGTGTATCTTTTCGAAAAGATGTTTCAAATGTTTTTGAGAGTTTGTTTTGAAAGTGTTTGTGGAGTGTGGTTTTTTTTGAAAAGAAGGCAAGTGTTTTTGCAAGTTGATCTCAAGTAACTAAGAGTTTTGTCTACCCCTAATGTACTCAAAGGTTTTTCTCTATGTTTTCAACCCTTTTTAACAATTTTGTTCCACCATTGAACTTGGTGGACAATCTTGCATTTAGGATGTTTAACGGGACGAGCGCGGGTCATCGTATGGACCATGAATGCAATGATGCCAAGTGTCTTTGGCAATTTGCTTTGAAGGGACTATGATCATTCCGTTTTAGGCAACTTTCGAAAGCGTCATCGAGGGACTTATGATCATTTGAATTTGTTTTGCAAAAGATACTCGACGTGCAAGCATGGCCCATTTTGGAAGGCAACATGTGGGATTACCCTAGGGGGTGTAAGTGTGATTGTGTATTGATTTCATGTATTTGTCTTGTATTAGGTTATCTAGTGTTTGATTTTATGTACATGCAAACCCTAGGTCTAACCATGGTATAATTGGAAAGCGGTAAATTGCAAGAATTTAAAGTCTACGCTATTACAAATAGTATCCGGGAGTGGGGGTACAAATTTACAAATGGGGATGAGACTTATAGGAATATAGTGTCCAATAATTTACAACCAAATCGAATTGCGATGAAAATGTAATCAATGTATAGCAAGGTATAAGAATAGTAATTGTATGTGTATCAAGTGTATAATGTGAAATGTATTATGTATTGCGTAAGTGTACGTGTATATGTATTTGTAATTTATTTACAAGTGCGGAAATGTGAATTTTAATGTATTATTAAGTATGGTATTTGTTCAAATGAAAAGAATTAAATGTTTATTTTAATTAATAATCTTGTATTTTCTTTAATATGTACAAAAAGAAAGTTTAAGAAAAGAAAATGTTCTAAGTTTGAAAATTGTCATTTTATATTTGATATAAATTTGTATCTTTATATTTTGTGTTTAATATATACAAAAGAATATTTAAATTATGTATGTTAGAAAAAATGTATTTTATTGATTATGTACAAAAAGAATATTTTAATTAAATTTTTTAAATTTTAATTAAATTATGTATAAAAAATGTATTTGTCTTGATTATGTACAAAGAAGGTATTTTTAGAAACAAAAAAAAAGTATTATCTTAAGAAAAATTAATATTCAATGTATAAAAATTTAAAGAAAATGGAAGTTTAATTGTAAAGAAAAATATTAGTTTCTATATAAAATTTTAATTATGATATATTATATGAAAAAGTATTGTTAGTGAGAAAATTGGATATATAAAAAAAAGAGAGTTATGTTAATTTATTTAACAAAAGAAAATAAAAAAAATGTTTTATACTCAAAAAAAGATTTGGAGATTTGAATGGACCTTTGGGAGCATTATGGCCCATATGAAATTTGAACAGAAGCCAAAAGGGAGGGTGTCAACGCGTTTGGGCTTAGGCGCGATTGGGGGGCAAGGCCCAAAGCTTTTGAACAATTTTGTTTTAGGGTTCTTGAATGTTGTTTCACTTTGGAATACGCTTAGGGTTTTGTTGAGACAGAGGCGCCGTTTGTTTCACTTTGTCTTCTCCGATTAGCTTCTGAACGCGATCTTCTCCGCCTAGCCACCAGTTGCCTCCTTCTTCTTCCTTCCTTCCTTGGTTCAGTGAAACCAACTAAAGGTAATTGCCCTCTGTTCCCTCTTTTGGCTTAGCACGTTTAGGGTTTCGTTCTTCTTTGCATGTTATGATTTACTGTTTTTTTTTATTAAGTGTTTTAATTTGTGTATTTGAGGTATGAAAGGGAAGGGGCAGAAAATGATACTACCTTTATATTCAGGAGATGGAGGAGGAAGGGAGCGGGGAGGCGCGTAGGAGGCTTGGGCGGAGAACGCGGTGCTGATGAACTCTTGAGCTTCCGGGTACCTTTGCCTTTTTGTTGGGTTTAAACTCTTTTCTTCTTCTCTTGCTGTCTTGATGCCTTTCCTGTATGCTTGTGTTGGATGCCTTCTGATTTGCCAATGAAGAAATCTCTTCTGAGGCTTTTGTGGCCTTACCCTAGATTGCCTTGAAACACTTCTTTTTTATTTGATTGCCTTGGTGCCTGCCCTCTTGCTTCTTTATCTTTTTCAACTGCCTCGTTGCCTTTTGTGTATATTGGCCTAGTGATGATGCTTTCTGAAGGTTTGTAGCCTTTGAATGCCTGCTTAGTTGCCTTTGTTATCTCTTCTTCCTCTTGGTAGCCTTTGTATATGTTTGATGCTGTATGATTCGCCTATGAAGAAGCTTTTCTGAGGCTTTGTGTTGCCTTGTGTATGCTTGGATATTTGAGTGTTTTATGAATGCCCCTATGATGAACTCCTTGAGTTCTGAGGGCTTGATGCTTGAAGCTAGGCTTGTACCATTTCTGGTTTTTTGAAAGGCTGGACAGGGTAGGCGTTTTGGCTTGGCAAGTTTTGTTTAGGCTTGATGATAGGTACAGGTTTTGGGCATATGCTGGTTTTCTGTTTGTGCTTATGCAGGTTAACTGGTTTGACAGGTTTAAGGCTCTGGTGAGGGTTTTTGAACTGGTTTACTTATGAAGGTTTTTGAATGTTTTGGCTCAGATTTGTTTATGCTAGTTATAAGCTTATGCAGGTTTTGGGTCTGGAGGGCTTTTTGACAGTTTTGTCTCAAGGTTTTGAGACTGGTGCAGTTTATGCTGGTTTTTGATGGTTCAGGCTTATGCTTCAGTTTGCATTCTTTTTTGTGTGTATTGGTTTGCCTCCTCCTACTGTTCTATTGATAGGTTCTTTTATATTTTTTTCTCTCCTTCAAGCCTAAACCTGTAAGCCCTATTTCTTCTTCTTTTTCTTCTCTCTCCAGTACAAAAACATTAAAAAATTGTTTATGTTTGTACTTCTCTGAAAAAGTAAATAGCTGGGAAATGATGAAATTGAGTTTTGTTTGCTTGTAAAACATGTTTCCTCTGCGCTTTATGTCTTCTTTTCCATACTTTTTGCTTCTTGACAGCATTGATGGCCTTTTGTACTTGTTTGATATCTTGCCATATCCCTTTTGACAGCTTTTGGCAGAAAGTTTGAATTTGGACTTTGGTTATTTGCATATGCTGTCTTGCTTTTGGACTATGCAGTTTTGACAATTTGAAATGTGCAATTTTAACTTTTGTGCATTTATTTAATTTGCAAACATTTTCACCCTTCTTTGTGAACCGGGAGAAATCCCGTGATTTGCAGAGAGGGCTAACTGATCCCGGCCGTTGCTTTTAATGATGAGTCTAACTTAAACTGTCTGTCTCTTTAATTCAATTTATCTGTTTCTAACTTTTCTTCCTTTCTTTTGCAGATAAAAAATTGAATGGAGAGGGGTATCACTAAATGAAGAATGAAGAATTGGAGACTTAGGAATACTTAGAAAAAATAGGATAGTTTTATTTTCAATTTAATCATTGTAATTATTATTATTGTAAATACCTCGTAAATGAATACTTGTATCTAAATAATAATTGTAACAAATATTTAAAGATGAAATAAAAATTCTTTTAATCCAATTAATTCTTTTTATCCCTTTTCAATTATTTATTTATTATTTATAGTTCTTTAAATTAAAATAACTGAAAATTAAATTCCAGCTATTTAATCTTCAGAATAATAAATAATTAACTAAACATTGATTCAGCGTTGATCAAATAATAAACTTGGCGCTTCCAACATCCAAAGCAAAGCACAGTCAAACACAACAACTGATCAGACGCATTCCCCTTTTTACTGATTTTTTACCAAACACTGCAAATTCAAACTGAATGTATCCTTTCACTGATTTAATCACACAGTGCGAACTCAATCCAAATGTTTCAATCCACATCTCAGCATAACTTGAAAAGTGCTGTAGAATTTAAATCTTTCTAAGAACGCGCTCACAAAAACCCTAATTCCTGATTAAATGCCAAAGAGCGTTCGCCTGATCAAAATTGAGCCAAAATCAACCAAAACCCTAAACCAACTGTTTGAAACATTCTAGAGCCCTGAAAATCAGTGAAACCCTAATTGTGTCTGACTGACGAGAAAAGTCCGTTTGACCGATTCTTGAGCCAGTTTGAAAAATCAGGAAAAGCCTGAAGTTGTGATTTCTTGAGGAAAAATGCGAGGGCAAATTTTGGGGTACAACAGAGGGATTGTGATTATACTTGATCAAATGATGAATAGGACTTTAAAATGTTGATGTTGGCCAAAAATCATGAAGTTTGACTGTAGGTTGACCATAGTTGACTTTTTACCCAATACAATTGTTTTCAGTCATCTGAGAAATTGATTGAGCAAATTTGTGATGCAAAACTTGAAACTTGGAATGAGAACTCTTGGAGACCTATAATGATCCATGAAGGTCATTTGAGACATCAGTGTTTAGGAGGTGGTTTGAACTAGTCAACACTTGTTCAAAATTTAGCCATTGGAGATCTTGTGAGAAATATCTTGAGAAAAGATAGGGTAAATTTTGGGGTACAACAGTTGCACCTGTTCAATCTTCTTAAACCTGAAGAGTTAGATTGACAGGTCCTCCATTCATGACTTGAAGGTGGAAGATGATTGAACACTAAAGTGCCCAGAAATTTGCACTCGTTGATGCATGAAGTAATGTGTTGGTTGGTTGTATCGGGAATGGGCTTAAAGATGCCATTTGGGGAGGTAATAAAGAGTTGTTAGATATGGGCTTGTAGATGAAATCTAAAGTTAATTGCTTGAATTTAACTGGGAGAAGTGTCAGAATAAATCTTGGGTTGATTTAAAACTGAACCAGAGAAGTGTTTTTGTCTTTGGCCGAAAAAGTATCAGAACTTAATCTGAGCCGAAGATAGATCCACTAAAAGAGGTATCAGAACTTAATCTGAGCAAACATATAATCTTGATGTATTTAACTTAACAAAGTATCGGAATTTAATCTGAGCCAAAGAAAGGTCTACTGAAGGAGGTATCAGAACTTAATCTGAGACAACAGATAATCTTGACGTCTTTAACCGAACGAAGTATCAGAACTTAATCTGAGTCGGAGAAAGGTCTACTGAAGGAGGTATCAGAACTTAATCTGAGCCGGAGAAAGGTCTACTGAAGGAGGTATTTAGAAATTAATCTGAGCCAGCAGATAATCCTGACATCTTTAACCGAATGAAATATCAGAACTTAATCTGAGCCAGAGAAAGGTATGCTGAAGGAGGTATCAGAACTTAATCTGAGCCAACAGATAATCTTGATGTCTTTAATCGAACAATGTATCAGAACTTAATCTGAGCCGGAGAAAGGTCTACTGAAGGAGGTATCATAACTTAATCTGAGCCAGCATATAATCTTGATGTCTTTAACCGAACGAAGTATCAGAACTTAATCTGAGCCAGAGAAAGGTCCACTGAAAGAGGTATCAGAACTTAATCTGAGCCAGCAGATAATCCTGATGTCTTTAATCAAACAAAGTATCAGAACTTCTGAGCCAGAGAAAGGTCTACTGAAGGAGGTATCAGAACTTAATCTGAGCCAGAAGATAATCCTGATGTCTTTAACTGAACGAAGTATCAGAACTTAATATGAGTCGTAGAAAGGTCTACTGAAGGAGGTATCCGAACTTAATATGAGCCAACAAATAATCCTGATGTCTTTAACTGAACGAAGTATCAGAACTTAATCTGAGACGAAGAAAGGTCTACTGAAGAAGGTATCAGAACTTAATCTAAGCCAACACATAATCTTGATGTCTTTAATCAAACGAAGTATCAGAACTTAATTTGAGCCAAAGAAAAGTCTACTGAAGGAGGTATCAAAACTTAATCCGAGTCAGCAGATAATCTTGATGTCTTTAACCGAACAAAGTATTAAAACTTAATCTAAGTCGGAGAAAGGTCTACTGAAGGAGGTATCAGAACTTAATATGAGCCAGCAGATAATCCTGATGTATTTAACCGAACGAAGTATCAGAACTTAATATGAGCTGGAGAAAGGTCTACTGAAGGAGGTATTAGAACTTAATCTGAGACAACAGATAATGCTGATGTCTTTAACTGAATGAAGTATCAAAACTTAATCTGAGCCGGAGAAAAGTCTACTGAAGGAGGTATCCGAACTTAATCTGAGCCAGCAGATAATCCTTATGTCTTTAACCCAATGAAGTATCAGAACTTAATCTGAGCTGGAGAAAGGTCTACTGAAGGAGGTATCAGAACTTAATCTGAGCCAACAGATAATCCTGATGTCTTTAACCGAACGAAGTATTAGAACTTAATATGATCCGGAGAAAGGTCTGCTGAAGGAGGTATCAGAACTTAATATGAGCCAGCAGATAAACTGTAAGTCTTGTGATTGATCTTTCCTGAAATAGGTAAAGAACCAGTTGCACGAAGATGCATGCATTGCGTAATGATGTTCTCAAAATAAATGAGATCGTGCTATATATTTAGTATGCATATGTCATGATGCATGAATGTTGTTAAAATTTATCTTTGTCTGAGGAAATAAATCCCTGACTACTGTTCGAGAGTTTTGGGAAGCTAAATCCCAGACTACTGTTGGAGACGAGGAGTATGTGTATCTTCAACTTTGTTTAGAGTGATTCCGCTGAGAATTCCTATTTGTTGTTTGAGGAAACTCTGTAGGGAGTGTTGATTTCTGCTTGGGGAATATAGTTTAGGAACCTTGGTTTTCCGTTGCTCTACTGGAGAATTTAATTCTCATATACCCTGACTGGAGATAAAAGAGATGATTAGACTTCTGATTGGATGGGGAGGATGAAGTTAACTGGTATTCGGTCGGGTTCCAGGCTTTTCAGTAACTTTCTTGGGATAATATCAACTTTACTGTAGAAGAGGAATTTTTCCAGTGAGTGGTTTGAGGAATAGACTCAAGCTGGGGAGGTTGTAGTCCGTTAGGGAAATAAACCCTATTGAGGAAGGCATTCTGATGATCTTATTGGGGAATAATTTTGCAAGGTTTTCTGTTTCAGTTTTGGAAATCCAAACTTGGTTGGGGAAGAGAATTTCCAGGGAATTTGTCGATTGGAACTCTGGATGGAGAATTTGCGGGGATCATCTTATCGAAGTAACTCTGTAGGGATATCCCAAATCCTTAAGTAAATGCTTATTATTGTTTTTGTGCGTACATTTGTTAACAATTAATCATGTTCACATGCATATGTTCATTCAATTTTAGTCATTGGACGTTTTTGCACTCAAAACAGAAAAAATAAAAAGTTTGCACTTCAAAGTATATTTGTATTGATAATTTGCCTAAAAACAGGCGTTTTTTGTAGACTGAGACATAAATCCTAGTAAGAGGAAGTCTGTGATACGGTGGCCAGAACCGGGACGTGTTTCCCTTTTTTAAGGAATTTGCTGGTTTGCGTTTTGCGTTTGTTTTCGCAAAATGTCGCGATAAGCAAGAGTTGCCACCGACTTTTATTTTATCCAACAAGGAAGGGAAAAAAGCACAGAAAAATTCCTTTTTCGAGATATTTCTGAGTACGGGGGTAGATTATAGAAAGGGAAGGTATTAGCACCCTTTTTATCCGTAGTTATCTACGGGCTCTTAGGTACTTGCTCATCATTTTCAAAATTGTTTTCTTTGTGTTTGTGTGATTTGAAAAGCTTTTGTTTTGACTTCGATTTAACTCCTGCTTCTGTCTTCAAGAGTGTAATGAAGTGTCTTTGAAAAATTTGTTTGTAAAGGAGTGTAAGTGCGAAAAAGTTTGTTTTTGTTTGAGCAAGTACTTAAGAACTAATCTAACTACTCGAAAAAAAGAATCGTTCTGTATTTGTTTCCTTTAGACAATGATATCCCACTATTAGTGAGTAGGTAGCACCATCGTTGGAGTTTTGAGGGTCAATTCGAAAGGGACGTATGGTCACTAAAGCAATGTTAGGACGTCTTAGTAGTAACCCTAATGTCTTAGATCAATCATTCGAGCCAACAATTTCGAGGCAACCTTTCTGAGGCAACTTTTCCGAATCAGGACTTTGATCTTTGTTTAGACAAAAGAACGACCACTAAAGCATCCTATACTTAATGACCGTTTACCGAAGGCAACCAAGTGGGAGTGTACCCTAGGAGTGCGCATGTGCGAGTGATTCAATTTCAGATTTATTTATCTTTGCACATTTAGGGTGATCTAACTGTTTTAAAATTAATCATACATTCATGTCATGCATCCTAATATCATACATCTAACAGTTAATATTTTGCGGAATTTAAAGTGCGGAAATTAAACTACGCTATTACAAGGCTTCAGGTATTTACATAGCCAAAAACAAACCCTTTGAAAATAAAGCGATAAAAGGAAATAAACGTCCTAATTAACTATTACAAACTGTAGGCAGTTACATCAATATTGATAAAAATAATAATAAAGTGCGCGAGAAAAAATTAGAACAAATGCGAACTAGGTTTTGACCCTCCTAAAAGAAAAATGTTTTTTTGGTTGTTTTTAATAAAAGAAATAAGTTTTCTAAATTAGATAATTAAATTAATTAATGAAAATAATTACAAGACCTATTTTTGTGTTTTTTGTTATTTTAGGAAAAAATAAAATGTAATTAAGTTAGTAATAAAACCTATTTATTCTAATTATTTATAAGTTATTTACAAAATAATTAAAGTTGTACCTAAAATTAAAATTTAATTAAGAAAAAATCCTAAATCTATTTTTATGTGATTTTTATATTTGTTTATTGATAAAAAATAAAAGGGATTAAAAGAAATAAATAAAACGAATAAAACATGAAAATAAAGATGGGCCTAGTAGCAAAAGTAAACAAGGGGTGCAATCATCAGAAATCCCTAGGCCCGAATCTTCGAAAGCTTCATGCTCTAACTATCGTGTTTCTTGATTCTTGCATGGAACCTATGATTCAACCATCCATAACTGTTCTATATAAACTCAAACAAAAGTTAACATACCATAAAATGTGATTAAAATTGGAGATTCAAAGTTTAAAATTTTACCAAACCAGTGTTGTCAAACGGGGGGCGTGCTAGACGTGTGATGGATTGCTCTTGGGCCTTGTAAGACTCTTGAGGACTTCAAGAGGATGGTTTGAGGCTTGATGTCAATTGAGAAAGACCAGAACCTTGAGATATGACTTGCACCAATTCTTTGATTTCTGGAGAGCTTTTTGAAGAGCTTTTAGAGAGCTTTTTGAAGAGCTTTTAAAGAGCTTTTTAGAGAGTATTTTCGTTCCTTTCAAGCTTGTATGACTCTATGTTTATAGAGGAGAATGAAGGGACAAGAAAGCATGGAAAGAATATCCCTCATAATGTTGTGTTTTAAGACCATGATCAAAACTTGAAAAAAATGCCATATTTGATGATTTTATGCCATTTTCACATGTGGATGAACCTGGACATATTTGAAAGGTTATTGCATGAAATAAGTTGATATAAACCAGCATAAAACTTTCCTAAAATGGATTCACATCAAAATTTACATTATTTCTATTATTTATTTATTTAATTCTGAATTTTAATGAATAAAATATCAAAATAAATAGCATAAATAGTAGAAAAATGTATTTGTGGGCTTAGAGGTCGTGTACCATGTTAGGAACTCAATGAAAGCATAAAAAGTTGGGCCCAATTGGCAAAAATTTCAATTTTGGACATATTTGACTTTTGGCAATTTTGCAAAAAAGGGTCAACTTCACCAATGCATAACTTCCACAATTATGGCTATTTGGAAGTGTTCTTGGACTTTTTAGAAAGCTTGAGATGTCCTATAATCAACCCTTTTGGTATCATCTCAATTTGATATTCCATGCTCATGTATGAAGCTTTGACAAAAAAGGTGTTTTTGTTGACTTTTCAAAATGACCTATAATGTCCAAATTCATAACTTCTTGTGAGTGCATATTTTGAACTTGGGATATGAAGATGGATTGTAGGGAATTTCATCTTATTCAAAATGAGCTTTGGATGGGTCATTTCTCATAAAGTATGAGAAGGTTATGCTTGGTCAAAGTTGAGTTGACTTTTCCTACAAAACCCTAATTTAGCAACTTTTGAGTCTTGATGAATTATGAGCAATCCTTGATGAATCATGATCAACCATTGATCAAATGATGAATAATACTTAAAAATGAGGATGTTGACCAAAAATCTTGAAGTTTGACTGTATGTGGGCCACAGTTGACTTTTGTCCTAACATAGTCGATTTTCAGGCCTTTGAGCAATTGACTGAGCAAACTTTCTCTGTAGGGCTTGAAACTTGACATGGATGATCTTGAGAACATATTAGGACATTTGTGAGAATTTGGGATCCCTTGGACTCAATTATCTTGATGCAACATGAAACCCTAATTTGAGGTGGACTGTCTTAGGAGAGAGCTTGTCTGGTCAACCCTTAGACTACCTTGAGCAACTTGGGGATCTTTCATGAAATATTTTGAGAAATATGGGAGGGAAAATTTTGGGGTAGAAAAGCTGCCCCTGTTCAATCTTCTTAAACCTGAGGATGTAGATTGGCTTGCTGGCCTTTCGTGATCCGAAGGTGGAAGAGGATTGAACACTAGAGTGCCCAGAAATTTGCACTCGCATGATGTGGTGTCTGTCTTGTGATGTTGGGAATGGGATTATAGATGCCATTTGGAGTTTGCTGACGGGGGGACGGGCTTAAAGATTCGACCTGAAGGAGTGTCGGTCGCCTAAGAGATTCCTTAGCGAGAGCTTGTATACCTGTTTGTTGAGGGAGATTCCGCTGGGGAATACTGATCTCTGTCTTGAGAGGAATAGAATTTTAGGAGCTTCAGTCGTCCTTATTCTACCGAGGAACCATCTCTGTTGAATTTTAGGAACTTCGGTCGTCCGTATTCTACTGAGGAACCATCTCTGTTGAATTTTAGGAACTTCGTTCGTCCGTATTCGACTGAGGAATCATCTCTGTTGAATTTTAGGAACTTCGGTCGTCCGTTATTTTATTGAGGAATTAACTCTGGCTTGAGGAAGCGGAAGTGAATTATGTATCTAGTCGTGTATAGGCTGCATTGCGACCTGCTAGGGAAAGGTGAAACCAATCGTATTTGATAGGTCCGAGTCTTACAGTGTTGTGGACTGCTGTCTGAAGATAAGAGAAAAGAAACCTGGATGGTAAGGTTATGAGAAGGAACTTGGATAGTAGGGCTTATGGGAAGGGACCTGGGTAAGGTTGCTCTGTGAGGAGTTTGGGTAAAACTGCATCTGAACCGAGAAGGAACCTGGGTAAGGTTGCTTTGTGATGAGTTTGGGTAAAACTGCATCTGGACTGAGAAGGAACCTAGGTAAGGTTGCTCCATGATGAGTTTGGGTAAAACTGCATCTGAACCGAGAAGGAACCTGGGTAAGGTTGCTTTGCGAGGAGTTTGGGTAAAACTGCATCTGGACTGAGAAGGAACCTAGGTAAGGTTGCTCCATGATGAGTTTGGGTAAAACTGTATCTGAACTGAGAAGGAACCTAGGTAAGGTTGCTCCATGATGAGTTTGGGTAAAACTGCATCTGAATTGAGAAGGAACCTGGGTAAGGTTGCTCTGTGAGGAGTTTGGGTAAAACTGCATCTGAACCGAGAAGGAACCTGGGTAAGGTTGCTCTGCGAGGAGTTTGGGTAAAATTGCATCTGAACCGATAAGGAACCTGGGTAAGGTTGCTTCATGATGAGTTTGGGTAAAATTGTATCTGAACTGAGAAGGAACCTAGGTAAGGTTGCTCCATGATGAGTTTGGGTAAAACTGCATCTGAACTGAGAAGGAACCTAGGTAAGGTTGCTCCATGATGAGTTTGGGTAAAATTGCATCTGAACTGAGAAGGAACCTAGGTAAGGTTGCTCCATGATGAGTTTGGGTAAAACTACATCGGGAAATTGTAAGGAGGAACCTGCGTAAGGTTGCTTCAGGATGAGTTTGTGTAAAACTTCAGGAGGAACCTGGGTAAGGTTACTTCGAGCTAAGTTCGTGTGAAACTTCTGGAGGAACCTGGGTAAGGTTACTTCGGGCTAAGTTCGTATGAAACTTCTGGAGGAACCTGGGTAAGGTTACTTCGGGCTAAGTTCGTGTGAAACTTCTGGAGGAACCTGGGTAAGGTTACTTCGGGCTAAGTTCGTGTGAAACTTCTGGAGGAACCTGGGTAAGGTTACTTCAGGCTAAGTCTGTGTAAAACTTCAGGAGGAACCTGGGTAAGGTTACTTCGGGCTAAGTTCGTGTGAAACTTTTGGAGGAACCTGGGTAAGGTTACTTTGTGATAAGTTCGTGTAAAACTTCAGGAGGAACCTGGGTAAGGTTACTTTGTGATAAGTTCGTGTAAAACTTCAGGGGGAACCTGGGTAAGGTTACTTTGGGATGAGTTCGTGTAAAACTTTAGGGGGAACCTGGGTAAGGTTACTTTGGGATGAGTTCGTATAAAACATCATTCAGAAATATATGAGAAAGGACCCGTGTAGGATTTTTTAGGATAAACCCGTGTGAAGCTGCATTTAGGAGAAACCCGTGTAAGATTTCTTCATGACGAACCCGTGTAAAGCTGCATTTGATCGTGCAGATAATTACTCTGTTTAGTTTCCGGAGTTAATCTTGAACTTGCTGGAAGTTGTTGATGATAACCATCTTTCCTGAAAAGGTACATGATTAATCGTATATGATGCATGACATGCATTGTATGATGATGTTCTCAAAATAAATGAGATTATGCTGTATGCAATATGTATGCACACGTCATGATATATGAACATGAAATGCTATTGTGGCACGTCCGAGTTTGGGAAAATAAATCCCTGACTGTTGTTGGAAAATAAAGAGTTTCGCTCGCTGGAGATAACGACCAAAGATGATTGGGGGAATAATCCTGCAGGAGAGAATAACTCCATTGGGGAATAGACTGACGAGGAAATGACTCTGTGGGGAAGAGATGTTTTGCTAGAGAATCTGTCGATTTGGAGGAACGGCCTCGGCTGGGGATGAATTATCATTGTTGGCGATAATGAAACCTGTTGGGGAATGAGTTTCTGTTTGTGAAAGAAATGAACTCCGCTGGGGATGGTTTTCCAGTTGCGACTTCACGGGGAATAATCTTTTAGACTCTATTGGGGAAAATCTTCCAGACTCTACTGGGGATAATTCTCCAGACTTCACTGGGGATAATCTTCCAGTGCTGGTGATAGATAAACTCTGCTTGGGGAGAATCTTACCGACTCATTTGCGGTTGCGAATCTCAGCTGGGGAGAGTTGTGTCCTATTTGGGACAACTAACATCATTGTCTTTGTCTTACTCTGCGGAGAGTGAATGTTACTGGGACGCATGCTGAGGATATGACGATGACTTTGCATCGAGACTTTTTTGCCCCTGTTTCTGTGGGAGAAAGTGCCTGCGGGGGCCTTGTGGATCGAGTGTTATCCCAACTTATGAAGTGTTTGGTAACTTTCGATCGAAATGATCAGTCTTCTTCTGGTAGGCAAGTGACAAGATGACGGGACATAGTCGTACGCTTTGATCCCTAATTTTTGCTTGGACCGCCCTTTCGGGTTTTCAATCCACCGAGATACCCTTTTTTGCCCAAGCCGCCCTTTCGGGTTTTCGACTTGTCGGGTGTACATATACTTTTTTGTTTTTTATCCTTAATTTTTGCCCGAACCCTTTTGGTTCATCGGGATGCCCTTATTTTTTTTCCTAGGCCAGACAACCTAGCGGGTCTTTGTTCATGCGCAATATTTTCTGACTATGTCCACTCTTTCAGAGTGTAGGGAGTTGTCACTGTCGATAGTGTTGTGTTTCCACGACATCAGAAGATGTTTGTTTGATCGTACATGATTCGTCGCTGGAATTCATGTCCAATGCCCCGAGCGATTCAGATGGAGATCTGCCCCTGGCTATTTGGCATCTTTGAGAGATTCCTTGAATCTTGACTTGACTGCCCCAAATGCTGGACAATGATCATGCCGTTCCCCTTGGTTGGAAGTGTTTTTTCCACTTGAGGTGATCCTTTTTGTTGAGAAGGTTTTTGTTCACTAGATATTCGTCATGCGAATTTATCTACTGTTAAACAAGTAGTCATATGCAAACAATGTTGTTTTAAGAATGCAAAGCTTATGTCTGTCTTGAAATTTTTGAAAATGCATTTTTCAATAAAACAGGCAAATTTTGTAAAATGTGATGTCAACTCAGGATTTACAGCAAGTCCTATAGGAGTCAGGATACCTTTTGTAATAGTATGCTTTCGAACTAACCCATGCTTCAGCTAGGACTTTTAAGGGTTATAACGTGGCCTGGTTCACGGTTCAAGAAACAAAGGATAAAGGCTCAAATTTTATTTGTACCCACCCATTCTTCGTGATGTTCTTCGATCCTAAACTCAGCTAATTGTGTATTTAGATCCTGTTTGAGTCTTTGCTCTGATATTCCAGCGACGGTTCGGATACTGACAATTTATTTTGAACAGGCAGTCATTTTTGTTGAGAGTTTGTAGGATCTCTTTCTTTTTGATTTTATTATCCCTGTCTTTTGCCTGAACTGTTTCTTTTATGATTACAGTCAGCGGGATGCCCCAGTTTTTCTTAAGTCTCCTACATAGGTTTTGAGTTAATTTTTATTTCGAGAGATAATGACTGCCTGTCTTGACGCTTATAGGGAACCATCGACGTCTTTTGTTTTGGAAGGACCTCTTTGATGTCATTCATTGTGCACCCGAATTAACTGAGAAAACTACCCTGCCCCCAGGTTGTGATTAAGGTTTTTTTAATTTGCGTGAAAAGAAAAACTCCAACTTCTTTGGCTTAAAGGGGTTGACGAGGGATTATCTTCCTTATAACTCCACTGTTTAGGATTTGAATCAACGCCTGTACATCGTCAGCGGGGTCTGTTCAAAAGCATACTGTAGAGATTATGGTATTATTTTCGTCATCCTCCCTCTAAAGGCTTAGAGTTTTTTAATCGAGAGTTGAACATCACAAAAATGAAAGCAATTTGAATATAGTGAATATGAATGGATTGATTCAAAACAGACATATGCAATGCATTGATAAAGTAATAAAGTTTTAACATAACTAAATGTTTGAACAATCAAAAGAAAATTACAAATTGAAAATTCTAATGAACAAAAGTCTTCTCGTCTCAGGATTTTTCATTTCAAATGGTGAGCCTTGGAGGATTGACAAAAACATTCCAGTTGACCATCTTGTGTGAATTCCAATGCTCCTTTATTGATCAGGTCTTGAATTTTGTTTTTCAATGCCCAGCAGTCATCAGTATCACGCCCCAGGCTGTTGGAATGGTATACACACCTTGCATCAGGATTGTAGTTTGGGGAGGCTATGTGGGGATTCTGAGGAGGGTCCCTTAACGTAACCAGATTCAATCTCAACAGGTGTTGTAAAGCTTGAGACAGCGGCATGTTGAGCTCGGTGAACTGTCTTTTGGGTGTATCTGGCTTACTCTGATTAACCCGTTGCTTTTGGCGAGGTTGTCGTTGGACCCGTGAGGTAGTAGCAACTTGGAGAGGTCCATTTTTTACAAACCCAAACCCTTGTCTTCTTGGAGGTTGATTAATGACTTGGTCCCCGGCCTTGACTGTTTGCTTCATACTTTTGTATCCGTCTTGATGAAGCTGGTTGATAATGGTTTTCAGCTCTTCTTGTTCCCGGGCTAAGCCTTGGATGAGAGCCACCTGCCCTAGCATTTGGGTTCTTATTGCATCTACCTCAGCTTGTAGTTGTTCCAGCCGTTCGTCCTTATCGTCTTCAGGACTTTTCTTGACCAAATTCCTAACGAGGAGTGTTTTCAACTCTTCCTGCCCCTTGGATAGGTTTAGGAATATTTCCCTGAACTGAGTTTCTTGAAGATCTCTGGTGTCTTGTTGGAGAGCCATTGCTGAAATAAACAGTGAGAACATGAGAGACCTGTATTTAGAGACCTGTTATGCAATGATATGTATGATATATGTATGCAATGTTTTCAAGGATCTCGCGGGGTAAACAAGAAACTGTTAGATTTTGAATTTTGCATCTTTGATTGAAAAAACTTCGTGTTGTCAAGAGTCCTTCTTCAAGAGTCAAGCTCACTATATCGAGTGGGTCATAGCCCCTGACTCAAGTTATCGTGTTTTGATCTCTAGATGACATTGGCTAGAAGAAAATAAATCCCCTTTGCCCCTTGCTAGACGTTGGATTTACCATAACCCGCATCACAAACCTTTGATATCCTTGAAATGGTTAAGGAAATGTTAAGGCATGATGTTATGATGTGTATGTTATGCGTTTAAGCAAAAGTACGAGGTAATGTAAACAAGTAAATCCGGCAAGAAATCCAAGGTATTGGATAAGGACTGTAAACAAAACCTGTAAGGAACTCTAGTTGTTAGGTAAAAAACATGTGCAAGTAGTTCAAGTTGAAAGCACACGAGTCACACAATAGCCCTTAAATTTCAGGCTGGCATGGAGTTTAGGTATTACCCTCTTTCAGTTTAGTTGGTTCAACTTGTCCTAGTAATAGTAACCGGGTTCTAGAGATTCTCAATATCACTGACCATCCTTGATCGGTCATAATTCCAATCCAGCAACCTTTTCTTGTGGCCAGAATCATCACGAGAGTATGGTCTCAATGAGTGTAGCATACTGCTACTTTTCTATGGCCAAGTGGGTCAATTATAGGTTCTAAGGTCAGTTGATGCTTAATGACCCATTAGCAGCCCCATACTCTCCTTGTTGCTCCACAAGGGATATCGGTACCAACTAATGTGCCACATCAACGTAGCTACTGCTTCAACCGTATCGGCTATGCTGTACAGTTCCCTCATAGTCAATTGCTACTTACCTAAAAGGTATCCCCAGATCCGGGTTAGGATCTATAGTAACTCCGATACAAAGCCCACAAAAATAAAGCAAACAAATCAAACAATTGAATACAATATGATGAACTAATTCTAAGGTACACCCCACTTATTAACTCCCCAGCAGAGTCGCCAATTTTGTGATACGGTGGCCAGAACCAGGACGTGTTTCCCTTTTTTAAGGAATTTGCTGGTTTGCGTTTTGCGTTTGTTTTCGCAAAATGTCGCGGTAAGCAAGAGTCTCCACCGACTTTTATTTTATCCAACAAGGAAAGGAAAGAAGCACAGAAAAATTCCTTTTTCGAGATATTTCTGAGTACCCGTAGTTATCTACGGGCTCTTAGGTACTTGCTCATCATTTTCAAAATTGTTTTCTTTGTGTTTGTGTGATTTGAAAAGCTTTTGTTTTGACTTCAATTTAACTCTTGCTTTTGTCTTCAAGAGTGTAATGAAGTGTTTTTGAAAACTTTGTTTGTAAAGGAGTGTAAGTGCAAAAAATTTTGTTTTTGTTTGAGCAAGTACTTAAGAACTAATCTAACTACTCGAAAAAAAGAATCGTTCTGTATTCGTTTCCTTTAGAAAATGCTATCCCACTATTAGTGAGTAGGTAGCATCGTCGTTGGAGTTTTGAGGGTCAATTCAAAAGGGACATACCGTCACTAAAGCAATGTTAGGACGTCTTAGTAGTAACCCTAATGTCTTAGATCAATCATTCGAGGCAACAATTCCGAGGCAACCTTTCCGAGGCAACTTTTCCGAATCAGGACTTTGATCTTTGTTTATACAAAATGACGACCACTAAAGCATCCTATACTTAATGACCATTTACCGAAGGCAACCAAGTGGGAGTGTACCCTAGGAGTGCGCATGTGCGAGTGATTCAATTTCAGATTTATTTATCTTTGCACATTTAGGGTGATCTAACTGTTTTAAAATTAATCATACATTCTTGTCATGCATCCTAATATCATACATCTAACCGTTAATATTTTGCGGAATTTAAAGTGCAGAAATTAAACTACGCTATTTCAAGGCTTCGGGTATTTACAAAGCCAAAAACAAACCCTTTGAAAATAAAGCGATAAAAGGAAATAAACGTCCTAATTAACTATTACAAACTGTAGGCAGTTACATCAATATTGATAAAAATAATAATAAAGCGCGCGAGAAAAAATTAGAACGAATGCGAACTAGGTTTTGGCCCTCCTAAAAGAAAAATGTTTTTTTGGTTGTTTTTAATAAAAGAAATAAGTTTTCTAAATTAGTTAATTAAATTAATTAATGAAAATAATTACAAGACCTAAATTAGTTAATGAATCATGATAAACCCTTGATCAAATGATGAATAATACTTCAAAATTAGGATGTTGACCAAAAATATTGAAGTTTGACTGTATGTGGGCCACAATTGACTTTTGCCCTAGCACAATCGATTTTCAGGCCTTTGAGCAATTGATTGAGCAAACTTTATCTGTAGGGATTGAAACTTGACATGGATGATCTTGATAAAATATTAGGACATTGATGAGCATTTGGGATACCTTGGACTCAAGTATCTTGATGCAACATGAAACCCTAATTTGAGGTGAACTGCCTTAGGAGAGAGCTTGTCTGGTCAACCCTTGGACTACCTTGAGCAACTTGGGGATCTTTCTTGAAATATTTTGAGAAATATGGGGGGGAAAGATTTGGGGTATAACAAAGTCGTCGTAAAAATGAAAAGAATACAAAGTGAAAACAAAATATATAGCCATGTGGAAGTGATCTTATTGGGTTCCAATTCCGCTATTTCCCATATGTCTTCGAACATCATCCCTTACCGTCGAAAGAAGTTGATTGAATTGATTTCGTACCATTTGAACTTATGACCTTGGTAATAAAGCTGATTGTTAGTGATCCAACGGGACATATTCATACGCTTTAATCCTTAACTTTTTCTTGGACCGCCCTTTCAGGTTTTCAGTCCACCAGGAAACCCATTTTTGCCCAAGTTGCCCTTTCAGGTTTTTGATTTTTCGGGTGTACAATCTTTTGTATATATCTTTGATTTTTACCTGAACCCTTTTGGTTCACCGGGATGCCCTTATTTTTTCCTAGGTATGTCAACCTAGCAGGTCATTCTTTATGCGTAGTATTTTTTGACTATGTTCGCATTCACAGGATGCGGGAAATCTTCGCCGTCCATAGTGGTTAATATCATAGCACCGCCAGAGAATACTTTCTTGACAACAAATGACCCTTCATAAGTGGGAGTCCATTTTCCCTTGGGATCTCCTTGTGGTAAAATGATGCGCTTTATTACCAATTCTCCATCCTGGTATACTCGAGGTTTGATCTTTCTGTTGGATGCCTTGATCATACGCTTTTGATACATTTGAACTGACAAACAGCAACTAGCCTATTTTCATTGATCAAGTTCAATTGATCCAACCTAGTATGAATCCATTCGTCTTCGCCCAAGTGTGCTTCTTTCATAATCCTTAAGTAAGGAATTTGAACTTCGACAGGCAGAACGACTTCCATGCCATAGACTAAGGAGAATGGGGTTTCCCCAGTTGATGTTCGTGCCGAGGTACGATAGCCATGAAGAGAAAATGGTAGCATCTCATTCCAGTATTTATAGGTCACCACCATCTTTTGCATAATCTTCTTTATGTTTTTGTTGGTGGCTTCCACCGCGCCATTCATCTTAGGTCTGTATGGAGAATAATTGTGGTGTTTAATTTTGAACTGCGTGTAGAGTTCAGTGATCATGTCATTATTGAGGTTGGTTCCGTTATTAGTTATGATCCTTTCAGGGATGCCGTACTGACATATGAGGTTATGCTTGATAAACCGAGCTACAACATTCTTGGTAACTGAGGAAAATGAAGCCGCTTCGACCCATTTGGTGAAGTAGTCAATGGAAACAAGGATAAAACAATGTCCATTGGAGACAGTGGGATTGATCTCTCCAATCATGTCAATGCTCCACATTGCAAATAGCCACGGAGCAGTCATGACATTCAAAGGAATTGGAGGCACATGAACCTTGTCGGCATAGATTTGACACTTATGGCAAGTCCTCGAGTGATGGTGAAAATCAGTTTCCATAGTCGACAAATAGTAACCAGCCCTAAAAATCTTCTTGGCCATAGTGTGCCCGCTAGATTTAGTTCCAAATATACCTCCATGCATGTCTTCCATGATCTTTTCTGCTTCTTTCTTGTCCATACAATGGAGCAGAGTAGCATCATGGTTGCGTTTGTACAGGATCCCATTCCTTAGGAATAATTTGGATGAGAACCTTCGCAGGAATTTTTTATCGCTGACTGAAGCTCCTTCAGGGTACTCTTGTGCTTCAAGGTACCTCCTCACTTCATGATACCAAGTCTTCTCCTCATCTGTGTCGATCTCATAACAGTGTACAGGTTCATCAAATCTTTCGATAGTAATTTTGGGAGCTTCGTTGTCCCAATTGACCTTGAACATAGACGACATAGTTACTAAGTCATCTGCCAACTGGTTTTCTTCCCTTGGAAAGTGTTCAAAGGCGACCTCTTTGAAGTAAGGGATCAAGGTTAGCACATTCTCTTTGTAGGGGATCCGATTTGTATGTTTGGTATCCCACTCTCCTTTAACTTAACTGATTACTAGGGATGAATCTCCTTATATGCTTAAGAATTTGATTCTTAGGTCAATGGCAGCCTTTAGACCCAAGATGCATGCTTCATACTTGGCCATGTTGTTTGTACAATCGAAGCATAGTTTAGAAGTGAAAGGCGTATGGAAACCTTCAGGAGAAATGATCACAACACCAATTCCGTTACCTAAGGCATTGGAAGATCCATCAAAAATCATAGTCCATCGGGATCCTTGTTCAGGTCCTTCATATGATCTAGGCTTTTCACAATCAGTTATCAGCATGATATTCTAGTTTTGGAATTCAAAGTTCATGGATTGGTGGTCATCAACAGCTTGATGGGCCAAATGATCCTCCAGCACACTTCCCTTGATTACTTTTTGTGTAGTGTATTGGATGTCATATTCAATCAAGATCATTTTCCATCTAGCTATACGTCTAGAAAGAGCTGTTTTCTCAAAGATATACTTGATGGGATCCATTTTAGAAATCAATGAGGTAGTATGAGTCAACATATACTGTCTTAGCCGACGAGCAACCCATGCCAAAGCGCATCAAGTTTTCTCGAGCAGTGAATATCTGGTTTCACAGTCGGTAAACCTTTTGCTAAGGTAGTATATTGCATGCTCTTTTTGGCTAGACTCTTCATGTTGACCTAACACACACCCCATTGAATTCTATAATACAATCAAGTACATAATCAGAGGTCTTCCTTCAACTGGAGGAATCAGGATTGGAGGTTCTTGTAAGTACTCTTTGATCTTGTCAAAAGTTGATCGACAGTCGTCATTCCATCTGACTACTTGATCTTTCTTCAATAGTTTGAAGATCGGATCACAGGTAGCAGTTAAGTGAGAGATGAATCATGCAATGTAGTTGAGTCGACCTAAGAAACCCCTGACTTCCTTCTCAGTACAGGGAGATGACATATTTTTTATGGATTTGACTTTTGCAGGGCCGACTTCAATACCTTTTCCACTGACGATGAACCCTAGAAGTTTTCTAGACCTTACCCCGAAGGTGCATTTGTTGGGATTTAGCCTCAACTTGTACTTCTTCAATATTTCAAGTAGCTTGTGAAGATGATCAAGGTGTTCTTCTTCAATTTTCGACCTTACAATTATATCATCAACATACACTTCTTTCTCATGATGGACCATGTCATGAAATAGAGCTACCATAGCCCGTTGATAGGTTGCGCCTACATTCTTCAAATAGAAAGGAATGACCTTATAACAGAAGGTGCCCCACTGTGTAACAAAAGTGGTTTTCTCCATGTCTTCGGGTGCCATTTTAATTTGATTGTAACTGGAGAATCCATCCAAGAAGGAGAAAACTTTATGTTGAGCAGTGTTATCAACTAAGACATTAATGCATGGTAGTGGGAAATCATCCTTGGGGCTTTCCCTATTCAAATCCCTGTAGTCTATGCACATACAGACTTTTCTGTCTTTCTTCGGCACTTGGACAACATTTGCAACCCATTGAGGATATGACATCACTGCTAGGTAACATGCATTAAACTGCTTTATTACCTCAGCTTTTATTTTCTCAGACATATCTGGCCGCATGCAACAAACCTTTTGCTTGATCAGAGGACATCCTTCCTTCATTGGCAGACGATGAATCACAATATCAGTATCAAGCCCTGGCATATCTTCATATGACCAAGCGAACACCTCAATATAGTCATGCAACACCTGAACCAGTCTGCTCTTGACATGGTCTTCCAAGTTGGCGTCGATCTTGACCTCTTTCTTGTCTGCCTCAGTACCCAGGTTTATCAATTCAACTGGTTCCTTATGTGGTTGAATGGCCTTTTCCTCTTGTATCAGGAGTCTGGAGAGTTCCCCAGGTGTTTCACAATCTTCTTCACCTTCGTCTTCGACTTGATAGATTGGATTTTCAAAGTCATAGATGGCGATAGCAGGATCATTGTCAATGAGATCCATAGTGGATGTGGATCTACAAATGTGTGTGTGAGCATGTAAGGTCACATGGATATTTTGAAAATGCAAAGAGAGTAAAATTTGAATGCAAAATAGTCCAATGTTTTTCATTAGAATGAGAATATGGCATATGATAATGACAAATCCTTAACAAATGGACCATTGTACCCCGGGCAAGGCACATGGTTTAAAGTCATTATTTTAATGGAAATTACAAACAAAGTCCTCAAAGTAAATAAAAATAGAAAATGGTAGTTACTCCTGGTTGAAGGAGATTGGAATGAAGTCCTTGGTCTGCCAGTTGTTGAGTCCTCCACTAGCAGTTGGGTAAATCCAGTCGTCGAAGTCACAATCAGCTTCAGAGTCTTCAAGATCATTAACCTCATGGTTACTAATGCAGAATTGTGGTTTCCCTGCACGAGCACGTCGAAACTCCTTTTGATCCTTGGAAGTGAATCCCAACCCAAATTTATCTTATTTGAAAGGGATACCGGGAAGTTGTCCCCAAATGGTGCAACCTCCATCTTCAACAACAACACGAGAATCTTTGAGTGAGGCCATCCTTGGTGTATCTTTAGCAGCTTCAGGAGTGTCACGAATGGATTTGGCAATAGAAACCATGGGAGAGACTACTTCAAAGGCTTGACAAGGAGTCTCTATGAACTTTCCATCTATTTCAACATATTTGAATGAATTTAGATGACTAATCATAAACTCTTCTTCCCCGGATACAATGACAATTTTCCCCTTGACCGGGTACTTCGGCTTTTGATGTAGTGTGGAAGTCACCATGCCTACACAATGTATCCATGGTCGTATCAGTAGACAAGAATAAGCAGGACGAATATCATCACATAGAATGTTGAGTTGAAGACTTGAGACCCAACCTTGACATGGAGATCAACCTCTCCATGGACCATCTTTTTAAAACCATCGAAAGCCCTTACTACAATTTCGTTGGGTTTTAAAACCATTCCATCATAGTCTAGCCTATCCAAAGCTCCTTTATGTAAGACATTTAGAGAAGATCCAGTATCCACTAATACATGTGCCATGGTAGTGCCCTTGCATTCTATGGAGATGTGGAGAGCTTTGTTGTGATTCTTCCCCATCGGGGTCAAATATGCATCAGAGAACCCTAAACCATTATCGAAAGTCAAGCTTGCTACACAATTTTCAAATTGGTCGGACTTTGTCTCTTGTGGGACATGTGAATTTTTCAAGAATTTTATCAGTGCTTGAGCATGCGCCGCAGAACATAGCAACAAAGACAACATAGAAATCTTCGAGGGTGTTTGCCCCAACTGTTCCACTATCTTGTAATCACTTTTTCTGATGATTTTTAGAATCTCCTCCATCTCTTGGGTAGATGGGTCCTGAATAGTAATATCTTTTGTAGGCGCCTCCTTCAGGGCAGGCTCAATCATTTTTTCCTTTCCTCGAGTATCAACAACAGGTTTAACAACAGTAATACGAATGGGTGTAGTTGTGGTTGTCGGAGGCGAAATATCTGGAGAGAAGATCCTCCCCATCCTAGTAACTTTACTTGACCCAACAATGTTTGTAATGTCAGAAGTTTCATCTTCATCAATCTAGGAATCTTGTTTAATACCATGGTAATACACTTATGCCCCATAATTCCATGGCACAGCCTTATCAGAAGAGTATAGGAGTTTCCCCAGTGTGGTGATAATTAGTGGAGCTATTCTTGGTTCAACATGAATCCTAATAGGACCTTTAGAGGTGATCCTAATAGGTTTGTTTGATATAGTAATGATGGAAATGTCTTTAAACTCTTGGGATAGACTTTGGGTCAAACTTTTTACAGATGGAGCTTTTTCAAATAGAATCTCATGGCTACCCATCAGGTGTTGGACACCTTTCTTCAGCCATTCATAACCATTAATTTGTACAACACAACAACAACAATCTTCAAGGCAGCCAGGGAATACCCCTGCTTTCAACAAATTCTCTTTAACAATCTTCAAAGGAGTGGTCAAGTCATTGACGGAAGAAACAAAAAAAGCATCTTCAATAGCATTGACACCCTTACCATGATTTGGAATGGGTGCGATGATTGTGTTGGGAGTTGGAGAAGGGTCGAATTCAATTTTCTTGTTATCAATTAGGTCTTGGATTTTGTTTTTTAATGCCCAACAATTGTTGGTATCATGTCTGGGGCTGTTTGAGTGGTAGGCACATCTTGCATTGCGATTGTATTTTGGTGAGGATGTATTGAGATTTTGTGGAGGAACTCTTAGTGAAATGAGCTCAGCTTTCAGTAAATGTTGTAGGGCTTGTGGTAAGGACACCCCAATCTTAGTGTATTGTCTTAGTGGAGCATTCGACCTTTGCTGATTAGCTCGTTGTTGTGGTTGTTGAGTAGAAGTTGGATTGGAGATTAGAACTGCACTTACTGTCCGAGGATGGTCTTTCCTAGCATGACTCCTTGACCCATATACAACATTAGTCTCTTTTTTACCAATAAATGGCTTTTTCACAGCATTTGAGGTGGAGGCCATGGGTATCTTCCCGCTTTTAATCCCGCTTTCAACCTTCTCACCAGTAAAGATCAAATCAGTGAATCCGGATGATGAACTTCCAATTAATAAGTTGAAAAATGGTCCAGTCAATGTTCCCATAAACATGTCTACCAACTCTCTATCAGTTAAAGGTGGTTGCACCCTGTCAGCCACGTCTCTCTATTTTCGAGCATATTCTTTGAAGCCCTCGTTTGAACCCATGGTCGTTCCTTGTAATTGAACCCTTGTTGGTGAAAGATCAATGCTAGATTGATATTGGCGGTAAAAGGCAGTGGCCAAATCCTCCCAAGTATGGATGTTAGTCCCTTCCAATTGGTAAAACCACTCCAACTGCGTCCCAGCTAGACTTTCTTGAAAAAAGTGCACCCACAATTTCTTATCAGTGGTATGCGGCTGAATTTTGCGGACGTAAGATCTTAGGTGAAGCTTCGGACATGAGACACCATCGTACTTGGAAAAAACGGGGATCTTGAATTTGTGGGGAATGACTACCCCAGGAACCAAACCCATGTCACCAAAGTCCAAGCTAGACACAACTTGGATTTCTACAACCTTCAATCTGTCTTCTAGTTTCTTATACTTGTCATCATCCGGTGGATATTGCTCGTCAAGTTAATCCTCATCTTCAGAGATTTGATTGTTTCCACCCCCAGCACGGGTTCTCCTAGCATCTTCATCTTGATTCTCATCCTTCTCGGAGGAGTCTTCTTCAACTTGAACTTGTTTGACGGGGCCTTTGAATCTCTTCCCCATGTTGATTACATCTTTCTTCTTGGTCTTCTTCTTCGTGACAAGAAGTGTCATCATTTCTTGATGCCCCTTTGCTAAGTTGAGTAGAGTTTCTTGAAACTGAGAGTTTTGAGTCTACAGATCCTTCACAGTTTGCTCGAGATCCATCTTATACTGAAATAAACAGTAGAAAGATGAGGAAACTTGTATCAAAAAACCTGCTTATGATATGATGCATGTTATGCGTATGCAATATTTTCAAGGACATTTAAGATTTAAATCTGCTTAAACAAAGAGGAAATAAAACATTAATTGTATTAATAAATTCAAAGGTTACAAACGCCTCTTGGGATTACAACAGAAGAAACAAAAAGACAAAATAAACTCCTAAAACTAAAGGCTCAGGTTTTCCACTGACACATCCTCTTTGGTGCAATGTAAGCATTCAGGCTTCTCTCCTTGTAAAGTTTCCTTGTGAGATCCAACACCTTCCTCTCGCTTGCATAAAATTGAGTTTCAAAGGTGTCTCTCTCTCCCTTGATTTGAATCCACAATCTTTGCAATTCCTCGAGAGTAGTAGGCATTCTAGGATGAAGAATGGTGTAAGGAACATCTCCTTCGGTAATAGGCTCCATAATGATTGGTAGGATGGCCACATATGACACCATAAGGTTTTAAGCGCGAGCTCGCAACCACTTGAGATAAGGTTCCAAAGGAATGGAGTTTTTATGCCCCAAAGTTTTGCTATCAACCTTATTTACCATTCCCCAAGCTCGTACAAATCTTTGACGATAACCTTGGACATCGTTCTCATAGTTAAACATAATACCTTGGATAAGCGCCTCATGAGGACCATCCCTCTGAGCATAACCAAACTGTGTTAGAGCCAAGCAAGGTTTATAAGTTATACCTCCCCTAATGCCAAGGAGGGGGACATTAGGGAATTCCCCACAATGGTCAATAAAGGAAAAATCCTCTAAAGATTGAGAACACCAATGAATATCTAAATGTGAGAGTGACATCAACCTTTGAGACCACTTCATGCCTTATTTATTTTTTAAAAATGATCGAGGAAGGTGTGAAATAAACCACCTAGACAGTAATGAAGTGCAACACATAAGAATCCCTCTTCTCTTCATGGTACGGGCGTGAAGAGAATACAAAATGTCTCCGAGTAAGGTAGGCAACGGGTTACAAGATAAGAAGATTCTGATTGCATTTACATCTATAAGTTGGTATGGATTAGGGAACAATACCATCCCATAGATCAGAAGAGCCAAAACTTCTTCAAAATATTGCAAATCCAAAGCATCCTAAAATAGTTGAGCCTTCTCAAACAAAAACTTGGCTATAAAACCCTTAACACCGCTTCTAGTTTCCCAATTAGCCATAATGTCGAACTGTTGCAAATGTAAGGCTAGAGCAATCTCCTCAGGTCTTGGGTTTTTCTCAATACCGGTGAAAGGTATTTGATCAAGAATAAGTACTCCCAACAGTTTAGAGAACTCTTCCATGGTAGGAACTAATTGGTAATTAGGAAATGTGAAACAGTGGTGTATAGGATCAAAGAATTGAAAAAGCACATGTACCAAGTCCTCTTCAAAGTTTGAGGTAAACAATTTGAGGAGTCGACCATACTTCTTGGTGAACAGAGAATTCTCGGGAACCCTTGATGCTAACTCTTTGAGTTGAGGAGGCACTTTCCCAAGGTTGATTCAGATGGTATTTCTACGAGCGGAAGCCATATCTTACAAAACAGAACAAAGATAAATCTCCAGGTCCTTGAAACAGTTAGTGCAAATGCTATGGCATGATGTCATGATGTTATGTACAAATAAACATATACAAGAAAAACAAACAAGTCCTTAGGTTTAGGCTTGCATGGAGTTCATAGGTAAGTACCCTCTTAAAGTTTAGTTGGTTTAACCTGTCCTAGAAAGTAATCAGATTCTAGGGCATCTCAATATCATTGATCTTTCTTCATCGGACATTGTTTCAGCGCAAGCCTCTGTTTTGGTGACCAAAATATCCCGAAAATCTGATCTCAATGAGCGTAGTATCGAGTATCAACCAAATTTAGACTGCACCAAATTTGGCTACCTCACTACTTCCTTATGGCCAAGTTGTTAAACTAAAGGTTCTATGGTCAGTTAGTGCTTCATGACACCACACAACGACCCTGTATTCTCCTCGAATCGCCATAAGGGATACTGGTACCAACAAATGTGTCACACTAACGTAGCTATTGTCTCAACCATATTGGTTTACACCGTACAATCTTCATAATCTTTGCTACTTACCTAATGATGTTCCAAGATCCGGGTAGAGGATCTATTCAAAACCCAAACATGGACCCAAAATATAAAGAAAACATATCAAACAAATGAAAGCATTTAAATGTGATATAGTCTCTAAGGTAACCCCACTTTTAAGTTTTTCCCCACCAGAGTCGCCAATTCTGTAATACGGTGGGAGAACAAACTTGGGTGTTTTGTGTTTTATCGCAATTGTTGTGGATAGCAAGAGTCGCCACTGACTTTTCTTTTATCCAATAAAGGAAAGGGTGAAAAGAACAGGAAAGACCTTTTGAGAATTTTCTTAAGTTCGGAGGGTAGGTTATGAAAAGGGAAGGTGTTAGCACCCTTTTCATCCGTAGTTATCTACGGGCTCTTAGTTGCTAGCTCACTTTGAAATACTTTATGGAATGTGTTTGTGATTTGTTTTTGAAAGTATTTTTGAAAATTGCCTTTGTTTAGGCGAACTTTGTAATGATTCTCGTCTCTATAAGAATGTATACAAAATGTTGACTTTTGAAAGTATTTCATTAAAGTGTTGGTGTATTTGAAATATGTTTTGAAATGTTGTGAGCAAGCAACTACAAACATTCTACCTACTCAAAAATTCTTTGTTCTTTTCCTCCTCCTTTAGATAGTGTTGTCTTACTATAAGTTAGTAAGAAACCATATCATTAGATGTGAAGGGACAGGCGTGCCTCATCGTACAGTCATAAAAGGCAACATTGTAGGATACCTTAGCAACTTATCTTAATGGTATAATATCGTTTACCGAAGGCAACACCGAAGGGTCATCGAGGGACTACAATCTTGTATTCGAGGGTCATTACTAAAGTATCCCGCGTTCGAGGGATATGACTGTTTTAATTCGAGGCAATAAGTGTGGGTTCCCCTAGAGGTGTAAGTGTGCAAAGTGTATTGTTTTCATGCATTTGTCTTTATTTTAGGGTTGTCTACTTGTTGATTTTAAATCTTGCGATACAAACCCTAATTACTAGAAATAATATTGAAAGCGATAAATTGTGGAAATTAAAAGTCTTACGCTATTACATCACTTTAGGGGATGGGGATTTACAAATTACAAATAGGGATGAAAGCAATTAAAACCTAATTACTATTACAACCATATTGAATAATAGAATGTAAAATGTACAAGAATATAGAGATAGTGCAAAAGAGAAGCAAATTGTTTTTTATGGTTTTGTTATGAAAAGGTTTTTAAAGTTAACCTAATTAAACTAATAAAAAGAAAGAAATTAATTAATTAGTCTAAGTTGATTTAATTGGAAAAGAAAATTAAAATAAAACTAAGTCTAAATTAATTTAATTAAGAAAAGAAATTAAACTAATTAATAAAACAATTTTCCAGGGTTTTATGTTTAAGGAAGTAAAAAATAAGATAGAAATAAAATAAAAGATTAGTCTAAGTATTTAATAAAAAATATATTTTTGTAATTTTTTTAATAATAAATAGTAAGAATAATAATATTAAAATAAAATAAAGGAAAATAAAATAAAATGTAAATTATAAGCCGGGGGGGGGGGGGGGGGGGTCTGAAAAGTAATGGGAGGTTAGTAAGTGAAAAAAAAAATTCTTTGTGTTGGGCCCATAAATGATTCTTCATCATCATTTTTGAATTTGTAACTTTCTCATTTCTCAACCATTTCAGAAATTGCAAACATCAAACTTGTTCGAAATTTCACTACGATTTCAAATATGTAAACTAATTAATCTAACTCTCAAAGATGAACACGAATTTTATTGGTACCAAATTCTGACCTAAATATTTCAGAAAGTTTAAACTTGAAATTCACACTACTCAGGCAATATAAATGAAAACTAAGGACATGGTTAGCTTCAGGACTATGATGTCTACATTTTTTATTCACAAATGAACCACTAATGATGCTTGTATGAAAAATTCAAAGTTAAGAAAGCTTACCTTGAAACTGAAATCCGTGTTTTGATTTAGAGCAGTTTTCAAGGTATTGTGCTAATCAGAATAGCTTCAATGAACCTCCAGGAAGCTAATTCAATGCTTAGTTTTGATTGAGAGTGGTTGTATTGTCTTGGAGAAGTTAAGTTGCAGGTGGCTGTTTTTGAGCTTGGAAGGTGATGAAGATGGAGTTATAGTTGTGGAACAAGGGCATGGATGAACTATATTTGATGTATGGAAGCTTAAAAATTGGTTTAGAGAGGAAACACATGAGGGAAATGTGAGTTTGAGGTGCAAGGTCAGAATCGACACAAAAATGGAGTTTGTGTGCAATTTCTGGCTAGAGGGAGTTTGGGAGAGTTTCATGGGTTGTGAAATTGTGTTCTAGGTTTGTAAACAATGCTTCAATTTATAGGAAAAGGTTTGAGAGCTTGAGGTGATCAGAAGTACAAGATCATATGTTTTGGTTCCTTGACTTGTTTTTGAAGAAAGTTTGACAAGCATTGTTCCAAGGCATGATACAAAGCTATCTAGAGTGTTTACAAGCTTTAAACATGTTTATCTGACTCTGTATGTTGAGTGTGTTCTGAACAAACAAGTTAGAGGCTCAAGACAAGTTGACTTTGTGATTAAAGCAACTTTTCAAGAATAACAATGGTGTCTTTCTTCCCAAAGTGGCAATGTAGCTTAGAAAATGGCTCAATTGCTTGGAAAATGGCTCAATATGTTGTGTAAACATTAAGTTATGGAGTGAAATGTAAGTTAGAAGCCTACAAAGTGAGATTATGCAGCATAGGTTTGAGATTTGGTTGAATGTTCATCACCAAAATGACCTAAAAATTAAGAATGAAATCTCAACTTCTTCTCTTTGATTCTATTTGCTCAAGCATGATCTCTTCAAGTTCTTTGACATTATAGAAAGCTCGAAACATTATCTACAACCTTCATGTATACCATTTTGGCTAAATCTTCTTGGAGCTTGGTGAAAATTGGCCAAGAAGTTAGGTCAAAATCCTGATCAAATTGATCAAAATTTTCACTAAGTGTTTTAGAAATAAGTGCATGACTTCATGAATTTATAACTCAAAATCCAACCACTTATAGGGCTTGATCAGTAAATAAAAATTGTACATCTCATAAAGATATACAACTTTCATGTTGAAAGTTTTCTTTGAATCATCTTGCATCTTGGTGAAAAATTGGCATGTAGTGAAATTATCATGTACAAAAACACTTAGAAAAATTTCTAAGTCTTGAAAAGTTTGACTTTTGAAATTGAATTTTGAATTTCTTGATTTATTGATGATAAAACTTTATATTTTTAATGTCTTGATGAATTGTGATCTTTGAAAACAACTCTTGATCAAAAAGTCAAAGTTTGACTTTTTGTGCATCAGTTGACTTTTCATCAGTTGACCCAAAATTCAACTATCAATCCATTGATTTTGAAAGATGATTTGAGCCATGAGATTAGGTCAACATGTTATATTTTAATCATTGATATTATGCTTTAATCTATTGGATCATGTATTAGGTCAAAAATCAGTGGTCAGTCAATTACAGTCAAAACCCTAATTTTGACCATTTTCCCCTTTTGGTAAATTGAGTGCTTTTCTTGAGGGTTTGTGATAAATACTTGATCAAATGATGAAAAGGACTTTAAAATGTTTATGTTGGCCAAAAATCATGAAGTTTGACTAAAGGTTGACCATAATTGAATTTTTACCCAATACAATTAGTTTTCAGTCATCTGAGCAATTGATTGAGCAAATTTGTGATTCAAAACTTGAAACTTGGAAAGAGCACTCTTGGAGACATATAATGATCCATGAAGATCATTTTAGGAATAAGTGTTTAGGAGGTGGTTTGACCTAGTCAACACTTGTGCAAACTTGAGCCATTAGAGATCTTGTGAGAAATGTCTTGAGAAAAGAGAGGGTAAATTTTGCGGTACAACACCATTTTTTGGCGAATGTTGGGTCTTATGTCTATAAATTGGATGACATGTCCCAGGAAGAAACATATATGAATATAAAATTGGCATCCTTTTTAAAGATTTGGGTTACGTTGACGGTGTCTTCCTTCGAGGGTGACACCAAGGAAACAAAAGAAATGGTTCGTAGAGATGCACTTGTTAGTGGAAGTTACTTAAAATAAGGATATGAATGTCATTTTTTGTAAGTAATGTGAGAGACTTCCTCCTTTATTTAGTCCTGCTTCGATGAATATTATTTATTTATCCTTAATCAATCTTTAAACTGCATGTTAGATAAAGTTTATAACACGACTCTATAGACAAAGAGGACGCCTAGGGTTACCCCTACCTACAATTGCTAATTCAAGACAAGCTTCAGGGAGAAACCTCCATATGCGGTCCTTAACTAGTCTGGTTGTAGTTACCCTTCCTGTTCTGGTCCAAATGGAAGTTCATGACTCTTTAGATCAAGTCGTGGTAGAAAGTGCTATACGTTCATTATCATTCTAACTGGAATGAGTCATGTCACTAGGCCTATAATTAGGGTGACTCATGGGGAAGTTTGTTTGTCCCACATCAGATGCTAGAGCAAGACTTATGAGGGTTTGGTACTAGTGTTTGCTCAATGCCTAACACAGGCAAATTGTTTCATTCACTTTTGGTCCATCCTAGTTCGCAAACGACTAGAAAGGTTTGATTCTCTATTTATAAGGAAAATTAAATGTATTTTTCCAGAAAGGATGAGTTCTTTATTCAAGAGGAGTTGGCTAAGTGGGCATACTAGACTCACCAGGTGTCGACTCTCTCGACCTTTAGTGATTATGAAATTAGAGATGTTTTCTTTCTCGGCTGTCTTCAGAAGGATAAAAAAATGCTTCAAGAACATGCCAACGCTTTTACTATCGAGTGAGATCGCTACCTCGATGAGCTTACCTAAACGAATGGTTTGTTGAGAGAAATATGGACTGAAGTTTGTAATCTTTGATACCCTTACTTATTGGCTAAGAGGGTGTAATATTTTATCCTACAGGCAAATAAGAAACATGAATATTTATCGTACGCCAGGTTGGTATTATCCATAACTGAGGTCACTCTTGTAGAGGAAAACCAAAACTTAGAATCTTCTCGTAAGAGAGTGAATGGCTTGGAGATGTCTCCAAATGAAGCTCGATAAGGTTAGAAAAAGCAGACGACGGTCTTTGGGAGATGAGTCATGAAAACTATGAGAGATCCAAAAAGTATGCAAAGTTTATGGAAGACATTTTCTCAATTATGCAAGTTTATATTGAAAATTCTCTAATTCAAGTGGAATTCTTTTATCCCATGGTGTGTATTTATCGAGAGCAAGTCGTTTCTGATCAAGAGATGGTGGATAGAAAATATGTTGTAGCTGATTTGTGGCTATCCTTTATTGTAATAAAGAAGAGAGTTTAGTGAAAATTTATTCATTCAATTTAAAATTCAGGGTATTACATGCATATACTATAAAGGAAAATTTAACCAAGAGACGTAATCGCTGCTTATTCTCCTTCAAATATGCTTATACGACATTATCCACCACACCTTGGGTTTTACTTGAGTTTTCCTCTACATCGTTCGAGTCATAATCATTTGCATCCCTCGTGTCGGGATCCCAAGTATTTTCTTTTGGGAGTTTGATTGTCATTCCTACAAACTGTTTGATGAGGGGGAACGCTAATCTCAATTGCATATTCCTTGTATTCCATCTTACGGTTGTGTTGTAAGGATTTATGTATGCTTTGTGCTCTAGATATGTCGACACAATTTATAACCGACTCAATGTGAACATTGTGATACTTTAAATTGAAATGGACCGGAGAGGCTATTGTGCCCAACATTATCGTGAAGGGATTTCCTAGGATGTAGTAGTAGATGCTCCTACAGGGAATCATAAGGAATTATTATGGACCTATGTGCTTGCAGGTACTATCAAGGTGGTCCAAAATGGAGCAGTTTTTTATATCAAAGTTGTAATCAACATTTTGGATTTGATGATGACAACACCTAATATCCAACAATATCTAGTGAAGTCCTCATCTTTTAAAGATAACTTAAGAGGTTGAAGATACTCCCAGTACCAAGATGGTTTAGCAAGTTTCCTTTTGAAGATACTCTTGTTCAGATGACTTGAAGTCTTACCTCTAAAATCAAGTTATCTCTTTGAATTTAACTCTCATCCAACAATGTTCAAGTGAAAAATTATGTTTCAAAATTCTCTAGTGGTTTGGTCTCTCAAATATCTAATGATGGTAATCAACTTGAAGACATCTAAAAACTCATCAAGATAGAAGCTTCATGTTCTTGTAAGATAATGATGCCAAGGATTGTATCTTCAGATTTGTGAAAGAGAGAAAGTGTGAAAGCATGTTTGTTTGTATCTGTCTAAGTGACTAGAGTTTTGAAAAGGCATGAAGGTATCTATGGAGTTACTAGGAAAAATCACACATACACACACTTAAAACCCCTGAGTATCCTCTCTTAATTTGTTAAAACCACATAAAAAGGATTATGGAACTGTTTGATTAAGTATAAGCACTTTTTACAAAGAATAACCCATTAGCCCTAGTGCTATGATCAATTATTTCAATTTGTAATTCCTATAATCGATTGAGGTAATATCTTAATGGTTGACTATGACAAGAAATCAAAACATTCCATTTTGAGGTGTAATAATCTATTAGGCTAGTCGATTATGATGCTTATATGGCCCATGGGTTATTTCCTAATTTAAACCACACATGTCCTGTAAATAGAGGGCTCCTATATCATTTTAAATAACTCATAAAAATGATCTCTGATCCTACTTTATCACTCTCCCACCTTTTTCTACAAATCTCTCTTTTTCCCACTTAAACTTTTCATTAATGCTTTGAGAGTGTTCTTGTGCTTAGTGAGGATCTTTGCTCTGAGAGAAGCACATATTTGGAACTTAATCAAGAGTGTATTATCTCTTGAGTAAAGTATCTTTTGTAAGAGTTTGTTTAGTTGTAAACTAAACCATTAAAAGCTTTTGTTTGGTTTGGGATTGTCTTAAGAAGTCTCCATTTGGTTTGTTAGTTTCACCTGCTACAAAAGCTCTCAATTTGTTCATGAAGATTAGCTAGCAAAATATCCACTAAGGTTTTTGAGCTCATCCCGTGTAAAAGCTCTGTTTGGTTCCAATATCAGATCGTGTAAAATCTCATGTAAGATTATTGAGCTAAGCCAATATATAAGTTTTTCAGGTTTTGAGATTAACTTGTACAAAATCTCAACAAAAAAGGTTCAGAGATTAGCTTGTGTAAAATCTCCCACAAGGTTTGTTAGCTCAGTCCGGTGTAAAAGTTCCATTTGGTTAGGTGGTTATATTAATTAAAACATTATCTCGGTTCAGAGGTCAAACCATACAAAATCTCAGTTTAATTTGGAGGATAACCAGACAAAACTCCAAGCTTGGTTATAAAAAACTCATACAAGATAATTGGAAACTCTCAAGAAGAAGTTCTTAGGGAAAGGATCAGGTCACCTTCATTTAGACCGAACCTCTATTATTTTCTAGTGTCTTTATCTTTCCCTAATCTCTTTTTATTTTCAATTATTTTCTTCCCTCTATTTTTCCATTTGATTATGTATTCTGCTGCTTATTTCTTTGATTGTTTTACAAACAATTTTAAACTCTAACTTTCTCAAATATTTTGTTTTTAATCAATGATTTTCAAACTTAAACAATTCACCCTTCTTGTGTTTTGAGTTACTTGTTCAACAAGTGGCATTAGAGCTAACTCATGTTTAAGGATTAATTATCTCAGGAGGATGATGACTTCAAACATTTCCTCTAACATATAGGACTATCCTAAATACACCTACATCGTTCAATGCTGATAGTTTTGATTTATGGAAAGCTAAATTTAAAATTTTCATTGAACGTATTAACTATGAATTGTAAAAAACCATAATTAATGGTCTGTTTATCCCTACCCACTATGCTAATGGTGAAGTAGTAGATAAACTTCCTACTAGGATTAGTTTACATTGTTGAAGTAACATCAACTAAGATTTCACTAACTTCTTGAATGGTTGTTGTTGTACCCCAAAATTTGCCCTCCTCTTTTTCCACAAGAAATCACGGCTTCGGGCTTTTCCTGATTTTTTAGACTGGCTCAAGAATCGGTCAAACAGAGTTTTCTTGTCAGTCAGACAAAATTTAGGGTTGTCATTGATTTTAAAACAGTTCGAGCAGATTGCTTAGGGTTTGGTTGAGTTGGCTCAGGTTTGGAGCAGGCGAACGCTTCTCTAACATTAAGTCAAGAATTAGGGTTTTTGTGCGCGCAGAAAGAATTAAGTCTACAGTGCTTTTCAATTTACTCTGGAATATGGACTGAGGTTTCTGACTGGGAGCTTGCAGTGTTTGATTGAATCATTAAGAGAAAAGACATTTGGGCAGTTGTTGTGATTGACTGTGCATTGCTTTGGATTTTTGAAACGCCGGGTTTATTATTGATTGACCACAGTATTTATTAATTGTTTATTTATTCTAAGTTAGGATAATTGGGATTTATTTCCATTTATTATAATTTAAGAATTTATAAGTAATTAAATAAACAGCTGGAAAAAGAATTAACTGATCAAAATGGATTTTTATTCATCTTTAATTATTTGTTACAATTGTTATTTAAATACAGTATTTATTTACAAAGTATTTATAATAATAATGGTTATAATGATTAAAATTGAAATAAACTATGTCCTAAATTTCCTAATCTTCATTCTTCTATCCAATGATCCCTTGTTGCTCAATTATTTTTCATCTGCAAAACAAAGAAAAAGAAAAAAAAAGTCAAAAGCAGATAAAAGAGACAGACAGTTAATTTAAAAATTCATCATTAAAAGCAACTGGCCGGAATCAGTTTGCCCTCTCTGCAAATCACGAGATTGCTCTCGGTTCACAAAGAGGGATAGAATGTCTTGCAAAAATGTGAAATGCACAAATTCAAATTTTCAAGCATACTGCGTAAATAAAAAAATTGTCAACCAAGTTTCCAAACAGCATGTACAAGTAAAGGCAAACTGAATCACATTTCCAAACTAAGCCAAAAGCTGTCAAAAATTGTCCAAGGTTACCAAAAGATATCAAACTCCAAAAAGCTGTCAATAAAGTACACAAAGTATGCAAGAAACATGGAAAATATGCAGTGGAAAAGGGACAAGTGCAAGCAATGTTCAGAATACATCATATTCCTAGGCCATTTGCTTTTTCAGAAAAGACAAAAATTAAGCAATAAAAGTGCTTTTCTTTAATCTGGAGAGAGAAAGAGAGAGGAAAGCAGCTTACAGTACAACATGCTAGAGGCTAAACAAAAGATATAAACAGGATGTATCAGAGCACATAGAGGAAAGAGACAGAAGGCATACAACAGAAGTGATCACAAAGAGTGAAAACCTCAAGCCTTGCAAACCTGTCCAAGGATTGACCAAGAACGAATATACAAAAAATATAGCACCTCCTGCCCTTAAAAAGACAAAAAGGCCAAGACCCTGAAAATAGATACAAGAACCATCAACATGCATAACATAGAGATCAGAAGCCACACAAAGCCTAATAACTTCCAAGTTCATCAAGCCTCAAAAACAAAAAAACAAAAGCTAATAAACCTGAAGCATCAAACTTCAAGCCAAACCTGTAATCTCAACCAAAACACCATAAACCTTAAACCTGCACAAACCTTAAACCAGACCTGCATAACCCAAGCCTGAAGCCTTCAGTAAAGGCCTCAAACAATACAAACTGTCAAGCCCCAAACTGAAGCCAATGCCTGTAACTTCAAAGCCTAAACCAGTACCAAGCCTGTAAAACAACTGAAGCAACCAAAGCCCTCAGAACTGTGATTCATCACTGGGAAAAAATCATCAAAGCATCTCAGCAAGCCCACAGTGGAAGAGGAAAAAGAGCATACAAGCATACAAAGCAACATATTCAGAATCATGCTAATATCATCAATACTCAGAACCCAAGCATATTCAGAGCAAACATATCATCATCAATTAATCTCAGGGCAAACCATGAGCTAGGCAACAGAAGCAAGCCAACCAAAAGAGGAGGAAAAGGCAACTCAAGCACAACATACCAAATACCAAACGTATCAAGCATATCATAAGGACATCATACATAACCAATACTCAGAAGCAACAGAAGCAAGTAAAAGAGAAGAAGATAAAGAAGTTTGTTTTCAGATAGTCATCATCAAACCCAACAAAAGGAAAAAAATAAAGATACCAGGTGTTCCAGCAAGCTAGCTTCATCATCACCATCCCCTCGCCGTCAAGCCACCGGAAGCACCGCCGTCCTCCTCCATCCCTTCTCCCAAAGGTATAATCTTCTCTTTATTTTCACACATCTCAAACAGAAATAGATAATAAAAATCAATCAGAACTAATAACATATGAGTTGAAACCCCACAAAAAAAAACGTTAAGTCAACGAAGCTAAGACTCATACCTTTCATGTCATCACTGTTTTGCCCAACCTTGAGAAGAGAGAGACGGAGGCAACACTTAGCAACTTGAGGCGAGGAGACAAGCTTTCAGAGTCCATGGCTTGAGAAAGAATGGAGGAAACAAAGTGAAGACGAAGAAGATGAGCGCCGCTTCTGTATCCAAAAAACCCTAGTTCCCAATTGAAACAAACCCTGAAACCCTAAACAAATTGCTGTCCAACGTGCCTGGGCCTTGTCCCACTAACAAGCCTCAAGCCCAATGACTTGGCGCCTGACCCCTCCAATCTAACGTACACCCCCCTGCTGATTCTCTTTCAAAATGTTGTTTTGGGCCAAGGATAAGCGTAAGGCCCACATAACTTCTTTTCTTTTCTATTAACAAAACACTTCTTAATCCTCTCTTAATTTTCATTCATAACTTAACTTTTTTTAATAATAATACTAGAATACATTAATACATAGAACTTAAAACATTTTTTTCTTTTCTTAAAACTATTTTTTATTTAAATGTAAATCTTGTTTAAAACATTTATAAAAAATGTATAAAAAATAGATTTTAGGTTGAATATTCTTTTTTTTAACTAAAACATTTTGTACATAAAAAGATATTAACATAAGACATTAAACTTAAATGTCTTCTTTTTTCTTAAACTTAAAACACATTTCCTTTTCTTTTATTAAATTTTCTTGTTTGTACATATTTAACAAAAAATACAAATCTCCAAAAAGAATAAACACCATACTTAATTTTCCCTTAAGTTAAATATTCCACACTTGTAAATAATCATACACTTACACAAATACATTTACAATACACATTTTATCTTTTTATACATTGATACATTTGCTTGTCCCTTTTTTACATTGCTATTACTTTACATTTGAGATTGCGATTGATTCGATTTGGTTGTAAATTATTTGGATACTACTCTCCTATAAGTCTCATCCCCCATTTGTAAATAATTGTACCCCTATCCCCGGATACTCATTTGTAATAGTTTAGGACTTTAAATTCCCGTAATTTATCGCTTTAGAATTATGCCATGATAGATCTAGGGTTGTATGTAAATAAAATCAAACGCTAGATAACCTAATACAAAAACAAATACATGAAATCAATACACAATTCACACTTGCACCCCTAGGGTAATCCCGCTTGTTGCCTTCCAAAATGGGCCATGCTTGCACGTTGAGTATCTTTGGCAAAACAAAACAATTCAAATGATCATAGTCCCTCGATGACGCTTTCAAAAGTTGCCTAATCAAAATGATCATAGTCCCTTCAAGCAAAATTGCTAAAACACTTGGCATCATTGCATTCATGGTCCATACGATGACCCGCGCCTGTCCCGTTAAACATCCTAACGCAAGATTGTCCACCAAATACAATGGTGGAACAAAATTGTTAAAAAGGGTTAAAACATGAGAAAAACCTTTGAGTACAATAGGGTAGACAAACTCTTAGTTACTTGATCCAACTTGCAAAAACACTTGCCTACTTTTTCAAAACCACACTCCATAAACACTTTCAAAAACAAACTTCCAAAAACATTTGAAACATCTTTTCGAAAAGATACACACCTTTGTATATACTCAAACACGAGTCATTACAACGGTTGCCGAGACGAAGGCGTCTTTTTCAAAAACATTTTCAAAACACACATACACACACCACAATTTCAAGCAATTGAAAATCAAAGGCAAGTGATCTAAAACCAAGTAACTAAGAGCCCATGGATAACCATGGATGAAAAGGGTGCTAATACCTTCCCTTTTCATAATCTACCCTCCGAACCCACGAAACATCTCAAAAGGTTTTTCCTGTGCTTTTTAACCTTTCCTTTAGGATAAAATAAAAAGTCGGTGGCGACTCTTGCTAAACCGAACAAGTGCGAATACAAACGCCAACCACAAGTCAGTTCTCCCACCGTATCACAGAACTGGCGACTCTGCTGGGGATAGAATTTAAAAGTGGGGTTACCTTAGGGTTTTAGATCACCCTCTTGCATGATTAATTGTTTGCTTTGATTGCTTTACCTTTGCGGTTCTCTTGTTTGGGCTTGAAATCCTACACCCGAATTTGGGAAACATTCATAGATAGCAATACGTTGTGGAAACTGTGCGGGGTATACCGACACGGTTGAAGCAATAACTATATTAGTGCGACATATTTGTGAGTACCAGTAACCCTTGAGTTCAATCAAGGAGAGTACGGGGCCGCTGAGTGATGTCACTAAGAACTAATGACCTAGAACCTTACTTGACCATCTTGGCCTTTTATTAGGAGTAGTGAGATGACCGGCTTTGGTGCAGTCCGAAGTTGGTAGATACTCGATACTACACTCATTGAGGGTTGTTTCCTTGGAATATTTTGGTCGCCAGTTAAGTGGCTAAACCAAAACAATGAACATGGAAAGCAATCCAATGATATTGAGATCCTTAGAACCCGTTTACTATTTATAGGACATGATTTTAAGCCAACTACACTCAAGAGGGTACTTACCTATGAAACCCCATGCAAGCCTAAAACTAGGGTTTTGTGTGATTTGCTTGTACATGTGTTTTGCATACATCATAAACATCATAAAGCATCATATGCATCCGCTAACCATTTCAAGGGTTTGGATCTTCACCTTTGTTCTTGTTTTGTAGGTCATGGAAATTCCTCGCAGGAAAACTATCCAAGTCAACCTTGTGAGGATCCCTCCTCAACTCAAAGAGCTCACATCCAGAATTCCCGAAAGCTCTCCCTTAAGTGAAAGACATGGTAGACTGCTCAGCCTAGTCAACACCAACCTTGAAGAGGACATGATGAAGGTTTTGTTCCAGTTCTTTGACCCCCTTCACCACTGTTTCACATTCCCCGACTACCAATTGGTGCCTACTTTGGAGGAATTTTCTCAACTCCTGAGAGTTCCTATTCTTAATCAACTACCTTTCAACGGTACGGAAAAAGAACCAAAGCCTGAAGATGTTGCTCAAGCACTACACTTGCAACCATCTGACATCAAGGGGCATTGGGAAACTAGAAGCGGTGTCAAAGGCTTCTTGGCAAAATTATTGTTTGAGAAGGCACAAGAGTGTTGGAATTCCTTGGATCTACAAGCCTTTGAAGAGATTGTGGCACTCCTCATTTATGGGTTGGTCTTGTTCCCAAATCCTGACCAGCTTATAGATATCAACGCCGTCAAGATCTTCTTATCCAGGAATCCAATACCAATATTGCTTGGGGACATCCTCCACTCATTTTACACACGAACAATGAGAAAGAGAGGTGTTCTCATGTGCTGTACTCCTCTTCTTGCAAGGTGGTTTATTTCGCACCTTCCACAATCTGTTTTGAAGAATGACCAAGGCTTTAGGTGGTCACAACGGTTGATGACCCTCACACACTCTGATGTACATTGGTGTTCTCGGTCCAGAGAAAATGTCATCATCGTCGATCATTGTGGAGAGTTCCCTAATGTTCCATTGCTTGGCATTAGAGGGGGCATTACCTACAACCCTTGTCTGGCTTTGAGATAGTTTGGATATGCACGGAGGGATGGCCCTCATGACATGCTGATTCCTGACCTAGTTTTTGACTTCGACAACGATGCGCAAGGACTTCACCAAAGATTCATCAGAGCTTGGAGGATGCCTAACAAGGTAGACAACAAGACACTAGGGCACAAGAATTCCATCCCTCTTGAGCCTTATCTCAAGTGGGTACGAACCCGAGCCCAGAGTATAATGATGCCTTACCCTCATATTCTCCCTGTGATTAAAGAGCCCGTTAAGGAAGGTGAGGTTCCCTACACCATCTTATATCCTGACATGCCAACGTCATGGGAGGAGATGCAGAAGAGTTGGATCCAACTCAAGGAAGAAAGGGATACTTTTGAAGCCAGCTTCTACGCCAGTGAGAAGAAGGTTTTGGAGCTTACCCGCCGAATCCATGAGGAAGAGACCCTCAACACCTACATCGCGCCAAAAAGGATGTGCAACGTCTTTTTACCATGAGAAGTTTTTGTAATATTTGGCCCATGGGGCATTTATGTACTAACAAAATTTCTTCTTATTAATATGACGTGTGTTCTTTTTGTCTGCAACAATTGTGAATTTCTAAATCCTTGAATGCATTTCATAAATAAACATATCATTCATCATGTGCATAAGCAGGTCTCCACACCAGGTTTCCTTATCTTTCTGCTGTTTATTTCAGTAAGATGGATCTCGAACAGACGGTCAAAGATTTGCAGTCTCAAAACTCACAGTTTCAACATCTCCTGATGACCTTGGCAAAGGGTCAGGAGGATCTAAAAGCCCTGCTTGGGAACAAAGAGCAAGTGAAAAAGAAGAAGAAAAGAGTCGGGGTGGCTACCCTGGGAAGAAGGTTTGAGGGTGAAGCCAGAAGAGTTCTTGAATTTCCCCCTACATCTGAAGAAGGAACTAGTAAAGGAAAAGGGGCTGCGGTACCTTCTGAATCCGAAGCTGAAGAGGAAGAGGCTGAAGAAGATGAAGACTACTCAGAACAACAATACCCGCCGGCCGATGACAAATACAAGAGTTTGGAGGACAGGTTAGCAGCCATGGAGCTGCAGAGAGTTCCCGGTTTAGATTTCAAAGATTTGGGATTAATTGCTGGAATTGTGATCCCCCCGAAGTTTAAAGTGCCAGTTTTTGCAAGATATGATGGGCTGTCTTGCCCGAAAATGCACCTAAGATCGTATGTTCGAAGAATCCAACCTCACACATCTGACAGAAACCTTTGGGTACATTTCTTTCAGGATAGCCTGTCTGGCACACAGCTGGATTGGTTCTACAATCTTGAGAGATCAGAGGTACATAGTTGGGAGGATTTGGCAGCTGCTTTTTATCGCCAATATCAGTATAACTCTGACCTGGCACCAACCCGTACTCAGCTACAGAGTATGGGGATGGCCTCAGGTGAGGGATTCAAGGAATATGCCCAAAAGTGGCATGATCTGGCCGGGAGAGTGCAGCCACCTCTTTCTGATAGAGAGCTTGTTGATATGTTCCTGGGGACCCTGTCTGGTCCATTCTTTAACCACCTGATCGGTAGCTCTTCCGCAGGGTTTACCGAATTAATTCTGACTGGCGAGCGGATAGAAGCCGGCATCAAGAATGGGAAGATTCAGAAGGATGCCTCTGCATCTACAACTGTTAAGAAATCATTTCCGGCGAAGAAGGAAACGACTGTTGTGTATTCTCAGAGAGGAGCAGGAAGAAATGAGCACCGGCCGACCGTGGGGGCCGTGATGATCCAAAATCCATCAAACGATCAGCCTCGCAATAACCAGTCCAGACCTAAACAGCAATGGGGAGAACGGTCACCACGGCAGTTTACCCGCATCAATATGACACCTACGCAAGTTCTTCCACATCTGTTGAAATTGAATCTCACCAAGATTAGGGAAGCGCCGAAGATTGTGAATACTGCTTCACCGCACTATCATCCCAATGCTAAATGCGCCTACCATTCCGATAGCGTCGGACATGACACAAACAATTGTTGGGCGCTAAAAAATAAAATTCAAGACTTGATAGATGCAAAAGAGGTTGAGTTCGATGCTCCAGAGAAGCCAAACGTGATATCTGCTCCGATGCCGAAACATGGTCGAAATGTCCATGCTATTGAAGAAGATCTGTATGTGTCTGATGTCAGTGACCTGATGACTCCGCTGTTAACCATCAAGTTAAATCTGCTAAGAGCCGGGATTTTCCCGGGATGCAAAGAAGACTGCTACTGTTGTTACTCTCTACCATTTGACTGCCCATTACTGAAGAAAGGCATCCAAGGCCTGATGGACAGTCAACAAATTCTATTTGAGAAGATTCCTGCTATTCCAACCCCTACTGAATATGTTTCAATTATCACCATTTCCGCCAATCTTTCCAAGGCCGTCAGAAAGCCTGTTAAGATTACATCAGCTACAAAGATTGTTCCCTTGAAAATAACTATGCCTGGGCCTATCCCCTACAGTTCTGACAAGTCAATACCATGGAATTACGATGGAGAAATCTACTACCATGGTATTAAACAAGTTGAAGTAACCGAAGGAAGCTCTGATGAAGAAGATGCCAGTATTGGAAACATTGCTGGTACAAGCAAGATCACCCGAAGTGGGAGAATATTTTCTCCAGAGATTTCCCCCCCAAAGGCAATCTTTGGACCCTCAGCTGCTGCCAAAGTTAATCCTGCACCAATAAAACTTTCCGCCGAAACTCCGTTGATTGAAGAAACTGTTATTCCCGTTGTTGTCCCTCCTACTTCTGCTGATAAAGGTAAAGGGACCCAGGATGAGCTCGTCAGGACGAGGGCTCAACCTTTGGCCATCCCAGAGACCTCTAAGAAAGAGATGGAGGAGATCCTGAAGATAATTAAAAAGAGTGATTATGACGTGGTAGAGCAACTGGGGAAAACCCCCTCGAAGATCTCCATGTTAGCATTACTGCTTTGCTCTGAGGCGCACGCCAAAGCATTGATCAAATTCCTGAAGACAACCCATGTACCCTAGGAATCCTCTGCAGACCAATTCCAAGATTGTGTGGCCAGCCTTACCGCAGACAACGGTTTAGGTTTCTCTGATGCTGACCTGACCTCAAAAGGAAGAAAACACAACGACGCATTACATGTGTCGGTAGAATGCCAAGGAACTACTCTGGCCCATGTTCTGGTCGACACTGGTTCTTCTCTGAACGTGCTGCCTAAGAAGGCTCTCGACCGATTAGACTGTGAAGGCTTGGAGTTAAGGCCAAGTAATATCATTGTAAGGGCATTTGACGGGTCAAAGAGAATGGTACACGGGGAGGTGGACATTCCCATTAAGGTTGGCACAGAAGTGTTCCCCTCAACTTTCTATGTGATGGACATCTGTCCGTCATACTCTTGCTTACTGGGAAGGCCATGGATACATAACGCTGGGGCGGTTACCTCCTCCTTACATCAAATGTTGAAGTACCCTGTCAAAGGAAAGATCATAACCGTGTACGGTGAAGAGGAATATATGATCAGCCACTTGAACTCCTTTCGGTATGTAGAGGTGGAAGGAGAATTCATTGAAACACCGTTCCAGCACTTCGAGGAAGTCTCTCCTGAAGTGGCAGTAGAAAAAGTGGTAGCCGAGGTACCAAAGCAGATGGCCAGGATGGCATCTCTAAAAGACGCGAAAGCTGCGATGAAGGAAGGGAAGAGCTCAACATGGGGTCAGTTGCCCGATATTCCCCCTCAAAACAAATAAGTTTGGGTTAGGTTTCACTGCTGCGGGGCAGAAAGCTATGCGCCGCTCAAAGGTTGAAAGAACGCCCATCAAGATTTCTCCTTATGGAATCAACGCTTTGGAGGGTGAAGACAAAGAGGCCAACATTGAAGGTTGGATCTACCCAACCATCGAAGGAGGACTACGCAACTGGGAGGCAAAAGACTTTGTCCCCATTACTTTTATTAATCAGTAATTTTCTGTCAAACATTTCCTATTTATTTGTAATGATTACTTTTGAACAATCCGTACACTACTTTTTCACCTCATGCCTCGCCCGGGGCATGTAGGTCCATTTGTAAGGGTTTTGATTATCTTCATATCCATATGCCATGTTTAATGATTCATTGGACGTTTTTCATTGATAAACTGCTGTGTTCATTTTCTTTCCTTTTTGCATTTTTGTTTGTTTAAGGATGGCTATCCCTTACACACACCCACATTCACAAATGCAGGTACCCATCCACTCTGGATTCTATGGGTGACTATTCTGCTATGTCCTTCAATAACTCTGAAGATCTGGTCAATCAGGCTGAGTATGAAGATGACGAAGATTGTGAAGTACCGGGAGAGCTAGCCAGACTTCTACAATAAGAAGAAAGGGCCATCTTGCCTCACGAAGAGTTGTTGGAAACTGTCAACTTAGGAACAGAGGAAGACCGGAAGGAAGTACAAGTGGGTGCCAATCTGGAGCCAAGTGTCAAGGAACGCTTGATACAGCTGTTAAATGAATACGTTGAAATCTTCGCCTGGTCTTATGAAGACATGCCGGGTTTAGACACAGATATAGTGGTTCACCGTCTCCCTACAAGAGAGTATTGTCCACTGATCAAGCAAAAGGTCCGCCGAATGAGGCCCAACATGTCTGAGAAGATTAAAGCAGAAGTAATGAAGCAATTCAACGCGGGCTTTCTGGCTGTTACATCCTATCCGCAATGGGTTGCTAACATCGTGCCAGTACCTAAAAAAGACGGCAAGGTCAGAATGTTTGTGGACTACCGGGATTTGAATAGGGCTAGCCTTAAAGATGATTTTCCGCTACCCCATATCGACATTTTGATTGACAACACAGCTCAGCACAAAGTGTTTTCCTTCATGGATGGCTTCTCGGGCTACAACCAAATTAAAATGGCCCCCGAGGACATGGAGAAAACAACCTTTGTTACACAATGGGGTACTTTCTGTTACAAGGTGATGCCGTTCGGACTGAAGAACGCAGGGGCAACTTATCAACGCGCCATGGTAGCTTTATTTCATGATATGATACATCATGAAATCGAAGTCTACATAGACGACATGATAGCTCGATCACAAACAGAGGAGGAACACCATGAGCATTTGCAGAAGCTGTTTGCCAGATTGAAAGAATACAAACTCAGACTGAATCCAAGTAAGTGTACTTTTGGAGTTAGGTTTGGTAAACTTCTAGGGTTCATTGTCAGTAACAAAGGCATTGAAGTCGATCCAACAAAGGTGAAAGCAATACAAGAGATGCCTGCTCCCTGTACTGAAAAAGAGGTTAGAGGGTTCTTGGGGCGCTTAAACTATATTGCCAGATTCATCTCTCATCTGACTTCTACCTGTGAGCCAATTTTCAAACTATTAAAGAAAGATCAGGTAGTTGAATGGAACGACGATTGCCAAGCTGCTTTTGATAAGATCAAGGAGTATTTGCTAGAACCTCCTATTCTGATGCCACCCGTCGAGGGAAGACCATTGATCATGTACCTGACCGTCTTAGATAACTCAATGGGGTGTGTTTTGGGCCAGCATGACGAGTCTGGTCGAAAAGAGCATGCTATTTATTACCTTAGCAAAATGTTTACCGACTGTGAGACTCGCTACTCACTGCTCGGGAAAACTTGCTGCGCTTTGGTATGGGCTGCTCGCCGACTAAGACAGTATATGTTGACTCATACCACTCTGTTGATTTCCAAAATGGATCCTATCAAGTATATCTTCGAAAAGCCTGCTTTATCTGGAAGAATCGCTAGATGGCAAATGATCCTAACTGAGTATGACATCCAGTACACCACCCAAAAAGCTATAAAAGGGAGTATACTAGCTGACCATCTAGCTCATCAAGCTATCGAAGATTATCAGTCCATGAGATTTGACTTCCCAGATGAGGACATCATGAATTTGGACAACATTGAAGGTAACGGACCGTATGACAGACCTGAAAAGGGATCCCGATGGACCCTGTACTTTGATGGTGCTTCAAATGCACTTGGAAACGGTATCGGCACGATACTCATTTCCCCGGAAGGTTGCCACACACCTTTCACGGCCCGACTTTGCTTCAGCTATACCAACAACATGGCTGAATATGAAGCTTGCATTTTTGGTCTCAAGGCTGCTATAGACTTGGGGATCAAATCTTTGATCATATTTGGGGACTCGGCTTTGGTTATCAGTCAAATCAAAGGAGAGTGGGACACCAAACATCCTAATCTTATCCCATACAAAGAACATGTCTTGACGTTGTTGCCTCATTTCGAGCAAATCACCTTCGAGCATTTCCCGCGAGAAGAGAATCAGCTAGCAGATGCTCTGGCTACAATGTCTTCCATGTTTAAACTCAATTGGGATAACGAGGCTCCCCAAATCACCATCGAGCGAATGGATGAACCTGCGCATTGTCACGAGATCAATACCGAAGAAGTAGTGGAACAACTCTGGTTTCATGAAATCAAAAGGTAGCTCCAGACTAGAGAACATCCCGAAGGAGCTTCAGTAAATGACAAGAAGTTCCTAAGGAAGTTTGCTGCCAAGTTCTTCCTGAGCAACGACATCCTCTATAAACGCAGCCATGATTGTGTTTTACTCTGATGTGTGGACAAAGCCGAGGCAGAGTTGATCATGACTGAGATACACAGCGGTACATTCAGCACCCACTTGAGCGGACACACGATGGCTAAGAAGATTCTAAGGGTAGGCTATTACTGGTCTACCATGGAAGCTGATTGCCATCAACACTCCCGTACCTGCCATAAATGCCAAATCTACGCCGATAAGGTGCACATTCCTCCGGTTCCTCTCAACGTGCTGACAGCTCCATGGCCATTTGCAATGTGGGGAATTGACATGATTGGAGAGATCAAGCCCACGACATCCAATAGACATCGCTTCATCCTAGTTGCCATTGACTATTTCACCAAATGGGTCGAAGCGGCTTCCTTCACCTCTGTTACAAAAAATGTGGTTGCCCGCTTCATCAAGCAAAACCTCATATGCCGGTACGGTGTCCTCGACAGGATCATCACAGACAACGGAACCAATCTAAATAATACCATGATCATCGCTCTATGCGAACAGTTCAAGATTTATCATCACAATTCATCTCCCTATCGGCCGAAGATGAACGGTGCTGTTGAAGCTGCGAACAAAAACATTAAGAAGATCATTCAGAAAATGACAGTCACTTACAAGGAATGGCATGAGATGTTACCGTTTGCTCTGCACGGATACCATACCACAACACGTACTTCAACCGGGGCAACCCCATTTTCTTTGGTATACGGCATGGAAGCTGTCCTGCCCATGGAAGTTCAGATTCCTTCCTTAAGGATTATGAAAGACGCAGGTTTAAATGAAGATGATTGGATTCAGACCCGACTTGATCAACTCAATTTGATCGACGAGAAGCGACTCGCTGCTGTTTGCCATGGTCAGACGTACCAAAAACGGATGATCAAGGCTTTCAACAAGAAATTCAGACGTCAAGTATATCAAGTCGGAGATCTCGTGATCAAGCGGATTATCTTACCGCAAAGTGACCCAGGGGAAAATGGACTCCTACTTACGAAGGACCATTTGTGATCAAGAGCATATTTTCTGGTGGTGCAATGATTCTGACCACCATGGACGGCGATGATTTGCCGCACCCCGCGAACGCAGACATAATCAAAAGATACTACGCATAAAATAACCCGACAAGCCGAAAACCCGAAAGGGCGGCTTGGGCAAAAATGGGCATCCTGGTGAACCGAAGACCCGAAAGGGCGGTTCAGGCAAAAGTTAGGGATAAAACAAAAAAATTTGTACACCCGGCAAGTCAAAAACCCGAAAAGGCGGCTTGGGCAAAAAGGGGTTTCCCGGTGGATCGAAAACCCGAAAGGGAGATTCAGGCAAAAGTTAGGGAATTAAAGCGTATGACTATGTCTCGTCGGATCACTTTAAGGACAATCTCTTCATCAACCAGCTCCAAACTTCTGGTCAATTCAGTCACCGGCAGGCGAAGCATTGAACGGACAAATATTCAGAGTTGTGAAGACTATAGCAGAATGGAATCCCATGGAGTTATTTCACATAGCCATCTTTCTTTTGTATAAAATTTTCAATTTTTACGGCGACATCCTCTTACAAGGATGCCTGTCTCCTTTGTATAAATATGCCCATAGAAAGTTAATACAAATACTTTTCCAAATACACAAATTTTCTTTGTCTTCCCTTTTTCTCTTTTGCACTTATGTTTATTTGAGAAACGTCCAATGTTTTGTTAAGTAGGCATATGCATTTGAACATAGTCATTTCCTTACAAATCAGGAAAAGATGATTACTGATAGGTTGAAGGTACGGATATATATCTCGATGCCCTTTCAGAAGGATTCCCCGAACAGAGTTAAACTCCAGGATCCTCAGCAGAACAAGGGCTTTCTCAAAGCTGATTTCCCCAGCCAGAGAACCTTCCAGAACTTAGTCCCCCTCAGAGTTAAGTTTCAGCACCCCCAGTGGAGCCCGAAAATCTGAAAATCCTATCCCCAGCGGAGCTAAAACTTCCAACTATCAATCCCCATTAGAACCAGACCAGTGAACATTCTCCCTACAGAGATACTTCCCACCAGACTGCAGATTCTCAGTCATACCTCTCCAGCATAAGTCTACCAGGTTCTGAACTCCCCGGCAGAGATCATCAGAATTCTCTCACCCCGCAAGTCATCAAGGAGTTCCGATCCCCAGCAGTGGTCCTAAGATCCCTCAACAAGTGAAGATCTTGTTCCCCAAGCAGTTAGCAGACAACAAGGATTTCTCATCCTCAGTAACCCCAGAGTTCTTCTATCCCCAGCTTTGGTTATGGGTTTATTTCCCCAACATTTGTCCAGGATTTATTCTCCAAAACAAATTACATTTCAGATTGATCGGTCGTTCAAAAGCTCCTTCATCATCTGTTGGAAGCTACAATCGTCAAAGATCAAATTCTCACAAAATTCAAGTTACAAAGCCCGGATTTGACCGGATAGTATCTTAATCCCTACAGCATATTGTGAAGCCCGGAGTATGACCGGATAACAATGCCAGAAAACCATCAAGCCTGGATTACGACCAGATAAGGATGTCCCCTCAGAGCAAGCTATGAAGTCCGGATTCAACCGGATAATAGTTTAATCCCTAACAAAGCTATTGTGAAGCCTGGATTACGACCAGATGACAATACAAATTTCTGTGAAGCCTGGATTACGACCAGACAGCAGTCAAGAATACTACGAAGCCTGGAGTCGACCAGATAGTGGTATATCTTTAACACAAGCCGTGAAGCCCAGATTTGACCGGATAGCAGCTTAGAAAGCTATTGTGAAGCCTGGATTACGACCGGATGACAATACAAATTTCTGTGAAGCCTGGATTACGACCAGACAACAGTCAAGAATACTACGAAGCCTGGAGTCGACCAGATAGTGGTATATCTTTAACACAAGCCGTGAAGCCCATATTTGACTGGATAGCAGCTTAGCAAGCTATTGTGAAGCCTGGATTACGACTGGATGACAATACAAATTTCTGTGAAGCCTGGATTACAACCAGACGACAGTCAAGAGTACTACGAAGCCTGGAGTCGACCAGATAGTGGTATATCTTTAACACAATCCGTGAAGCCCGGATTTGACCGGATAGCAGCTTAGCAAGCTATTGTGAAGCCTGGATTACGACCAGATGATAATAAAAATTTCTGTGAAAGCCTGGAGATCGACCAGATAATAGTTAAGCATTAGTAGAATGAAGACTTTCATTCTCAGTTCCTCACGGAATATTCGAATATTCTCCAGTGAAGATCTCCTCAAGACAGGAATCCCCAGTAGATTGGCATACAATCCAAACTCCTAATCCCCCAACAGTGGTCCAAGGACTTCTCATCTTCAACGATTAAAAGATTCTTGCCCTCCCCAGCAGCAGTCAAGGAATTATTTTCCCCGACAGCAGTCAAGATTCTTTTATCTTCAACCATCCAGGATTCATCTATCTTCATCAGGACAGCTCATCAGCATACATGCATATTCATTACATTCATATCATAAACATTGATATAACATACATTGCATCATACATTTCATGCAACATGACTTTGTGTTTCAGCTAATATCTTACCCTTTTTCAGGATAAAGATTAGTAAGCTTCAGATTCAAGACTTCTGAAAACAGCTCACGGGTTCTCCAGTAACGGATGTTAACCTATCGCTTGCTCAGATTCTTCTCAACTGTTGAAAACAATTCACGGACGCCTCCCAACGTGGATGCTGATCTATTGCTTATTCAACTTCAACTCCTGAAAACAGTTTACGGATTCTCCAAACATGGATGTCAATCGATCGCTTGTTCAGAACCCCAATTCAGAGATGTTCCAAAACATGGATACCTTTCTGATACTCGTCCACTCACCAATGACATACAATTCAACATTTCCAGATGGCATCTTTAAGCCCATCCCCCGACAAGATTCTGTCACATTCTAGATGGCATCTTTAAGTCCATCACTAAATGGCATCTTTAAGCTCATTCCCTCTACCATCACATCACCGAGTGCAAATTTTTTGGGCACTCTAGTGTCCAATCTCCTTTTACCCTCGAGTCGCGAAAGGCAAACTTGCCAATCTAACTCTTCAGGTTCAAGAAGATTGAACAAGGGCAACTGTTGTACCCCAAAATTTGGCCTCCTCTTTTTCCACAAGAAATCACGGCTTCAGGCTTTTCCTGATTTTTTAGACTGGCTCAAGAATCGGTCAAACAGAGTTTTCTTGTCAGTCAGACAAAATTTAGGGTTGTCATTGATTTTAAAACAGTTCGAGCAGATTGCTTAGGGTTTGGTTGAGTTGGCTCAGGTTTGGATCAGGTGGACGCTTCTCTAACATTAAGTCAAGAATTAGGGTTTTTGTGCGCGCAGAAAGAACTAAGTCTACAGTGCTTTTCAATTTACTCTGGAATATGGACTGAGGTTTCTGACTGGGAGCTTGCAGTGTTTGATTGAATCATTAAGAGAAAAGACATTTGGGCAGTTGTTGTGATTCACTGTGCATTGCTTTGGATTTTTGAAACGTCGGGTTTATTATTGATTGACCACAATATTTATTAATTGTTTATTTATTCTAAGTTAGGATAATTGGGATTTATTTCCATTTATTATAATTTAAGAATTTATAAGTAATTAAATAAACAGCTGGAAAAAGAATTAACTGATCAAAATGGATTTTTATTCATCTTTAATTATTTGTTACAATTGTTATTTAAATACAGTATTTATTTACAAAGTATTTATAATAATAATGGTTACAATGATTAAAATTGAAATAAACTATGTCCTAAATTTCCTAATCTTCATTCTTCTATCCAATGCTCCCTTGTTGCTCAATTATTTTTCATCTGCAAAACAAAGAAAAAGAAAAAAAAAGTCAAAAGCAGATAAAAGAGACAGACAGTTAATTTAAAAATTCATCATTAAAAGCAACTGGCCGGAATCAGTTTGCCCTCTCTGCAAATCACGAGATTGCTCTCGGTTCACAAAGAGGGATAGAATGTCTTGCAAAAATGTGAAATGCACAAATTTAAATTTTCAAGCATACTGCGTAAATCAAAAAATTGTCAACCAAGTTTCCAAACAGCATGTACAAGTAAAGGCAAACTGAATCACATTTCCAAACTAAGCCAAAAGCTGTCAAAAATTGTCCAAGGTTACCAAAAGATATCAAACTCCAAAAAGCTGTCAATAAAGTACACAAAGTATGCAAGAAACATGGAAAATATGCAGTGGAAAAGGGACAAGTGCAAGCAATATTCAGAATACATCATATTCCTAGGCCATTTGCTTTTTTAGAAAAGACAAAAATTAAGCAATAAAAGTGCTTTTCTTTAATCTGGAGAGAGAAAGAGAGAGGAAAGCAGCTTACAGTACAGCATGCTAGAGGCTAAACAAAAGATATAAACAGGATGTATCAGAGCACATAGAGGAAAGAGACAGAAGGCATACAACAGAAGTGATCACAAAGAGTGAAAACCTCAAGCCTTGCAAACCTGTCCAAGGATTGACCAAGAACGAATATACAAAAAATATAGCACCTCCTGCCCTTAAAAAGACAAAAAGGCCGAGACCCTGAAAATAGATACAAGAACCATCAACCTGCATAACATAGAGATTAGAAGCCACACAAAGCCTAATAACTTCCAAGTTCATCAAGCCTCAAAAACAAAAAAACAAAAGCTCATAAACCTGAAGCATCAAACTTCAAGCCAAACCTGTAATCTCAACCAAAACACCATAAACCTTAAACCTGCACAAACCTTAAACCAGACCTGCATAACCCAAGCCTGAAGCCTGCAGTAAAGGCCTCAAACAATACAAACTATCAAGCCCCAAACTGAAGCCAATGCCTGTAACTTCAAAGCCTAAACCAGTACCAAGCATGTAAAACAACTGAAGCAACCAAAGCCCTCAGAACTGTGATTCATCACTGGGAAAAAATCATCAAAGCATCTCAGCAAGCCCACAGTGGAAGAGGAAAAAGAGCATACAAGCATACAAAGCAACATATTCAGAATCATGCTAATATCATCAATACTCAGAACCCAGGCATATTCAGGGCAAACATATCATCATCAATTAATCTCAGGGAAAACCATGAGCTAGGAAATAGAAGCAAGCCAACCAGAAGAGGAGGAAAAGGCAACTCAAGCACAACATACCAAATACCAAACGTATCAAGCATATCATAAGGACATCATACATAACCAATACTCAGAAGCAACAGAAGCAAGTAAAAGAGAAGAAGATAAAGAAGTTTGTTTTCAGATAGTCATCATCAAACCCAACAAAAGTAAAAAAATAAAGATACCAGGTGTTCCAGCAAGCTAGCTTCATCATCACCATCCCCTCGCCGTCAAGCCACCGGAAGCGTCGCCGTCCTCCTCCATCCCTTCTCCCAAAGGTATAATCTTCTCTTTATTTTCACACATCTCAAACAGAAATAGATAATAAAAATCAATCAGAACTAATAACATATGAGTTGAAACCCCACAAAAAAAACATTAAGTCAACGAAGCTCAGACTCATACCTTTCATGTCATCACTGTTTTGCCCAACCTTGAGAAGAGAGAGACGGAGGCAACGCTTAGCAACTTGAGGCGAGGAGACAAGCTTTCAGAGTCCATGGCTTGAGAAAGAATGGAGGAAACGAAGTGAAGACTAAGAAGATGAGCGCCTCTTCTGTATCCAACAAACCCTAGTTCCCAATTGAAACAAACCCTGAAACCCTAAACAAATTGCTGTCCAACGTGCCTGGGCCTTGTCCCACTAACAAGCCTCAAGCCCAATGACTTGGCGCCTGACCCCTCCAATCTGACGTACACCCCCTGCTGATTCTCTTTCAAAATGTTGTTTTAGGCCAAGGATAAGCGTAAGGCCCACATAACTTCTTTTCTTTTCTATTAACAAAACACTTCTTAATCCTCTCTTAATTTTCATTCATAACTTAACTTTTTTTAATAATAATACTAGAATACATTAATACATAGAACTTAAAACTTTTTTTTCTTTTCTTAAAACTCTTTTTTATTTAAATGTAAATCTTGTTTAAAACATTTATAAAAAATGTATAAAAAATAGATTTTAGGTTGAATATTCTTTTTTTTTAACTAAAACATTTTGTACATAAAAAGATATTAACATAAGACATTAAACTTAAAATGTCTTCTTTTTTCTTAAACTTAAAACACATTTCCTTTTCTTTTATTAAATTTTCTTGTTTGTACATATTTAACAAAAAATACAAATCTCCAAAAAGAATAAACACCATACTTAATTTTCCCTTAAGTTAAATATTCCACACTTGTAAATAATCATACACTTACACAAATACATTTACAATACACATTTTATCTTTTTATACATTGATACATTTGCTTGTCCCTTTTTTACATTGCTATTACTTTACATTTGAGATTGCGATTGATTCAATTTGGTTGTAAATTATTTGGATACTACTCTCCTATAAGTCTCATCCCCCATTTGTAAATAATTGTACCCCTATCCCCGAATACTCATTTGTAATAGTTTAGGACTTTAAATTCCCGCAATTTATCGCTTTCGAATTATGCCATGATAGATCTAGGGTTGTATGTAAATAAAATCAAACGCTAGATAACCTAATACAAAAACAAATACATGAAATTAATACACAATTCACACTTGCACCCCTAGGGTAATCTCGCTTGTTGCCTTCCAAAATGGGCCATGCTTGCACGTTGAGTATCTTTGGCAAAACAAAACAATTCAAATGATCATAGTCCCTCGATGACGCTTTCAAAAGTTGCCTAATCAAAATGATCATAGTCCCTTCAAGCAAAATTGCCAAAGACACTTGGCATCATTGCATTCATGGTCCATATGATGACCCACGCCTGTCCCGTTAAACATCCTAACGCAAGATTGTCCACCAAATACAATGGTGGAACAAAATTGTTAAAAAGGGTTAAAACATGAGAAAAACCTTTGAGTACAATAGGGTAGACAAACTCTTAGTTACTTGATCCAACTTGCAAAAACACTTGCCTACTTTTTCAAAACCACACTCCATAAACACTTTCAAAAACAAACTTCCAAAAACATTTGAAACATCTTTTCGAAAAGATACACACCTTTGTATATACTCAAACACGAGTCATTACAACGGTTGCCGAGACGAAGGCGTCTTTTTCAAAAACATTTTCAAAACACACATACACACACCACAATTTCAAGCAATTGAAAATCAAAGGCAAGTGATCTAAAACCAAGTAACTAAGAGCCCATGGATAACCATGGATGAAAAGGGTGCTAATACCTTCCCTTTTCATAATCTACCCCCCGAACCCACGAAACATCTCAAAAGGTTTTTCCTGTGCTTTTTAACCTTTCCTTTAGGATAAAATAAAAAGTCGGTGGCGACTCTTACTAAACCGAACAAGTGCGAATACAAACGCAAACCACAAGTCAATTCTCCCACCGTATCACAGTTGTCGATCTGAAAAAAATTCTCAACCTTTGTTTCTTACTTAGTCGATCATTGATTGTGGTTTTTCCAATGTCTTGAGTTAGACGGGGCTCTTCGTAGCACCGCCCAACCATTTTACTAGCCACACCAAACAATTTTGAGGGCTACTCTATCACTTGAAGAACTCTCGTGTTTACTTTCAAGCTATATGATTAGCTTGCATTTGAATCATTTGGACATAGAGAAATAATAATCTTTTTAATTATAAATTCTTGTCTCTCTAGAAAATTTTAGACTGAGTCAAAATTCAAGTGTGATGGTTTAAGACTAGAACCAAAAGTATTTTTATGTGCATCATTAACTGTCAAATATTTTAAATTATTTTTGTTCATCCATTTCGTAATAAATTTCTTTTGTAGTTATCTTTTTATTATTTAGGTTTAATATCCTTTTTCGTCTTGTATCTTTGGGGAGGGGTTCATTTTTTCCCTTAATTTTAAAAACAACCATTTTGATCCCTCAACTTTACTAACTGTTTCAAGTTTATCCTCTTGATCCATTTTACTTAAACGTTGTTAGTTTAAATAATAATCTGTTCTAGTTAACTGCCACGTAAGATTAAACCCTATAAACCAATGTTTGTGTTTTTCTTAAATGTCACTATTCTCTATTCTTCTTCTTAAATGTTCTTCTTCTTCCCAAACCTATGAAATTAGGGTTCTTCTTCTTCTACAACTCGAACAAATACAGTAGCGTGTTCAACTTTTTTAGGGTTTCGTTAATAGTATGAGTTAGAGTATCTCCAAATCAAGAACCGAAGTAAAAGGATAAAAGATTCAAATTCATACCTGTATCCAAAAGATTCTAGATTTGGTGGAGAACTTAACACATCGAAATCCAGAGGTTATTAATCATATTCAAAGAAACAATGGGGTCCTAGTTGTTTCTATGGGAACTTTTATGTGCTTAGAACGGCAAGTACAATTAAGAAATTTAGGAATCAATTTTGGCAATGTCCACATTATAAGGTATGAATATGTAAGTGTTTTTTATGTCCACTCTTTAGCTATTTCTATTTAACGATTTCGTATATTCACGCATGGGTATGTTAAAAATGGATGTGATTATTTTTCTTGGTATTATAATGAAGTGAAAGAGGATGAGGACATATTTATCATGAAGTAAAAAAATAGATTGGAAATTTTAGTAAAATAAAATGAATATCAAAGAGGCAAAAGTGATGCACAAAGAAAGGAGCTAGAAGACCTTCAAGTGGCTCTCAAGAACACAATGAAGTGGAGAATTTATGAAAAAGTTAATGTTTCTTACTTTTAAGTTTATTAGTGTACAAATTAATAATGTAATTTTAGATGTGTGATTGAAGTTGTTATACCCTAATATTTACCCCAAAGATACCCCGTCATTTTTGCATCATGCATCACATCAAGGTCACAACCTTGGGTTGACTCTCACTTTTTCTCTCTCTACTTTAAGTTTGCCTTTGAGTGATCACCAAGCACCCATTTGTTTGTTTTATTGTTCATTACTTTATGCTTACTGTAATACGGTGGGAGAAATGACTTAATTGTTTTGCGTTTGATCGTAATTGTTGCGGATAGCAAGAGTCTCCACCAACTTTTATTTTATCCAACAAAGGAAAGGTTGAAAAGAACAAGAAAGACCTTTAGAGATTATTTCTTGAGTTCGGGGGGTAGGTTATGAAAAGGGAAGGTATTATCACCCTTTTCATCCGTAGTTATCTACGAGCTCTTAGTTGCTTGCTAGATCACTTGCTTTTGTTTGTAAATGTGCTTGTGGTGTGGGTTTGAAAGTATTTTGAAAACGTATTTGTAATGATTGGACTAGATGCTCCTGGATTCGAAAGAAAGAAACATGTGTGGTGTTTCTTTGACTGGATTCGAAGGTCAAGAGGAGTGGGGTGGTGCTTGTTATTTCTAGATTCGAAAGAAAAAACAAAGTGTGGGGTTGTTTCTGGATTCGAAAGGGAAAAGAAACAGGTGTTGTATTTCTAGTGTTGGATTCGAAAGGGTCAGAAACAAAGGTATGGTCTTTTGAATCAGGGTATGATAATGTGTTAAGTGTTTGATGATTTTCACACAATCAATGTTTTTCTCAGCTACCAAAAGCCTTGGGATGTGTTGTCCAACCGTTGTCTTTGTTAAAGGTTTCTCTATTTATAGAGGAAAGGTTTGATATGCTGAAGTAGTCAGCTTTTCAAAAATCACAAAATATGAAGAAAAAAAAGTTAAATCAAATTTCAAGTACAAGTGGAGGGCCTGATGTTTGGTGGGTACAAGAGATTTGACTAATGCTTTTGGCATTGCTTGTGTTCAGACAAAAATCAGATTGGAAGCTAACTTTGTGATTTAAGTACTCTTTTTGACAAAAAAGGGTACGTAGCTTTTGTCATTTCATCCAAGAATGGTATGATCCAGTAGACAAAGCTTCGAACCTTTATGTAATGTATCACAAACTTATGTAAGCCTCTAATTATGTGAAGATTTAGAAGTAATATAGCCTGACGAGTGAGATTTGGAGGATAAGGCTATGGGATTTGCCCAATGTTTTTCAAACAAGCTTGCTTTGAATGGTTCAGATTGGATTCGAAGTAAGTTGCTTCGAAGGGAACTAATACTCCAATAGAAGTTTTGCGTGAAGGTGGATCTTGTCCAATCGAAGGCTTTCCTGCTAGAGGTCACATGGCCAAATGAAGGAAATCCTGGCTTTGTGGTGTCAAAGGCAAACATGTAAGGGGTCAATTGTGCAATCGAATGACACTTTTCAGAAGGTTATTGCCTTCTGAATTGAAGGAAGCTTTCAGAAGACTATTGACTTCCTGAATCGAAAAAATCCAACAAGAGGCCTCTACTTCCTGAATCTAAGGACGTTGTTTCAAAGGGAAACAAGACTCAGTCGAAGCTTGTATGAAGATCATTTCTTTCTAAATCAAAGGAAGCTTTTTAGAAGGTCAATTCCTTCTGAATCGAAGGGAGCTTTCAGAAGGTCAATGCCATGTGCACCAAAATCTAGCTTGTGAGGGGTCATTGGTGTAATCGAAGCTTGCATGCAGGAGGCCACTTGCTTTGTGGGCATTAGCATGAAGGCAAGCCAATGCCTTGTAATTCATGTAGGAGGACAATGCTGAAGGTGGATTCGAAGGAGGCACAAAGGATGCTATTGTCTTATGAATCGAAGGAGGCATGAAGGAAGCCCTAGTCCAATCGAAGCAGTCTTGAAAGAGACTAAAGTCCAAATGAAACAAGGGAAATTGAAGAAGGCCTGAAGGAGACCAAAGTCCAATCGAAGCCTTGCGAATCGAAGTAAAATTTTTTTCTTCCAATTTTGTCAAAAAGATTATTTTTATCTGCTTTGCCCTTTTTTAACAGTTTCCTCTTTAACTTGATGCTGAAAAATCCAATTGTACTTGTGCAAGCTTGAATTTTTGAGAATCCTTGTGAGAAATGCCTTGAAAAATGAGAGGGAAAATTTTGGGGTACAACAGCTTCCCCTGTTCAATCTTCTTGAACCTGAAGAAGTTAGATTGGCGGATCAACCATTCGTGACTTGAAGGTGAAAGATGATTGAACACTAGAGTGCCCAGAAATTTGCTCTCGCTGATGTGTTAGCTGATTGTGTATGAGGTGAACTGTTTGTTGATTATCACGAATGGGCTTAGGGATTCGATTTGGAGATGCCACCCATGGTGGCAGAAAAGGTCTTTGTTTCACCTATTTTTAATCTGGAAGAAAATAAATCTAACCAGAAGAGGTCTTTGATTCGCCTGTCTTTAAATGGAAGAAATAAATCTAACCAGAAGAGGTCTCTGGTTTGTCTGTCTTTAACTGGAAGAAATAAATCTAACCAGAAGAGGTCTTTGATTCACATGTCTTTAACTGGAAGAAATAAATCTAACCAGAAGAGGTCTTTGATTCACATGTCTTTAATTGGAAGAAATAAATATAACCAGAAGAGGTCTTTGATTCTCATGTCTTTAACTGGAAGAAATAAATCTAACTAGAAGAGGTCTTTGATTCACCTGTCTTTATCTGGAAGAACTAAATCTAACCAGAAGAGGTCTTTGAATCGCCCGTCTTTAACTGGAAGAAATAAATCTAACCAGAAGAGGTCTTTGATTTGCATGTCTTTAACTGGAAGAAATAAATCTAACCAGAAGAGGTCTTTGATTCGTCTGTATTTAACTGGAAGAAATAAATCTAATCAGAAGAGGTCTTTGATTCTCCTGTCTTTAACTGGAAGAAATTAATCTAACCAGAAGAGGTCTTTGATTCGCCTGTCTTTAACTGGAAGAAATAAATATAACCAGAAGAGGTCTTTGATTCTCCTGTCTTTAACTGGAAGAAATAAATCTAACCATAAGAGGTCTTTGATTCGCCTGTATTTAACTGGAAGAAATAAATCTAACCAGAAGAGGTCTTTGATTCGCCTGTCTTTAACTGGAAGAAATAAATCTAACCATAAGAGGTCTTTGATTCGCCTGTATTTAACTGGAAGAAAAAAATCTAACCAGAAGAGGTCTTTGATTTGCCTATCTTTAACTAGAAGAACTAAATCCAACCAGAAGAGGTCTTTGAATCACATGTCTTTAACTGAAAGAAATAAATCTAACCAAAAGAGGTTTTTGATTCGCCTGTGTTTAACTGGAAGAAATAAATCTAACCAGAAGAGGTCTTTGATTCACCTGTCTTTAACTGGAAGAAATAAATCTAACCAGAAGAGGTCTTTGAATCTCCTGTCTTTAACTGGAAGAACTAAATCTAACTAGAAGAGGTCTTTGATTCGCCTGTCTTTAACTGGAAGAAATAAATCTAACCAGATGAGGTCTTTGATTCACTTGTATTTAACTAGAAGAACTAAATCTAACCAGAAGAGGTCTTTGATACGTCTGTCTTTAACTAGAAGAAATAAATCTAACCAAAAGAGGTCTTTGATTCTCCTGTCTTTAACTGGAAGAAATAAATCTAACCAGAAGAGGTCTTTGATCGTATGTCTTTAACTGGAAGAACTAAATCTAACCAGAAGAGGTATTTGATACGCCTGTCTTTAATCTGGAAGAAATAAATGTAACTAGAAGAGGTCTTTGATTCACTTGTCTTTAACTGGAAGAAATAAATCTAACCAGAAGAGGTCTTTGATTCATCTGTCTTTAACTGGAAGAACTAAACCTAACCAGAAGAGGTCTTTGAATCTTTAACTGAGAGAAGTATCAGAATAAATCTTTGGTCGATTTAATCTGAGCCATAAAAAGGTGTTGTACCCCAAAATTTGCCCTCCCGTATTTCTCAATACATGTCAAGTGAAGTCCTCAAGTTGCTCAAGGAATTCCAAGGGTTGACCAGACAAACCCTCTCCTAAGGCAGTCTACCTCAAATTAGGGTTTCATGTTGCATCAAGATGTTTGAGTCCAAAGGGTCTCAAATGCTCACCATTGGCCTAATATGCTCTCAAGATCATCCATGTCAAGTTTCAAGCCTTGCAGAGTAAGTTTGCTCAGTCAATTGCTCAAAGGCCTAAAAATCGATTGTGCTAGGGCAAAAGTCAACTGTGGCTCACATTCAGTCAAACCTCAAGATTTTTTGTCAACATCCTCATTTTGAATTATTATGCATCATTGGATCAAGGGTTGATCATGATTCCTCAAGGATTGCTCACAATTCATCAAAACCCAAAAGTTGCTAAATTAGGGTTTTGTAGGAAAAGTCAACTCAACTTTGACCAAGCATAACTTTCTCACACTTTATAAAAAATGACCCATCCAAAGCTCATTTTGAATAGGATGAAATTCCCTACAATTCATCTTCAGCTCCCAAGTTCAAAATATGCACTCACAAGAAGATATATATTTGGACATTATAGGTCATTTTGGAAAGTCAACAAAAACACCTTTTGGATCAAAGCTTCATACATGAACATGGAAGACTCAATTGAGATGAGACCAAAATGGTTACTTAGAGTACAACTTAAGCTTTCTAAAAAGTCCAAGAACACATGTCTAGGGTCAAAATTGAGGGAGTTATGCATTGGAAAAGTTGACCCTTTTTGAAAAATTGCCAAAAGTCAAATGTGTCCCAAATTGCAATTTTTGCCAAATGGGCCCAACTTTTTATGCTTGCACTGAGTTTGTAATGTGACCCACGACCCATGAGCTCTTCCACTTGTCATCCTTTTATTTTTGTCATTTATTGTGATTTTATTTCATTTAAATCAAATAAAATCAAAATAAAATAGTAAAAATATCAAAAGCTAATCAAATATTGAGATTTTGTGCATGTTTAGGTCTATTATACAGCTGGAAGTGAGATCAAACCGTGTGTGATCGGTGGATCTGGAACTGACTGTTTAACGCTGGTTCGCAAAATGTCGCGGAAGCAAGAGTCGCCACCGTCTTTTATTTTCTCCGATATGGAAAGGACAAAAGCACAGAAAAATTCCTTATTGAGATTAGCTCTCAGTTCGGGAGGTAGATTTATAGAAAGGGAAGGTGTTAGCACCCTTTCTATCCATGGTTATCCATGGGCTCTTAGATACTTGCTCATTTGTGTTTTCAAAAGTGTTTGCTTTTCAGAGTGAGTGGGTTTGAAAAAGTTTCGTTTAAAATTTCAGTTCGACTCTTGTATCAGTCCTCAAGAGTGTTTGAAAAGTTGTTTTTGAAAGCTTTTTTTGAAAAGTGTCGGTGTGAAAAGAAGTTTTGATTTGTTTTGAATTAGAGCAAGTATCTACGAGTCATCTACCTACCCTAAGGAATTAGGCTGTGTTAATGTCCTTAAGGTAGTGCCATCCCACCATTGAGAGGTAGGTAGCACCACCGTTGGAGGTGTTCGGGTCAATTCGAGAGTTAGGGACAGTGTGGTCACCGAGAAACTGTAAGACACCTTAGAAGCTACCCTTATGCCATTGATCTTTTTATTCCGAGGAAAATATTTCGAGGCAACTTGTTTCGAGGCAACTTGTTTCGAGGCAACCGTTTCGAGGCAACTAGATCAATGGAACATAAGGACTCACTAAGACGTCCTATACTCGACGACCACGTTTCAAGGGGCAAGGCAACAGGGTGGTCACCAGAGCAATAGTAGGACACCTTAGAAGCTACCCCTATGCCATGTTCATGGACATAAGGACTTACTAAAACGTCCTATACTTGGCGACCACGTTTCGAGGGGCAAGGCAACAGTGAGGCGTACCCTAGGAGTGGTGTGTGAATTGTGTGTCATTTTCAGTTACTTTATCTTGATCATGTATTGGGTGAGCTACGCTTTGATTTTATTTGGGCATACATTCATTCATGTGATTAACAGTTTAAAAGGTGCGGAAATTAAAATGCGGAAAAATAAAAGTCCTACGCTATTACAAGGCGCGGGTCTATACATCGCCAAATTAACAAAGACCCGATTTTGAATAAAAGTGCGGAAAGTAAATGTCCTAATCACTATTACAAGGCTTTGGGGCAATTACATTATATTTAAAACGAAAAATAAAGACAAACGCGCGAAAGGAAATTGGAATCGAAAGTGCGAGGGCGTTGGACCCTTTAAAGATTAGATTGGAATTTAAATCAATTAATGATTAAATAAAGAAAAGAACTTGTTTTTTTTGATGTTTTTGTATTTAATGGAAATAAAGAAAATTAATTGGAATTTGAAATTAAATAAAACCCTAGTTCTAAATTGTTTTTAATTATTAAAGAAAAAATGTTTAAGTTTTAACCTAGTTTATCCTAATTAATTAAATGTCCTATTTATTTACAAAATTAATTAATGGTTAATAATAATAATAAGGAGAAATTATTTATTGAGAAAAAGAATGAAAATGCTGAACCTAATTTTTATGTATTTTATTTATTAAAAAAAAACATTAAAGTTGAAGACCTAAAATTAAACTAATTTGGTTATTGCAATTTATTTACAAAACTATTTATGAATTAAAAATTAAATAAACATATTTTATTTTTTGACTTTTCTGATTTTTTTGTATTTTTGTGAAAAATATTTTGGTGAATTAATTAAAACAATAAAGCAAATTAAAAAGAATAAAAAAGGAGAAAGAAGAAAATTAGGAGGAAGAGTACAAACAAAGGGGGTTTCTGGCCCAATTATGGAGGTCAATTGTAAGCAATTTGGCCCAAGAATTCCAGGCCTTTTGACTTTCTGGCGCTTGTGTGTGGGACGTTTGACCAGGGTACATGGTGGATTGCTTGTGATGGCCATTGGATTGACCTTCAGGGACATGTGGCAGGCACTGACGTGAGGCTTCATGATGGTCCTGGGAATGGAAGCTGCACAGAAGCACGTTAAGAAAAAATATATGAAGGAGTGGGGGACTTGGGAATCGAACCCAGGTCCCAATACCTGCAGCGTACATCCCTGGCCAACTGAACTATCACGTTTATTCATATATAATATAATAAGAAAATATAATATGGAGGAAACGTCCACTATGCTGAAAAGTGCGCCAATCATTCAAACGGACCAACCACCTTCAGCCACGCCAGCATCTTCTTTGTTCTACCTGAAAATAAGAAATAGATAGCGGGGGTTTTAAACCCCCACTAAATGATACCTGCGAATAATAGCGAATAGGACATACGTGACCATAAATTGAGCGCGAGGTATGGATTCAATTTGTCAGAAGGTCACGATTTTAGTGGTACTAGTTTCATGGTCCAATTTTTCCAGATACGTAAACCCCTCTTTTGGAGCTTCAAGAACCCTAGAAAATTTTAATGGCAACTTTGCATACAAGCGATATTAATCCAATTGGGGAATATCAATAGCTTCAGAATCATCATATTAGTGTAAATCAACATGAAAAGCAAATGGAAAATGCATGTAAATTGAAATACGATTAAGAAAATTTTCATGAACAGGGAGGCTTCATTCTACCAATTCTTTGCGCGTGGAGAGTGGAAAAGGATTGAGACACGTTCAAGAAAGTCCCAGCAAGCCTTTGGAATGGATTTTAGGCTTTGAATCACACTGGAACTATGTTTTCAGTTTCAACCTTTTTTGTGAAAAATGCAAGTTTTTGTGTTTGATCTTGGGCGCAACTTTCTTGTTCTTAGGATTAGGTTTATGTTTGCATATGTATGAGGAATCATTCTAGGTCAAAAACAAAGCCCATAATCCATTGAATCAATGTTTTTAATATTTGATTTTTCACATCTTTTTTCAATCTTTTTGTCATGAAAAACATGCCTATTTTGGAAGATCTTGCCTCTTGATGTGGTACACGAAATCTCTAGGTCATGATGAGGGAATATACTGCACAAAAAGATTTGGAAAACATGTTTTGCTATTTTTGTCATATTTAATTTTAATTAAGTGAATTAATAATAATAATAATTCAAATAATTAATCAAAAATGATAAAATAACTCCCTTGGATGTCAATGGGTCGTGCATAGCTTTTGGGTGATGATTCATGGAAGAAATTGAGGCCCATTAGCATTTTTGAGGCATTTGAAGCAAAGTTGACTTTTCAAAATTCCCAAAAATTTCCCAACTTCCACAAGGCATATCTTGCTCAATATTTAAGCTTTGATCATGTTCTTAGACATTTTGGAAAGGTCTTGAAGTCCTCTAACCAATGCCTTTTGTCCCATGTCATTTTGATTTACCAATCTCAAGTTATGGTCTTTGACTTAAAGTGCCTTTTTGTTGACTTTTGAAAATGACCTATAATGTTGAGATTGATAACTTTTTGTGAGAGCATTTCTTGGACTTGAAGTGTGAAGATGAGTTGTAGGAAATGTCATTCTCTTCAAAATGAGCTATGGATGGAATTTTTCTAATAAACCATGTGGAAGTTATGCCCTGGTCAATTTGCAGTTGACTTTTTCAACTGTCCAAATATAGAAACTTTTGCATCTTGAGACTTTTTGAGCCATGCCTTGAGAATCATGATCAAGAATTGATCAAATGATGTTTGTGGCTTCAAAATAAGATGTTGACCAAAAATTTGGACTTTTGACTGTCAAATGACCATTTTGCCCCTGCAGTTGACTGTGAAGCAATTAGGGTTTTTGACTGTGCAATTTTGTGCTGTGAGCCTTGAAACTTGGCATATGGATGCTTGACAATGTTTATAGGCATGTGGGACTTGTTTGGACCCTTGGAAACTTCAACTTCTTTGCCAGAACCAAAACCCTAATTTTTGACTGTTAGGAGGCCATTGGACTGTGCAACCTTTGGGGGATTTTGAAGCATGCTCTTAGCAAACCTTGAAGAATATGGGAGGGAAAATTTTGGGGTACAAAAGTTGCCCCTGTTCAATTTTCTTAGACCTGAGGATGTAGATTGGCTGGCGTGCCTTTCGTAATCCGAAGGTGGAAGATGATTGAACACTAGAGTGCCCAGAAATTTGCGCTCACATAGTAGTGTGATGGTGAGAATGGGCTTACAGATGCCATTTGGAGATTGGTGGATAAGAGGATGGGCTTATAGATGCCATGTTGAGAGGTGATGGATAGGTGGATGGGATTATAGATGCCATCTGGGTGTCGATCGCGTAAGAGATTCCTTAGCGAGAACTTGCGTACCTGAAAAAAGAAAGGTAATTACCTGGCTTGTTACAGGAGCTGGTCTTCAAACTCTTTGTGTAGATGTGCCCTGACTGGTTATAGGAATTGAATCCTTAAACCTCTTCAGACGTGCCCTGGCGAGATACAGGAATCGAGTCTGGAGCTTCAAACGGTGATGAATGAATCAGGGATGGTTACTACCTCAACGGGACGATGAGAGAACCTTGGGAGATTACTACCTCAACAGTAACGATGAGAGAACCTTGGGCGATTACTATCTCAACGGTAACAATGAGAGAACCTGGGGCGATTACTACCTCAACAGTAACGATGAGAGAACCTGGGGCGATTACTACCTCAACAGTAACGGTGAGAGAATCCGGGGCGATTACTACCTCAACAGTAACGATGAGAGAACCTTGGGCGATTACTACCTCAACAGTAATGATGAGAGAACCTGGGGCGATTACTACCTCAACAGTAACAATGAGAGAACCTGGGGCGATTACTACCTCAACAGTAACAATGAGAGAACCTGGGATGTCTTCTACTGAGTCTTCATCAGGAAAATCTTTAGGAATCGATTTAACTGGACCAGAGAAGGCCTTTGACTGGATCGACATCAGAAAAATCTTCAGGAGTCGATTTAACTTAACTAGGCAAGGTCTTGGAATCTTCAACTGGAATAAGAATCAGGGAGATCTTAGCGTCGATCTGACTGAACCAGAGAAGGCCTTTGACTGGATCGGCATCAGAAAAATCTTTACGAGTCGATTTAACTGAACCAGGTAAGGTCTTGGAATCTTCAACTAGAATAAGAATCAGGGAGATCTTAGGGTCGATCTGACTGAACCAGAGAAGGCCTTTGACTGGATCGGCATCAGAAAAATCTTTAGGAGTCGATTTACCTGAACCAGGCAAGGTCTTGGAATCTTCAACTGGAATAAGAATCAGGGAGATCTTAGAGTCGATCTGACTGAACCAGAGAAGGCCTTGGATTAACTTTGACTGGATAAGAATCAGAAAAATCTTAGAATCGATTTAACTGAACCAGACTAAAGTCTTGGAATATCTTCAACTGGAATAAGAATCAGGGAGATCTTAGGGTCGATCTGACTGAACCAGAGAAGGTCTTGGATTAACTTTGACTGGATAAGAATCAGAAAAATCTTAGGGTCGATTTAACTGAACCAGGCAAAAGTCTTGGAATATCTTTGGCTGGATAAGAATCAGAAAAACCTTAGGGTCGATTTAACTGAACCAGACAAAAGTCTTGGACATAGCTGAGAACTTAATTGGATCTTTCCTGAAAGGTAAAGGTCAGTCATATGCAATGCATGATATGGATCAAGCAATGATGTTCTCAACATAAATGAGATCGTGTGGCGCGTTTATGCATGTATCATGATGTATGTGATGTTTATGAATGTATGTTTTCGTCTTAGGAAAATAAATCCTTGACGGGTGCCGGGAAGTTAAATCCTGGGCTGATGGTTGAAGAGAGTTCTTCGTTTCCACTGGGGATGAAGATTGCAAGAATGAACCGGTGGGAGAAGATGACTCCATTGGGGAATAAACTTGATGAAGAGATTACTCTGCGGGGAATAACCACTCTAGCTACCTTGCTGGGGAACCGTACTCAGTGGGAGAGAGGTATTTTGCTGGGATGTTGATGGTAACTTCGCTGGGGATACCGTTGTTATGTTGGAAGTGTTAATAGACTCCGCTGGGGATAGGAAGACTTTGCCGAGGACGATCTTTCCGTGGCTTTTGGCTGAGGATAACCCAGTTATATCCTGGTAGGGAAATAACCTTTGAATAAAGTCGGGGGACGCGTTCGTGCTCTGTAGGGGATAAGCTTCCAGGCTCTATTGGGGATAAGCTTACTGCTGGGGAGATGATTCAAACTGTCCTGGGGAAATCTTGAACTATGCTGGACTCTCCTGGGGAAATTTTGTACTGGAGGTGGCTCCACTAAATGTCTGTATACCGTCGGGGAACAATCTTAGATCCAGATTGCCGGGGATGCTTGTTAAGAATGTTCGTATATTGCTGAGGAATGTTGAGATCTGCTGGGGATACCCAACTTCCTTAAGGCTGATAATATAGCTTTGCTTAGGGAGAATGCATTGACTTACTGGCTCACTCTCTGGGGAATTAAGGTATATTGGTTATGTTCTTCGGCTGAACTTACCTTGGTACCTTGGTGGATAGAACAATTAGATCGCTTAGACCACTCATCATTGCCCCGGCTTCTAATGCTACATGTAATTAATCCTTTGTTTCGTATGCAAACTTTTATGAGTTAGCAATTATTTGTCAAATGCATATATCACAAATTGAACCTTGGACGTTCTTCGCAAAACAAAACAGGAAAAGGAAAAATAATTGGCAATTGATCTGAAAAGTGAATTTGTATTGATTTTTGAATTTGCCTGTAAATATGCGTTTTATGTACAAGAGGCTGACGTCCTAGTAAGAGAACGCCGCCGAACAAGAGAGTTTATACAAATTTGTACAAAGGGAAAACAAAACAGCTATGTGAAAAGAATAATCCCACTGGGTTCCAACTCTGCTATCGCCTTTATATCTTTGAGCGTCTCATCACTTGATGACCTAGCTGAAGATGAAACTGATTGATCGATGCCGTCTGAACTTGATGTTGATACCGGATTCTGGATGCAAAGTGATCCAATGAGACATAGTATTACGCTTTATCCCTAACTTTTGCCTGGACCGCCCTTTCGGGTTTTCAGTCCACCGGGATACCCATTTTTGCCCAAGCCGCCTTTTCAGGTTTTCGACTTGCCGGGTGTACAGATTTTTTTCATTTCATCCCTTCATTTTGCCCGAACCCTTTTGGTTCGTCGGGAAGCCCTTATTTTTGCCTAGGTATGTCAACCTAGCGGGTCTTTTATCATGCGTAGTATCTTTTTACCATGTCTGCATTGGCGGGGTGAGGAAGGTCGTCACCATCCATGATGGTTAGGATCATGGCTCCTCCTGAGAACACATGTTTAACCACAAATGGCCCTTCGTACGTAGGGGTCCATTTTCCCCTTGGATCACTCTGAGGAAGGATGATGCGCTTGATTACCAGATCCCCAACTTGATATTCTTGTGGTCTGACTTTCTTGTTAAATGCCCTGATCATCCGTTTTTGGTACGTCTGACCATGATATATAGCAGTAAGTATCTTTTCATCAATAAGGTTTAGCTGATCAAGTCGTGTCTGGATCCAATCATCTTCGCTCAGCTCTGCATCCTTCATTATCCGGAGAGAGGGTATTTGCACTTCGATCAGTAAGACTGCCTCCATGCCGTAGACCAAGGAGAAAGGAGTTTCCCCGGTTGACGTCCTCGCTGAGGTACGGTACCCATGAAGAGCGAACGGTAACATCTCGTGCCAATCTTTATAGGTCACTGCCATCTTCTGCACAATTTTCTTGATATTCTTATTCGCTGCTTCTACAGCCCCATTCATCTTCGGCCGGTAGGGAGAAGAGTTGTGGTGCTGTATCTTAAATTGCTCGCAGAGCTCAGTGATCATCTTGTTGTTAAGATTGGTACCGTTGTCTGTAATGATTCTTTCCGGGACGCCGTATTGACAGATCAAGTTATGCCGAATGAACCGTGCCGTGACATTCTTGGTTACAGTGGCGTAGGAAGCTGCTTCAACCCACTTCGTAAAGTAATCGATCGCTACCAGGATGAAGCGATGCCCGTTGGATGTCGTAGGTTTAATCTCACCGATCATATCTATACCCCACATTGCAAAAGGCCAAGGTGCAGTCAGGACATTCAGAGGAACTGGAGGAACGTGCACCTTGTCTGCGTAAATCTGGCATTTGTGACATGTCCGAGAATGTTGGTAGCAGTCGGCTTCCATTGTGGACCAGAAGTATCCTGCCCGCAGGATCTTCTTTGCCATGGTGTGTCCACTGGAATGTGTTCCGAAGGTACCTTCATGTAGCTCCGCCATGATCCTTTCTGCTTCAGTTTTATCCACACAACGCAGTAAGGTCGAATCATGGTTTCGCTTGTATAGGATGTCGTTGCTAAGGAAGAACTTTGCCGCGAACCTTCTCAGAAACTTCTTATCATTGACAGATGCACCTTCAGGGTATTCCTGAGCTTCCAAGTATCTCTTCACCTCATGGTGACAAGGTTTCTCAATTACTTCCCCAGCCTCAAGATCACAACAGTATGCTGGTTCGTCCAGTTTCCAAATGATGATCCGGGGAGCCTCATTGTCCCACTTGACTTTGAACATGGAAGACATCGTAGCTAACGCGTCCGCCAGCTGATTCTCCTCCCTCGGAAAGTGTTCAAATGTTATCTCTGTGAAATGGGGGATCAATGTCAACACACATTCTTTGTAAGGAATAAGATTCGGATGTTTCGTATCCCACTCGCCTTTGATCTGATTGATCACGAGAGCGGAATCTCCGAAGACACTCAGAAACTTGATCCTTAAGTCGATCGCAGCTTGAAGACCCATGATGCATGCCTCATACTCCGCCATGTTGTTGGTGCAGTTGAAACATAGCCGGGCAGTGAGTGGAGTATGAGTGCCTTGAGGAAATATGATCACAGCGCCGATACCGTTTCCCAAAGCGTTGGAGGCTCCATCAAAGTGCATAGACCATCGGGATCCTTCCTCAGGTCCTTCATCCGGTCCAGGTACTTCACAATCAGTCACTATCATGATGCTCTCGTCGGGAAACTCGAAGTTCATTGACTGATAGTCGTCTACCGCCTGATGTGCCAAGTGGTCTGCCAATACACTTCCTTTGATGGCTTTCTGAGTCGTATACTGGATGTCATATTCTGTCAAGATCATTTGCCATCTTGCTATTCTCCCAGAAAAAGCAGGCTTTTCAAATATGTACTTTATAGGATCCATCTTTGAAATCAACAAGGTAGTGTGAGTCAGCATATACTGTCTCAGCCGGCGAGCAGCCCATACCAAAGCGCAGCAAGTTTTCTCGAGCAGTGAGTATCGGGTCTCACAGTTGGTAAACTTTTTGCTAAGGTAATAAATGGCATGCTCTTTTCGGCCAGACTCGTCATGCTGCCCCAGCACACACCCCATTGAGTTGTCAAGTACTGTCAGGTATAATATCAGAGGTCTCCCTTCAACCGGTGGCATAAGGATGGGTGGTTCTTGGAGATACTCTTTGATTCTGTCAAAAACGGCTTGACATTCATCATTCCAACGTACTACCTGATCTTTCTTCAGCAGCTTGAAGATTGGCTCACAGGTAGCGGTTAGGTGCGAGATGAATCGAGCAATGTAATTCAGGCGTCCTAAAAAGCCTCTGACCTCTTTTTCTGTCTTAGGAACTGGCATCTCTTGAATGGCTTTAACCTTGGCAGGGTCCACTTGAATGCCCTTGTCACTTACAACGAAGCCCAACAACTTTCCAGATCTAACCCCGAAGGTGCACTTGTTCGGGTTCAACCTCAACTTGTACAACTTTAGACGGTCAAACAGCTTCTGCAGATGGTCAAGGTGTTCCTCCTCAGTTTGGTATCTTGCAATCATGTCGTCGACATACACTTCAATTTCATGATGGATCATGTCATGAAATAAAGCAACCATGGCACGTTGGTAGGTTGCCCCAGCATTCTTCAGCCCGAAAGGCATGACCTTGTAGCAGAAGGTGCCCCACTGAGTAACAAAGGTAGTTTTCTCCATGTCTTAAGGAGCCATCTTGATCTGATTATACCCTGAAAGCCATCCATGAAAGAGAACACCTTGTGCTGAGCAGTATTGTCAACTAGAACGTCAATGTGAGGTAGGGGAAGTCATCCTTGGTGCCTGCCCTGTTCAGATCCCTATAATCAACACACATTCTGACCTTACTATCCTTCTTCGGTACTGGCACCACATTAGCAACCCACTGAGGGTAAGAAGTCACTGCAAGAAACCCGGCATCAAATTGCTTCATAACCTCAGCTTTGATCTTCTCAGACATCTCTGGACGCATACGGCGGACCTTTTGCTTAACTGGAGGGCAGTCTTCCTTGGTAGGCAAGTGATGGACCACAATATCAGTATCCAACCCAAGCATGTCTTCGTAGGACCAGGCAAAGATCTCCACATAATCATGTAACATCTGAGTCAACCGTTGCTTCACGCTGAGCTCCAGATTGGCACCAATTTTAACCTCCTTTCTATCTGTCTCAGTACCCAGATTTATCGTTTCCACTGGCTCTTCATGTGGTTGAATTTCCCTCTCTTCCTGGAGTAACAGTCTTGCAAGTTCGCCAAGCACTTCGCAATCATCTTCACCTTCGTCTTCGGCTAAGTTGATTGGATTTTCGAAGTCATAACCGGCAGTAGCAGAGTCGTTACCAGCGAGATCCAGAGTGGATTGAAACCTGTATGAGTGAGTGTGTGTAAATACAGCTGTTTTGCAATATATAAAGAAAGAAAGAAAGAAAGGGAGCACACGATTAGAAATGCGAAAAAAACGTCCAAGATCTTTATTCATGATATATGTAAATGACAATTATAAGCCCTCACAAATGAAGCCAACGGTGCCCCGGGTAAGACACCGGGCCATAAAGTTTTAGTTTATTGTTTATTACAAATAACAAAAACAAAGGAATTCATTACTGCATAACAAAAGTAACAGGTGTATGATCTTTGGCAGTCCAATTGGTCAATCCACCGTCAGTCGTCGGGTAGATCCAGCTATCGAACTCTGATTCTTCCACTTCGTCTTCATCCCCAATAACATTCACTCCTGGATTGGTGATGAGCACAGGAGGTCTTCCGGTCCTAGCTTTGCGCACAGCCCTCTGAGCCTCTGTAGTAAAACCCAGTCCAAACTTGTCAGTTTTAGGAGTGAAATCAGGGAGCTTGCCCCAGTTAGCACATTCACCTTTCTCGATTACAGCCCGGGCGTCCTTCAAGGAGGCCATCTTCAAAGGAAAGTCCTCTTCAACCACTGTTTCTGCTGCTGCCAATGTTGGAGGTACCTCTTCAAAATGTTGAAAGGGGGTTTCAATAAACTCCCCGTCCATCTCAATATACCGGAAGGAATTCAGATGACTAACCATATACTCCTCCTCTCCCTACACAGTGACAATCTTCCCTCTGACGGGGTACTTGAGCTTTTGGTGTAGGGTAGAGGTCACTGCCCCAACTTTGTGAATCCAAGGTCGACCCAGTAAACAGGAATAAGATGGACGAATATCCATCACATAGAAAGTTGAGTCGAAAACTTGAGAACCCACACAAATAGGAATGTCTACCTCTCCATGAACCATCCTCTTCGATCCGTCAAAGGCTCGAACAATGATGTTGCTAGGTTTCAACTCCAGGCCTTCACAATCCAACTGGTCTAAGGCCTTCTTGGGCAACACATTCAGGGAAGAACCGGTGTCCACCAACACGTGAGCAAGAGTAGTGCCCCTGCATTCTATAGAGACATGCAAGGCATCATTGTGGTTCTTTCCCTTGGCGGTAAGGTCAGCATCCGAGAAACCCAAACCATTGTCAGCTGTCAAATTGGCTACGCAATCAGTAAACTGGTCTGTAGATGTCTCCTGTGGCACATGGGCCGTCTTCAGAAATGAAATCAGGGCCTTAGCGTGGGCCTCTGAGCACAGCAGCAATGAGAGCATAGAGATCTTGGAGGGTGTATGCCCCAGCTGTTCAACGACATTGAAGTTGCTCTTCTTGATTATCTTAAGAATCTCTTCCATCTCTTGCTGGGAGGCTTCAACATTCACAGACTTTGGTGCCTCCGTCCGGGCAGGCTCATCATCAATCCCTTTGCCCCGAGCATTAGATGACTCGGCAGCAGGGGAAACAACTTGATCAGAAGTGGAAACAGGCGTACTTGCAGGTGTTATAATGAGAGGCCTTCGAATAGCTGGTGGAGCAATGTCAGGCGAGAAGAGCCTGCCACTATGGGTTACTTTAGCTGGACCGGTAATATTACTGATGCTGGTACCGGTGTTGAACTCTTGCTTTATTCCAAGTACATATACATCTGCCCCATAGTGCCATGGGACAGCCTTATCAGATTCATAGGGGAGGGGCCCCGGAACAGTAATAACAATGGGTGCAACAGTCATGATTTTAACTGGCTTCCTCGGGGGAGCCTTGATTGGATTGTTGAAAATTGTAACGACGGATACTTCTTCCACAGGAACAAAAGGAACAGCGGTCTTCTTGAACAAAATCTCCTTGCTATCCATCAGGCTTTGGATGCCTAACTTCAGCAACGGACAACCAGTAAGGGAAACAACACACAAAAGGCAACCCTCGCTACAACCCGGAAATAACCGGCCAGCAGCAGGTTCCTCTTAACAGTCAACAGAGGAGTAGCTACATCATTCACGGAAACAGCATACAAGTCTTCATCAACGACATTTACTCCATGCTGGGGCATAGGAGCATTCACAACATTTGGCCTCTCAGGCGCCTCAAATTGTATCTCTTTCGCGTCAATAAGGTCTTGAACCTTATTCCTTAAGGCCCATCAATCATCAGTAGAATGCCCCAGGCTATCGGAGTGATAAGCACAGCGGGCATTTGGATTATACTTAGGAGAGGCAGTATTCACAACCTTCGGGGCCTCCCTGACAGTCACAAGTTGGTTGATAGCAGCTGCGGCAAGATTTGTGACAAGGTCATACTCAGCTGGGTAAACTCTCTTTTGGGTCTTTCAGCCCTTTGTTGATTGGTTTGCCGAGGAGCGGCAGCAGGTTTAGCAATCATCACCGCGTTGACAGATTGGCGGCGCTCCGGTTTGTCTTGCCTTCTAGGCCCATACACAACACTGGCCTCCTTCTTAAAAGGCTTCTTCTCAGCACTTGAAGACGCACCTTTCTGAATTTTACCGGACTTCATTCCAGCCTCTATCCTTTCCCCAGTCAGAATAAGGTCAGTGAACCCTGCAGATGAATTACCGATAAGATGATTGAAGAATGGCCCGGACAGGGTCCCCAAGAACATATCTACCAGCTCGCAGTCAGTTAATGGTGGCTGCACCCTGCCAGCCAGATCCCTCCACTTCTGCGTGTACTCTTTAAAACCTTCGCCTGATCCTAGCGACATACCCTGGAGTTGGGTACCCGTAGGAGCAAGGTCGGCATTATATTGATACTGCTTGTAAAAAGCAGTAGCCAACTCCTCCCAGTTACGAACTTTGGTTCCATCCAGCTGATAGAACCATTCGAGATGAGTCCCTGAAAAACTCTCCTGGAAGAAGTGGATCCACAAGTTCTTGTCCATTGTGTACGGCTGAATCTTCCGCACATAAGATCTGAGGGGTAACTTAGGGCAAGACGCCCCGTCATACTTGGTGAAAGATGGTGCTTTAAACTTGTGAGGGATGATCACACCAGTAGATAAACCCAAGTCTCCGAAATCCAAGCCAGGCACTTGTTGAATCTCCATGGCGTTCAGACGGTCTTCCAATTGCTTGTACCGGTCTTCAGCTGGAGGATACTGCTCCTCATTGAAGTCAATCTCGTTGTCAGAGACTACCGGACTAGGACCTCTTCCCCCCTGGGGACTGTCTTTGCCTACAGAAGAACCAGCTTCCTCATTCTGTAGTGTGTTACCAAACCTCCGGCCCGAGTTGAATAGAACAGTTCTCTTCTTCTTCTTCTTCTCCTTCTTCAGGAGCAAAGTCTTCAACTCTTCTTGACTTTGAGCCAAACCCATGATCAACTCCTGAAATTGTGCGTTCTGTGCCTGAAGGGCCTTGATAGACTGCTCGGTTGATGATTCAGGGTTCATGATGCTGAAATAAACAGCGAAGAACCGTAAGCAACCTGAAAAGAAGAGTACCTGCTATGCACATGATGAATGGAATGCGTATGATTTATGTTTTCAAAGACAATCGGGAATCAACTTTGTAAACAAAAAGGGAACACACTTCATTAGATTCAACTTTAAAATTTAAATTGTTCAACAGGTTGCCCTTAGGCGTTACATAGAAAATGGAAATACTGAAAAAAGGGAAATAAAACTGTAAAAGAAAATCCAAATCTCCTCATTGATCCCAGGGTCTCCTCTTCTCAGTACGGATGTAGTCATTCAGAGCCCGCTCATTCTCCAACAGCTTTGTCAGCTTCTGGATCTTCAGTTCCTGCTCATTGAACTTTTCCCGGTAAGAATCCCGTTCTTCTTGCAGTTGCGCCCAAGACCTCTTTAATGTCTCATAATCAGTAGGTACCTGAGGAGGGAGGACAGTTGGGGGAACCCCATCTTTGTTAGGATACTCAAGAACGATGGGTCTGACAGCTTCGTCGGCATACCTAACTTCTGAGCACGGATGCGGACCCATTTGTAGTAAGCTTCCATGGACAGAGAGGTCTTTGGTCCTAACTCTTGTGGGTGAGCTTTGTGAATTCTGTCCCAAGCCTTGATGAACCTACGACGCAGCTCGTCACTATCTGCCTGAAACTCAAAACTGATGTGAGGCACCAACATCTCATGAGGCCTTGTTCTTCTGGCTCTTCCAAACTGACGGAGCGCTAGACACGGGTTATAAGAGATTCCTCCTTGGGTACCAATCAAAGGAACATTAGGATATTCTCCGCAACGATCAATAACAGCTATCTCATCCAAACCTCTAAGAGTCCAAATGATGTCCTTGTCAGTGAGAGACATTAACATATGAGCCCAACCTCTTCCTTCTTGGTTCTTCAGCACGAACTTAGGGAGGTGCGAAATAAACCACCTCACCAACAAAGGGATACAACACCACAGAGTTCCTCGTCTTCGGGCAGTACGAGCATAAAGTTGTTGCAGGATATCACCCAAGAGAGTGGGCACCGAGTTCTGAGACATGAAGATCCTGATGGCAGTGACATTAATGAAGTTATCAGGATTAGGGAACAAGACTAGACCATAGATTAGGAGAGCCAGGATGTCTTCATATGCCCTAAAGTCTAAGTCATTCCAGAAACTGTTAGCTTTACCAACCAGGAACTTGGCCAAGAAACCCTTAACTCCGCTTCTAGTCACCCAGTTGTCTATTACTTCTTGGTGGGTCAAGGGAAGAGCTGCAGCAACCTCCTCAAGCCTAAGAGTCTTTTCCCAACCAGTGTAGGGAGTCTGATCCAAGATAGGGATACCAAGCAAATCAGAGAACTCTTCCAGGGTAGGGACCAACTGGAAGTCTTGAAAGGTGAAGCACTGGTACAGAGGGTCATAGAACTGGGTCAGGACACTCATCAACTGTTGGTCTCGCTTTGCTGTGACTAAACTGAGAAGAGAACCATGCCTCTGGATGAAGGAAGTAGTATTTGGAATTCTGCTAACTAACTCTTCAAGCAACTCAGGTGGGTGAACAAAGTTGAACCGGATAGTATTCCTTCGCATAGGCATCATGATATCCTACAAAACAGAGCAAAGGTGAAACCCTCTTGTCTTTGAAATGGTCAGTCCTTATGCAGGATGCATGCAATGCTCATGATGGCATGATGTTATGATAAAGTACACCACAAATATTTACAAAGGCAAACATGATAAGGCACACAAGTCACACAAGACAAGCCCTTAGAGTTTAGGCCAGCATGGGGCCTAGGTATTACCCTCTTTCAGTTTGTTGGTTCATACCTGTCCTATCAGAAGTAACCGGGTTCTAGAGGATCCCAATATCACTGACTATCCTCAATCGGTCATAACTCCAGCATCACAATCTTTTCTTGCGGCCAGAACCATCACGAGAGTTTAGCCTTAATAGGCGTAGCATACTGCTACTGTTCTATTGGCCAAGTTGGGTCATTTAAGGTTCTAAGGTCGGTTGGTGCTTAATGACTCTTCAGAAGACCCATATTCTCCTCATTGCAACACAAGGGATATCGGTACAGACCAAGGCGCCACACCAACGTAGCCACTGCTTCACCCATGTCGGTCTATGCCGGACAGGTCCCTAACAGCTTATGCTACCTAACAGGGTATCCCCAGATCCGGGTTAGGATCTATGTAACTCCGATGCAGCCCACAATAATAAAAGCAAACAAAGCAAGCAATTGAAAACACAGTTATGAACTATCCTAAGGTACACCTCACTTTTATAATTAAATCCCCAGCAGAGTCGCCAGTTCTGTGATCGGTGGATCTGGAACTGACTGTTTAACGCTGGTTCGCGAAATGTCGTGGAAGCAAGAGTCGCCACCGTCTTTTATTTTCTCCAATATGGAAAGGACAAAAGCACAGAAAAATTCCTTATTGAGATTAGCTCTCGGTTCGGGAGGTAGATTTATAGAAAGGGAAGGTGTTAGCACCCTTTCTATCCATGGTTATCCATGGGCTCTTAGATACTTGCTCATTTGTGTTTTCAAAAGTGTTTGCTTTTCAGAGTGAGTGGGTTTGAAAAAGTTTCGTTTAAAATTTCAGTTCGACTCTTGTATCAGTCCTCAAGAGTGTTTGAAAAGTTGTTTTTGAAAGCTTTTTTTGAAAAGTGTCGGTGTGAAAAGAAGTTTTGATTTGTTTTGAATTAGAGCAAGTATCTACGAGTCATCTACCTACCCTAAGGAATTAGGCTGTGTTAATGTCCTTAAGGTAGTGCCATCCCACCATTGAGAGGTAGGTAGCACCACCGTTGGAGGTGTTCGGGTCAATTCGAGAGTTAGGGACAGTGTGGTCACCGAGCAACTGTAAGACACCTTAGAAGCTACCCTTATGCCATTGATCTTTTTATTCCGAGGCAAATATTCCGAGGCAACTTGTTTCGAGGCAACTTGTTTCGAGGCAACTAGATCAATGGAACATAAGGACTCACTAAGACGTCCTATACTCGAGGACCACGTTTCGAGGGGCAAGGCAACAGGGTGGTCACCAGAGCAATAGTAGGACACCTTAGAAGCTACCCCTATGCCATGTTCATGGACATAAGGACTTACTAAAACGTCCTATACTTGGCGACCACGTTTCGAGGGGCAAGGCAACAGTGAGGCGTACCCTATGAGTGGTGTGTGAATTGTGTGTCATTTTCAGTTACTTTATCTTGATCATGTATTGGGTGAGCTACGCTTTGATTTTATTTGGGCATACATTCTTTCATGTGATTAACAGTTTAAAAGGTGCGGAAATTAAAATGCGGAAAAATAAAAGTCCTACGCTATTACAAGACGCGGGTCTATACATCGCCAAATTAACAAAGACCCGATTTTGAATAAAAGTGCGGAAAGTAAATGTCCTAATCACTATTACAAGGCTTTGGGGCAATTACATTATATTTAAAACGAAAAATAAAGACAAACGCGCGAAAGGAAATTGGAATCGAAAGTGCGAGGGCGTTGGACCCTTTAAAGATTAGATTGGAATTTAAATTAATTAATGATTAAATAAAGAAAAGAACTTGTTTTTTTTGTTGATGTTTTTGTATTTAATGGAAATAAAGAAAATTAATTGGAATTTGAAATTAAATAAAACCCTAGTTCTAAATTGTTTTTAATTATTAAAGAAAAAATGTTTAAGTTTTAACCTAATTTATCCTAATTAATTAAATGTCCTATTTATTTACAAAATTAATTAATGGTTAATAATAATAATAAGGAGAAATTATTTATTGAGAAAAAGAATGAATATGCTGAACCTAATTTTTATGTATTTTATTTATTAAAAAAAAACATTAAAGTTGAAGACCTAAAATTAAACTAATTTGGTTATTGCAATTTATTTACAAAACTATTTATGAATTAAAAATTAAATAAACATATTTTATTTTTTGACTTTTCTGATTTTTTTGTATTTTTGTGAAAAATATTTTGGTGAATTAATTAAAACAATAAAGCAAATTAAAAAGAATAAAAAAGGAGAAAGAAGAAAATTAGGAGGAAGAGTACAAACAAAGGGGGTTTCTGGCCCAATTATGGAGGTCAATTGTAAGCAATTTGGCCCAAGAATTCCAGGCCTTTTGACTTTCTGGCGCTTGTGTGTGGGACGTTTGACCAGGGTACATGGTGGATTGCTTGTGATGGCCATTGGATTGACCTTCATGGACATGTGGCAGGCACTGACGTGAGGCTTCATGATGGTCCTGGGAATGGAAACTGCACAGAAGCACGTTAAGAAAAAATAAATGAAGGAGTGGGGGACCTGGGAATCAAACCCAGGTCCCAATACCTGCAGCGTACATCCCTGGCCAACTGAACTATCACGTTTATTCATATATAATATAATAAGAAAATATAATATGGAGGAAACGTCCACTATGCTGAAAAGCGCGCCAATCATTCAAACGGACCAACCACCTTCAGCCACGCCAACATCTTCTTCGTTCTACCTGAAAATAAGAAATAGATAGCGGGGGTTTTAAACCCCCACTAAATGATACCTGCGAATAATAGCGAATAGGACATACGTGACCATAAATTGAGCGCGAGGTATGGATTCAATTTGTCAGAAGGTCACGATTTTAGTGGTACTAGTTTCATGGTCCAATTTTTCCAGATACGTAAACCCCTCTTTTGGAGCTTCAAGAACCCTAGAAAATTTTAATGGCAACTTTGCATACAAGCGGTATTAATCCAATTGGGGAATATCAATAGCTTCAGAATCATCATATTAGTGTAAATCAACATGAAAAGCAAATGGAAAATGCATGTAAATTGAAATACGATTAAGAAAATTTTCATGAACAGGGAGGCTTCATTCTACCAATTCTTTGCGCGTGGAGAGTGGAAAAGGATTGAGACACGTTCAAGAAAGTCCCAGCAAGCCTTTGGAATGGATTTTAGGCTTTGAATCACACTGGAACTATGTTTTCAGTTTCAACCTTTTTTGTGAAAAATGCAAGTTTTTGTGTTTGATCTTGGGCGCAGCTTTCTTGTTCTTAGGATTAGGTTTATGTTTGCATATGTATGAGGAATCATTCTAGGTCAAAAACAAAGCCCATAATCCATTGAATCAATGTTTTTAATATTTGATTTTTCACATCTTTTTTCAATCTTTTTGTCATGAAAAACATGCCTATTTTGGAAGATCTTGCCTCTTGATGTGGTACACGAAATCTCTAGGTCATGATGAGGGAATATACTGCACCAAAAGATTTGGAAAACATGTTTTGCTATTTTTGTCATATTTAATTTTAATTAAGTGAATTAATAATAATAATAATTAAAATAATTAATCAAAAATGATAAAATAACTCCCTTGGATGTCAATGGGTCGTGCATAGCTTTTGGGTGATGATTCATGGAAGAAATTGAGGCCCATTAGCATTTTTGAGGCATTTGAAGCAAAGTTGACTTTTCAAAATTCCCAAAAATTTCCCAACTTCCACAAGGCATATCTTGCTCAATTTTTAAGCTTTGATCATGTTCTTGGACATTTTGGAAAGGTCTTGAAGTCCTCTAACCAATTCCTTTTGTCCCATGTCATTTTGATTTACCAATCTCAAGTTATGGTCTTTGACTTAAAGTGCCTTTTTGTTGACTTTTGAAAATGACCTATAATGTTGAGATTGATAACTTTTTGTGAGAGCATTTATTGGACTTGAAGTGTGAAGATGAGTTGTAGGAAATGTCATTCTCTTCAAAATGAGCTTTGGATGGAATTTTTCTGATAAACCATGTGGAAGTTATGCCCTGGTCAATTTGCAGTTGACTTTTTCAGCTGTCCAAATATAGAAACTTTTGCATCTTGAGACTTTTTGAGCCATGCCTTGAGAATCATGATCAAGAATTGATAAAATGATGTTTGTGGCTTCAAAATAAGATGTTGACCAAAAATTTGGACTTTTGACTGTCAAATGACCATTTTGCCCCTACAGTTGATTGTGAAGCAATTAGGGTTTTTGACTGTGCAATTTTGTGCTGTGAGCCTTGAAACTTGGCATATGGATGCTTGACAATGTTTATAGGCCTGTGGGACTTGTTTGGACCCTTGGAAACTTCAACTTCTTTGCCAGAACCAAAACCCTAATTTTTGACTGTTAGGAGGCCATTGGACTGTGCAACCTTTGGGGGATTTTGAAGCATGCTCTTAGCAAACCTTGAAGAATATGGGAGGGCAAATTTTGGGGTACAACACCGTGCAAGGCTCATATGGATACAAAAAGATTGCATTTTCTTGATTTGGACAGATTTGCACAAAGGATCAAATCATGAATCAATAATCATAATTGAGGGAGATTTGATACAAGTTTGCAACCCTAATTCATTCTAGGGTACATAAGGAACAATTGCAGACCAAAAAGAGAGAGGTTGGAGGCGTGCAAGAGAGAAAAGAAGTTTCAAAAAATTCAAGAAAAGTGGCAAACTGATTTCCACGTTACAACTCACTTCAAGGCATTTTAACCATCTCAATCGTTTACTGGACATTCCTGGACTATGTTGCAATCATTAACAAGCTTCCTCACACCCAGAATCGTGCTGTAAGTTTCATACGGTTCATCCCTTTTCTTGAATTCGAATATCTCAATTCTGGCATATTTAGCATGATTCATTGATATATTCTTAATCCTTGAGATGTTTGCAAGCTAATGGTTATGATTAATTGCATTTTTATTGATTGTACATCAAGATTCCATAGTTAGGGTTCTTGCTTCGTTTTTAGGGTTTTTCTGTACAGGAACAATTGGCCATGGATAATGGTACCATGATGCTCGCGAGGTTACAACGTGTTGATTGGTACATTGGTTGTGATTTATCATGCTTGCACATAATTTTGAGAAGCACAGGGTTGTACCTACGCTCAGATGACTGTAGGTAAAGGTTTACAAGGCTAATACGACAGTGGGAGGAAGAAGAAAGTAACGTGGCACGCTGTGAATGGGAAGTTTGAATCTGCGCGCGTTTTAAGAATTATTATTTTGTTTTTACCATATAATGCTTGTTTATTATTACTTGTACAAATAACCAAGCCAACTCAGATGGTCAAGATGTAGTGTGAGAATGCCTAAGGGCCTGAGTTCGATCCGCAGGTCCCAACTTTTCTTCCTATTATTTTTTCTTGCATAATCAGGTACACATGTATCTAATAAGGCTACCATGCATCATCAATATCCCGCCATCAGATCATCAAGGCTGCAGATCCAACGCCTTATCCCTGAGGGACCACCATGGGCATAAGTCAAGCGTGCACACAGGATTTGACAAAGTCAAAAAGGGCCAGAGCTTGTTGGGCTTGAATTTGCAAATGGCACCCCCTTCTTACTAAGAAACCAGACCCATTTCTTTTTCTTTTCTATTTTTTCCTTTTATTTAATTTCTTTTATTTAATTATTTTCTAACACAATTAATTTCTTTTTTTTCACAAAAATCATAAAATCAAATTTCACAAATTTAGAATTAGGTTTTTTTATTATTTTTTTTTATCAAATTAAATATTAGTTTAATTTAACTTAGGTTAATTCTACTTTTTTTTATATTTAAAATCAATTAGGAAATTAGGGTTAGCTTGATGTAATTTTTATTTCTTTTCTCAAAACAAAAACAAAAAAAATACAAAATAGGTTAATTTAATTATCTTTCTTAAGTTTAAATTAATTAGTAATTAGGTTTTTTATTTATTCAATTAAACTTTGTTTTCTCAAATAATCAAAAATAACACAAAAAATGATTTTTTTCTTTTAAATAATAATTAGGTAGTTGGGGTTAAAACCCTAAATTTCTTGTTCTCGATTCATCGCGCGCGTTTACTATTTTTGCAATATTAATGTAACTGCTTACAGTATGTAATAGTTTAATATAGGATTTTCTTTTATCGTTTTACGGGTTTTTGGCTATGTAATTAATCCCCACCCCGAAGCCTTGTAATAGCGTAGGTTTTTATTTTCTCGCATTTTAAATTCTCGCAAATATTAACTGTTTAGATGTATGTTAATAGGATAGTATGACAAGATTGAATGATAATTTTAAAATGGCTAAAAAACCCTAATGTGCAAAGATAATAACTGAAATCAAATCACTCGCAAATGCGCACTCCTAGGGTATACTCTCACTTCAGTTGCCTTCGGTAAAACAGTCATTAAGTATAAGGTGTCTTAGTGGTTGCCCTCTTGTCTAAACAAAGATCAAATGTTGCCTCAGAAATGTTGCCTCAGAAAGGTTGCCTCGGAAATATTGCCTCAGAAATGTTGCCTCGAATATGATCTTAAGACATTAGGGTTATTACTAAGACGTCCTAATATTGCTTTAGTGATCGTACATCCCTACAAATTGACCCTTACAACTCCAATGATGATGCTTCCTATTTCTCAATAGTAGGGTAGCATTGTCTAAAGGAAACAAGAACAGAAACAATCTTTTTTCGAGTAGGTAGATGCTAGTAGGTACTTGCTCAAATCAAACTCTTCACACTTACACTTTTTTTCAAACAAAGTTTTCAAAAACAACTTCGTAACACTCTTGAGGACAGAAACAAGGGTTAAAACGAAGTAAAACAAAACTTTTCAGAACAAACACACACAAGCAATTTTAAAAGATGAGCAAGTACCTAAGAGCCCATGGAAAACCATGGATAGAAAGGGTGCTAACACCTTCCCTTTCTATAATCTACCCCCGTACTCAAAATCTAGAAAAAGGAATTTTTCTGTGCTTTTTTCCTTTCCAGTTGGATAAAATAAAAGTCAGTGGCGACTCTTGCTTACCGCGACATTTTGCAAACACAAACGCAAAACACAAACCAGCATTTTCCAAAATAGTCGGTTCTGCCACCGTATCACAAAAGGTGTACTGAGAGAAGTATCAGAATAAATCTTTGGTCGATTTAATCTGAGCCAACAAATGTTTGAAGGGAGTATCCATCATGTAAACATTTTCCATTTCTTGTTTCGGGAATTAATCTGGAACTGTTGAAAATTGTTGATGATATTCATCTGTTGATTGATCTTTCCTACAAGGAAGAGGGTTAGTTGTATGCAGATGTATGCATGGCATGATGATATTCTCAAAGTAAATGAGATTATGCTGTATGCATTTATCATGTATGTAATATGATGTATGAATGTGAAATGTTATTGAACTGTATCTTTGTATGGGAAAATAAATCCTTGACAAATGATAGGGATTTCTAAGAAGCTGAATCCCAGACTTCCGCTGGAGATGAAGGGTATGTGTACCTTCGAACTTGTTTTAGAATGTTTCCGTTGGGAATTCCTGATCTGTTGTTTGAGGAGAACTCCGTTGGGGAATAATGATTTTGCTTGAGGGAAACTCTGTGGAAAGTGTTGATTCCTGCTTGGGGAGAAGAGTTCAAGAGTTTTAGTTGTTCGTTGCTCTACTGAGGAGTTATATCTTAATGAAAGAGAAAGGAAGTTAACAACTTGTTAGGGATAAAGAAGTTAACTATTATCTGGTTATCTCCCGGGATTTGCAGCAACTCATTGGGGATTATAGAAAAGTCTACTGGGGAAGAGGGGTTGTGGTCCCTTGACTTGTGATAGTATGAGAGGCAAATTCAAGCTGGGGAATTTGTAGTTTATTGGGGAAATAAACCCTATTTCCAATCTGCTGGAGGGGCATCTTCTTTTGGAAGAACTCCTCTAGGATTCTTCTTGATACCAAATCAGCTGGGAAGAAGGTTTTTCAGAGATTGAAACTCTGGCTGGGGATTGCATGGATCCAACTTTGTGGGGATTTCCATGAGTTTGGTCTTGAGGGGTTGGTACCCTTATTCGTGAAGATTATTCTGTGGGGATAACCTTATAGAGATGACTCTATGTAACTTGACTGAGGATCACCCTATGAAAAGGACTTTGTGGAGATTTGTTACTGCCCCAAGTGATTCAGATACATACCTGTCCCTGGTTACTCAGCATTTCTTGGGAGATTTCTTGGAATCTTGACTTGACTGCCCCCAGACGAGTTGGACGATGACATGTCATGCCCCCTGATTATAAGATATTTGTCATTGGAAGGTTCTTCCAATTTGAAGTGATTCTGTTTCTTGAAAGAATTTCCATTCATGGGATGTTCGTCATGCGATTTTATCTGTTGTCAAACAAATAGCTATATACAAATAACAGTATTCAAAATAATGCAAAGTTTATGTATGTCTTGAAGTTTTGAGAATGCAGTTTTTTAACAAATAAAAAGTAAGAATATGAATTCAACTCAGAATTTGCAGTAAGCCTTATAGGAGTCAGGATACCTTTTGTAACAGTATGCTTTCAAACTAACCTCTGCTTCAATTAGGACTTTTGAAGGGTTGTAATGTGGCCTGGTTCACAGTTTTAAGAAACAAAGGATAAGGCTCAAAATGTATTTGTACCCTCCCGTTATCCATGATGTTTTCCAGCCCTAAACTCAGTTAATTGTGCCTTTGAACTCCAATGGAGTATGGAATGATGTTTTGGTAATGGTTCGGACAAGTTAAGTTTGTCAGAAGGCAGTCATTTTTGCAACATTTTTTCATGTTGTCGAGGATTTGTAGTGACCTCTTCTTGATTTATTATCCCTGATTTTTGCCTGACTGTTCTCGTTTTAAGATTACGGTCAGTGGGATCCCCCAGCTTTTCTTAAGTCCCCTTCGTAGGTTTTGACTTAGTGGGCTTTTCTCTTGAGAGATAATGACTGCCTATTTGATATGGAACCATCACCATCTTTTGATTTAGAAGGATGTTTTTGATCTCATACATTGTATACAAAGTGAAATCCTACGACTGAACGCGCATTTGAATTAACTGAGAAACTACCCTACCCCAGGTTTTGATTAAAGGTTTCAATTTGTGTGAAAAAGAAAACTCCTACTTCTTTGGCTCAAAGGGGTTGACTAGGGATTATCTTCCTTGTAACTCCAGTGTTTAGGAATTGAAACAAACGCCTGTACATCGTCAGTAAGGTTTGTGCAAAAGCATACTGTATGAGATTATGGCATTGTTTTTGTCATCCTCCCTCTAAAGGTTTGAAACTTTTAATAAGAGTTGAATATCAGAAAGGGAGTAAAAGCATAGTTTAAATATAGTGAAAATGAATGGATTAATTCAAGACAAAACATATGCAATGCATTAATGAAAATAACCAAAGTCTGACATACAGATAAGTGTTTAAACAAACAAAGAAATTACAACTGAAAATTTGAATAAATCGAAAATTTCTTCGCCTAGACTGTCAATTCAGATGGATGCTTTTGAGGGGTGACATAATAATTCCAGTTGACCATCTCGTGTGAATTCCAGCGCTCCCTCGCTGATCAAGTTTTGAATCTTGTACTTTAGCACCCAACAATCATTTGTATCATGTCTAGGACTTCTGGAATGATAGGCACACCTTGCATTGGGATTATAGCTAGGAGAAAAGGGTTTGGGGTTTGGATGAGGTCCTATTAACATGATCAGATTCATCCTTAACAAGCTTTGCAATGCTTGAGATAGTGGTATGTTGATTTTGGTAAACTATCTCCCGGGCTCGTCTTGCCTTCGCTGACTCCCCTGTTGACATCGACGAGGTTGTCGTTGGGCTCGTGATGTAGTAGTGATTCAGAAAGGTCTACTCTCCACCAAACCAACTTCTTGTCTTATCAGAGGATGGCCAATGACTTGATCCCATGCCTCGACATCTTGTTTCATACGGTTGCATCCTTCTTGATGAAGTTTGTTGACGAGGACTCTCAGCTCTTCTTGTCCCCGAGCCAAGTTTTGGATAAGAGCCATTTGTCCCACCAGTTATCCCATCATCTGGATCTTCATTGTGGATATCTCATTTTATAGCCGTTCCAACTGGTCATCCCTATTGTCCTCAGGATTCTTCATGGTTATGCCCCTAGTGAGGAGTGTTTTCACCTCTTCTTGCCCCTTGGATAGGTTCATGAACAATTCTTGAAGTTGAGCGTCTTGAGTATGAAGATCCTTGATAGTATGTTTTTGAGCCATCTCTACTGAAATAAATAGTAAGCAGATGTGAAAACCTGTATAGGGAAACCTGTCATGATATGATGCATGGTATGTGGATGCATATTTTCAAGAATCTCACGGGGTAAACACAAGAAGATGTTAGAAGTTGAATTTTGATCAACAACTTTGATTGGAGAACTTCGTATTGATGGATGTCATTCCACGATAATCAAGCTCACCATGTCAAGTGGGTCATAGCCCTTGACTCAAGTTACCGTGGTTTGGTCTTTGACAACGATTGATTAGAGAATGAATCCTATTGCCCCTTGATAGGCGTCTAGTTCAACATAACCCTCCATCATCTGCCCTTGAGATCCTTGAAATGCTTATTGAAAATGCTATGGTATGATGTCATGATGTTATGTATAAGTATGCAAAGCAAGCAAGTTGTTAAGTACAGATAGTCATATACACACAAAGGAGACAAGTCCTTAGGTTCAGGCTTGCATGGAGCTTGTAGGTAAGTACCCTCTTGAAGTTTAGTTGGCTCAACCTGTCCTAGAAAATAATCGGGTTTTAGGGGATCTCAAAATCACTGATATTTCTTCATCAGACATTGTTTCAGCACAAGCCTCTTTATTGTCGATTGAAATATCCCAAAAGTCCGATCTCAATAAGCGTAGTATCGAGTATCAACTAACTCCGAACTGCACCAAAGCCGACTATCTCACTACTTCCTAATGGCCAAGTTGTTAAATTATGGTTCTAAGGTCAGTTAGTGCATCATGACTGTTGTACCCCAAAATTTGTCCTCCCATATTTCTCAAAACATTTCAAGAAAAATTCACAAGTCCAACTCGGCGTGTCATATTCAGGTGTTCTTTCACCAAGATATCTCTGATAACATATTCTCAAATTCAGGTTCGGCTCAAGAGTCAATTATTTAAAGAAGGTATCCGAATGTGTGAGTTTTCTTGAAGAAATATGGTGAAAAAGTGTGCTGAAAGTGCAGTTTTTACGCGCTAAAAAATTCATAACTTGAAGATCGTGGCTCGTTTTGAACCCGTTCCGGTAGCCAAAATTTCGTCTTGACATTATCTACGTTTTCATCTCTCACGGCTGGAAGCCAATTTCGATCAGAAGGTCTTCAAAAATGTGGATTTATCAAGTATTTTCGTACAGAAAATTTGTGACAGAAGTATATTTGCGTCATGTTCAGAAAATCATAACTTGGTCGATTTTTATCGTATCGAGCTGGTTTCGGCGCCAAAATTTCACAAATTGAGTTGGATACATTTTCACAGAAGGTATTGAGTTCAAACGGTATTCAAAAGGCCTTCGTTTTTTGCTCAGAGAGCGTGACACGCTGAAAATCCTGAATGCTGAATATTATTTCATCTGGGCCGAAACTTCGAAAATTCATAACTCGGTCAATATTTATCGGATTGAGCTCATATTTTTACACAAGGTCGCTGACTCATAGATCTACAACTTTGCTTCAAAAGTCGAGACCGGATTATGCTCCGATCAATACCAGTTTTTTTATTGAAGAACGTGTCAGAGTCGACACTAGAGTCCAAAATAAGTTTGTCTGAGCTGAAACTTCAAAAATTCATAACTAATTCACCGTTTATCCGATTGAGCCAATTTTCGGACAGGAGTTAGTTATCGATGTCGGCTACATTTTGTTTTCACATTTCAACTTCAAAAATTGCACTTAAGTCCCTGCGATTTAGCCTGGAAAGTGACGAACTCAAGTGGACATTGGAGGCCCAATTGCACATTCAAAGCCCATTTTCTTTACCCTAATTTCCATTATATAATCACCTTCTTTTCACACAAACAAGGGAGGAAAAAAAAGAGAGAAAAAACCTTGCCACAACACTGTTAGAATATCAAATTCTTTCAAGAACCCTAAAACCTTGAAATCCTTATTACAAATCCCTCTCTCACTACAAACAAGTCATCACAGTTACAAACCAACATCTAACTACTTCTTCAGTAAGGGTAAGGATGGCTTGATCTCCATGATCAAAAGGGAATAAAAGCATTCATGTCACTACTTTTCCAGTAAGGGTAAGGTTGATTTGATCTCCATGATTAAAAGGGTATAATCATTCATACGTGCCATATTGACCTAAACATTAAATTTCTTCATATATTGGCTTTATTTGTATTTTATGATATATATAGTCATTTATTTAATGTGTTCATGAGATTCAATACTGCAGATTTAGACAGGATCCCATGCAAGAAGATTAAGGAACGTTGAGGCCAAAACACAAATGGCCAAAAGCCAAAAGCCAAATGGCCAAAGTAGAACAACTTATGCATGACACCAATACATGGCGAGACAGACATCCTGAGAAGATTAAGGAACGTTGAGGCCAGAACACAAATGGCCAAAAGCCAAAAGCCAAATGGCCAAAAGAACAACTTATGCATGAAACCCAATCCAATGGCCAAAAAATGCAGACCACAGTACTCAGGAGTCAATGAACACGCACGTGATGCCAGAAAGTCAAACAATGCTTTTTGTCTAGTGGGCCAAATTGCTTCCAAGAAACCTCCAAATTGGGTCAGACACCCCCACTGTTTGTATTTTTTTTAATTTCCTTTTCTTTTCTTTTAATTATTTTAATTATTTTCTTTAAATTCCAATAAATAATTTTCACAATATAAAATGCAGAAAAATTAAAAAATGTTTAATTATATTTAATTCCTATTAATTTATTTTGTAAATAAATGTTAAATAATTAATTTAGTTAAATTAGGTTTTAAAACTTAAATCTTTTTCTTAACAAATTAAAATATGTAGAAATCAGGGTTTTTAACTTTTCATCATTTTTTTAATAAATAACTTTTTCATCATTATTATTATTATTATTAATTATTAAATATTTTTGTAAATAAATATGTACATTAAATATTTAGTAAATTAGGTTAAACTTTAACTTTTTTTTTTCATTATCAATTAAAAACAACTTAGAATTAGAGTTTCTCTTCAATTTTAATTTCTTTATTTCATTAAATACAAAAACCTAAAAAACATTCCATTCCTTTTAATTAAATAATTAATTAACTTTTAATTCAATTTAATTCCTTAAAGGGTTCAACGCCCTCGAACGTTCAATTTCAATTTCTTTTCGCGCATTTATTCTTATTTATTTTTCTTTCAAATATTATGTAATTGCTCAAGCCTTGTAATAGTAATTAGGAATTTATTTACTTTCCTCATTTTTACTCAAAACGGGTCTTTGTTAATTTGGCGATGTATAGACTCGCGCCTTGTAATAGCGTAGGATTTACTTTCCGCATTTAAATTTCCGCACTCTTAAAAACTGCTAAACTTTGCATGAAAGAATGAATGCCTAAATTAAAAACAAGCGTAGATCACCATGATGCATGTACAAGATAAAACATAACTGAAATGACACACAAATTCACACACCACTCTTAGGGTACACCTCACTGTTGGCTTGCCCTCGAAATGTGGTCGTCGAGTATAGGACGTTTTAGTAAGTCCTTATGTCCATGACATGATCCAGTTGCCTCGAAACGGTTGCCTCGGACTAAAAAAGGATCAATGGCATAAGGGTAGCTTCTAAGGTGTCCTACTGTTGCTCTGGTGACCACACTGTCCCTACACTCGAATTGACCCGAACACCTCCAACGGTGGTGCTACCTACCTCTCAATGGTGGGATGGCACTACCTTAAGGACATTTACACAACCTAATTCCTTAGGGTAGGTAGATGACTCATAGATACTTGCTCTAAAAAACAAATCAAAACTCTTTTCACACAGACACTTTCAAAAAGCTTTCAAAACAATTTTTCAAACACTCTTGAGGACTGATACAAGAGTCGATCTGAAATCTTTAAACGAAACTTTTTTCAAACCCACTCACCTTTTGAAAAGCAAACCATTTTGAAAACACAAATGAGCAAGTATCTAAGAGCCCATGGATAACCATGGATAGAAAGGGTGCTAACACCTTCCCTTTCTATAAATCTACCTCCCGAACCGAGAAACTATCTCATAAGGAATTTTGCTGTGCTTTTGTCCTTTCCACGTTGGAGAAAATAAAAGACGGTGGCGACTCTTGCTTCCGCGATATTTCACGAACCAACGTTAAACAGTCAGTTCCAGATCCACCGATCATAGAACTGGCGACTCTGCTGGGGACATACTTATAAAGTGAGGTGTACCTTAGGATAGCTCATACTTGTGTTTTCAATTGTCTGAACTGTTTGCTTTATTATTTTGGGCTGCATCGGAGTTACATAGATCCTAACCCGGATCTGGGGATACCCTGTTAGGTAGCATAAGCTGTGAGGGACCTGTCCGGTGTAGACCGACATGGGTGAAGCAGTGGCTACGTTGGTGTGGCACCTTGGTCTGTACCGATATCCCTTGTGTCGCAACGAGGAGAATATGGGTCTTCTGAGGAGTCATTAAGCACCAACCGACCTTAGAACCTTAAATGACCCAACTTGGCCAATAGAACAGTAGCAGTATGCTACGCCCATTGAGGCTAAACTCTCGTGATGGTTCTGGCCGCAAGAAAAGATTGCGATGCTGGAGTTATGACCGATTGAGGGTAGTCAGTGATATTGGGATCCTCTAGAACCCGGTTACTTCTCATAGGACAGGTCTTAACCAACAAACTGAAAGAGGGTAATACCTAGACCCCATGCTGGCCTAAACTCTAAGGGCTCTCTTGTGTGACTTGCGTGCCTTCCAACTTGACTATTTGCATGCTTGTTATCTGACACTTGAGTTTCTTACAGGTTTTGTTTATAGTCCTTAATCTGGACTCATAACAGGGTTTACCTACATTATTCCATGCATAGCATAACATCATGCCATCATACCATTGCATACATCCTACATAAGGACTAATCCATTTCAAGGATCTTAAGGGTCTGTGATGCAGGTCATGATGAACCAAAATGTCTAGCAAGGGGAAAAGGGGATTTATTTTCCTCTTGCCAGGTTGATGATTCGAGTCAGGGGCTATGACCCACTTGATATGGTGAGCTTTGACTCTTGAAGAAGGTTCCCCTAGCCAGGTTTGTTTGGAAATCAAAACAAAGTTGATGACTTGAGTCGGAGCTATGACCCACTCGATATGGTGAGCCTTGACTCTTGAAGAAGGACTCTCAACAACATGAAGTTCCTTCAGTCAAGCTACCAGATTCAAATTCTAACAATTTTCCTTGTTTACCCCGCGAGATCCTTGAAAACATTGCATGCATACATACATATCAGTGCATTACAGGTACCCTTGGTACAGGTCACTTACCTTCTTCGCTGTTTATTTCAGCAATGGCTTCCCAACAAGACAACCAGGGTCTTCATGCTCAAGAGACTCAGTTCAGGGAAATCTTCCTAAGCCTATCCAAGGGGCAGGAAGAATTGAGAGCACTCCTCATGGGGAATTTGGTCAGGAAAAGTCCTGAAGACAACAAGGACGAACAACTGAAACATCTGCAAGCGGAGGTAGATGCAATGAGAACCCAGATGCTGGGGCAAAGGGATCTCATCCAAGGTTTAGCTCGGGAGCAAGGAGAGTTGAGGACCATAATCAATCAGCTTCGGCAAGACATGAAGCAACCAGCCCAAGTCAGGGACCAGGTCATTGAACAGCTTCCAAGAGGACAAGAGTCTGGTATGGGGAAGAATAGACCTCTTCAAATTGCTACCATTTCACGAGCCCAGCATCAACCTCGCCCAGAGCAACAGGTGGATCAGAATAAGCAAAGCAGGTCCAAGAGGCAATTCACCCAGCTTAACGTGTCGTTGTTTCAAGCTCTACAACACCTGTTGAGGTTGAACCTGATTACACTAAGGGCTCCTCCCCGGAACCCCAATATCTCTGCTCCTAACTATCATCCCAACAAAAGATGTGTATACCACTCCGATAGTCCTGGACATGACACTGCCGACTGCTGGGCTCTGAAGAACAAGGTCCAGGACCTGATTAATGAAGGAGCAGTGGATTTCACCCAAGTGGGTCAGGCTGAGTGCTTCTACCATCCCTACAGGATTCACCATTTGAAGTAATAAGTCCTGAGATGAGAAGAATTTTTGTCCATTAGAATTTTCAAGTTGTAATTTTCTTTTGATTGTTCAAACGATTATCATGTCAAACGCTGTTATTGCATTAATGCATCGCATATGTCTGTTTTGAAGTAATTATTTCGTATTCACTATATGCAAACTGTTTTCATTTTTTTGTGATGATCAATTCTCGGTTAATAATTCTAAGCCTCTTGAGGGAGGATGACGAAAACGATACCACAATCTACAGTATGCTTTTGAACAGACCCCGCTGATGAGGTACAGGCATTGTTTCAATCCCTAAACACTGGAGTTATAAGGAAGATAATCCCTCGTCAACCCCTCTGAGCCAAAGAAGTAGGAGTTTTTCTTTTCGAAAATTAAAACCCTTAATCATAACCTGGGGCCGGGTAGTTCTCTCAGTTGATCCAAATGCATAACAAATGGCACCAAAGAAGTCCTTCTAAAGCAAAAGACAGTGATGGTTCCAAATAATCATAAAGGCAGGCAGTCATTATCTCTCAGAAACAAAAGCCCACTAAGTCAAAACCTATGAAGGAGACTTACAAAAACTGGGGCATCCCGCTGACTGTAATCACAAAAGAAACAGTTCAGGCAAAAAAAATAGGGATAACAAAATCAAAAGAAAGAGGTCCTACAGACTCTTAACAAAAAAAAGGGGGAAATGACTGCCTATTCAAAATAAACTATCAGTATCCGAACCATCACCGGAATATCAGAGCAAAGACTCAAACAAGGTCTAACGCACAATCAGCTGAGTTTAGGTTTGAAGAACATCACGAAGAACGGGTGGGTACAAATAAAATTTTGAGCCTTTATCCTTTGTTTCTTAAACCGTGAACCAGGCCACGTTATAACCCTTAAAAGTCCTAGCTGAAGCATGGGTTAGTTTGAAAGCATACTGTTACGAAAGGTATCCTGACTCCTTAAGGCTTGCGGTAAAATAACGAGTTGACATCACATGTTACAAAAAAATTGCTTGTGTTACAAAAAATGCATTTTCAAAAAAACTTCAAGACAGACATAAGCTTTGCATTTTTAATATAACATTGTTTGCATATGACTTTTTGTTCGAACAACAGAGGAATTCGCACGAAGAATATCTAATGAACAAAAGCACTTCCAATCAAGGGGCAGACGTGATCATTGTCCGTCATCTGGGGCAGTTAAGTCAAGATTCGGAGAATCTCTCAAAGATGCCAATTAGCTTGGGGCAAATCTCCGCCCGAGTCACTTGGGGCATTGGACATGAATTCCAGCTACGAATCCTGCATGATCAAACGAAGATCTTCTGGTGACATGGCAACATAATGCTATTGACAGGGGCACCTCCCTACATTCTGAGAGCACGGACATAGTCGAAAAAAATACGCAAAATCAAAGACCCGCTAGGTTGACATACCTAGGCAAAAATAAGGGCTTCCCAGCGAACCAAAAGGGTTCGGGAAAAATGAGGGATGAAGCGAAAAATCTATACACCCGGCAAGTCGAAAACCTGAAAAGGCAGCTTGGGCAAAAAAGGGTATCCCGGTGGACTGAAAACCCGAAAGGGCGGTCCAGGAAAAAATTAGGGATCACAGCGTAGGACTATGTCCCGTTATCTCGTCACTTGCCTACCAGAAGAGGATTTGTCAATCGGCAGTCATCAAGCACCTCTACGGGTACCTTCTCCCGCAGAAACAGGGGCAATAAAGAGTTGTCTAAGCGATCTAGTTGCTCTGTCCACCAAGGTACCAAGGTAAGTTCGGCTGAAGAATGTAACCAAGATACCTTAATTCCCCGGAGAGTGAGCCAAGAGTCAGCGATACTCTCCCCAAGCAGAGTTAGCCTACTCAGTCAGTCTTATGGAAGTTGGATTATCCCCAGCAGATCTCAACATTCCCCAAGGAGTATACAAACATTCTTAACAAGCATCCCCGACAGTCTTGATCTAAGATTCCCCGGCGGTTTACCCGACATTCAGTGGAGCCACTTCCCCAGTACAGTTCAAAGCCTCCCCAGGAAAGTTGAATCAATCTCCGCAGTAGGAAGCTTATCCCCAGTAGATTCTGGAAGCTTATCACCTGTAGAGTACGAACGCTCTCCCCTGACTTTGTTCAAAGGTTATTTCCCCACCAGGATATAACTGGGTTATCCTCTGCCAATTGCCACGGAAAGATCGTCCCCGACGAAGTCTTCCTATCCTCAATGGAGTTCATCAATCCCTTCAACATAACACATGAACAGTATCCCCAGCGGAGTTATCATTAACCTCAGCAAAGTACCTCTCTTTCCCCACAGAGCATTCCCCGCAGAGTATTCTATTCTCCAAGTTTATTCCCCAACGGAGTCATCTTCTCCTACCGGTATTCTTGCAACTACCATCCCCAGTGAAAACGAAGAACTCTCTTCAACATCAGCCCAGGATTCAGCTCCCGGCATTCGTCAAGGATTTATTTTCCTAGACGAAAATACATTCATAAACATCACATTGTCATACATTATGATACATGCATACACACATCATATCACCCCAATCTCATTTATTTTTGAGAACATCATGACATCATGCATGTCATACATTATGACATTGCATACAATTAACTCGTTACTTTTTCAGGAGAGAACGGTCAACAAATAGAAGTCTTTACCGTTTGAGGTAGATAACGTCCAAGACTCCTTCATCGTTTTGCTGAGGTTGAAGTCGCCTAAGATTCTCTCATCATTCTGCTGAGGTTGAAGTCGCCTAAGATTCTCTCATCATTCTGCTGAGGTAGTAATCGCCCAAAGGTTCTCTCATCATCTCGTTGAGGTAGTAATCGTCCAAGGTTCTCTCATCGTCCTGTTGAGGTAGTAATCACCCAAGGTTCTCTCATCGTCCCGTTGAGGTAGTAATCGTCCAAGGTTCTCTCATCGTCCCGTTGAGGTAGTAATCGTCCAAGGTTCTCTCATCGTCCCGTTGAGGTAGTAATCATCCAAGGTCCTCTCATCGTCCCGTTGAGGTAGTAATCGCCCAAAGGTTCTCTCATCGTCCCGTTGAGGTAGTAATCGTCCAAGGTTCTCTCATCGTCCCGTTGAGGTAGTAATCACCCAAGGTTCTCTCATCGTCCCGTTGAGGTAGTAATCGTCCAAGGTTCTCTCATCGTCCCGTTGAGGTAGTAATCGTCCAAGGTTCTCTCATCGTCCCGTTGAGGTAGTAATCGTCCAAGGTTCTCTCATCGTCCCGTTGAGGTAGTAATCGTCCAAGGTTCTCTCATCGTCCCGTTGAGGTAGTAACCGTCCCGGATTCATTCATCACATCATTATCAACAAAAACCTTTTAAAGTTCCAGACTCGATTCCTGTATCCTGCCAGGGCACGTTTGAAGAATTCGAAGATCCGATTCCTGTATCTTGCCAGGGTGTATCTGTTGACGACTATATTCCAGATTCGATTCCTGTATCCAGCCAGGGCACATCTACATAAAGGGTTTGAAGATCAGCTCCTGTAACAGGCCAGGTAATTATTTTTCTTTCTCAGGTACGCAAGTTCTCGCTAAGGAATCTCTTACGCGATTGACACCTAAATGGCATCTATAAGCCCATCCTCCTATCCATCAGTCTCCAAATGGCATCTGTAAGCCCATTCCCCCCATCACACTGCTGATACTCTACTATGCGAGTGCAAATTTCTGGGCACTCTAGTGTTCAATCATCTTCTACCTTCGGATCACGAAAGGCACGCAAGCCAATCTACATCCTCAGGTTTAAGAAGATTGAACAGGGGCAACTGTTGTACCCCAAAATTTACCCTCCCATATTTCTCAAAACATTTCAAGAAAAATTCACAAGTCCAACTCGGCGCGTCATATTCAGGTGTTCTTTCACCAAGATATCTCTGATAACATATTCTCAAATTCAGGTTCGGCTCAAGAGTCAATTATTTAAAGAAGGTATTCGAATGTGTGAGTTTTCTTGAAGAAATATGGTGAAAAAGTGTGCTGAAAGTGCAGTTTTTACGCGCTAAAAAATTCATAACTTGAAGATCGTGGCTCGTTTTGAACCCGTTCCGGTAGCCAAAATTTCGTCTTGACATTATCTACGTTTTCATCTCTCACGGCTGGAAGCCAATTTTGATCAGAAGGTCTTCAAAAATGTGGATTTATCAAGTATTTTCGTACAGAAAATTTGTGACAAAAGTTTATTTGCGTCATGTTCAGAAAATCATAACTTGGTCGATTTTCATCGTATCGAGCTGGTTCCAGCGCCAAAATTTCACAAATTGAGTTGGCTACATTTTCACAGAAGGTATTGAGTTCAAACGGTATTCAAAAGGCCTTCGTTTTTTGCTCAGAGTGCGTGACACGCTGAAAATCCTGAATGCTGAATATTATTTCATCTGGGCCGAAACTTCGAAAATTCATAACTCGGTCAATTTTTATCGGATTGGGCTCATATTTTTACACAAGGTCTCTGACTCATAGATCTACAACTTTTCTTCAAAAGTCGAGACCGGATTATGCTCCGATCAATACCAATTTTTTTATTGAAGAACGTGTCAGAGTCGACACTGGAGTCCAAAATAAGTTTGTCTGAGCTGAAAGTTCAAAAATTCATAACTAATTCACCGTTTATCCGATTGAGCCGATTTTCGGACAGGAGTTAGTTATCGATGTCGGCTACATTTTGTTTTCACATTTCAACTTCAAAAATTGCACTTAAGTCCCTGCGATTTAGCCTGGAAAGTGACGAACTCAAGTGGACATTGGAGGCCCAATTGCACATTCAAAGCCCATTTTCTTTACCTTAATTTCCATTATATAATCACCTTCTTTTCACACAAACAATGGAGGAAAAAAAAGAGAGAAAAAACCTTGCCACAACACTGTTAGAATATCAAATTCTTTCAAGAACCCTAAAACCTTGAAATTCTTATTACAAATCCCTCTCTCACTACAAACAAGCCATCACAGTTACAAACCAACATCTCACTACTTCTTCAGTAAGGGTAAGGATGACTTGATCTCCATGATCAAAAGGGAATAAAAGCATTCATGTCACTACTTTTCCAGTAAGGGTAAGGTTGATTTGATCTCCATAATCAAAAGGGTATAATCATTCATACGTGCCATATTGACCTAAACATTAAATTTCTTCATATATTGGCTTTATTTGTATTTTATGATATATAGTCATTTATTTAATGTGTTCATGAGATTCAACACTGCAGATTTAGACAGAATCCCATGCAGGAAGATTAAGGAACGTTGAGGCCAAAACACAAATGGCCAAAAGCCAAAAGCCAAATGGCCAAAGTAGAACAACTTATGCATGACACCAATACATGGCGAGACAGACATCCTGAGAAGATTAAGGAACGTTGAGGCCAGAACACAAATGGCCAAAAGCCAAAAGCCAAATGGGCAAAAGAACAACTTATGCATGAAACCCAATCCAATGGTCAAAGAATGCAGACCACGGTACTCAGGAGTCAATGAACACGCACGTGATGCCAGAAAGTCAAACAATGCTTTTTGTCTAGTGGGCCAAATTGCTTCCAAGAAACCTCCAAATTGGGTCAGACACCCCCACTGTTTGTATTTTTTTTAATTTCCTTTTCTTTTCTTTTAATTATTTTAATTATTTTCTTTAAATTCCAATAAATAATTTTCACAATATAAAATGCAGAAAAATTAAAAAATGTTTAATTATATTTAATTCCTATTTAGGTTAAACTTTAATTTTTTTTCATTAATAATTAAAAACAACTTAGAATTAGAGTTTCTCTTCAATTTTAATTTCTTTATTTTATTAAATACAAAAACCTAAAAAACATTCCTTTCTTTTTAATTAAATAATTAATTAACTTTTAATTCAATTTAATTCCTTAAAGGGTTCAACGCCCTCGAACGTTCAATTTCAATTTCTTTTCGCGCATTTATTCTTATTTATTTTTCTTTCAAATATTATGTAATTGCTCAAGCCTTGTAATAGTAATTAGGAATTTATTTACTTTCTGCATTTTTACTCAAAACGGGTCTTTGTTAATTTGGCGATGTATAGACCCGCGCCTTGTAATAGCGTAGGATTTACTTTCCGCATTTAAATTTCCGCACTCTTAAAAACTGTTAAACTTTGCATGAAAGAATGAATGCCTAAATTAAAAACAAGCGTAGATCACCATGATGCATGTACAAGATAAAACATAACTGAAATGACACACAAATTCACACACCACTCTTAGGGTACGCCTCACTGTTGCCTTGCCCTCGAAACGTGGTCGTCGAGTATAGGATGTTTTAGTAAGTCCTTATGTCCATGACATGATCCAGTTGCCTCGAAACGGTTGCCTCGGACTAAAAAAGGATCAATGGCATAAGGGTAACTTCTAAGGTGTCCTACTGTTGCTCTGGTGACCACACTGTCCCTACACTCGAATTGACCCGAACACCTCCAACGGTGGTGCTACCTACCTCTCAATGGTGGGATGGCACTACCTTAAGGACATTTACACAGCCTAATTCCTTAGGGTAGGTAGATGACTCATAGATACTTGCTCTAAAAAACAAATCAAAACTCTTTTCACACAGACACTTTCAAAAAGCTTTCAAAACAATTTTTCAAACACTCTTGAGGACTGATACAAGAGTCGATCTGAAATCTTTAAACGAAACTTTTTTCAAACCCACTCACCTTTTGAAAAGCAAACCATTTTGAAAACACAAATGAGCAAGTATCTAAGAGCCCATGGATAACCATGGATAGAAAGGGTGCTAACACCTTCCCTTTCTATAAATCTACCTCCCGAACTGAGAAACTATCTCATAAGGAATTTTGCTGTGCTTTTTTCCTTTCCACGTTGGAGAAAATAAAAGACGGTGGCGACTCTTGCTTCCGCGACATTTCGCGAACCAGCGTTAAACAGTCAGTTCCAGATCCACCGATCACAATGACACCACACAACGGCCCTGTATTCTCCTTGACTACTCAAAGGCCACCGGTACCAACAAATGTGTCACACTAATGTAGCTATCGCTTCAACCATGTCGGTATATCCCGCACAGTTTCCACAATCTTTTGCTACTTACCTAAAAGGTGCCCCAGATCCAGGTGGAGGATCAAAACAAACCCAAACAAGGAACCATAATGTAAAGTAAGCAAGTCAAACAAGGAAATCAAGTAAAGGTGATCTAGCCCTAAGGTAACCCCACTTTTAAGTTTTCCTCAACAGAGTCACCAGTTCTGTAATACGGTGGGATAACTGACTTGGTTGTTTTGCGTTTGATCACAATTGTTGTGAATAGCAAGAGTCGCCTCCGACTTTTCTTTTATCCAACAAAGGAAAGGTTGAAAAGAACAGGAAATACCTTTAGAGATTATTTCTTGAGTTTGGGGGGTAGGTTATGAAAAGGGAAGGTATTAACACCCTTTTCATCCGTAGTTATCTACAGGCTCTTAGTTGCTTGCTAGATCACTTGTTTTTGTTTGAAAATGTGCTTGTGGTGTGGGTTTGAAAGTATTTTGAAAATGTCTTTGTAATGATTCTCGTCTCTATAAGAATGCATACAAAGTGTTGGTTTTGAAAATAGTTCAAAGAGGTGTTTGTGGAATGTGTTTTTTGAAAGTGATTTTGAAAAGTGTCTTTGTAATGATTCTCGTCTCTATAAGAATGCGTACAAAGAGCTTTGTCTTTTGAAAATGTTTCAATTGAAAGTGTTGGTGTGGAAAAAAATGTTTTTGTTGTGAGCAAGCGAGCAACTACGAGCATCCTACCTACTCAAAAGGTCTATGTTCTTTTCCTCCTCCTTTAGATGTTGCTATCTTACCATTGATTTGGTAAGAAGCCCTATCGTTGGATGTGAAGGGACGGACGTGGGTCGTTTGTATAGTCATAGAAGGCAACCTATGAGACGTTTTAGCAATTTTTGTTTAGGGACTAGATTGTTTACCGAAGGCAACATCAAGGGTCATAGAGGGACTACGATCTTTTATCAAGGGTCTTTGCTAAAATCCCCATATTCGAGGGACATGACTATTTTTTCGAGGCAACATGTGAGATTACCCTAGAGGTGCATGTGTGAATAGTGTGTTTGATTGCATGCATTTTGTCTTTGATTTTTGGGTTGTCTACTTGTTGGTTTTATCTTACCATATATCCTAATTACTAACATTTGTATAAAGAAATAAAAATGTAGAAAATAAATATCCTACACTATTACAACCATATTGAATAGAAATAAAATGTAAAGACAAAACAAAATAAAAGAAGGGAAGACAAGCTTTTCAATTCAGGCAGCAACATCCTTCGATTCTGCTCTTCTGGCTCCTTTTTATTTAGCCTGGAAGTCAACATGTGCAGGCAACCTTCGATTCATCTTCCTGGCTGCTTCCTTCGATTGGGCCTGACAGTCATTGTGAATGTATCCTTTGATTACGTCATTTTCTGCTTCCTTCGAATGGATTAGAAGTCTGTGTGTGGCGAAGCCTAAGGCCACACTCTTTGTTCTGCTTGCAACTGTGAAGCATCCAGGGGTGAAGCCTAAAGCTTCGATTCACACCTCCTTCCTCCTGCTTTCTTTTGTTTTGGGTTTTAATAGCAACATGGCCTGAGGCCATGCTAGTATTGTCTCATGGCCAGGTTAGTTCTTAAAAACGTTTGATAAACCAAGAAACAAAACCAAAAGGTTAGTAATGAAATCAAACTGAAAAGGTGGACACGAAAAGGAAATGAATGTTATGTACATGCTTAAAACAAAAAGTTTAAGGTCAAAGTGACATACCTTGCTTGAAGCTGGAATGTGTATTGACCTCGAGTGATTGTACTAGATGCTCCTGGATTCGAAGGAAAGAAATAAGTGTGGTGTTTCTTTGACTGGATTCAAAGGTCAAGAGGAGTGGGGTGGTGCTTGTTATTTCTGGATTCGAAGGAGAAGAACGGGCATAATGTTCTTTCTATTGGATTAGAAAGAAAAAACAAAGTGTGGGGCTGTTCCTGGATTTGAAAGGGAAAAGAAACAAGTGTTATGTTTCTAGTGTTGGATTTGAAAGGGTCAGAAACAAAGGTATGGTCTTTTGAATCTGGGTATGATAATGTGTTAAGTGTTTGATGACTTTCACACAATCAAAGTTTTTCCCAACTGCCAAAAGCCTCTGGATGTGTTGTCCAACCCTTGTCTTTGTTAAAGGTTTATCTATTTATAGAGGAAAGGTTAGAGATGCTGAAGTAGCCAGCTTTACAAAAATCACAAAATATGAAAACGAAAAAAAAACAAGTTAAATCAAATTTCAAGTACAAGTGGGGGGCCTGATGTTTGGTGGGTACATGAGATTTGACTTATGCTTTTGGCATTGCTTGTGTTCGACGAAAATGAGATAGGAAGCTAACTTTGTGATTAAAGTACTCTTTATGAAAAAAAGGGTACGTAGCTTTTTTCATTTCATCCAAGAATGATATTATCCAGTAGAAAAAGCTTCAAACCTTTATGTAATGTATCATAAACTTGTGTAAGCCTCTAATTATGTGATGACTTGGAAGTAACATAGCCTGGCAAGTGAGATTTGGAGGATACGACTATGAGATTTGCTCAATGTTCTTCAAACAAGCTTGCTTCGAATGGTTCATATTAGATTCGAAGTAAGTTTCTTCGAAGGGAACTAATAATCCAATCGAAGCTTTGCGTGAAGGTGGCTCTTGTCCAATTGAAGGCTTGCCTTCCAGAGGTCACATGGCCAAACGAAGGATGCATGCAGGAGTCCACTGCCGTGTGCCTGCTGGCATGAAGGAAATCCTGGCTTTGTGGTGTCAAAGGCAAATATGTAAGGGGTCAATGGTGCAATCGAAGGACACTTTTCAGAAGGTTATTGCCTTCTGAATCGAAGGAAGCTTTCAGAATATTATTGACTTTCTGAATCGAAGAAAGCCAATAGTAGGCCTCTACTTCCTGAATCTAAGGATGTTGTTTCAAAGGGAAACAAGGCTCAGTCGAAGCTTATATGAAGATCATTTCCTTATGAATCGAAGGAAGCTTTTCAGAAGGTCAATTCCTTCTGAATCGAAGGGAGCTTTCAGAAGGTCAATGCCATGTGCACCAAAAGCTAGCTTGTGAGGGGTCATTGGTGTAATAAAAGCTTGAATGTAGGAGGCCACTTGCTTTGTGGGTGTTAGCATGAAGGGAAGCCAATGCCTTGTAATTCATGTACAAGGCCAATGCTGAAGGTGGATTCGAAGGAGGCACAAAGGATGCTATTGTCTTATGAATCGAATGAGGCATGAAGGAAGTCTTGGTCTAATCGAAGCAGTCTTGAAAGAGACTAAAGTCCAAACGAAACAAGGGAAATCGAATAACGCCTGAAGGAGATCAAAGTCCAATTGAAGCCTTGTGAATTGAAGTAAAATTTGTTTTTTTCCAATTTTTTCAAAAAGATTATTTTTATCTGCTTTTCTCTTTTTTAACAGTTTCCTCTTTAACTTGATGCTGAAAAATCCAATTGTACTTGTGCAAGCTTGAATTTTTGAGAATCCTTATGAGAAATGCCTTGAAAAATGAGAGGGCAAATTTTGGGGTACAACACTTACTAATCTCTAACCAAAATCCTAAAATATGTTTTGTTTCTCTTTAGTATTTTGTACATTACACGTGTTAAGCCAAGTGCACTTATCTCACCCCCTAAGCTAGGGTTTTGAGAATTAATCCTCAGTCAATTTATCAATTTATCATCTCAAGGTTTTGTGGTTTGATTCATCAAGAAACTTCATAGGTTCGTGTGTTTATTTCCATGCCTTCTTAAACAAGTTTCATCAATTTATGAGCCTTATCATCAAGTTTTCTTCAAGATAACATCATTATAAGGTCCTATGTGCTTCATCGGGCCTTAGATTGCAAGCAAAGTTTAAAAGATTCAAAGTTGATTCAAGTCGTTTGGCCTAATTTGGCAAGTTATTAATTCTATGGTCACAAGTGCATAATGTTGTACCCCAAAATTCTCCCTTTGCATTTTAACCCTAATTGGCTTATACTTCATCACTATATACATACAAACATGGCATATGGTCTATACAACTATTCCGTTAAGCAACACTGTGAAGCAGAACTCGGGGTTTTCCGTATTTAAATCCACACCGCACATGTTCCAAGCTATTAAATTTGCAATTAATCAAGAAATAATTATATCAAGCTCTCATATGTTTTGGAACACTTTGAATTGCAGAAAAAGTCAAGCGTTTCAGTTGATTTGAGACAGTTCAAGTCAAAAATCAGCATTTTACGGTTCGAGGTCAAAATTTGTAACTTCTGACCAGAAAATGGTTTGGGAATGGTTCTTCATGCATTAGAACCTTCTTATTATCTTCTGTAATTCATTTGTTCAGGTCGAAGGATAATTTTGTAAGGAAAATCTTTAAAAAGTGCAAATACCTAAAATCATGTTATGTAGTAGATTTGTTGGTCAATTGTTTGTTAGGATGTTCAAAAATTCGTAACTTTTGACCAGAAATACACATTTGAGTGGTTCTTGGAGCATTTGAGCTGGATTGTTATTTTCTTCAATTTTTATGTTCGGGTTGTAAGCTGATTCAGTAAGGAAGATCTCCAGATTTATGAATACTCTGAGACTGGTACCTCGAAATAGTGTGCTGATCCACTGTTGATAGGATGTTCAAAAATTCATAACTTCTGACTGGAAATTTTTTTGAGTGGGTCTTTAGGCATTGGATTCGTCTTGACATCCTCTCCATTTCATATGTTTGGGACGGGAGTTAGTTTTGTGAAGAAGATCAACGAAGTTGCTAAAATATGGTGAAAATCACATGCTAAAGTGGATTTTTGTTCAACTGTCGTGCAATATTGCAAAAATCATAACTTTTTCAATTTTCATCGTATCAAAACGATTCTTGTGGAACAATTTCAAAAATTGTGTTAGCTACAAGTTTTCTTCAGGTCACGAGTTCGTATTGTGCTCAGAAGACTTCGGTTTATGGCTTGTGTTGTACCCCAAAATTTTCCCTCTCACTTATCAAAAATTTTCTCACAAGATATCCATTGACTCAAGACTGCATTAGGGGTTGATCAGCTCAAGACACCTCCTTATGCACTGATAACTAAAATTAGGATTTGAGATTGCACAAGGATTTTTGAACTTTCAATACTTCATATGACATTCATGGATCATTATGGACCCCTAAGATTACTCATGTCAAGTTTCAAGCCTTGGATCACATTTTTGCCTAGTCAATTGAGCAGTTGACCTAAAAATCAGCTGTATTAGAGAAAAAGTCAACTATAGCCAATTTACAGTCAAACTTCATAATTTTTATCCACATAAACATTTTAAACTCATATGTATCATTTGATCAAGTTTGGACCACAATTCCTCAAGAAATTTGATCAAATCTCCAAAATGGTCAAAATTAGGTTTTGACTGGGAAAGGGCTATTTCTGATTTTTTAACCCAGCAAATGGTCAATTGGTTTAAGGCATGATATTAAGGGTCCAATTGCATCATTTTGACCTAATGACATGGTTCAAAACATTTCAAATCCATTGGGTTGACAGATGAATTTTGCAGTCAACTGATCCAAAGTCAACTATATACTGAAAAGTCAAACTTTGACTTTTTGGTCAAATTCAAGTACCAAAGATCACAATTCATCAAAACATGTCAAAATATGAAACTTGTTCATCAATAAATCAAGATTCAAGATTTCATCTTGAAATGTTAAAATTTCTTAACTTAGAAATTTTTCTAAGTATGGAAAATTTCTTATTTTTTCATAACTTTAAGCCAAATTTTCACAATGATGCAAGATGATTCAAGAGAAACTTCCAACATGAAAGTTGTATATCTCCATGAAATATACAACTATTCTTCACATAAATTCTTCCAAAATTTCTTTGATCTCAAGTTACAATTTTATGAACATAGGGTCATGAAACAAAACACTTAATGAAAATTTGCCCTAATTTGGTCAGGATTTTGACCTAACTTCATGAAACTTTTTCATATAGTTCTAAGGGGAATCTTCAAAATAAATTCAAATAGGGGTTGTATAGCATGTTACAAGCTTCCCAAAATGTCCAAGAACTCATTGAGATCATTCTTGAGTAGGGAGAATCGAAGAGATGAAGTTAGGGTTTTGTCACTTAAATTACAAGCCATTTTGTGATGAACAAGAAGTCAATTTCAAACCTATGCTGCAAAATCTTGTGTTGCAGGCCTCTAAACCTCAAGATCTATCCATAATCAGAAGATTAAACTTGCTTTTGAGCTATTATCCAAGTGTTCCAAGCAATGTCCAAGCCAATTTTCCATTTTAGGAAGAAAGTTACCATTCCATTCTTGAAAAGTTGCTTTAATCACAAAGTCAACTTATATTGAGCTTCTAACTTGTTCTTTCTGCACACACAACCCCTATAAACCAAAAGCAATGTGCCTAAGGTCTCAAGAAGCTCAGAACATGCTTGTATAATACTTGAGATTTGTCACTTCACTTTTCTTAAAAAAGCAATTTATAGAGCCATAACCCTATAACTCAGAAACCTTGAGTGATTTTATGCACTAATAATTTCCATACATATTAACAAGTCAATTTCAACACAACACACATTTTGGACAAGCCCTAAAACACACCCAAGTGCCTTGCTGCACAGAACTTCCCAAACTTGACAATTTTGAGCAAAAACTAACCATCTTCATTTCCACTCGTGCGTTTTGAAAACTAATCCTCCAAACACCTTCCATGCATCATATCAAAGTGATCCAGGCCCTAATTTCCTAACCGTAACTCCTCCATCATCATCCACCATTTTCAAAACTGAAGCTTGCAACTTGACTTGAGTTGGGAGTTCCAGCCATCCTCAAAGCAAAGTGGGAGTTGGAACACATTCAAGGAGGTCCAGGCAAGCTACAGAAATCATCAGGCCATCATAAAGGTTGCTCAAACTCCATACACGACTCCAGCTGCAAGAGGTAAGTTTTCAAACTTCTATCTCTTCATACATGCATCGTTTGAGTTTGTTTTGTGAAGATAAAATATAGATACCATTGCCACGAAGATGTACATATCCATAGTTTACATTTATATGGCCTGAGCTTAGAGAATTTTAGTGTTGAAGTTTTCTGAAATTTTTAGGTTTTGAATTAGGGCTAGAAAAATTCTCATTCATCTTCGATTGTTAGCTTAAATTGTTTATATGGTTGGATTCGTGGGAAAAAATGCCACAACTTTCATGTTTGAACTTTTCATTTTTGTTGAGTGATGAAGAAGATACAGGTCCTTTGGCTGGAGGTTGAAGATGAAGTGTAATCAGGGCGTGTTTTGTGTTATGTAACTATTGTTTCAGTTATATTAACGGATGTACAGCCACCCCAGTGGTAAGGCAACGCGCGTTATTGGTAGAGGTCATGGGTTTGAACCTCAGTGCTGCCTTTTTGCTTTTGTTTTACATTTTTTGGGTCATTTTTCCTTTCTTTTTGCTTCAGCAAATAGGCGATGGGCCTTTTGGGCTTAGCTTTTGTTTTGTTTTTTTTTTTTGCTTACTAACCCCTTGCAGGCTTTTGACACCCCTGGCCCATTTATTTTATTTTCCATTTTATTTTCATTTTATTTTCTTAAATATATATTTTTTTAAAGTACTAAAAAAATCATAAAATACAAAAAATAGTAGATTTATATTTTAACTTAGTTTATTTATTTTTCTTACAAAATATATTTGACCACACTTTATTTATTTTACTAATTATTCTTGTAAATTTAATTAAAACTAGGATATTATTTATTTTCTTTTACACCAATTAAAATATATTATTTTAATACCAAAAAGACTAAAAATATAATGCTATAAATATTTTCAAGATAAAAAATGCAAAAAAAAAATGTTTTTCTTAAACTTATTTTCTTTTGATTAATTAATAAAATTAGCGTTTTCATCTAAAATCTTTTCTCAATAATTTAAAACTTAATAAATTATTTTCTTTATTTTATTAGGTTAAGGTAAAATTCCTTTTTCATAAAACATCAAACAAAATATCCATTTTCTTCATATTTACCTTCTTACATATTTAACTCATCTTGTACATTATTTATTTCAATTCTTGTATAAATTTAATTTGGTTGTAATAGACTAACTAGGGTTTAAATTATTGCAATCCCCATTTGTAATTTGTACACCCCTCCCACAAATATTGTAATAGCGTAGTAACTTTAAATTTCGCAATTTATCGCTTTTATATAACATGCTAGTAATTAGGGTTTGTATGGAAAGACTAAAACCAATACTTAGAAAGTCTTAATTCAAGACAAAAACAAGCATGAAAATAATACATTTGCACACAAACACCCCTAGGGTTATTCCACTTGGTTGACTTATATAAAATGGCCATATTACGCATGTAAGGTATCTTAGCAAAAACAAGCAAATACAAGATCATAGTCGCTCGATGACGCTATCTAAGTTGCCTTACAAATGATCTTAGTCCCTAAGGAGAATGCTAAGATACCTTGCAATATTGCTAATCATGGTCATACGATGACCCACGCCCGTCCCGTTTACATCCAAAGATAGGGTTGCTTACCAAATCAATGGTAAGACAACAATGTCAAAGGAAAAGGAAATGAACAAGAAAGACATTTGAGTAGGTAGATTTCTCCTAATTACTTGCTCCATTTCAAAACAAACATCCTTGCGATTTTCAAAACAAACACCTACACATTTCAAAACATCTTACAAACTTGAAAACATTTTCAAAAGATCAACATCTTTGTATACATTCTTACAAACGAGAATCATTACAAAGATTGCCTAAACAATGGTCTCTTTACAAAATACTTTCAAAAAACCATACAAAGCACATTTTCTAACAAAAATAAGTGATCTAGCAAGTAACTAAGAGCCCATGGATAACCATGGATGAAAAGGGTGCTAATACCTTCCCTTTTCATAATCTACACCCCGAACTCGAGAAATAATCTCAAAGGTCTTTCATGTGCTTTTTCACCTTTCCTTTTGGATAAAAGAAAAGTCGGTGGCGACTCTTGCTAACTGCAACATTTGCGATAGAACGTAAACCCCTCAAGTCAGTTCTCCCACCGTATCAAAGAACTGGCGACTCTGTTGGGTATTATTCTAAAAGTGGGGTTACCTTAGGGTTAGATCACATTTACTTGCTTTCATTGTTTGACTTGTATGCTTTACATTATGGTTCTTTGTTTGGGTTTGAATCCTCTACCCGGATTTGGGATACCTTATAGGTAAGTAGCAATACGTTGCAGAAACTGTGCGGGGTATACCGACATGGTCTAAGCAATAGCTACGTTAGTGAGACATATTTGTGGGTACCGGTAGCCTTTGAGTTAATCAAGGAGAATACGGGGCCGCTGAGTGATGTAATGAAGCACTAATGAACTTTTAGAACCTTTACTTGACCAACTTGGCCTTTAGGACGTAGTGAGATAACCGGCTTTGGTGCAATCCGAAGTTGGTAGATACTCGATACTGCACTCATTGAGGTTTGGTTTCTCAGGATATTTTGGTCGCCATTAAAGAGGCTTGCCCTGAAACAATGACCAAGGAAACAAACTAGTGATATTGAGCTCCTTAAAACCCGGTTACTATTACTAGGACAGGTTTGAGCCAACAAAACTTCAAGAGGGTACTTACCTATGAAACTCCATGCAAGCCTAAACCTAAGGATTTGTTTCTTTGTTTGTGTATACATACTTGTACATAACATCATGAACATCATGAACATCATACACATCAACTAACCATTTCAAGGATTTTGGATTTATCTTTGTTCTTGTTTTGCAGGATATGGATTTTCTTCGCAGGAAAACTATTCAAGTCAACCTTGTAAGGATCCCTCCACAACTTAAGGAGCTAGCTTCAAGGATTCCTGAAAACTCTTTGTTCACCGAGAGACACAGTCGCCTACTCAACTTGGTCACCTCCAACACAGATGGGGACATGATGAAGGTGATCTTTCAGTTCTTTGATCCTTTACACCATTGCTTCACATTTCCCGACTATCAACTTGTGCCTACATTGGAAGAATTCTCCCGACTCTTGAGGATTCCCATTCTTAACCAATTACCTTTCAACGATACGGAAATAGACTGTTGGCTCCCAAATTCGTCACTTACTATATTTGGTCTTTTAGACCAAAAAGCTGGAATGAACCAAGTCAAGAAGAATGTTTGACATATGAAATAACTTAGGGAAAAAGATCTAAGTTATATTTGAGCCTTCGACTAGGGCTCATTTTTAGGTTCGTTCGACTGAAGAGGACTTATATCCCTCGACTGAGAGAAAGTATCCTCGCTTTGACACATGATACAAGGATTATTTGAATTTTGAATTATTGGAGGGAAAGGCAGTTTCTCCAGCGTTTAAGAGGAAGCAACGTGGCTGAAAGCCATAGGTCGAGGGACATGCAGAAGACACTTGTCTTCATCTTTGCACAGAATGTTCCCTCGACGGTTACTTATTTTTAGTATAAATTAAGAAACTTGTGTAATTTTCAAGGGTGTTCAACCTATTGTACTAAGTCACTCAAACATTATCCAAGTAACCGCTGCTTGAGAAAGGATAAAACTGAGAAATGTACGTTGGAAACACCTCTTTTCATTAATGAAAGTCTTTTACATTACTTTACTATTATCTTGCAAAGTTATCTTTTTTACTTCTTTTACTTGCATTTCTGCTTTTCTGTTTACTTTTCCAAAATCTCAAACATCTTTTCTTTGGGTCGAACGTGCGTTCTTCCTACTTCTCCATCTTACATAAAAATTAGCATATGTTCTGGGCTTAATCTGATCGATCCCGCAAGTAAACCAAAAAGAACTTACCTTTTTGGAGATCCGCGGTTGTTTACCAAAAACAACGGTAAACAAATTGGCACACCCGGTGGGACGTTGCTAATTTTTTATGTTATTGTGTTTTTCCTGTACAGTTATAACATTGCATGTTATTAAGAAGTGGTAGAGTAACCAACAAATATACTGTTAGGAAAGAAAATAGTGAGAATAGTATGGCTAACGAGCCAAACCATGGAGAAATACCTCCACCAAACACATGAACAGTGGTTACTACTGCTGTCGAAGGGAATATCCCAACTTCTGTTGGATCAATGCCAACGTTAACCACAAATCAAACTGGACCCTTACTTTCGCATGTAGGTCCAAGAGGTCCCTTAGGAACGCCTCCACCAAGGGTAAATCTAGGATCTCGATCAGTTGTGCCCCCAGGCTTTTCGACAACCTGGATGGGTCGAGAACAACCATATGGCATGCCAACTATTGAAATGGCTAGCCTTATGAATGCTGCTTCCACTTTTTCAGAACCTTTGGTGAATGCAACATCACCATTACAAGGGTCTGGAGCCAGTAGAAACCAATTTTTGGGAGGGCCATCTCATATAATACCAAGCCTCACAAATGTTTCAACAGCAATTTTGAGGTAACAGATGGACGAAAGTAATCATGAAATGGTAAAAATGTTAGCACAAACTCTAAGTACAGTGCTAAATCCCCTTATTCAGACTGCTACTCAATCGAATCAACAGATGACAGCGCAAATGACGTGCATGGATGAATTCTTTGGGGTACCCCAAGTTGTTAGAGAACCCCAGAGGATACCAATAAGAGTAAATCAAGGGATAATTATGGAAGAGGATTTGACCGTTAATCCAAACCCCCAGATTCCTAGGGTAGAAATAGAACAACCAAGGGTTGAGATACCACGAAACCCTAGAGAAATTGATCAAGGCGTTATTATGGCTAATAGAAACCAAAACGCTGACGAATTAATACAGCAAGTTCGACACCAAAACTATGGGACAAACAATAATTTAACTGCCATGATTGAGAGGATCATGCTTCAAAACGGGATGAATGTTGGTTTTCACAGGCCAAACTTTATATCCCCATTGTCAGAATATATTCTGAAAACAGACTTACCACATAGGGGAAAAGTCCCAAAGTTCACTAAATTTTCAGGGGATACGACAGAGTCGACTGTCGAACATGTGGCTAGATATTTTATAGAGGCCGGAGAAATAGCAAACAACGAAAACCTTAGAATCAAATATTTCCCAAGTTCCCTGACAAAGAATGCTTTCACTTGGTTCACCACCCTCCTAGCCAATTCGATCCACAACTGGAACCAATTGGAAAGATTGTTCCATGAACAATTCTACATGGGTCAAACCAAGATAAGTCTAAAAGAGTTGGCTAGTGTGAAGAGAAGGTTTACATACCCAATTGATGAATATTTAAATAGATTTAGATTACTCAAAGCCAGATGCTTTACCCAAGTGCCTGAGCATGAATTAGTCGAAATAGCGGCAGGGGGCTTGGATTATTCGATTAGGAAAAAGTTAGATACACAATACCTAAGAGATATGGCCCAACTGACTGATAGAGTTCGACAAGTAGAACGCCTTAAAGCTGAGAAAGATAAAGTTGCCAAAACTCATCGACGAGAAAGGGTAGCTTATGTTGAAATGGATGATAACGATCCAGAGACATCTAGTGATCCTATAGATGTCGAAGAAGGCGAAATTGATTTAGCAGAATTAAAACAAGGACCACCATATTCTTGTAAATTGCTAGTGCCATCAAATAGGAAAAATCCTGTAGAGCCTGAGAAAAACAGTGACAAATTTCCTAAGAAAACTTATAGCTTCGACATATCCAAATGTGATGAAATATTTGATTTATTAGTTACAGATGGCCAGATGATAGTGCCCCCAGGGGCAAAATTGCCTCCTTTAGAACAAAGAAAGAAAAGAGGTTTTTGTAAATACCATAAATTTTTTGGGACATAAAACCTCCCAATGTTTCCTTTTCAGGGATCTTGTTCAACAAGCGCTAAAGGAAGGAAGGCTGAAATTTGCTGATAAACCAACAATGAAAATCGATACAAACCCACTGCAGACAGAGGCGCATTATGCCGAACCAGTTGGCATTCACATGGTGGAAGTTTCTGAAGATTTCATCACAAAACCCATCTTTGGAAGTTTCACTGGAAACATCTCCAGAAAGACTATTGAAGGGGTGAGAAAGGCCACTGAAGGCCTGGATTTGAAAAAGGAAGTTGCCCAAGGGTCGAACAAGAAGGCTACTGGAAGACTGAAACTAATTAAACGGGTTACTGAAGACACAAACAAAAACGAAGGAGTTGCTGAAAGCTCCAGCAAAAGAACCTCCACAGGTTCTTATTTGGCTGCTGTAAAAGGTTCGATAGAGGACCTAGAGGCCAAAATGCAGAAGATGAACCTTGTTGCCAAAAGCAACATGCAGGTTAACATGGTTGAAGTCTCTTGCGCCAAAGCCGCAGAGGATGCCATTCGACAAGAAGAAGTAAACAAAATTGCATTCCCAAAGGAGAATGAAGATCTGGCAGATTTTCTGCATAGGTGCCAGAAGAAGAAATCGAAAGTAATGCTATGCCCTAGATGTAGCTCTATTTTCGACAATAAAGCCGCTGAACACATACAAGTTATGCAGATTGTGAAAGCAAAACAGGGCACCAATGCCCAACAGAGAATGGGTTCAGAAATCAAATTTGATCCCAGAAGGGGGCATCAACAAAGACCCATGAATCAGGTAAGGAGGCCACCAACTTTTAGGCCTCCAACTAATGTGCCTATAGATACTTGGCTAAACACTATGGGAAGAAAGAGGCCAAATGAAGAGAGATGGCAGGCATTCGACGTGCCAAGAGGTTCTTCTCTAGATTACAGAAAGGAGTACCATGCTTTTGCGTCAAATAAAATGACCCATGTGTCGAGCAATTATAAAGGAAAAAATCCTATGTCTCGTTCGCAGTGGAGAAGGTTCCAAAGACGGCAAAAGGCTGAAAAAGAGGCAGCTGGACCTCATCCAGAGGTTAGCACTAATGTGAAAAAGAAACAAAGGAAGCCTCTAGAGAGAAATCCTATGCCTTGGACAGAGGAATGCAGGTTGAATGATGAAGAAGACTCCGATTCCAGTGACAACTTAGACATCATGGTGAATGTCATATCCGTGTTGCCTAAAGAATACAACCGTGAGGTGGAAGTCGAAGAGACTGACCTAATGGTTGAACAAGAACTGGCTAGACACAAGCCAGTATGTTACTATGTAATGAACAATGGCTGCGTAGAAGAACAAAACACATTTTTTGAGCTATCAACAGAGGCAATGAAGAGCCATCTGAAACCCCTGTTCATTAGAGCAAAGATATGGGATGTAATTGTAAATAAAATTCTGGTTGATTGTGGGGCGACCATCAATATCATACCACAATTCATGCATGAAAAGTTAGGCAAGGGTGATGCTGACATAAAGCCATATAACATGGTCTTATCCAACTATGAAGGGGGCATTGACACCACAATGGGTGTCATACAACTAGACCTCAAAGTAGGCTCAATCCTGCGACCCACCATGTTCATGGTGATTTCAGGAAAACACAACTACAATCTACTCCTGGGTTGGGAGTGGATACATGGCATTGGAGCAGTGCCATCTTCGATGCACCAAAGGGTCATAATATGGCGCCCCGATGGCATTGTGGAAAACATTGAAGCAGATCAGAGTTATTACTTAGGTGAAATCAACAGTGTCAGAAAGAATAGTTTCGAAATAAATTTGGCTCACATAGGGCCATGTAACCCGCCTGAGTTTGATTTAACCCCAACTCCTAATGCATTCTGCTCCCTATACCTACACTCCGACTATGGTTTCCAATGGGATAGAGAAGACTTATCCAATATCGACTTTGGAGGAGTTAATGATATACGGACAACAGGCTGGGGAAGCGAGTTTGGTGATGATGACTGAGTCACAAACTCTCTAAAAGATATCGGCATATGTGGCCGGAAACAGAATGATAGTGGCCTTAGAGGCTGAAGTTAAATATATGGCTTTCAAAGCCAATGAACAAGTCCTTTCGAAGACAGGACCTGAGAAAGATTTCGACCCAGAGCCTCCCGACTTAGGAACAAAAGACCTTCGAGATCAGAGGTTAGATGCCATCTATGACGATGAACCTCTAGGTTTCGAAAAGGACCCGCTGGCGAACAATGTCAAAATGTTGGCGCAAGATCCTCTAGAAGAGGTAAATCTAGGCGACGGTCCTGTGAACAAGCCCACATACATAAGCACAAAAATGGATCCAGGACTCAGGGTCGAAATGATTAAATTACTAAAAGAGTTTAAGGATTGCTTTGCGTGGGATTATGACGAGATGCCTGGTCTCGACAAAAGTTTGGTAGAACTGCAGTTGCCAATAAAGCCTGGAAAGAAGCCCGTTAAGAAGACTCCAAGACGGTTTGCACCAGAGATTTTATCAAAAATCAAAACGGAAGTCGAAAGGCTGCTGAGATGCAAGTTCATACGAACGACCAGGTACGTCGAACGGATTGCGAATATTGTGCCTGTTATAAAGAAAAACGGTACCTTGATGGTGTGCATCGATTTTAGAGATCTGAATGTTGCAACACCCAAAGATGAATATCCAATGCCAGTGGCGGAAGTACTTGTAGATTCTGCCGCTGGTTTCGAGTACATGAGTAAGCTTGATGGCTACTCTGGATATAATCAAATCTTCATTGCTGAAGAAGATGTGTCAAAAACGGCATTTTGTTTCCCTGGGGATTTAGGCACTTATGAATGGGTAGTAATGCCCTTTGGCCTAAAAAATGCAGGGGCAACGTACCAGAGAGCCATGAATTCGATCTTCCATGATTTTATTGACACTTTCATGCAGATTTATATTGATGATATTGTTGTCAAATCTGTTTCAGGGAAGACTCACATGGATCATCTTCGACAATCCTTTGAGAGGATGAGACACTACGGCCTGAAGATGAATCCTCTAAAATGTGCTTTTGGTGTAAAAGCGGGAGATTTCTTGGGTTTTGTGGTCCATAAAAAGGGCATTGAGATAAACCAGAACAAGACCAAAGCTATCTTGCAAGCCAAAGCACCAACTAACAAAAAGGAATTACAATCCTTACTTGGGAAGATAAATTTCCTAAGGAGATTTATATCCAACCTCAGTGGGAAAACGCAAGCCTTTTCGCCATTACTTCGACTCAACAAAGGAGGATTTGAATGGAGGGAAGAACATCAAGAAGCCTTCGACAAAATCAAAGATTACCTCACCAAGCCACCTATTTTGGTGCCTCCTTGTTGAAGTAGAAGTATGAGATTATACATAGCTGCGTCTGATAAAACTTTAGGGAGCATGCTGGCTCAAGAGGATGTACATGGTGTCGAAAGGCCCATATACTACTTCAGTAGAGTTTTAAAAAATGCAGAAACTAGATATAACGAGGTTGAAAAACTATGTTTATGTCTATATTTTTCATGTACAAAACTTAAGCAATATATAAAGCCAGTTAATGTTGATGTTTCGTCTCATTTTGATGTTTTCAAATATATGTTGTTGAAACCCATTTTGCACAGTAGAATTGGCAAATGGGCACTTGCATTAACTGAATACTCATTAACCTTTATGCCTCTTAAGGCTATAAAAGGTCAAGTGGTTGCAGACTTTATAGTCGACCATTCTATACAAGAAAGATCACTGAATTATTTGGAGATCGAATCTTGGAAACTGTACTTTGATGGTTCTAGTTACAAGAATGGAACAGGAGTCGAAGTCCTTATTATTTCTCCGAACAAAATCCCAACAACATTTAAGTACAAAATAGATGATGATTGCTCTAATAATGAGGCTGAATACGAAGCGTCAATCGCAGGCCTTGAAATCTTGTTGGAATTGGGGGAACTCATGTCAAAATAATGGGAGACTCATAGTTAGTCCTAAAACAAATTACGAAAGAATACAAATGCATAAAAGAAAACCTTATCATGTATTTCGTAATAGCCAGACGGCTGTTGAAGAACTTCGAGGTAGTTAACATTCGACATATACCCAGATTAGAAAATCAAGTAGCCAACGACTTGGCACAAATTGCTTCTGGGTATAGAGTTTCGAAAGATAAGCTACAACAAGCAATCGAAGTCAGAGGGAGAGTAACTGCCACTAAGTTATCTCCATCGGATTTAAAGACCACAACGTTGGGATGCACTGATCATGAAAATTTCGAAATTTCGTTCATAGATAATCTAACAGAACAAGATAGGAGAAAGCCTGTAGTGGATTATTTACAAAATCCGACGGCTTCGACAGAGTGAAAGATAAGGTACAGAGTGTTGAGTTATGTGTTAATGGGAAATGAACTATTTAAGAAAACACCTGAAGGTGTGCTTCTGAAATGCCTAAGTGAAACAGAAGCATACATAGCTCTTTCCACTATACACGCTGGGGCATGTGGATCACACCAAGTAGGCCAAAAGATGAAATGGCTATTGTTTCGACAAGGATTATATTGGCCCACTATGTTAAAGGATTGTGTTGAGTTTGCAAAAGGATGCCAGGAATGTCAAAGACACACAGGTATTCAACATGTGCCAGCAAGCGAACTTCACTCGATTGTGAAACCTTGGCCTTTTAGAGGATGGGCTTTAGATCTTATTGGAGAAATTCGACCGGCATCTTCTAAAATCCAGAAGTACATATTGGTGGGCATTGATTATTTTACTAAGTGGATTGAAGCGATCCCTTTAGTCAATGTAGACCAAGAGAATGTCATTGAATTCATTCAAAAGTACATCATATATAGATTTGGAATTCCTGAAACAATAACTACTGACCAAGGGTCGGTCTTTACTGGTCGAAAGATGCAAGACTTTGCTGCAGAAATGGGGTTTAAATTGTTAACGTCTACACCTTATTACGCGCAAGCTAATATCCAGGTCGAAGCAGCAAATAAAGTAGTGATCAGTTTAATAAAGAAACACGTGGGAAATAAACCCAGAAACTGGAACAAGACGCTAGACCAAGTTCTATGGGCTTGTCGAACTTGTCCGAAAGAAGCCACGGGAACAACACCATTTCGCCTAACATATGGTCATGATGCAGTGTTGCCAGTGGAAATCCACCTACAGACGACAAGGATTCAGACACATCATGATATTCCTTATGAAGTCTATTGGAATATAATGTTAGACGAACTAGTCGACGTAGACGAAGAAAGGTTGAAAGCTCTGGATCTTTTGAGACTGCAGAAGAAGCGAGTGGAGAAATCCTATAATCACAGAGTGAAATCTAAGACATTTCAGCCTGAAGATCTAGTTTGGAAAGTAATTCTTCCAATGGATCGAAAAGACAAAAATTTGGGGAAATGGTCTCCTAAGTGGCAAGGACCTTTCAAGATTATCCAGGCCTTCTCTGGTGGAGCCTATGAAATCGAAGAGTTAAGAGAAGATCAAAGACTTTTGAAGGTGAATGGTAAATACCTGAAATCGTATAGACCTATGCTTCAAGAGGTAAAAATAAGTAATATATAGTCACTATTGAATAGAGAATGACAAAATGGAAACTTAAATTTTCATTAAAAGTGCCAAAATGGCTCTGAAATTGTTACAAACAAGTGATTACATACATGAAGGAAACAAGATCTAAAAGGGGAGATTGGCCTTAATCTTAAGGTACTTGATTTTTTGCAATTCTAGGCGTCGATCACATAGAGCCTTCGATTGATGGAGGGTCTCGAGCTTAGTGTCAAGAGATTGGGCTCGATCAGCGTGCCTTAACCCTTTAGCCAGTTCTTCTTGGCTCTCTGATTCAGTGTTAACAGCGAGAAGTTCCTCCTTCTTTTTGTCGTTGGCAACAATTTTAGCTTCCAACTCTGCAATCTATACCCTCAGTTGAGCAGTGTCTTGGTCTATCGCTTCGACCTCCTTTTGTCTAGCCTCCTGGGCCTTCGACAAATTCTTCACCTTAGAAGCTGATTCGGTAGCAGCATGCCAAGCAGCATTCACTTGACCATTGGCTTCTTCAATCTCACGATTGAGAGTCCTTTGACGGTTATAATCAGCAGATATTTGGTCAATAATGGAGATTAAATCCAAGAATACACTGGCCACGTCCGGAGAAGCAACAAGGAGATCGACAACCTTCAGGGTAGTCTTCAGAAAAGAAGGAGCCGCTGGTTCCCCCTCCAAGTTTAACATCAAATCTCTTTTAAAGATTTGTGCTTTAACTTTCTGAAGAGCTTCGTCGAGAGGAGAGGTCGAAGTAGATCTCCCAGATGCAGTCGAGGTGCTTTGATCAGAGGAACTTTCTCGACCTTCTATAATTGCAGTCAGATAACCTAAAGGGTTTTGCTGTTTTAGCAAGGCCAAATCCTCCTTAGTTCTGGATCCCGTCGAGGGAACACTTTCGTTGGCAGTAACAACCATGTTGGCCCCTTGATCTGGAATTGCTTCAGTGCCTGGAGGATTTTGGTTTCCTTCAGCAGAACCTTCTTCACCATCAACTTCTGAGATCTCTGCATTCTCCCTCTCTATTTCAGTTTCAGCAGCAGGGATACTTTCCTCTTCATTCTCTTGCACATCAACCAACGGAACCCTAGTCTCCTCTTGGTTTCTTACAACTTCTTCTTCATCAGCTTCTTCTATGGTTTCGTGTTGAGGTTGGGAAGTTTGATTTACTTCGTCAGCTGAACTCATGAAAGAGCCTTTCGCTGAAGTAGGCCTATAAGTAGGATCCCCTTCACTATTCAAGAGGGTGACATATTCCTCGACAGGAGTAGGAATTCGTTTGGAAGTGCCAACAGTGTCCTGGAAATTAAAAGAAATTAGTTTCTTTCAGAATCCTCATGAAGCAAAAAAGGGAGTCGAGAAATAAATGATGGTCTGTCGAAGCAAATACCTGGACCGTGATTTCAGCACCAGGACTAGAGTTATCACTCTCGCTAGGATTGTTTAGCCTGGAAATCACTTCCTGTTCAGTAGGCTCGTTGATGACTACAGACGGGGGCCTCCCAGCTGTAGTCTTAATCCTGATTTTGGGACGAGTTTCAATGGCAGGAACGGGTTTCTTTAATCTTCGTCTCTGCAAAGGAACAGGAGGAGACTCCTCCTCTTCATCACTAGAGATTTGGATCTCCTGAACCTTCCGTTTTTTGGGGGGAGTTTTCTGAATACCCAGAAAGAAAAGTCGAAGGAATCAGTACCAATGTAAGACAATCATAGAAAATAAAAGTATGGAAGAAAGTGAATACCTTGGGAGAGGGGTTGACAGTAGAATCTCCCCCTTTGGTGCTCTCAGCAACCTTCTTTGAAGTGGTTCTCTTGACAACTAGACAGAAGACAAGAAAATTAAAATCAATTGAGCGTCGAATGACAAATCTGAAGCGAAGAGAAAGAAAAAGTAATACCTTTCTTGAACCCGTCGAGAACCAGCTTAAACGCCTCACGTAGGTGGTGGGCGAAGTCCTTCTCATTGAAGAACTCTCTGTCATAATACTGTTTCCACCACTCCTCAAAATTAACAGAACTCAAATAGTTGAGGTTAAAATCGAAGAGGGTCAGTATAGTTCGACCGGAGTACCTACCAATATGCTTGGTAGCAGCATCTTCTGAGTAGTCTGCATTATAAAATAGTAGCAGCTTCTCTCGAGGATAAATGGGTGAGGGAAGTGACTGAGCAATACCAAATTGTCGAGAGACAAGATTTGGTTGATAAGCGATTAAGCTCAAATGATTTTTTGAGCTCTTGAACCTCAACAACATGATTCTGGGGCGAAGAACCGATTCCCACATGCTCATGTACTTATCAGTCATGTCTTCCTCTTCATCAGAAGGATATGGTCTGGTAAACCATTTTGGGCCAACTTTTCGACTGGCGAAGGGAGCCATGGTCAAAACAAAGTGCTTTCGCTCCACAAACATCATTATGAAGCTTGTGAAAGCCTGCTGAAACTGTTGGCCTTCATCAGTAGGAGTCAGCAGTGCAAGCCTGGTGCCTTCGACCCTCCTGTTCAGGATTTCAGGGGCCTCTTCGTTAATCTTATTCCTCTGAGGAAGGAAATATTCGAAGGTGGCATTGAGCCAAAGTTGGAGAAGCCAAAAAGGACCAAATAGCAGCAGGCTTCCCCTGTCCCCTATAACCTTAAGTTGAGTCACACCATTACTGATAGACTCATATAGGTTTGCCAAAATCAATTCGGCCAGGCAAAGGGGATATTTGTGGTGAAGCTGCGTCGCGAGCGTAAGCATCTTCTTCGTCACCTGAAGTGACTTTGTGCAAAAAACAAAACGAGACAACCACATAGCCAAGAAGGCTATATGCTCCACCTCTGACACAGTACTAGAAGTTTTGTCGTGGAAGGGTTAATAAAGGTGGTGTAAGTGGGTTTTGTAGCAGCAAACCCAATAGCATCCTCAGACAAGTCTTCAGGGTCGAAGTAGTCACCAGTCGGTCGAAGACCAGTGATTGCAGATATGTCGAATAGAGTGGGGGTCATCATCCCACAAGGAAGATGAAAAGTGAAATGTGCGCTATCCCAGAAATACAATGAAGATACAAGCATGAGGGGGCAGTAAGGCAAATTGTCTTCGACAGCATCACGAAGTCATAAATGCCCATCTCCTTCCAGACGGAAGCTTGCGCCTTCTCCATTTTATTCAACCAGTCTGAATACTCAGAGGAGAGGTTAGGGCTTGATCGAAAGATTCGTTTCCCTTTGTTCATGAACTGGAGGTTGATGTCCTCTGTAGTCTGAGGGTGCTGCTGGTTAGCCGGAGTAGCGTCTTCAGGGTCATCCCTAGGCTTTTTCGCGCAACCTATGGGTCTGAGCTTTGGGTGAGTAGGGAAGAAGGTGCGATTCTTCAAGGGATTTTCGACACATGAAGACAACGGACCAGACATAACATACATGTTTCCACCGTATCTAATGGGAATGAGGAGCTGAGAATCATATGCTTCTCGCCATTCCTTCGTCATGGGTTCAACAACATACCTATCAACCGAGGAAGAAGGAGGGTTAGTGGAAAAGACCTCTGGTGGTTTCTGGACATCATCAGCGTTTTTAGGTTGAGGATTGTTTGGTGCATTGGAGAGGAAAGCCATTGTTGAGGATTTGGAAATAAACGAAGTTGGCAGTACAATGTGTTTGAAAGCAAGAGATTTGGAAATGCTGGAAATGGTAAAAGTTCCAAATTGAAAGGTTCAGAAGTATTTATAGCCTTCAGAAGAGGGATATGTCTCGTCAAGGCCATTTAATGTTTCGCAGGTATTGGGACACGTGGCGAAGTGTGAAACGATTACCGTGTAGGCGTTGGGAAACATTTTGACATGCATGCCTAGGTTATAGGAATATGGTCATCATGGCAAGCATGGTAACGACAGTGAGAAGAGACATCTTGGAGAAAGAGTAATGATGGTTTTCTAAAGAGTAGCAGTTGTTGGAAGACGAGAAGCACACGTCAAGACCTTGTGGACAATTGGGGAGACAAGTGTCGAATGGGAAGTTCAAAGAATGGCTATTTCTTTGAGCGTCGAAATAGACATTCTTGGGGGGCAATTTGTTGGCTCCCAAATTCGACACTTACTATATTTGGTCTTTTAGACCAAAAAGCTGGAATGAACCAAGTCAAGAAGAATGTTCGACATATGAAATAACTTAGGGAAAAATATCTAAGTTATATTTGAGCCTTCGACCAGGGCTCATTTTCAGGTTCGTTCGACTGAAGAGGACTTATGTCCCTCGAGTGAGAGAAAGTATCCTCGCTTTGACACATGATACGAGGATTATTTGAATTTTGAATTATTGGAATGAAAGGCAGTTTCGCCAGCGTTTAAGAGGAAGCAACGTGGCTGAAAGCCATAGGTCGAGGGACATGTAGAAGACACTTCTCTTCATCTTAGCGCAGAATGTTCCCTCGACGGTTACTTATTTTTAGTATAAATTAAGAAACTTGTGTAATTTTCAAGTGTGTTCAACCTATTGTACTAAGTCACTCAAACATTATCCAAGTAACCGCTGCGTGAGAAAGGATAAAACTGAGAAATGTACGTTGGAAACACCTCTTTTCATTAATGAAAGTCTTTTACATTACTTTACTATTATCTTGCAAAGTTATCTTTTTTACTTCTTTTACTTGCATTTCTGCTTTTCTGTTTACTTTTCCAAAATCTCAAACATCTTTTCTTTGGGTCGAACGTGCGTTCTTCCTACTTCTCCATCTTACATAAAAATTAGCATATGTTCTGGGATTAATCTGATCGATCCCGCAAGTAAACCAAAAAGAACTTACCTTTTTGGAGATCAACGGTTGTTTACAAAAAACAAAGGTAAACATAGACCCAAAGCCAGAAGAGATTGCTCAAGCTCTACACTTGCACTCATCTGATGTCACAATTCATTGGGAAACAAGGAGTGGTGTCAAAGGTTTCTTAGAAAAGTTCTTGTTTGAGAAAGCCCAAAACTGTTGGAATTCCTTGGATTTGCAAGCCTTTTAGGAAATTGTGGCTCTCCTCATCTATGGGATGGTTTTTTTCCAAATCTTGACCAACTCATAGATGTGAACCCCGTTAAAATCTTCATATCTCGCAACTCGGTGCCTATATTGCTAGGGGATATCCTACACTCTTTTCACACTCGCACAATGAGGAAAAGAGGTGTCCTTATGTGTTGCACTCCTCTCTTGGAAAGATGGTTTATTTCTCATCTTCCCCAATGTGTATTAAAGAACGAGTAAGGTTCAAGGTGGTCACAAAGGTTGATGATGCTCAAACATTCAGACATTCATTGGTGATCTCGATCCATATAGAATGCTACCATTGTCGACCGTTGTGGAGAATTTCCTAATGTCCCTTTACTTGGCATTAGGGAAGGTATCACCTACAACCCCTGCTTAGATTTAAGACAGTTTGGTTACGCCCGAAGGGATGGCCCGTATGAGATACTGATTCAAGGTTTGGTATTTGACTACTAAAACGACGATCAAGGTCTTCGCCAGAGATTTATCTGAGCTGGGAGGATGTTAAACAAGGTAGATAGCACGACTTTGGGGCACAAGAATTCCATCCCTCTTGAGCCTTACCTCAAATGGGTACGAACTCGTGCTCAGAGTCTTATGATGCCTTATCCCTCCATTCTCCCGGTAATCATTGAGCCTGTCATGGAAGGAGATGTTCCATATACTATCCTACATCCTGAAATGCCTACCTCTCTTGAAGACCTACAAAGGGATTGGATACAACTCAAGGGGAGCGAGATACCTTCGAAGCCCAATTCTACGCAAGCGAGAAGAAGGTTTTGGAACTCACTAGGCTACTTCATGAGGAAAAGACTCTGAATGCCTACATTGCACCAAAGAGGATGCGTACTACCTTTTTATCTTAGAGTTTTTGTATTATTTTTCCCAAGAAGGCATTGATGTACTCAAGCTTTAATCTATTAAGATGACGTGTGTTTCCTTTTTGTCTAAAACAAATTTGAATCTTAAAATCCTTGAAAACATTGCATATGCATTTATTATTCATCATAACATAAGCAGGTTTCTTGCAACAAGTCTCCTCATCTCTCTACTATTTATTTCAGTAAGATGGATCTCGAGCAAACGGTGAAGAACCTCCAAGCTCAGAATGCACAGTTTCAACAGTTGTTCTTGACCCTAGCCAAAGGAAAAGAAGAGTTGAAGACTTTGCTGGCTGAGGAGAAGAAAAAGAAGACGAAGAAAATAACCAGAATTCTGAACATGGGAAGAAGATTCCAAGGGCAGACAAGGAGGGCCTTAGACTTTGCTACGACATCTGGTGAGAAAGACAATCAAGATAGGAAGGGAAAAGAAACAGTTGTTCAGTCTAATTCAGAAGAGGAAGAGGAAGAAGAAGACTACTCTGAACAACAATACCCTCAAGTCGACGAAAAGTATAAGCATCTAGAAGAGCGGTTGAATGCAATGGGAATCCAAAAAGTGCCTGGCTTGGACTTTGAGGAATTGGGGTTAGTGTCGGGGATTGTCATTCCTACAAAATTCAAAGCACCTGTGTTCGCCAAATATGACGGAGTTTCATGCCCCAAATCCATCTCCGGTCATATGTAAGGAAAATCCAACCTCATACCGCTGACAAAGATTTACGGGTACACTTCTTCCAAGACAGTTTGTCTGGAACTCAACTTGATTTATTTTATCAGCTAGAAAGAGCCAATGTTCACAATTGGGAAGATCTTGCTGCAGCCTTTTACAAATAATACCAATACAACGCTGATCTTGCGCCTACCTATACTCAGCTCCAGAGTATGGCCATGGTTTCAAATGAAGGCTTCAAGGACTATGCGCAAAAATGGAGAGATTTGGCCGGAAGAGTTCAACTTCCTCTATCTGAAAGAGAATTGGTAGACATGTTTTTGGGCACCTTGTCTAGTCCCTTCTTCAATCACCTAATTGGGAGTTCATCGGCAGGGTTTACTGAACTGATATTGACCGGAGAAAGGGTTGAAGCCGGGATAAAAAGTGGAAAGATTCAAAGAGATGTATCCTCTGCTGCTGTAAAGAAGCCATTTATCGGAAAGAAATAAGTAGTTGCTGTTTATCCTCAGAGAAGTCAGGACAGGGCCGAATGCCGTCCAATGGTGGGGGAAATTATGATTTCTAAACCTGCGTCTGATCAACAAAGAAACAACTAACCAAGGATGGAAAGACCAGTCAGACAATTCACCAAAATTAACATAAACTTATCTCAAGTATTGCCACACTTGCTAAGATCCAACCTAGTGACCTTGAAAGAAGCTCCTAAGAATCCTAACACAACATCTCCTCACTATCATCCTAATGCCCGTTGTGCATACCACTCTGAGAGTCCCGACCATGACACTAACAACTGTTGGGCGCTAAAAAAAAGTACAAGAACTCCTTGAAGCCAAAGATATTGAATTCGATGCGCCAGAAAAGCCCAATGTCATTTCGGCCCCTATGCCCAAACATGTCCATAATACCAATGCCATTGAAGAGGGGATGTTTGTTGCTTCAGTTGATGAACTTATGACTCCACTCCTGACTATCAAAGAGAACTTATTAAATTCCAGTGTATTCCCAGGCTGTGATGAAAGCTGCCATTTTTGTTTTTCCTCACCAACCAACTATCCTTTGTTGAAAGCAGGCGTTCCATGCCTAATAGATAACAAGGAAATTTTGTTTGAAAAGACTTCTGTTTCACCTGTTCCTTATAATGATGTTTCTATCATTACCATTTCCTCCGATTCTTCCAGGGTCTCCACCAAAAGACCCGTTAGAATTACATCAGTTCCAAAAGCAGCTCCTTTGATAATTACAATGCCTGGACCAGTACCGTATTCGTCAGACAAAACCGTACCATGGAATTATGGAGGGGATGTCTACTACCACAATATCAAGCAAGATTGGCCAGCTGCCGAAGATTCAAGTTCCGAGAAAGATAACTCTGATATCAGTAATATTGCAGGGACTAGCAAGATTACCCGAAGCGGAAGGATATTCTCTCCAGAAATTGCTCCCCCAAAAGCAGTTTCTGGACCCGTAATCATTCCTGTTGTTGTTGCTCCTCCGAAGGCTATTCCGAGTCCTACCATTATCTCCACTAATAATCCAACCGACAAAGATGATACAACTCCTGCTATCACTCCTACTGACATTCATGCTGCCAAGTTAACCGAGGCTCGAGGTAAAAGTATTCTGATTGAGCCCGTCCGGACGAAGGCACAATCATTGGCTATCCCTGAGACCTCCCGTAAAGAGATGGAGGAAATTCTAAAGATCATAAAAATAAGCGACTATGATGTAGTTGAGCAACTGGGGCAAACTCCATCTAAAATTTCCATGCTAGCTTTACTACTATGTTCCGAGGCGCATGCAAAAGCCTTGGTAAAATTCTTGAAAACTGCCCATGTACCCCAAGAAACATCTACTGATCAGTTCCAAGACTGCGTAGCCAGCTTGACCGCAGATAATGGTCTAGGTTTTTCGGATGCTGATTTAACGCCAAGAGGAAGGAAGCATAATGAGGCATTGCACGTCTCAGTTAAATGTAGGGGCACAACCTCGGCTCATGTTTTGGTGGACACTCGATAATCTCTGAATGTATTGCCTAAAAAGGCTCTTGATAGGCTTGACTGTGAGGGATTAACATTGAAACCAAGTAACATAGTACTGAGGGCCTTTGACGGCTCAAAAAGGATGGTGCATGGGGAAGTGGATATCCCCATACAGGTTGGAACCCAAACATTTGATTCAACTTTTTATGTAATGGATATCCGCCCTTCATATTCATGCTTGCTAGGCAGACCGTGGATTCACAATGTTGGCGCTATTACTTCTACGTTGCACCAAATGCTGAAGTATCCGATTCAAGGAAAGATTATCACCATTCATGGAGAAGAAGAGTATATGATTAGCCATCTCAATTCCTTCAGATATGTAGAATTAGATGGTGAATTTATTGAAACTCCATTCCAGCACTTTGAAGAAGTCCCGCAAGATGTGGCAGTGACCAATGTTGTTCCCAAGATCACAAGGCCCCCACTTAGGATGTCATCTTTGAAGGATGTAATGGAAGTGATAGAAGAAGGTGGGTGCACTATCTAGGGGCAACTCCCGGATATCCCATACAAGTCTGACAAGTTTTTCCTGGGTTTAACTTTAGGTGTTCAGAAGGTTGTACGCCGCGCTCGTGCTGGAGGACCACCCTTGAAGATCAGCAATTGTGAGGTCAACATGGTAGAGGATGATGAAGATGGCTACAACCTGGAGGATTGGATCTTCCCAACTGTCAGTGGAGGGCTCAACAATTGGGGGGCTAGAGATTTTATCCTGATCACTTTTATCCCACAGTAATTTGTCTTTACATTTTGTTGGATCTGTAATATTAAAACAATTCAAACTCTTAAAACCTTGTGTCTTACCCGAGGTGCAATGGTCCATTTTAAGGGTTATTAACTCATTTCCATATGACATCATCGAATCATGGACGTTTTGCATACAAACTTTGTGCTCATTGTTTTTCTTTTTTACATTTTCATTTCTTTCAAAGATAGCTATACCCTTACACACACTAACACTGCAGGTCTACATCCATTCAGGATCCCATGGGTAACGGTTCTGCTATGGCCTTCTGTGACTCTGAAAATCTAATCTACCAAGCCGTAGACGATGGTGAGGAAGATTGTGAAGTACCAAGGGAACTTTCCAGATTACTACTACAAGAAGAGAAAACTATTCAGCCTCACGAGGAACACGTGGATACGATCAACCTAGGTATCGAGGAAGACAAAAGAGAAGTCAAGATGGGTGCTAATCTGGAACCCAGTGTCAAGGATCGTCTGATTCAATTGCTACACGAGTATGTTGAGGTCTTTGCCTGGTCGTATGAAGACATGCCAGGACTTGATGCAGATATTGTAGTGCATCGTCTACCTACAAAAGAGGATTGCCCACCAGTAAAACAAAAGGTCCGTAGCATGTGACCAGATATGTCAGAGAAGATTAAAGCTGAAGTCATGAAGCAATTCAATGCTGGATTCTTGGCCGTCACCTCATATGCTCAATGGGTTGCCAATGTTGTTCCCGTTCCCAAAAAGGACGGCAAGGTACGAATGTGCATGGACTATAGAGATCTGAATAGGGCAAGCCTTAAGGATGACTTCCACTTCCCCATATTGACATCCTAGTTGACAATGCGACATAACACAAATTGTTTTCTTTCATGGACGGTTTCCTAGGTTACAACCAAATCAAAATGGCGCCTGAAGACATGGAGAAGACAACCTTTGTCACATAATGGGGAACATTCTGCTACAAGGTTATGCCGTTCATACTGAAGAATGTTGGGGCAACCTATCAGCGTGCCATGGTAGCTCTATTTCATGACATGATACATCAAAAAATAGAGGTCTATGTGGACGACATGATAGCTAGATCTCAAATAGAAGAAGAGCATCTTGATCATTTACATAAACTGTTTGAGAGATTAAAGAAGTACAAGTTGAGGTTGAACCCAAATAAATGTACATTTGGAGTAAGGTCTGGTAAACTCCTAGGCTTTATCGTCAGCAATAAAGGTATTGAAGTAGATCCTGCCAAAGTGAAAGCAATACAAGAGATGCATGTTCCTCGTACTGAGAAGGAAGTCAGAGGGTTCTTGAGACGTTTATACTACATTGCCAGATTCATTTCTCACCTGACAACTACTTGTGAGCCAATCTTCAAACTATTGAAGAAAGATCAAGTAGTCAAATGGAATTATGAATGTTAAACTACTTTCGACAAGATCAAAGAATACCTGCAAGAGCCTCTTGTTTTGATGCCACGAGTCGAGGAAAGACCATTGATTATGTATCTGACTGTTTTAGAGAATTCAATGGGGTGTGTGCTGGGGCAGCATGACGAGTATGGCCAAAAAGAGCATGCTATTTATTACCTGAGCAAAAAGTTTACCGAATGTGAAACAAGATATTCACTTGCTGCGCTCTGGCATGGGCTTCTCGCTGGCTAAGACAGTATATTCTAACCCATACTACCTTGTTGATATCTAAAATGGATCCAATAAAATACATCTTCGAGAAACCTGCTCTCTCTGGGAGAATAGCGAGACGACAGATGATCTTGACAGAATATGACATACAATATACTACCCAGAAAGCTATACAGGGCAGTGTACTAGCTGATCACCTTGCTCACCAAGCTGTGGAAGACTACCAATCCATGAAGTTTGAATTCCCAGATGAAGACATCATGATGGTAAACAACTGTGAAGAACTCAGGCCATATGACGGACCTGAACAAGGATCCAGATGGACCCTGGTTTTTGATGGGGCATCTAACACACTCAACAATGGTATTGGTGTTGTACTCATATCTCCTGAAGGATGTCATACTCCTTTTACGGCAAGACTCTGCTTCAATTATACAAATAACATGGCGGAATACGAAGCGTGCATCTTTGGTCTCAAGGCTGCCATAGATTTGGGGATCAAATCTTTGAATGTATTCGGAGATTCAGCTTTGGTCATTAGCCAGATCAAAGGGAAATGGGACAACAAACACCCTAACCTTATCCCCTACAAAGAACATGTTTTGACATTGCTCCCACATTTTGAGAAGATTACTTTCGAGCATTTCCCGCAAGAAGAAAATAGCTAGCAGGCGCACTAGCCACAATGTCATCTATGTTTAAACTTAAATGGGATAACGAGGTTCCCCAGATCACCATTAATGAATGGATGAACCAACACACTATCACAAGATTATTACTGAAGAAGTAGTGGACCAGCCTTGGTTTCACAAAGTCAAGAGGTATCTCGAGGCTCAAGAATATCCGGAAGAAGCTTCAATCAATAATAAGAAGTTCTTCAGAAGATTCTCTGCTAAATTCTTCCTTAGTAATGGCATTCTTTACAAACGCTACCATGACTCCGTATTACTTCGGTGTGTAGACAAGGCTGAAGCTGAAAGGATCATGGCTGAATTACATGAAGGCACTTTTGGCACCCATTCCAGTGGGCATATGATGGAAAAGAAAATCCTACGGGCAGGCTATTACTGGTCTACCATGGAAGCAGATTGCTATCAACACTCTCAAACTTGCCATAAGTGTCAGATCTATGCTGACAAGGTGCACGTACCTCCGGTTCCTCTGAATGTCTTGACGGCTCCTTGGCCCTTTGCTATGTGGGGAATAGATATGATTGGGGAAATCAAGCCGACAACCTCCAATGGACACCGCTTCATCTTAGTGGCCATTGATTATTTTACAAAGTGGGTGGAGGCAGCTACCTTTGCTTCCGTTACCAAGAACGTTGTCGCCCGGTTCATCAAGCAGAATCTCATCTGTCGGTACGGTATCCCGGAGAAGATGATTACAGTCAATGGTACAAACTTGAATAATACTATGATCACCTCCCTGTGCGAGCAATTCAAGATCCAGCATCACAATTCTTCCCCTTACCGGCCAAAGATGAATGGTGCTGTTGAAGCTGCAAATAAGAACATTAAAAAGATCATACAGAAAATGACAGTCACATACAAAGACTGGCATGAAATGCTACCATTCTCCCTCCACGAATATCATACCACATCTCGCACGTCAACTGGGGAAACACCCTATTCTCTGGTATACGGCATGGAGGCTGTCTTGCCTATTGAGGTCCAAATCCCCTCTCTGAGAATTATGAAGGATGCAGGGCTGAATGAAGACGATTGGATCCAGTCTCGACTTGATTAGCTAAACTTGATTGATGAGAAAAGGCTTACTGCTGTCTGTCACGGTCAAATGTATCAAAAACGGATGATCAAGGATTTCAACAAAAAGGTCAGACGCCAAGTCTATCAAGTTGGGGATCTGGTGATCAAACGTATCATACTGCCATAAGGTGACCCCAGGGGAAAATGGACTCCTACATACGAAGGACCATTAATAATCAAAAACATATTCTCTGGTGGAGCAATGATCTTGACCACCATGGATGGCGACGACCTGCCACACCCTGCAAACGCAGACATAGTCAAAAGATACTATGCATAAGAGATCCGTTAGGTTGACGCACCTAGGCAAAACAAAGGCATCCCGGTGAACCAAAAAAGGTTCGGGTACAAATTAGGGATAAAAACAAAAAAAAATGTACACCCGGCAAGATGAAAACCCGAAAGGGCGGCTTGGGAAAAAAAGGGTATCCCGGTGGACTGAAAACCCGAAAGGGCGGTCCTTGCAAAAGTTAGGGAATTAAAGAGTATGACTATGTCCCGTTGGATCACCATACGGATAACTTGCAGACTCGAAATTTCTGAACAATTCAATCATCTTCGGAGAAGGAAACAAATAGAGAAGATGCTCAGAGACACGAAGGATATAGAAGAATGAGAACCCTATGGGATTATTGCACATAGCTATCATTTCTTTGTATTAAAATTTTCATTTTTTTACGACGGAATTCTCTTACTAGAATGTTTGTCTCATTGTACAAAAATACTTACTCAAAGTCAATACAAAGATATCCCTTTGAAAGTGCAAAAAACTATTTGTTTTTCTTTTCACTTGTGTTTTGTTTACAAAAACGTCCAATGATTCATTGTTGAACATATGCATTTGAACATAATTACTGTTTACAAATAAACAAAATAAAAGACAATCGATGATGGCTTAAAGAGATAAGGGAATCTCTCTAAGTTTATCTCCATAAAATTCCCCATAATGTGCAGTTTAATCCCCGGTGGAACGAAGCTTCTAGTTTATCAATCCAACCAGGATTTTTCAAACAAGGCACGACTTTCCCTTTACAACAAAGTTTATTTCTCTAAGGGGAAATTCATTAGCACTTCGACTTCAAGACATGAAGACTTACATATCGTCAACAACATTCAGGGATTTATTTTCCCCAATCCAACAAACAACGCAATAGACGAGCTCACACACGTATACATTGCATCTGTATATCATAAACATTGATAAAATGAATACATTAAATCATACATTTCATACAACATGACTTTGCATTTTAGCTAACATTTTACCCTTTTCAGGATAAGGTTAACAACTACCATTAACAATGTTTAAAGTTTGCAGATACAGTACAGATACGCTCCAGACACGGATGCCATTCTGATACTCATCCAGATTCAACTCTCAGATACAGTACAAATACGCTCCAGACGCGGATGCCATCCTGATACTCATCCAAATTCAACTCTCAGATACAGTTTAGATACGCTCCAGATACATATGCCATCCTGATACTCATTCAGATTCAGCTTTCAGATACGCTCCAGATACGGATGACGTCCTGATACTCATTCTGATTCAGCTTTTAGATATAGTTCAGGTACGCTCCATACGCGGATGTCATCCTGATACTCATTCATATTCGATCTTCTGATACAGTTCAGATACGCTCCAGACACGGATGCCATCCTGAAACTCATTCAACTTTCAGATACAATTCAGATATGCTCCAGACACATATGCCGTTCTGATACTCATTCTTTCAACTTACAGATTACAATTCAACAATCAATTTTGGATGGCGTCTACAAGCCCGTCTCCTACAACTTTCTATCACCTCTCCAAATGGCATCTTTAATCCCATTCCCTCAACCATCACATCGCCGAGTGCAAATTTCTAGGCACTCGAGTGTCCAATCATCTTCCACCTTCGAGTCACGAACGAAAAAGCTTGCCAATCTAACTCTTCAGGCTTAATAATATTGAACAGGGGCAGATATTGTGCCCTAAAATTTTCCCTCTCACTTATCAAAAATTTGCTCACAGGATCTCAATTGACTCAAGACTGCATTAGGGGTTGATCAGCTCATGACACCTCCTTATGCACTGATAACCAAAATTAGGGTTTGAGATTGCACAAGGATTTTTGAACTTTCAATACTTCATATGACATTCATGGATCATTATGGAACCCCAAGATTACTCATGTCAAGTTTCAAGCCTTGAATCACATTTTTGCCTAGTCAATTGAGCAATTGACCTAAAAATCAGCTGTATTGGGGAAAAAGTCAACTATAGCCAATTTGCAGTCAAAAGTCATAATTTTTTATCCACATCAACATTTTAAACTCATATGTATCATTTTATCAAGGTTGGACCATAATTACTCAATAAATTTGATCAAATCTCCAAAAGGGCAAAATGGTCAAAATTAGGGTTTTGACTGGGAAAGGGAAATTTCTGATTTTTTTTAACCCAACAAATGGCAAATTGGTTTAAGGCATGATCTTAAGGGTCCAATTTAATCATTTTGACCTAATGACATGGTTCAAAACAATGCAAATCCATTGGGTTGACAGATGAATTTTGCAGTCAACTGATCCAAAGTCAATTGTATACTGAAAAGTCAAACTTTGACTTTTTGGTCAAATTCAAGTACCAAAGATCAAAATTCATCAAAACATGTCAAAATATGAAACTTGTTCATCAAGAAATCAAGAATTCAAGATTTCATCTTGAAATGTTAAAATTTCTTAACTTAGAAATTTTTCTAAGTACGGAAAATTTCTTATTTTTTCATAACTTTGAGCCAAATTTTCACCATGATGCAAAATGATTCAAGAGAAATTTCCAACATGAAAGTTGTATATCTCCATGAAATATACAACTTTGCTTCACACAACCTCTTCCAAAAATTCTTGGATATCAAGTTACAATTTTATGAACATAGGATCATGAAACAAAACACTCAGTGAAATTTTGCCCTAATTTGGACAGGATTTTGACCTAACTTCATGACCTTTTTTCACATATTTCCAAGGGGAATATTCAAAATACATTCAAATATGGGTTGTAGAGCACGCTACAAGCTTTCCAAAATGTCAAAAAACTCCTTGATATCATTCTTGAGTAGGGAGAATCGAAGAGATGAAGTTAGGGTTTTGTCACTTAAATTACAAGCCATTTTGTGATGAACAAGAAGTCAATTTCAAACCTATGCTGCATAATCTTGTCTTGCAGGCCTCTAAACCTCAAGATCTATCCATAATCAAAAGATTACACTTGCTTTTGAGCTATTATCCAAGTGTTCCAAGCATTGTCCAAGCCAATTTTCCATTTTAGGAAGAAAGTTACCATTCCATTCTTGAAAAGTTACTTTAATCACAAAGTCAACTTTTCTTGATATTCTAACTTGTTCTTTCTGCACACACAACCCCTATAAACCAAAAGCAATGTGTCTAAGGTCTCAAGAATCTCAGAACATGCTTGTATAATACTTGAGATTTGTCACTTCACTTTTCTTAAAAAAGCAAGTTATAGAGCCATAACCCTATAACTCAAAAACCTTGAGTGATTTTGTGCTCTAATATTTTCCATACATATTAACAAGTCAATTGCAACACAACACACTTTTTGGACAAGCCCTAAAACACTCCCAAGCGCCTTGCTGCACAAAACTGCCCAAACTTGACAATTTTGAGCAAAAACTCACCATCTTCATTTCCACTCGTGCGTTTTGAAAACTAGTCATCCAAACACCTTCCATGCATCATAACAAAGTGATCCAGGCCCTCATTTCCTAACTATAACTCCTCCATCATCATCCACCATTTTCAAAACTGAAGCTTGCAACTTGACTTGAGTTGGGAGTTCCAGCCATCCTCAAAGCAAAGTGGGAGTTGGAACACATTCGAGGAGGTCCAGGCACGCTACATAAATTATCAGGCCATCACAAAGGTTTCTCAAACTCCATACACGACTCCAGTTGCAAGAGGTAAGTTGTCAAACTTCTATCTCTTCATATAGGCATCATTTGAGTTTGGTTTGTGAAGATAAAATGTAGATACCATTGCTACGAAGCTGTACATATCCATAGTTTACATTTATATGGCCTTAGCTTAGAGAATTTTAGGGCTGAAGTTTTCTGAAATTTTTAGGTTTTGAATTAGGGCTAGAAAAATTCTCATCCATCTTTGATTTTTAGCTTAAATTATTTATATGGTTGGATTCATGGGGAAAAATTCCACAACTTTCATGTTTGAATTTTTCATTTTTGTTGAGAGATGAAGAAGATACAGGTCCTTTGGCTGGAGGTTGAAGATGAAGTATAATCAGGGCGCGTTTTGTGTTATGTAATTATTGTTTTAGTTATATTATCGGATGTACAGCCACCCCAATGGTAAGGTAGCACGCGTTATTGGTAGAGGTCATGGGTTCGAACCTCAGCACTGCCTTTTTGCTTTTGTTTTACATTTTTTGGGTCATTTTCCCTTTCTTTTTGCTTCAGTAAATAGGCGTTGGGCCTTTTGGGCTTAGCTTTTATTTATTTATTTATTTTTTCTTACTAACCCACATGTAGACTTTCGACACCGCTGGCCCATTTATTTTATTTTCCATTTTATTTTCTTAAATATTTTTTTTAAATACTAAAAAAAATCATAAAATACAAAAAATAGTAGATTTATATTTTAACTTAGTTTATTTATTTTTCTCACAAAATATATTTGACCACACTTTATTTAGTTTACTAATTATTCTTGTAAATTTAATTAAAACTAGAATATTATTTATTTTCTTTTACACCAATTAAAATATATTATTTTAATACCAAAAAGACTAAAAATATAATGCTATAAATATTTTCAAGATAAAAAATGCCAAAAAAAAAAATATTTTTCTTAAACTTATTTTCTTTTGATTAATTAATAAAATTAGGGTTTTCATCTAAAATCTTTTCTCAATAATTTAAAACTTAATGAATTCTTTTCTTTATTTTATTAGGTTAAGGTAAAATTCCTTTTTCATAAAACATCAAACAAAATATCCATTTTCTTCACATTTACCTTCTTGCATATTTAATTCATCTTGTACATTATTTATTTCAATTCTTGTATAAATTCAATTTGGTTGTAATAGACTAATTAGGATTTAATTTCTTGCAATCCCCATTTGTAATTTGTACACCCCCTCCCACAAATGTTGTAATAGCGTACTAACTTTAAATTTCGCAGTTTATCGCTTTTATATAACATGCTAGTAATTAGGGTTTGTATGGAAAGACTAAAACCAATACTTAGAAAACCCTAATTCAAGACAAAAATAAGCATGAAAACAATAAATTTGCACACAAACACCCCTAGGGTTATTCCACTTGGTTGCCTTATACAAAATGGCCATATTACGCATGTAAGGTATCTTAGCAAAAACAAGCAAATACAAGATCATAGTCCCTCGATGACGCTATCTAAGTTGCCTTACAAATGATCTTAGTCCCTAAGGAGAATGCTAAGATACCTTGCAATATTTCTAATCATGGTCATATGATGACCCACGCCCGTCCCGTTTACATCCAAAGATATGGTTGCTTACCAAATCAATGGTAAGACAACAATGTCAAAGGAAAAGAAAATGAACAAGAAAGACATTTGAGTAGGTATGTTGCTCCTAATTACTTGCTCCATTTCAAAACAAACATCCTTGCTATTTTCAAAACAAACACCTACATATTTCAAAACATCTTACAAAACTTGAAAACATTTTCAAAAGATCAACATCTTTGTATACATTCTTACGAACGAGAATCATTACAAAGATTGCCTAAACAATGACCTCTTTACAAAATACTTTCAAAAAACCACACAAAGCATATTTTCAAACAAAAGCAAGTGATCTAGCAAGTAGCTAAGAGCCCATGGATAACCATGGATGAAAAGGGTGCTAATACCTTCCCTTTTCATAATCTACCCCCCGAACTCGAGAAATAATCTCAAAGGTCTTTCATGTGCTTTTTCACCTTTCCTTTTGGATAAAAGAAAAGTCGGTGGCGACTCTTGCTAACCACAAAATTTGAGATAGAACGCAAAACTCTCAAGTAAGTTCTCCCACTGTATCACAGCTTGTTTCCAAAGTTGAACACCAAAATAAGATGAAAAATCTGCATAACTCAAAACAAAGAGTTTTTTGTCTCAATTTTCTTGCCATTGCGAAATCCATAACTTTCATGTTTTTATCGTGTCAGGGCAATTCTTTCAATAATGTGTCACAAATTCCATCATCGATGATTTTTTTCCAGGTTTTGCGTCGAGATTATGCACCGAAAGTGGTGAGTTTATGGGTTGTTCTCGGACCGTACACCGAAAAAAGCTGAAAATTCTGCATTGCTAAAAAAATAAGGGAATTTTCATTTTTTTACCATTTGCCAAACATGGTCCTAGCTCACTTATATAAATTGTTTCAATTCAATTTCATAATCACTTTTGCCATTATACACAAAAATCACTCAAATACTCCCAAGTTTTCTCTCAATTCTCTCAAGAACAAAAGTCAAAACTCAAGAACTCTCTCCTCTTCTCCTCCACTGAGCCAACCGACCTCCGCACACCGACCGAGACCCCCCCCCCCCCCCCCGACCAGGCGTCCACGACCGAACTCCCTCCGGTCTCTTCTTCCGGCTCCGAGCTCAATCCCTCTGTCAACTCCCTTGTCCAATCGATTGTTTCACCCAGATCTACTCCTTCCGGCCACCGCACGCTAGTCTTCCTCCGACCTACTTCATTTCTTCTCCGATCAACTTCCTCTTTGCTTAATTTCAGTAACTATCTTGATGCCTTACTCTATTTAATTTTTTTGTACAATTTAATTGGTGGATTCTTGAGATTAAGTTAATTTTTAACATGAGTTGAATTGTGATTTTGTGAAATTAAGTGATTATTGAGTTTTGTTGACCATGAATAAGCTTGGAATTTTTTGAGTATGTGTTCAATTGTTTGAATCTTGTGAAAATTGACGCGTTGGATTTTTTAATAGTTGTTGATTATTGACATCGACGCGTCAAAATTAATTATGTTGTAATTTACACGTTGTAATTTGTTTTTGATTTGATACTTGTTGAAATTTGTTTGAATTCATGAATCGGAATCAAACTTTGAAGTGTTTACTTATGTTCAACACATAAATTAATTTCAGTTTCGATACTTGGAATTGTTGTTACCGGTACCAATTTATTTGATACAAATTATTTGTGAATCCCACTTGATTGTTCATGTGTCGATGTTTGACTTTTATGCCTTGAAACATTGTTTTCGAACCGATTTTTATCAAGCACCAATACATATGTCATGGCTTCCCAAAGTTAACAAATGTGTGGTAAACCATGTTTTAATTGTTGCTCGATGCATATGTGGCTTTGTGTTGATAATTGCTGGATACCGGTATCAAATGCGTTCAATTTTAAATCAACTTTTTGTGCATTTCATTTGTCAATTCAATGCTGTCCAGAAAATAGTTTTTGCATCTACATTGTAATTTAATTCATAATTAATGCATACTTGAGCTTGTTAGTATATTTGGTTGATATCAGTATCAAATTCGGTTGTTTTTAAGCCGACTTTTTAAGCATTGCGTAAGGTGCAATGTTGCTGCCTAGAGATAGTAAGTGTGTGCATTTGGTGATTTAGTTCTAACTTAATGTGTGTTTGAGCTTGTTAGCATATTTGTTTGACATTGGTATAAAGTTTGATCAATTTTATTCCAACTTTTGACACACTTGTATGTGTTAATGTGTTGCTGCCCAGAAATTCATTTTAATGTTCCAATGCACGTTCACATCTCATTTCTTCATGATTCGATCTTGATTTAATTTGTGATGTGAATACTTAATTTTGTTTTTGCCTCCTTGTTATTTCTAACTCTTTTGTTAACTTGTGCAAGGCATTTCAAGAGATATTTCAATCGTTTAATTAATTCTTAGTTATTTGATTGAAAAACACTTTATTCCACTTTCTTTTTGGATTCGAGTTCGCTTCTGACACGCTTGATTCTCATTCTATGAGATATATACATTGATTGTGTTTTTATATGGATGTGTATTTTTCGTGTGGGTTTATTGATGTCGTGAGGATGTGTCTGATACACACTTCACATGTGATTTATTTTCACATTGTTGATGCCTTGGCGCCTATTCCGAGCACACTATTTATGATTATTTTGTTTGTTGATGCTAGCTTTCACGAACATCGTCGATTTTCTTTGCTATGGACTTATTGTTCGTTTGGTATTATTTCAGATTCTTTTTTGATTCCACATTGCATTTTCTTTTCCTTGCTATGAGAAGTAGGAATAGAGATGCGTGACTAGGAGTCCCTACTTTAGGTGGGAAATTCTGTTTAAAGTCCTCAAAGGAGGTCATGTTTGTGTTTGTTTAAAGACCTCAAAAGAGGCAATGTTTGTGTTTGTTTAAAGTCCTCAAATGAGGCAATGTTTGTGTTTGTTCAAAGACCTCAAAAAGAGGCAATTTTTCTAAAGTCCTCAAAGAAGGCAATTCTCCTCACCTTTAACTTTGTTCTTTCTATCGAGTCAATAAGTAGAGCAAGGGGCTCACAATCGACCCCCACACTTTCTAGTTCGTGTCATTCTTAGCTCGTGTTATACGTTGATGCTTTGAACTGTGCTTATTCTTTTCCATTAAGTCAAATAAAGTGGAAAAGGCTTCGTAACCAACCCCCACACTTTATCATTTGTTTCGATGATGTTATCTTACATTTCTTTAAACATTGATGCTTCAAGTTGTTACTCGATATCGGTGTTTGAGAAAATCAAGTGAAAAGAGTTCCTTACTCCCACTTTGAAATCCATTGGATTCTTTGTTTGTTGCTAGCTTGAACTTGATTATTGTTTTGGTTTTGGTCCGACTTTGTTCGATTGCACTTGTGTTTGATCTTTTCTTTAGATCTTTGCATGTTCCCTTAGGATTGCTTGTTTCATTTTCGATTCAAGTTGGACAATAGGTTGTGATCTTTGCATGTTCTCTTAGGATTCCTTGTTTCATTTTATATTCAAGTTGGACATTAGGTTGTGATCTTTGTATGTTCCCCTAGGATTACTTGTTTCATTTTTGATTCAATTTGGAAATTAGGTTGTAACCTATGCATGCTAACTTAGGTAGATATTTCCCTTTGTTACCCAAACCTTAGGACCATCATTGTATGATAACATTAGGGGTAAAGATAGATAGTTTCCCTTAGACTTTTTTCATTCCCCTTTTGCATTCTTAAAACTAAAACTCTCTTTTTCTTTGTTCAAACTTCAAAACACTTTAACATTAGTAAACCCTTTTCAAGGTAAAAAACCCCAACGAATGCAAACATTTTTGTCTTTGGTTTTTGTTTTAAAATCTTTTCAAAACGGACATGCTTCGATAGCATCATTCATAAAAAACATGCAACAAACCAAAACTTTTGAGGTGAACTACGAGTGCCTTGATCCCCATTGCATGGATGGTGATATGTAGGCACAAAGGTCTGCAACCGAGGAAGACAAAACTAATAAAACCTTTCTTTTTATACATAATAATTTGCATTCATGCATTCCCTTTACATCCTAGCTTTAGATTTAAATGCACCATTTAGATTAGACAACAAGAGTGGTTCCCGTGGAGTACCACAGACGTGAGGGGTGCTAATACCTTCCCCTTGCATTATCGACTCCCTTACCCTATCTTTTAGTTGCAAGACCTTGATATCACCCTCTTGAGGTTTTCTTTGATGTTTTCCTTTCCTTCTCGTGGGATAAATAAATGTCTGATGGCGGCTTCATTGTTTGTTTGAGATATTTATTTTCTCAGATTGCTTCATATAACTCTCTCAATTTTCAACATTTTAAGTAATTCTTTTTTATACGGATTCTTATCAACACCCCAACAACGTATCTTTACATTACAAGAGCCAATTATTCTTAGAGGATCATCAAACGTTTGCTTACATTATAAGTCATTTGAGGACTTAGTGAAATTTTTACAAGTTTCAAAGTAACTTTTTGCCAACTTTTAAGGATCATAACTTGATCAATTTTCACCATTTTAAGCTCACTATTTTTCTACCATAATCTTGAGGTTGTTTTCTACAAGTTTCATTTAAGGAGAAAGACCTTAAAATGTTTGGAAGGTCATTGAATTGGAAGGAACATTATAGGTCATTTTCAGTCCTTCATGACTTGAAATTTGACTAAGCTAAATGTGCTTATTTTCAACCTTACTTTATTGTGCCATAACTTTTGAATCAGGTTTCCAAATGGAAACTTTATTTACACATTGTAAAGGTTGTGGGAAGTCCTTTCAATCACAAAAAGAATGAGATCATAAAGCCTCTTGCGCATGATGCCCCGTGAGTTTTAAAATGGTTGCTTGGACCTGAAGTTTCTTGCCATGATCAGATTTTCAAATGACTTAAATTCCAACTACAAGGTAAATTAACACACAACTTTGCTTTTAAACATTTTTAGCAACCTTCCAGAAGATATTTAGCATTCAAAACACAAGAGAGGAGCGAGTTTTGACAGCTTTGCAAGTCACACTTTTTCCATTATCACGTGTGCACGAATTCTATCAAATTTTCATAATCCACCCTCCCTCAGCATTCTAATCTCTTCTCCTATAAATAGAGACCTCATTTATATCTTTTTCCAAGCTTTTGGTAGCCAAAATACCTATGTTAAGATCCCATTTGAACTCTTAAGCTTGTAATTTTTTTTCTTATCTCCAAACCTTAAACACTCAAATTCTCCATTCAGTTATCTTCACCAACACTCAGTGAAGCTAACCAGCTCAAGAGGAAGCAAAATAATACCATAGTTGAAGCTCACCAAGTCAATTTTCATAAGGTTTTGAGCATACTTCGTTTAGGTTGAGACATCAATTTTGACTTTTGATATTGTGTGAGCCATAATTTCACAGTTAATATGGTTTATTATTTTCCTAGTGGCTTCTGGATCCTTGATGTAAGTTTGATAAGAGGTAATCTGGTAGAAATGCATTCTACTCTTTATGTTTTCCGTCATATTATGAACATAATCATGCGGCTTCCAGAATTTGTGTGGAAAATCATCGAGGTTATGTCGTGGTTAAAAGAGACCTCCACGATATGCTGGATAAGGGCCTTATTAAGGTATGCAGACATAAAGATGAAGACAAGAAGTACATATGAATGATGATAGTCCTATAACTTTCCAAGATAATGATGTAAACTTGATAAAGAGATCGTTGCCAGAACTTAATGATCAATTGTGTATATTGAGATACTTTGAGCATGATCATTCGTCTTGTCGAATATGTTCTAAGGATCCTAGAGGGTGTGATGTTTTCATAGATGACCTTTGAGGTATGCTGAATGCAGAATCACTTTGTGTTACTAGACTGAAAAAGAATGATGAAGATCGTGATATGAATGTCATAGTGCCTCACTTTTATATTCCTAAACCTGTGGAAGTTTCATATCACAGTAAGCCTGTTATGACTCCCCTTGTTATATGTTTTCCTGTACTCGTTCCTTATGAGTCAGATAAAGCTATGACTTATAAGTTAATCTTACTGGTTGATCAGAACCTGTGAAGTGGTCAGAAGATGATCAGTAGTTGGGCTGTGATGTCGAGGAGAAAAAGGAGGTTGTACCTACAAGGCACTCTGACGATCAAGTAAGAGTGGAAATAAGGAGATACAAGCAAAGTATTAGGCGAATTAATATTAAATATTCGATACCTGACCTACACATGTGTGAGGGTTTATATAATGCCCCTGGTGCATGGACATTGGTTCCTGATTTTACGCCTGGATATACGGGTCTGTAAAATTAAGTAACTGCCAGGACTTGGTCAAACCGGGCATATGTTCCTGTAACTAGACGTTGGTTTCGAGGAGGGGGCCAGTTATGGGCATCTCTCTGGTTGGTTCCCGGTGGCCTGTACGACGTTGATGTCGGGTAGGCTGAGAGGATCTCATTGATCATCCTAGGCCAGTGTTGGCTTGGGAGGGAAAATGGTCGATATTGTCCGACAGATAGCGGGAGGTTAGGGTCATGGACATGCAGTCTTCACCAAAGGAAAGGTCTAGACCGGGCCTATTTAAAGCTATCGGATCAGTCCAAAATAGTATTCCCCCAAGTTGTTGCTTCTGGGTACAAGAGTGATGACTTTAATACCTGCTCGTGGAACAGGGTCGCGTCTTACGGGGAAGAGAGCGTTGCCCATTTTGCCTTTCTCGTGGGGAGATGAGTATTTGATCATCAAGACCCTTGAATTTGGAGAGGTAGCGTGTTTTAGGAAGCGTGCTAGCGAAGCAGTGCAATGGTGACCTAGGGTTGGAGTGTAATGATGACGACCCTAGGGTTCCCCAGGCGCGTGTCTCGCACGAATGGATTGTTTTGGCTATAAATACGAAAGGAGCAGGGCATTTAGTTTTTTTCGTCTTCTCTCTCAACTGCTCGTATTAGCTCGACTATCAGCCATCGTTGTTCCTTGAGTTTTTTTGCTCGCAGCTTCTTACTTCCAGTCGTTCCTCTTCTATTAACTGGTAAGTTTTCATTTTTCCATTTTATTTCGCTTTCTGTAGTTCACATTTTTCATGGTTTAGTTTCTAGAGATGCATGCGGTTAGGATTTAGGGTTCCGTTCTGTGAGGATATTGTTGGAAAGTGTTGGCGGTAGACGGTGTTTCTGTAGTTTAGAATCGTCGGAGCTGCCGTAAGGTCTCCCCGAGAACTTTGTGGCGTGTCATAGATGGTCCATTAGGACTTAGGGATTTTTATTTAACTTCTGCCCGTTGATGCGTCTCAGTGAGGGTTCTGGTCAAGGACAGGTTCCTCGTTTCCCAGCGCCCTTTTGCTTGATTAGCGGTGGAAGGGTGGTTCTGGCATTGATGTCGAGCTCATCTTTTTCCTCTGCTTTTTAGGTGCTATGGCTGACAACGCCCGAGTCGATATCTCGAGTGAATCTACACAATCTTCAGGAAGTTCCTCAGACAAGATGAGTAGCTCGTCGAGCATCTTGGTAATTTTCGGGGACGCGCATGACCAATTGGAGCAGCAAACGGGGGAAGGCATCGTTGAGATGACTTCTGCCGATCAAGGCTTCCTGTTTCCTCCTGGGGACGAGGAGGATCCTTGGACCTGGGTCGCGAACGACCCCTTGGACTGGCATTCATATTTTTATGAGCACCGGGAGGATGTCTTTACAGATGTGTACACTCAAGAGGAGGGGAACCAAGGAGAATGGTCGCTATACATCCCCGGGAAAGAGAGCAGGATCTGCTCGAAATACGAAAGGAGGCAGATTCCTATGTATGACATAGTATTTCGTGAGATGGGTCTTCGCCTTCCCTTCTCTGATTTTTAGGTGGCCGTATTCAGGCACTTGCGCGTGGATCCCTCTCAACTGCATACGAACGACATCATATTCATGCAAGCATTCGAAATAGTTTGCGACCACTTAAAGATAGGGGCCATTATTCCCTTGTTTTTCTACTGCTTCCACCTTCATAGGAGCAAGTTCGACGGAAAATGGGGATGGGTTTCCCTGAAGCAAGGCAGCGGGAAGCTGTTTAAAGCTAATTTGGAGTTCGTCCACCACTTCAAAGATAATTATATTTTTCTTTAGCCTTCTTCGAGCAAGGCAATGCTGAACTTCTTAAGGACCGTGCCGGTGAAAAAAGAGGATGGTACTCCCCGTCTGAACGAGCTAGGAGAGACCGTTGCAAAGATGGCTTACAAGTTCCCGTTCTAATGCACGAGGAAGCATTTTGATAGCGAATTGGGCTCCTATGTCTGGAGGAAGGGGGAGCTTGGAGACGAGGACCTGGAGAGCTTCGATGTCCTAAACGTGTTTGTGACTCGAATCCCTCGCGTCCAGTGAGTTGGATGGGGAGGTAGGCCTGTGATGGATAAGAACGGGGAACCTGTATACAAGTCGGGCCTCATAAACATCAAGGAGCACCTCGAAAGCGAGCACCCCGTTAAATACTTGGGTATATATATATATATATATATATATATATATATATATATATATATATATATATATATATATATATATATATATATATATATATATATATATATATATATATATATATATATATATATATATATATATATATATATATATATATATATATATATATATATATATATATATATATATATATATATATATATATATATATGTTTCTAATAATAGTAAGTGGTCGTCATTTATTTGACTCCTCGTTTATTGACTATGTTTCTTTTTGTTTATTTTGCAGATAACATGAATCCTGCTCATGAGCACTTGGCTAAGACTCTTGCTTCCAGAGTGAAGAGGGCTCAAAAGGATGCACAGACTGGGTCGGGGCTTGCTCCTGCCTCAGGGTCGTGCGACTCATCCTCGGTCCAAGCTACAGTCGCTCTTTCTCCCATCGCTGTTTCCTCGAAGGAAAAAAGGCCGCGTACTGAGGGGAGTGTCGACCTGACTGGGAAAAAATGGAAATGGACGTATGACTCTCCCCTACTGGAAGGAGAAGTCTTTCTTTGAGGGTGCAGCTCTACGTCTTCCCCGGGCTGAATCTCTCCATCTCTGGGGAATGCGCCGCCCAAAGAAGAGGGCAATGCAAGCGCAAGATTCCAGCGGTTTGATACGGATATTGGATATGGTGGTCGCTTACACTGAGGGAAGTTCCTCTCAGGAGACAGAGATAAAGAGTCTTCGGGCTAAGCTGGCTGCGAGCGAGAAGGCCTGGGACGAGAAAGAAAAAGCCCTGAAGCTGTCTAATGAAGAATTGGGGAGGCTCTCCGAGGAATGCAAGGTTCTCTTGCTCGAGAAAAAGGACCGTGAGGAAAAGGTGGTGTCCCTGACTATCGAGATTACACCTGCTGAAGGCGAACCAGAGGATACCAAAGATCAGAAGACTTGGGTCGAGCTAGTTTCTCATTTTCAGTTGGATGTGGATGATGCTCAGGATACTTCTAAGGAGAGCTTCGAAAATGATGTAAAGTAGATGCATGTATTAAACCCCAGTTTTGAGCTCAACAGTTCAGGAATGGGTGTCAATTATTACGTGGCTGGTAGTCAGATTCTGGTCCCTGATTATCTCAAAGAGTTTGTCGCTCAGCTGACTGGGGATCCCGCCCAACTGTCGCCCGTTGCTGAGGGGGAAGTGGAAGGATCATTGTTTTATGTTTATTTTGGTCTGCGTTCCGTATTTGTTGTACCTTTATTTTTCCGGGCTTTTGCTCGTTTATATAATATTTGCACATTAGTGGCCTAAGTGGTCGTTTTATTTAATTTTCGGCCAATGGTCATTTGCTTTGAATATTTAACTTGTGTTGTTTACATGTTTGTTAACAAACTAGCCTGTTTAGAGCATTTTTTTTATTTTTCTAAGAGTTTATAGTAGGAATTTGCTTGTTAGGTATGTTTGTCGGTGTGGGGTAACTGATCAAACCTCCAGGGTGGATACCGGGCGTGGGCCGAAACCCAGGTCTCATTTCGAGGGACCCGGGTTCGGTGACATGAACTTCCCGTTGTGATTCAGGCGTTCTACCGTCGCTGCACAAGGACTATAGATCTCGGTCGAGTTATCCATGTCGGGCTGAAGACGCGCTCGTCATAAGAGTGGAGCTTCTTGTTAGAACAAAGTTTGAATCTACTACCCTATATTTAAGTTTTGATGATAACAAAGTGAAAAGATATGTTATTTATAAGATTCATGTATGAACTATCTGCTGCCTAAAATTACTATGTTCTGACTTGCAGATACTCTGATTGATATAAGCAAGATCACATCTAATCAGCATCAGAATTTGGTTCCTGACACCAGCATCAGAAGTTGCCATATCAGAATGTCAGAATCAGATGATCAACTCACGTATATGCTGAAGCCTGATGAACAAGACTGCGCTCAACACTCTGATAAAGAAACACAACAGTTCATCAACAGCTAAGCAGAGTCAGAATGAGCCAAGCCAGAACTTGCATTAAGTAAGCAACGGTACTGTGCATTGAAAGCAAATTAATACCAACGACCTCATTCCAGACAAGATCTGCTCGATAAGGAAAGTTTGTTAATAGCATTGAATCAAGAATATTGCATCCAACGTTCAACATCTCAGTGCTATATAAACAAGACCTTGAAGATTGAAATGGCTAATGCTCTCCAAATCTCTACACGCATAAAAGCTCATCAAAATCTTCCTTCTCTCAGTTTTGCTAAACACTACACATTCTGATATTCTATCATTGTTTAGCAATCTAGTTTCTAAGCTTTAATTTGTGTATACATCACAGTTGTGATACAGTTTTGTAGAAAACATTCACACACTTAGATTTGATTTCTCTGTAAGAAAGTGTTTCCTTGACAAACCGGGTTGTGGTTTGCATCAAGAAGGATTTAGCAGTTGTTAAAGCAGTCTGTAATATTCAGTTGAATATAGTGGATTAAGACCTCGTTGGAGAGAGGCGAAATCACCTTGACGGGTGGACTGGAGTAGTTTGAGATCAAAGGAACCAGGATAAAAATATCTTGTTCATTGCATTAGATTTCAGTTTTACAATTCAACCCCCCCTTCTTGTGTTTTTCACCACTTCACTTCTCCCCTTCTGAATACTTTGGGTGCTATGTTTGTGCCTAGGCATGCACGCATGGTCAGGCCTGGGTGGGTTTGTCTTATCGACCAAACTCGCCGACTGCTCAGTGTCTTTAACTGTAATATTGTTTTATCTTTTCAGCGTTCCATGATCGAACGAGTTGTTCCCCTTGTAAGTTTTCCAAGTAATACGCTCCAGTCCCCGTTCTCACGTAGACGCAATAAGGATCTTCCCAGTTCGCTGTGAGCTTGCCCTTGCGTGATTCTTTGTGATTTCTCTTTAAGACAAGACTTACAACCTCAAGCTCTCTTCGTATGACCTTGGCATCGTAGCATATGGCTATTTTTTGCTTGAGCGAGGCCTCTCGAAGGGCCGCTCCGGTTCTGATTTCTTCCACCAAATCCAATTCTTCTCAAAGGGCGGCGTTGTTCATCTTCTCGTCGGGAGGTGCCTCGGTTCTCCTGGAAGGTTCCTTAATCTCTACGGGAATGAAGACCTTCATTCTGTAAGCTAGTCGGAAAGGGGTCTCCCCGATTGATGAATGCACAGTTGTTCGGTATTCCCAGAGTACACTATGTAACTCCTTGACCCATCTCTTCTTGGTTCCGTCCAATCTTCGCTTGAGGCCCCTGAGTATTACTCTGTTTGTAGACTCAACTTGGCCGTTCGTTTGGGGATGCTCGACAGAGGCGAAGTGTTGTGGGGTGCCCAATTTTGTGACGAATTCCTGAAAGGTGTGGTCCATAAACTAGGTCCCATTGTCGGTGACTATCGCTTGTGAGATGCCAAACCGAGCGAGGATATTTCTTTTATAGAAGCGAAGGATGTTTTGGGCGGTGAATTTGGCCAAAGCTTCAGTTTCTATCCATTTAGTGAAGTAGTCGACTGCTATGATTAGATATTTGTTCTGATTTGTTCCAAACACAAATGGACCGAGGAGAATCAATCCCCACCAGGAGAATGGCCAGGGGAAGGAGTTAGATTTAAGCTCGTTAGGGGGAGCTAAATACATGTCTCTGTATCGTTGGTATTTGTCGCATTTTTTACGCGTTCCTTCGTGTCGTGTTGCATGGTGGGCCAATAATACCCCGCTTGTAATGCTTTTCTCGCGAGGGATCTCCCGCATAGATATTGGCCGCTGATGCCCTCATGGACTTCGAGAAAGACACGCTTTTCCCCTCTTCGGTCGACACATTTGAGAAGCGAAATGGAAAATCCTCTTCTGTAAAGTTTTCCCTCGACCAAAACGTACGAGCAAGCTCGCCACCTGAAAACAACCACTTCTTTTGGGTCGTCGGGGAGTTTTCCTTTAGTTAGGTAATCGTGTACGGAGGTCATCCAGCAATCGCTGTCCCTGATGGAGAACACTTCTAAGGTAGATCATGGCTTTTTGGTGCTTGGTTGAGGAAGTATTTCCTGTATCACCGATTTATTCCCTCATTTTCTCTTCGTGCTCGCCAACTTAGACAAGAAATATGCACGTGCGTTATGCTCGTGGAGAACATGCTGTAAGTCCACAGATTTAAATTTATTTTTCCTCTCCTGAACCAGGGCCCAATATTCAGCGAGTTGGTCGTTTTTGACCTGATATTCACCTCGGACTTGAGAGGTGACCAACTAAGTGTCGGTGAAGATTTTTATTTCCTCGGCTCCCAGATCTTCGACCATTTGTAAACCTGTGAGGAACGCCTCGTATTCGGCCTGATTGTTGGAGGTTGGAAAGGATATAGCAAGGGAGACCTTGGTTAGGGTCCCTTCCTTGTTTTCCAATATAATGCCTGCGCCACTTCCAGTCAAACTGGAGGTGCCGTCGACGAAGATCGTCCAACATCGTGATCCATCAGGATCTGCGAGCAAGGTCATTTCAGCTACGAAGTCAGCCAAGGCCTGGGCCTTAAGGGATTTCCTGCTCTCGTATTAAATATCAAATTCAGAGAGCTCCAAGGACCATTTTAACATTCTGCGAACATGTCTGGTCTTCTGAGCAGTTGTTTTATTGGTTGATCTGTCCGGACTACTATGGTGTGGGCCAGGAAATAGTGCTTGAGTCTCCTCGCTGCGTTAACGAGGGCTAGGGATAATTTTTCAATTTGTTTATATCTTGCCTCTGGGCCTTGCAGGGTGTGATACGGTGGGAGAACTGACTTGAGGTTTTGCGTTTTGTGTTCGCAAATGTTTCGGTCTAGCAAGAGTCGCCACCGACTTTTTATTTTATCCTAAGGAAAGGTCAAAAAGCACAGGAAAGACCTTTGATATTTTTTCTTGGGTTCGGGGAGTAGATTATGAAAAGGGAAGGTGCAAGCACCCTTTTCATCCATGGTTATCCATAGGCTCTTAGTTACTTTCTTAGATCACTTGCTTTTGCTTTTCAATTGTTTGAAATGGTGCTTTGTGTGTGGTTTTGAAAGATGTTTTGAAAAAAGGCCATCGTTGTGGCAACCTTTGTAATGATTCTTGTTTGAATGTATACAAAGATGTTTTGTCTTTTGAAAAGATTTCAATGTTTGAAAGTTTGATTTGGGAAATGTTTTGAAATTGTGTTGTGAAGTGTGTTTGAAAATAGCAAGGATGTTTTGCAAGTTTTTGATCAAGTAACTAAGAGTTATCTACCCTATTTTACTCAAAGGTATTTCCTACACATTTTTAACCCTTTTGACAGTATTGTTTTACCATTGCATTTGGTAAACAACCTTGTATTAGGATGTTAAATGGGACAGGCGCGGGTCATCGTATAGACCATGATAGCAATTGTGTCAAGTATTTTTTGACAAATTTTTGAAGGACTTGATCATTTTGTTTAGGCAACCAAGATAGCGTCATCGAGGGACTATGATCTTTTGTTTTGTTTTTGTTTTGCCAAAGTACCCAACATGCATAACATGGCCCATTTTTAAGACAACAAGTGGATTGTAACCCTAGGGGTGCAAGTGTGCATTGTGTTTGATTTTCATGTATTTTGTCTTTGATTAGGTCAAGCTACTTGTTGATTTGGATTTTTGCATACAAACCCTAATCTCTAATCATGGTATAATTGAAGGCATAAAGTGCGAGAATTAAAAGTCTAAGCTATTACAACATGATCATGGGGATGGGGGTACAATTTTTGAATGGGGGTATATTTGACAAGAAATAAAAACCCTAATTTACTATTACATCCAAATTGAATTCAAATGCATAAATAATAAATGGACAATATTTAAATAAACAACATAAATAAATATACAAATAGTATGAATTATGAAAAGATCTCCAACAGAGACACAGCAAAGAATATTTTTGACTCACTCAGAATGACGCATGAGGGCAACGTTCAGGTCAAAGAAACAAAAGCTCTGGCGCTCATTCAGAAGTATGAGGCGTTCAAAATGGAAGAATCTGAATCCATTGAAACCATGTTCTCTAGATTCCAGATTCTGGTAGCTGGTCTCAAAGTTCTGGATAAAGGATACTCTACTGCTGACCATGTCAAGAAAATCATCAGAAGTTTACCCAAGCAGTGGAGACCTATGGTTACAGCTCTGAAGCTAGCTAAAGATCTCAACAAAATCACTCTGGAGGAACTTATCAGCTCCCTCAGAATTCATGAGATAGAGCTAGAAGCTGATGAGCCTCAGAAGCAAGGTAAGCCTTTAGCATTAAAATCTAACAAAAAATTTGAGTCTAAAGTTTTGCAGGCAGTTGAAGAAACATCTGATGGATCCTCATCAGAAGAAGACGAACTCTCTCTCCTTTCCAGAAGAGTAAATCAACTGTGGAAGCAAAGACAAAGGAAGTTCAGGATTCCCAGAAGATCTGATCAGAACGAGTCTTCTTCCAGATACAGAAGGACAGATTCTTCCTCTGGATACAGAAGATCTGAAGGCTCCTCCAGTAGCAAAAAGCCAAACACCAAGGACATCATCTGCTATGAGTGCAATGAGCAAGGACACTATAAGAGTTACTGCCCAAAGCTTCAGAGGGAAAAGCCCAAAAAGAAGTTTGGAAGAGAGAAGAAGAAAAGTCTCATGGCTACATGGGATGACTCTGACTCGTCTGAAGCTGACTCAGAATCAGATGATGAGAGGGCAAACATAGCTCTCATGGCTAACATCTCAGAAGATAGTGAAGCTTCTGAATCAGACTCAGAATCAGATACTGAAGAGGTATTTCCTAACTTTGCTATTAACTTTACAAAGGCTGAACTTGCTGAAAGCCTTAATGAGATTCTGGAACGGTATCAGCAAATTAGAGTTAAATTCAGAGACCTGAAAAGGAATCTTGAATCTGACTCTAATAAGACTGAGAGTCTCAAATTGGAGAATTCTGAGCTGAGAAATAAGATTTCAAAATTAGAAAATACTTTACAAAACTCTCAGAAGGAACCAATTTATGAAACTCCCAGCAACGCTGATGAGATCATCAAGGAGTATGATCACAGTTTCCAGAAGTTCCTCGCTAAAAGCATAGATAGAAGCAAAATGGCTTCAATGATCTATGGAGTTAGCAGAAACGGCAGGAAAGGAATAGGATACCAAGGTAAGGTTCCTACACCAAAGAATGTCATGGACTTAACCATTAAACACACTCCTCTGAATTCACATTTTGTATATGGTCACACACATGATATTAAATTCACTAGCAGTAAGCACTCTGTGAAACCAAAATTCAACCAGAGTTTTGGTAAGACTAACAAATCAGGACCCAAGAAAATCTGGGTACCTAAGGATAAAATAATACATGTTGCAGATATCTTTAGCAGCAAGTCAGAAACACCAGTCATGGTACCTGGACTCTGGCTGCTCACGACACATGACGGGAAGAAGGCATATGTTCCAAAGCCTGGAACTTAAGCCTGGAGGCCACATTGGCTTTGGAGGCAATCAGAGGGGAAAGATAATTGGCTCTGGAACTGTAGGTAATGGAAATCTTCCCTCTATTAATAATGTTCTGCTAGTAGATGGATTGATGCATAATCTGTTACCCATAAGTCAATTAAGTGATAACGGTTATGATATAATCTTTAATCAAAAATCATGTAAAGCTGTTAGTCAGAAAGATGGGACTATCCTGTTTAATGGTAAGAGGAAAAACAACATTTACAAAATCAAACTTTCTGAACTAAAGAGTCAGAATGTAAAATGTCTTCTGTCTGTTAACAACGAGCAGTGGATCTGGCACAGAAGATTGGGGCATGTTAGTATGAGAAGAATATCTCAGATTAACAAACTCAATCTGGTCAGAGGACTTCCTAATTTGAAGTTCAATTCAGATGCTCTGTGTGAAGCATGTCAGAAAGGCAAGTTGGCAAAACCTTCTTTTAAATCCAAAAATGTTGTTTCTACCTCTAAGCCATTAGAACTTCTGCACATTAACTTATTTGGACCAGTTAAAACGGCTTCAGTCAGTGGCAAGAAGTATGGGTTAGTAATCGTAGATGACTATAGCAGATGGACATGGGTAAAGTTCTTAAGACACAAGGACGAGTCACACTCTGTGTTTGTTACCTTCTGTAACCAAGTTCAGAATGAAAAGGATCTTAGAATCGTTAAAGTCAGAAGTGATCATGGTGGAGAATTTGAAAACAAAGATTTTGAGTCATTCTTTAATGACAGAGGCATTCTGCATGATTTCTCTTGTCCTGGAACTCCCCAACAGAATGGAGTTGTAGAACGAAAGAACAGAACATTGCAAGAAATGGCCAGAACCATGATCAATGAGACAAACGTTGCTAAGACCTTCTGGGCAGAAGCAATAAACACAACGTGCTACATTCAGAATAGAATCTCAATAAGACCTATTCTGGAAAAGACTCCATATGAATTGTGGAAGAACAGAAAGCCCAACATTTCATATTTTCATCCATTTGGATGTACTTGCTTTATATTAAATACAAAGAATTATTTGAACAAGTTTGACTCTAAAGCACAGAAGTGTATTATGTTAGGATACTCTGAACGCTCAAGAGGGTACAGAGTATACAATACAGAAACACAGATTGTGGAAGAATCAATCAGTGTTCATTTTGATGATAAGCTTGACTCTGAAAAGTCAAAGCAGAATGAAGTTTTTGCAGGTATAGAAATTGAATTTACAGGTTTTGAAGACAAGTCATCAGAAGCTCTCAACAGAGACATTCCTTCAACGTCTGAAAGGAGCACTGCTAGCAATCCTACAACAGCTGCTGATCAACCTCAGAAGAGATTACCCAGAAGCATCTTGGATCACCCAGAAGAGACTATCTTAGGAAGAAAGGAAGATCCAATCAGAACAAGGGCAAGCTTCAGAAACTCTGAAGAAACTCTTATGGGACTTGTGTCTCTGATTGAACCTTCTTCTATTGATGAAGCACTTCTGGATAATGACTGGATTCTGGCAATGCAAGAAGAGCTGAATCAATTCACCAGAAACGACGTATGGGATCTCGTTCCTAGACCAAAAGGATTCAACGTCATTGGAACAAGATGGGTGTTCAGAAACAAGCTAAATGAACAAGGTGAAGTCATCAGAAACAAGGCACGACTGGTTGCACAAGGTTATAGTCAGCAAGAGGGGATAGACTATACAGAAACCTTTGCCCCAGTCGCCAGGTTAGAATCTATCAGACTTTTAATTTCATTTGCTGTTAATAGAGGCATCACTCTGTATCAGATGGATGTCAAAAGTGCATTCTTAAATGGTTATATAGAAGAAGAAGTTTATGTACACCAACCCCCTGGTTTTGAAAATACAAAACATCCAGAACATGTTTTCAAACTAAAGAAGTCACTGTATGGTCTGAAACAAGCTCCCAGAGCTTGGTATGAAAGGCTAAGTAACTTTCTGTTAGAAAATGAATTCACCAGAGGGAAAGTGGACACTACTCTATTCTGTAAATCAGTTAAGAATGACATCTTAGTCTGTCAAATTTATGTTGATGATATTATTTTTGGTTCTACTAATCCTTCTCTTGGAAGAAAATTTGCTAAGTGTATGCAGGCAGAATTTGAGATGAGCCTCATGGGGGAACTGAAATTCTTTCTAGGAATTCAGATCAATCAAACTCCAGAGGGAACTTACATTCATCAGAGCAAATACATTAGAGATCTTCTGAAGAAATTTGACCTCTCAGAATGTAAGCCATCAAAGATTCCAATGCATCCCACGTGCATTCTGGAAAGAGAAGAGGTAAGCAAAAATGTAGAACAGAAAGTCTACAGAGGTATGATTGGTTCTCTCCTCTATCTGACTGCTTCAAGACCTGACATATTATTCAGTGTTTGTATCTGTGCTAGATTCCAATCAGATCCTAGAGAATCTCACTTAACAGCTGTTAAGCGAATTTTCAAGTATCTGAAAGGTACTACTAATATGGGTTTGTTTTATAGAAAATCTAGTGATTACAGCTTAGTAGGCTACTGTGATGCTGATTTTGCTGGAGACAGAGTAGAACGAAAAAGTACTTCTGGAAGCTGCCAGTTTCTGGGAGAAAATCTGATCTCTTGGTCTAGCAAAAGGCAATCAACAATTACACTATCAACAGTAGAAGCTGAGTACATAGCAGCAGCAGGATGTAGCACACAAATGCTCTGGATGAAAAGTCAGCTTGAAGACTTCCAGATTTTTGAGAGTAACATTCCTATACTCTGTGATAATACTTCTGCTATTTGCTTAAGTAAGAATCCCATTTTACATTCTAGAGCTAAGCATATCGAAATAAAACATCACTTCATTAGGGACTATATTCAGAAAGGTATTTTGAACTTAAAATTTATAGATACAGACCATCAATGGGATGATATCTTTACTAAACCCCTTTCAGAAGATAGGTTTAATTTCATTCTGAAACATCTCAGCATGAAAGTTTGTCCAGAGTGAAAATGTTTTAATTCCATATATTTACCTTCAGAATGTAATTGTTTTACTGTGAACTTCTGATCAATCTTCTTTCGGAAAGATAGAACATGCAGATTGTATCAGATGCAAGTCTAAAGATCTGAGAGTCTAAGCTCAAAGACAGATGTGCTGATCACTACATCAAACAAGTGTCATCCAATCATCAGCATATCTCTGAAGCAGAACGCGTGCACGCTTCTGAGAAGGCAAAGCGCTGATTGGGTGCATTGAGACACATGTCTGGTAACCGTTTTTAAGTATCTTTCTCAAATCCCCCAAAATCAACAAGCATTTAATGAAAAGTAATCATGCTTTTAAAATGCAATCATGATTTTTCTCTTTCTTAAAAACGTTTATCTTTTCAAAATATTTTGAAACTCTATTTAAACACATTAATCTCTCATTCTCATTCTTTACGTTTTCTCACTAATACTCAAGCATTCTCTGCATATTTCTGTGTTCATCTCTTGCAAAAACCTTTTTCCTCAGTTTCTTCTCAAAACCTTTTTAGTGTGAACATGGCAACCTCCAGCAGTGCTTCTGCAGGTCCTCAGAAGAAAGCATCATCTGAGCAATATCAAGTGCCATTCAGAACACTCCTCACTCCTATGAAGAATCTTGAAGTGCTTTCTGAATTAATCATTGATTTTGGAAGCTTGAAGGAGAACGGTTTTGACCTAACTGAAGAAGTTAGGGCACAGAAGTGGGAAAGGTATTTTGACAGGTTGGTTGGACCAACATTCCCTATGCTAGTCAAGGAATTCTGGATTCACGCCAAGGCTTTAACACATCTAGTCACCTCCTTTGTTATGGGGAAGAAGATTGTGATCACTGAGGATCACATTGCAAGGCTAATCGGTTACAGTGGCGGTGGCGTCCGTTGTGCGGACATGGCTGAAAGATGTGCTGATGTGGGCGTGATAGCTGCAAGGATTTTCACTCATGGGGTGCCCAGCAGCAAGATCAAAGATCTGAAGGATCATTACAGAGTTTGGGCTAAGATAATTCTGGGGTGCTTCAACCATAGGAAGCCAACCAGTTCACCTGATTACATAAATGTGGATCAACAGTTTCTGATCTACTTTATTGATCAGAAGGTAAAAATCAATCTGGCTCATTTTCTATTCAACCACCTCAGAACAAGTGTGAAGGAAACCAGGGAAGAAGAAAGAACCAAGAGGGATTGGATACCCTTTGGAAGGTTGATATCAGATATTCTGACAGAGAATAGGCTGATAGAGCATCTGATAGAAGCTCAAGAGCTAAGCACCATTGAACCAACAGTTGGGAAACCTCTGAATGCAAAGAACTTGAAGAAGATGAAGCTGATAGAGAATATCCAGAAGGAACCCAGAGCTACTCCTATTGCTGATATCACCAGCAGAAGAGTTCCTCTGAGTGACTTTCCTTTATTTTCTGAGATAGAATACAAACCAGAGGTAGTTCTCAGATATTTGGATGCGTGCAAGGCAGATGGTACAGATCTAAATCTGATTATCAAAGCTCTGCATCAACCTCAGCAAGAAGTGACTCTGAAGAAGACGAAGAAGAGGAAGGCACCTTCAGAAGGATCATCCCAGCAGACACCCAAGAAAAGAGGTAATTTATCAGCTGCTTCTGTTTTAAATTCTTCTACTATTCCAGCATCTATTCCTCCTCAAACCTCTCATAGAATCTCAATTCCCATCCCTACCATAGATGAAACTGTACCAGAAGAGGACCCTTCTGAGGCATTAAAACTCAGAAGACCCAGAACCAAACATCCCAAACCAACAATCTCAACAACATCAGCAATTGACAAAGTGCTGTCTGATATTGATCAACACACTTCTTATCAATCAAACTCTGAACCACAAATTAATCCTCCTCCACAACCAGAACAACAACAATCTGCTGAAGAACCAGAACAACAACAACAACCACTCTCATCAATTCCTGAAGAACCCCTTATCCCTGAACAACCAGAAATTCCAACAACTTCTCCTCAACCAGCAATTCCGTCTCCCTCTCCTCAACCAGAAATTAATCCACCATCACCTCAACCTGAGTTTCATCACTCTGAAACTCCTTCTCCTCAACCATCTGAACCTCATTCACCTCAACCATCACCTTTGGAAATCCAGCTGCCAGGTGGAACAACAATCACCCTAGCACAATTTCCATCCTCATCAGAATCTACACCACCAAATACTCCCAAAACACCACCCAGTCCAATCATAATTTCTGATTCTGAAACTCCCTCTCCAAAACAAACAGCTGCCAAGAAAACCTCCGAAAACCCCAGCAGGACTTTCATAGACTTAACCAGTCTTGACCGTCTTGCTGATATGAAACATAAAATAGCCATCCCTAAACCAAAACAACCAGATGTTGGCTCTGGTATTATGAATTTTGAAACAGGTTTGCAGCAATGGATTGCTTCTTTGAAGCAAGTCTGTCCTGGAATGATTGACCCAGTTGCTTCTGATCAGCTCTGGTCACAATTCAGACTTTGGGTACGTGCTGAAGCCCTCAAGTTGCAGGATATTAACTATGAGCAGGCACAACAGAATTTCAGCAAGCTTCTGAATGAAGTTGGAAGTCAGCTTCTGAAAGAAGACGTGCTCCCTCTGGATAGTGAACCTTGGTCTGAGAAACAGCAAGCTTCAAAGGTGCAATCAGAAGAAGACAAGACCATTCAAGCTGAAGAAAGTCAAGCAGAAGATGTGGCTGAAATCTCTCAGAAGCTTCCTGCTTCTGATGCTTCTCAAGCTGCCTTGGACAGGCAGACTCTGGAAGAACTAAAGCTGAATGACATGCGTCTGCAGCAGTGGATGGATGAAAACGACCAGAAGATGAAAGAAAGAATGGATGTGCAGGATAGCAAGATTGAAACTGTTGTCAGCATGGTGCACAAGTAGAATGAGACTGCTGAAAAGATCCAAGCCATGCTGGAGAACCTGTTCACACGCTTGCCTCCTCAACCTTAGTCTTTTTTCATTCATGTCTTTTTCATGTTTTCTTTGATTTTCCGATGTACTGTTTGAATATGTTTTGTACTATTTTCATGTTTTGATTCTGAACCTTTCAATATGACAAGTTTTTCTGATCTTAATTGTTTTAGCACATCACTTACACTTTTTGATTGCTGACAAAAAGGGGGAGAACAAGAATGATATTTTAAACAATAACGGCTAACTAGACAGAAATTCTAAAACATTCTAACTCTATTACTTGAAAATGTTTTTTCTGTTTTGCTTAAAGTCTACAGGTACAAGGAAGCTCCTGGACACTCTGAAGACTAGAAGCTCTGATCACTATGAAACTCTGATCCGCTCTGACACTCTGATCCAAAGCAAAACTCTGACAAGAAAAGCTCTAAAGCTCTGCTCTGACATGCTGATCTAAAGCTTCTGATAGTCAAAGACTCTGATACTCTGATGTTCAAAGAAAGACAACAAGATCTGATCCTGAAGAACACTTGTAATTAAAGGGAAGTAATAAACTCAGGGGGAGTATCTCTCAACTCTGATATCTTTTTACTCCTTATCTTTTTACCTCTCACTCTGATGCATCTTTCTGATACCTTTTCACGTTATTTTCATTTAAAAATATCTAGTTTTTGTCATCATCAAAAAGGGGGAGATTGTTAGAACAAAGTTTGAATCTACTACCCTATATTTAAGTTTTGATGATAACAAAGTGAAAAGATATGTTATTTATAATATTCATGTATGAACTATCTGCTGCCTAAAATTACTATGTTCTGACTTGCAGATACTCTGATTGATATAAGCAAGATCACATCTAATCAGCATCAGAATTTGGTTCCTGACACCAGCATCAGAAGTTGCCATATCAGAATGTCAGAATCAGATGATCAACTCACGTATATGCTGAAGCCTGATGAACAAGACTGCGCTCAACACTCTGATAAAGAAACACAACAGTTCATCAGCAGCTAAGCAGAGTCAGAATGAGCCAAGCCAGAACTTGCATTAAGTAAGGAACGGTACTGTGCATTGAAAGCAAATTAATACCAACGGCCTCATTCCAGACAAGATCTGCTCGATAAGGAAAGTTTGTTAATAGCATTGAATCAAGAATATTGCATCCAACGTTCAACATCTCAGTGCTATATAAACAAGACCTTGAAGATTGAAATGGCTAATGCTCTCCAAATCTCTACACGCATAAAAGCTCATCAAAATCTTCCTTCTCTCAGTTTTGCTAAACACTACACATTCTGATATTCTATCATTGTTTAGCAATCTAGTTTCTAAGCTTTAATTTGTGTATACATCACAGTTGTGATACAGTTTTGTAGAAAACATTCACACACTTAGATTTGATTTCTCTGTAAGAAAGTGTTTCCTTGACAAACCGGGTTGTAGTTTGCATCAAGAAGGCTTTAGCAGTTGTTAAAGCAGTCTGTAATATTTAGTTGAATATAGTGGATTAAGACCTCGTTGGAGAGAGGCGAAATCACCTTGACGGGTGGACTGGAGTAGTTTGAGATCAAACGAACCAGGATAAAAATATCTTGTTCATTGCATTAGATTTCAGTTTTACAATTCAACCCCCCCTTCTTGTGTTTTTCACCACTTCACTTCTCCCCTTCTGAATACTTTGGGTGCTATGTTTGTGCCTAGGCATGCACGCATGGTCAGGCCTGGGTGGGTTTATCTTATCGACCAAACTCGCCGACTGCTCAGTGTCTTTAACTATAATATTGTTTTATCTTTTCAGCGTTCCATGATCGAACGAGTTGTTCCCCTTGTAAGTTTTCCAAGTAATACGCTCCAGTCCCCGTTCTCACGTAGATGCAATAAGGATCTTCCCAGTTCGCTGTGAGCTTGCCCTTGCGTGATTCTTTGTGATTTCTCTTTAAGACAAGACTTACAACCTCAAGCTCTCTTCGTATGACCTTGGCATCGTAGCATATGGCTATTTTTTGCTTGAGCGAGGCCTCTCGAAGGGCCGCTCCGGTTCTGATTTCTTCCACCAAATCCAATTCTTCTCGGAGGGCGGCGTTGTTCATCTTCTCGTCGGGAGGTGCCTCGGTTCTCCTGGAAGGTTCCTTAATCTCTACGGGAATGAAGACCTTCATTCTGTAAGCTAGTCGGAAAGGGGTCTCCCCGATTGATGAATGCACAGTTGTTCGGTATTCCCAGAGTACACTATGTAACTCCTTGACCCATCTCTTCTTGGTTCCGTCCAATCTTCGCTTGAGGCCCCTGAGTATTACTCTGTTTGTAGACTCGGCTTGGCCGTTCGTTTGGGGATGCTCGACAGAGGCGAAGTGTTGTGGGGTGCCCAATTTTGTGACGAATTCCTGAAAGGTGTGGTCCATAAACTAGGTCCCATTGTCGGTGACTATCGCTTGTGAGATGCCAAACCGAGCGAGGATATTTCTTTTATAGAAGCGAAGGATGTTTTGGGCGGTGAATTTGGCCAAAGCTTCAGTTTCTATCCATTTAGTGAAGTAGTCGACTGCTATGATTAGATATTTGTTTTGATTTGTTCCAAACACAAATGGACCGAGGAGAATCAATCCCCACCAGGAGAATGGCCAGGGGAAGGAGTTATATTTAAGCTCGTTAGGGGGAGCTAAATACATGTCTCTGTGTCGTTGGCATTTGTCGCATTTTTTACGCGTTCCTTCGTGTCGTGTTGCATGGTGGGCCAATAATACCCCGCTTGTAATGCTTTCCTCGCGAGGGATCTCCCGCATAGATATTGGCCGCTGATGCCCTCATGGACTTCGAGAAAGACACGCTTTTCCCCTCTTCGGTCGACACATTTGAGAAGCGAAATGGAAAATCCTCTTCTGTAAAGTTTTCCCTCTACCAAAACGTACGAGCAAGCTCGCCACCTGAAAACAACCACTTCTTTTGGGCCGTCGGGGAGTTTTCCTTTAGTGAGGTAATCGTGTACGGAGGTCATCCAGCAATCGCTGTCCCTGATGGAGAACACTTCTAAGGTAGATCATGGCTTTTTGGTGCTTGGTTGAGGAAGTATTTCCTGTATCACCGATTTATTCCCTCATTTTCTCTTCGTGCTCGCCAACTTAGACAAGAAATCTGCACGTGCGTTATGCTCGTGGAGAACATGCTGTAAGTCCACAGATTTAAATTTATTTTTCCTCTCCTGAACCAGGGCCCAATATTCAGCGAGTTGGTCGTTTTTGACCTGATATTCACCTCGGACTTGAGAGGTGACCAACTAAGTGTCGGTGAAGATTTTTATTTCCTCGGCTCCCAGATCTTCGACCATTTGTAAACCTGTGAGGAACGCCTCGTATTCGGCCTGATTGTTGGAGGTTGGAAAGGATATAGCAAGGGAGACCTTGGTTAGGGTCCCTTCCTTGTTTTCCAATATAATGCCTGCGCCACTTCCAGTCAAACTGGAGGTGCCGTCGACGAAGATCGTCCAACTTCGTGATCCATCGGGATCTGCGAGCAAGGTCATTTCAGCTACGAAGTCAGCCAAGGCCTGGGCCTTAAGGGATTTCCTGCTCTCGTATTAAATATCAAATTCAGAGAGCTCCAAGGACCATTTTAACATTCTGCGAACATGACTGGTCTTCTGAGCAGTTGTTTTATTAGTTGATCTGTCCGGACTACTATGGTGTGGGCCAGGAAATAGTGCTTGAGTCTCCTCGCTGCGTTAACGAGGGCTAGGGATAATTTTTCAATTTGTTTATATCTTGCCTCTGGGCCTTGCAGGGTGTGATATGGTGGGAGAACTGACTTGAGGTTTTGCGTTTTGTGTTCGCAAATGTTTCGGTCTAGCAAGAGTCGCCACCGACTTTTTATTTTATCCTAAGGAAAGGTCAAAAAGCACAGGAAAGACCTTTGATATTTTTTCTTGGGTTCGGGGAGTAGATTATGAAAAGGGAAGGTGCAAGCACCCTTTTCATCCATGGTTATCCATGGGCTCTTAGTTACTTTCTTAGATCACTTGCTTTTGCTTTTCAATTGTTTGAAATGGTGCATTGTGTGTGGTTTTGAAAGATGTTTTGAAAAAAGGCCATCGTTGTGGCAACCTTTGTAATGATTCTTGTTTGAATGTATACAAAGATGTTTTGTCTTTTGAAAAGATTTCAATGTTTGAAAGTTTGATTTGGGAAATGTTTTGAAATTGTGTTGTGAAGTGTGTTTGAAAATAGCAAGGATGTTTTGCAAGTTTTTGATCAAGTAACTAAGAGTTATCTACCCTATTTTACTCAAAGGTATTTCCTACACATTTTTAACCCTTTTGACAGTATTGTTTTACCATTGCATTTGGTAAACAACCTTGTATTAGGATGTTAAATGGGACAGGCGCGGGTCATCGTATAGACCATGATAGCAATTGTGTCAAGTATTTTTTGACAAATTTTTGAAGGACTTGATCATTTTGTTTAGGCAACCAAGATAGCGTCATCGAGGGACTATGATCTTTTGTTTTGTTTATGTTTTGCCAAAGTACCCAACATGCATAACATGGCCCATTTTTAAGACAACAAGTGGATTGTAACCCTAGGGGTGCAAGTGTGCATTGTGTTTGATTTTCATGTATTTTGTCTTTGATTAGGTCAAGCTACTTGTTGATTTGGATTTTTGCATACAAACCCTAATCTCTAATCATGGTATAATTGAAGGCATAAAGTGCGAGAATTAAAAGTCTAAGCTATTACAACATGATTATGGGGATGGGGGTACAATTTTTGAATGGGGGTATATTTGACAAGAAATAAAAACCCTAATTTACTATTACATCCAAATTGAATTCAAATGCATAAATAATAAATGGACAATATTTAAATAAACAAAATAAATAAATATACAAATAGTATGAATTATGCAAAAAGTTTATGTTTATTTTCCAAGTATGTAAAAATATTTAATGTGAAAATAAAGAAATAAATAAAAAGATTAATTTTATTTGATTAAGGGTAAAACCCTAATTTTCTTTAAGAAAATAAATTCATTATATTATTTATATACAACAAAACAGAATAATATATACAAAAATAAAATATGTTTAGAAAAAAGTATTTTTTAAGTATATTTAATAATAAAAATAAAAGTGTAATATTTGTGTATTTTTATTCTAAAGTATTTAATAAAAGTATATATTTATATATGTATTAATTATATTAAATATGATAAAATAAAATAAAATGTATACAAAAATAAAATATATTTAGAAAAATATTTTTAGTGTGAATAAAAATAAAGAACAAAAATAAAAGTATAATTTATATATATTTTTTCAAGTTTTGGATAAATAAGATAAAAGTAAATAAACTGCTTTTTATGTTATAAAAATAAAAATAAAATGCAAAATAAATGTGAAAAAATTATGAAAATATTTTTGAGTATTTTTTTATATTTGGAAATAATAAAATATAATCAGAAGTAAAAATAAAAATTCAAAAATATAAAATAACAAGAAATTGGGCCAGGGGGTGCAAAAAGGAAAATGGAGGTGTCAAAAGTAACCAGGACCAAGCCCAGCCCAAACCAACTTCATCTTCAACCTTCTGATTTTGAAAACGCACGCGCCCTGTACAATTGTCAGATCTTGTATACGAGCTCTATTGCAAAAACTCATAACATCAAAATTGTAGAGCATTTCAAGACGAATCCAACCATATAAACAACTTGTCTTAACTCTCAAAGACCAGAGAGAATTTCTCTGGCCCTAAAATCTAACCTAGTTTTTTCAGTATGTTCATGGATGAAATTCTCTTAGCACGCTTAATATAAATGAAAACTGAGCATATGTACAGCTTCATGGCAATGAATACTATATTTCTTATTCATAAACCTAAGGCTAAATGTTCCTAAATAGAGAGATATGAAGTTGACAAAAACCTGTTTCAGCTAACTTCGTGTATGGCAATGTGGAGCTTTTCAACAAGGCTTGAGATGTCTGGGAGCTTTCTTGGACTTCACTTGACCTTATCCAATACCTAGCTTGCCTTGAATGTACTTGAATAAACCTATAGAACTCAACCTACACAAGCTCAAAATGAAAATGGCAAACTCTGTAAATGGAGTTACAGTTGGTCTTTGAATTTTGGGATAGCTTGGATGAGTTGAATGGAAGGTGTTTGAACCAACTTGGGGAAAAACGCACGAGTAAATTGAGCTATAGAAGTCAAGTTGTAGGTTATGCCCTGTTTTGCCAATGGAAGGTGATTTCTGGCTAGGGGATGTTTAGAGGCTCAAGCAATCGTGCTTCTGGCTCAGAGGGATGTGTGAAAGATTTTCAAAGTGCTTGCACAAGTTTTCTTTTTGCTGGTGTTCAAGTTCTCATGTTCTTGACAAGTTTCTTGTTTTTGAAGTAAAATGTGGGAAGTGAGTGAAACAGGCTTGTACAGGCTATCCTTATGCTTGCATAATTTGCCCTTGGCCCCTCCAACTTGTGGATTTGATTTTCTCTCTGAGACATGGACCAATGCTCAAGGGATTTAGTTTTGATATAAAGCACATTTAAGCAAAAATGGAAATGTACCTTTTTCTACTTAGGGATTAATTTTGTGTACAATGTCCTAATGACCAAAACAATACCTTAGACCAATGGATTTCCATTAAATTATTGAGTGTGAAGTGGTTTAGAGTCCTGTAATCTAGTGCAAAGAATGCTGACTTGAAATTGCAACATGTATGAACATGAATATGCCATGGATGAAAAGTGAGTTTTTGCCACATTCAAGCCTTCGGTTCTCCCTAACCACAAATATGTTTGGAGAGTTCTTGGACATTTTGGAAATCTTGCAACATGCTCTACAATCCATCTTTGAAATGAAACTTGAGATTCCAAGTGGAACTTTGTGAAAAATGGCCAAGAAGATAGGTCAAAATCCTGCCTAAACTAGGGCAAAATTTCTCTAAGTTAAAAGTTTTAGGGACCCTTCTTCCAAAAATTATAAATTGAGATCCAAGCTTCTTTTGGAAAAACTTTGTGAATCAAAGTTGTAGACTTAGTGGAGGACTACAACTTTAATGTTGTAATTTTTGTTTGAATCCAATTGCATCATGGTGAAAATGTGGGGCAAATTTGGGAAAAATTAAGAAAATTCCATAACTTAGAAAAATTCTAAGTTATGAAATTTTTCAACTTTAAACCCTAATTTGCAAAAATGGGTTTCTTGATGAACAAGTTTCATGTTTTTACATATCTTGATGAAAATGACCCTTGGCTCTTGATTTTGACCAAAAAGTCAAAGTTTGACTTTTCAGTGTACAGTCAAATTTTGATCAGTTTACTGAAAAATTCATTTGTCAATCCAATGCAATTGAGGTCTTTTGAACTTGTTGAATAGGTCAAGATGATGTCATTGAGTCCTTGAGTCCATGCTTGAACCCAATTTGCCATTTGTCTAGGTTAAAAGTCAGAAATTGCCTTTGTACAATCAAAACCCTAAAAATGACCATTTTGCCCTTTTGATGATCTGATCAAATTTCTTGTGGAGTTGTGGTCCAAACTTGATCAAATTATTCATTTAAGTTCATAATGTTGATGTGGGTCAAAATCCATGAGGTTTGACGGTAAATTGGCCACAGTTGACTTTTTCCCCAATACAATTGATTTCTAGGTCAACTGTCCAATTGACTGGGTAAAAATTTGATTCAAGGTTTGAAACTTGGTATGGACAAACTTATGAGTCCAACATGAAGTATGAAAGTCACTTTGGGCATTGTAGGTCAAAAAATCCCTGTGCAAACTCAAACCCTAATTTAGGTCATCAGTGCAAGGAGATGTCTTGAGCAGAGCAAACCCTAGCTTGATCTTGAGTTCAAAGAGCCTTGTGATGAGAAATGTTGATAAAATGAGAGGGAAAATGTTGGGGTACAACAGTTGCCCCTGTTCAATCTTCTTGGTCCTGAAGAGTTAGATTGGCGAGTTTGGCCTTTCGTGACTCGAAGGTAAAAGAGGATTGAACACTAGAGTGCCCGTAAATTTGCACTCGTCAAAATATAATTGAGGGAATGGGCTTAAAGATTCCATTTGGAGATGATAGAATCTTGCTGGAGATGGGCTTAAAGATGCCATCCAAAACTGTTTGTTGAAAATCAGGAGAATGAACATCAGAATGGTATCCGTGTCTGGAACGTATCTGAGTTGTATCTGGAGATTTGATTGGTATGAGCAAAGGAATGACATCCGTGTATGGAGCGTATCCAAGTTGTAATTGTATTTGATTCTTGAACGAATATCAGAATGACTGCCGTGTCTGGAGTGTATCTGTATTGTATCCGAAATCTGAAGTCTGAATAAGCGACAGAAAGACATCCGTGTCTGGGATATCTCTAGGCTGGGGAATAGGTTTGAATGAGTGACAAAATGGCAACCATGTCTGGTGCGTATCTGGACTGTATCTGAAGTTGAGATCTGTATGAGCAGCATAATGACTTCCGTGTCTGGAGTGTATCCGTACTGTAACTGGGATCTGGATAAGTGACAAAATGACTTCCGTGTCTGGAGTGTATCTGAATTTGAATTTGATAGTTGAATCTGAATGAGAAATAAAATGGCTTCTGTGTTTGGAGCGTATCTAATCTGTATCTGATTGCTGAAGTGTGTTTGAGTAGTAGAACAACCACCGTGTCTGGGGTGTATCCATACTGTATCTTGACTTGAAATTCTGAATGAGTAATAGAATGACTGCCGTGTCTGGGGTATATCCATACTGTATCTTGACTTCAAATTCTGAATGAGTAATAGGATGACCGCCGTGTCTGGGGTGTATCTGTACTGGATCCGAAATAAGAGTTCTGAATGAGTAGCAGAATGACTCCCATGTCTTGGAGTGTATCTGTACTGTATCTGAAATCTTTGAATAGTTGTTAACGATAGCTTTTAATCTCATCCTGAAAAGGGTAGAATGTTAGCTGAAATACAAAGTTATGTTGCATGATATGTATGATGCAATAAAATGTGTTTTATCAATGTTTATGATATATGAATGTAATGGATGCGCATGTAAGCTGACTAGCCATCTTGCTGAGGAAAATAAATCCTTGATAAATGGAGATAATGAAATCTTTGACTGCTGCCGGGGAGAATAAATCCTTGATTGTTGCTGGAGATTCAAAGCCTTCGATTGTTGAGACTGAGAATGTCCTTTGGACTATTGCTGAGGATTGAAAATTCTCGGTGACTTGTGGGGAGTTGAGAATCCTTCACGACCTTCTGGGGAAAATGAGGACAATTCTGACGATCTCTACTAGGGAATTAAAACCTGGGAGGCTTCAACTGGAGAAATAAGAACAAGAAATCTTCGTTCTACTGGGAAATAACTCTGTGGGGAATACTTATTCCTTTAGCGTATTCTAAAGAGCTTGGGTTGTATGCCAATCTACTGAGGTTTTAAGAATGGTTGGGGATAAAATGGTTCATGTGAGTTCATAATGTTGATGTGGGTCAAAATCCATGAGGTTTGACTGTAAATTAGCCACAGTTGACTTTTTCCCCAATACAGCTGATTTCTAGGTCAACTGTCCAATTGAATGGGCAAAAATTTGATTCAAGGTTTGAAACTTGGTATGGACAAACTTATGAGTCCAACATGAAGTATGAAAGTCACTTTGGGCATTGTAGGTCAAAAAATCCCTGTGCAAACTCAAACCCTAATTTAGGTCATCAGTGCAAGGAGATGTCTTGAGCAGAGCAAACCCTAGCTTGATCTTGAGTTCAAAGAGCCTTGTGATGAGAAATGTTGATAAAATGAGAGGGTAAATTTTGGGGTACAATACAGGGCCTTTCTCATGAAGTAAATTGGTCTTTGTCCTTCTGGAGTTTCTCTTATCAGTGCCATGATTATTGCCTTGGAGGCGACAACTAGATAGAGGTAGAGGACCTCATCTTTCTCGGGCCGAGGAAGGACGGGCGGCTGTGATAACACTTGTTTAAAATGAACGAGGGCTTTCTTGCATTTGGGCGTCCACTCAAAGGAGGCTTCCTTGTGCAAGAGTTTAAACAAGGGAAGCGCGTGCTGGGCGGACTTTGCCATGAATCGAGAGAGAGAAGTGAGCATGCCGTTCAAGATCTGGATGGACTTTTTCGAGGTGGGCATCAGAAATTTTGAAAATACCCGACATTTGTCAGGATTTTCCTCAAAACCTCGTTCCGTTAGGTAGAATTCGAGGAACTTTGCTGCCCGTACGCCGAAGGTACATTTTTCTGGGTTAAATTGCATCTGGCATTTTCGAGCTTGCACGGACACTTTCTTTAAGTGGGCGGCATGGTCGAGCTCCTCGGTGGACTTGATGATTATGTCGTCCATATAGACCTCGAGCATGTCGCCTACCTCGTTGCAAAAAAATTTGTTCATCATGCGCTGATTTGTAGCGCCCTTGTTTTTCAGGCTGAAGAGCATTACATTATAGTAATAGTTGCCTGAATCGGTCATGAAAATAGTGTATTTTTTCTCTGTTTTTGAAATTGGGATCTGGTTATAACCAGATTATGTGTCCATGAATGATAGAAATTTGAAACCGGCTAAGTTATCGACCAGTTTGTCAATATTGGGTAGGGGATAATCATCTTTCAGGAAAGCCCGATTAAGATTAATATAATCAATACACATGCTCCATTTTCCATTAGATTTTTTCACAAGAACTACATTTGAGAGCCAGGTTGTGTACTGGGCTTCAGAAATAAAATGTGCCTCTAGGAGGTCTTTTATAGTTAGTTCTGCAGTATTCGCTTTCTTCGGGGCTGCGCGACTACCTTGAGGGCAGGATCTATAGTCAAGTGATGGCATGCGACCTTTGGATCTAACTCGGGCATCTCGGCCGCACTCCAGGCGAACAGGTCAGCATTATCCCTCAGACAAGCTTTGAGTTACCTTTTCTCCAAGTCAGGGAGGTCTACTCCAATCTTCACTTCTCTGGAGGGATCTTCTCTGAGGGGAACTAGCTCGAAGTCACCGTCTGGGATAGGCCATGCGTGACTCGAGAGTTCGTCATGACCAGTAGAGGGGGTCGAACCTTCGTCTTCAACCATAGGCTCTTTTCCCTTCCTTCTTTGCTCGACACGGTGGAGAAGCGGCTGTCGAGGTCAATGGTATCAACCCTCGACAGAGGCTTGACTTACTCGGAGCGGGAGGGTAGTGTGGATCCAATGGTCGTTTGAGGTTGAACACTGATGGAACTGAGGCCTTTGGCTGAAGCTTTGAAACACTTTCTTGCTGCTTGGATATCCCCGTGGAGGGTGGCGACCAAGCCTTCGGCAGTGTAGTACTTCATCTTGAGATGCACGGTAGAGGGAGTTGTGGTGGGTTCGACGAGAGTGGGTCTCCCGAAGATGCACTGGTAGAGAGACGGGAAATCTACCACTAAGAATTGGGTCTTGATGGCTCTGGCCGTTACCCCTCTCCCGAAGGTGACGATCAGCTCGACATATCCCCAGGGTTTCGTGCTGGATCCGTTGAAGCTCTGGAGATCCGATCCCATGTAAGGGTTAGATGGCTCTCATTTAGCTATAAAATGGTGAGCAGCTGGGTGTACATGATGTCCATCGAACTGCCTTGGTCGACCAGTGTGCGGCGTACGTCAAAATTAGCCATGCGAGCTCTCAAGATTATTGGGATGCTCGAATTCGGGGCTCTACCCGATAATTCCTCCCTGTAGAAGGCGAGGGGATGAGAGCCTCCTTGGAATTTATCGAGCGTGGTGTCCATATCTGAGTTAGCTTCGATGAGTTGGTCGAATCTCCTCTTCACCAACCCAACTGTGTGCCTGTTGAATCTTCCACCGGAGATGACCATGGCCACGGGAAAGGATTCCCAAGGATTGTGGGAGGATAAGTACAAGGGGGACGTTTTCCATGTACGGATAATAGAAATATTCCGACTGTGAGATGCTCATGGTGATCAAAATGCTGTCGAGATCGGGGGAATTTTTTCCTTCCTCGACGTTTTTGGTTTCTGGTGCTTCCTCGATGGCACCCTCCTTCCTTTTATACTGCTTGAGGTGCCCGTCTCTGATCAGTATTTCAATTGCATCCTTGATATGAATGCAATCTTCCATGTTATTCCCGGGACTTTTGTGGAACCTGCATTATTTGCTCTTGTCGGTTCCCGACTTGGATGGTGTTTGTCAGGGAAAGCACACCCCGACTTGCTTAAATTCAGAATTGGCGCATTCAGAAAGAATATGCTCCCTTGAGGTTGTTAAAGGGGTGTAGTCATGGAAACGACCGACCGGCCGCTTGTAGTCTTTGGAATCGCGGGACTTGTGTTCCCGTTTCTTATCTCCCCGACGGGATGTCGAGGCTCATCGTTCTTCAAGGACTTGCCACTCTCTCTATTCCCTGACTCCCTGGCTCTATTGTCTGCTTATTTATCCTCGTATTGTATGTACGCCTGGGCCTCAAGGAGGAGGGAGTCGAGCGTGGCCTGCGTCTCAATGCTTACAACTTTGGCAAATTCACTGCGGGGATAGAGCCCGCACTCGAGGATATACTTATTCATGTTATTGATCATTGTGACCTGAACTACTTCCTTGTTGAAGTGTTAAATATACCCGCAAAGACTCGTCCCTGCCCTGGATGATTGCTTCAAGCGAAGCCTCTGATTTTGGGTGTCGATGAGAGGCGGTGAAATCCCTAGAAAATATCCTCCCATGCTGCTTCCATGAGGTGATGGATTAGTCGGGGAGGCTCTTGTACCATGACATCGCCCCCTTCCTGAGATTGGTTGGGAAGATTCTGTATTTGATGGCCCCTCTGACCCCTTGGTAGTCGAGGAGGGTGTCAGCATTCTCTATGTGCTCGTCAGGGTCTGTTGTTCCATCATAGCTTCCCAATGGAGGTGGCTTCTCCAGGCCAACAGGAAGTGGGGCCTCTGTAATCTCCCTCGATAGCGGTCCACGAGGCTCATCATCCTCACTATCCACGGGAGATGGAGAAGAAGAGTGATAGTTTCTTCCCCGATGATCGTCAAGGTCTCGTAAGGGGGAGGGTCTCCTCCGTTTCTGCTTTGGTTCGGGCAAAGGCAGTCGAGCACGGTCGATTTTCCTGTTGTCTTTCCTCTTCTTGAATGAAGGGGAGTCTTGATCTCTTGTAGGAGGTGTGCGGTTGCGTTTCTTGAAGAGAAACATAACGCCTTTTCTTTCTTGGTGGTGGGCCATGCCTGGGTGGTGATATACTGCAGGAGTTTCATTGTCGGGTTCTCCGAGGAGGAGATCTTGATCGCTTGTTCTCCCAGGCCCCTATCCTTTGATTCTGTTGTAGAATGAGGGTGTTGGTCTGATTAATAGCAGCGAGTAGTGATGCCATGGCCGGGTCAGTGTTGATAGGGATGAGAGCTGGTTACATGACTTCTGGAAGTTCCTCGGTGGAATTCTCGGGACCTCCCTTGTCTAAGAATTGGTCGTCTCCGCGTCGAGTGTCAGTTGAATCTGGAGACGCAATTTGTCTGTCTCGGAATCCTAGGTTGTCCTCGAGGTGAGGATGTTCCTGACTTCCGTCAGCTTTGTGAGCAGGGGAAAGAATAGTCTTTTAGGGAAGATGAAGATCATCATGGTCGGCCATGATTAGTGGGAGGAATCTTGAAAAAGTTGCTTTTATCTTAAGTTTCGAGGAAAGAAAGACGGGGAGAGAAGTTTCCCACAGACGGTGCCACTAATCTTACCGGTTGATCAGAACCTATGAAGTGGCCAGAAGATGATCTGTAGTTGGGCTGTGATATCGAGGAGAAAAAAGGGGTTGTACCTGCAAGGCACTCCGACGATCAAGTAAGAGTGAGAACAAGGATATACAAGAAAAGTATTAGGTTAATGAATAATGAATATTCGATACCTGGACCTCACAGGTGTGAGGTTTTATATAATTCCTCTAGCGCATGTCCATTGGTTCCTGATTTCACGCCTGGATATGCGAGTCCATAAAATTAGGTAAGTGTCAGGACTTGGTCAAATCAGGCAGATGTGCCCGTAACTAGCCGTCGGTTCTGAGGAGGGGCAGTTACGGGCATCTCTATGGTCGGTTCCTGGTGGCCTGCACGATGTTGATGTCGGTAAAGCTGAGAGGATGCTCGTCGATCATCCTAGGCTAGTGCTGGCTTGGGAGGGCAAATGGTCAATATTTCCCGATGGATAGCTGGTGGTTTGGGTCATGGACGTGCGGTCCACACCAAATGAAAGGTCTAGATCGGGCCCATTCAAAGTTGTCGGATAAGTCCAGAACATAAGTATAATGCAACCATGTTGGAATAGGGTAAAGAAGTGGTAATTGAGGCTTTGTCGTATGTTGAGAACATTGCATAAGCTAGTCGAGTGACCCGCAATGGTCGAGTGTTTGCTTCGGCACCTTAGAAATTTGATCTTGTTAAGAATTGTTGAAACTAGTGTTGAACCCAAGACGATGGATGGTCAGACTAGTGGTGATGTTGATGATTCGCTGAAGATTATAAAAATGAGTGACTACAAAAAGGTTGATCAATTGTTACAAACTCCCTCAAAGATCCCTCTCTTGGCTTTGTTAATGAACTTCGCTGCTCATAGAGATTCCCTTATGAGAGTCTTGGATAAAGCTTTTGTTGAACATGATGTGACAATTTATCAATTCACTGGTGTCATAGGTAGTATTACAGCTTGTAATAGCCTCAGCTTTTGTGATGATGAGTTACCAGAAGAAGGAAAGAACCCTAATTTAGCGTTACACATCTCTTTGAATTGTAAAGAAGATGCATTGTACAATGTGCTGATTGACAATTGCTCAACTTTAAATGTTATATGCCAAAATGTACTCTGCAATGGCTCAACTTTAAATGTTATATGAAAATGGTTAAGGCTTTTGATGGTTCCAAAAAATTTGTCATTGAAGAGGTGGATTTACCTATGTGGATAGGGCCAAACATGTTTCAGATTACGTTCCAGGATATGGATATTTTCCCCGCATATAACTTCTTATTGGGTCGTCCTTGGATCCACGAGGCCGGTGTTGTTACCTCTACCCTACACCAAAATTTTAAATTCATCAAGAATGGAAAAATGGTGATTGTTAATGGCGAGCATGCCACGTTGGTGTCATTTTTATCCTCTTTCAGTTATGTTGAATCAGATCAAGCAGATGTTGGAACGTCGTTCCAAGCTTTATCCATTAATGATGTTAAGAAGAATGAAGATTCCATCTCCTCGTTTAAAGATGCTCAACAGGTTGTTCAGAAGGGTCCTAGCGTTGTTTGGGAGCAGGTTATTGATCTACCAGAAACAAGAATATGACTGGTTTGGGTTTCTATCCTTAGAAAGGTGAAGTTGCAAAGCCAAGGTATGCTTTTTGTCTGTATTCAATTATATTCTACAGCGGGGGCTTTATCAATCTGACTCCACCAGAAGTCGATGCTATTCTTGAACATGATCCAGGGCTGGAAAGGCCAGATTATGTGACACACAGAAGAAGAGTTCAAAATTGGACCTCTGTTGATGTTCCTAGCTGCGTTCATATCTTCAAGTAATTTGTTTTGCTTTTTTTTAGAAAAAAGTCCTTTCACTCTGCCCAAGGTGAAAGTGATGATGTTTGAGCTTATTTTTTCAAGTTTTAAAATCATTAATAAAAGTTTTTTTGTTATCCAATTGTGTTTTTATTTCCTGCTTTTTTTCTTGGAAAACGGTAATCAGAAAAAACCCTTTAAAAATAAACTGTCAACACTTATTACATGTATGTGTTTCTAAAATCAAGCATGATCATATGTGCAGATAAATTAATAAAATCATTGAAAACAATGACCCTATGCGCTCTCCCAACTTTTAATATCTTGTGTACGAAGCTAAAGAAGAAGAGTTGATTGAAATTTTAGAAGAGGTGTCTCGGTTGCTTGAGCACGAGGAAAAGACCATTCAGCCATATAAAGAGTTGTTGGAGACAATTAATTTGGATTTCGAAGAATATCTGAAGGAAGTCAAGATTGGGGCACTGCTGCATCCAGATGTGAAGAGTAGGTTAATTTATCTTTTAAAGGAATTTGTTTATATCTTCGCTTTCTCCTATCAAGACATGCTTGGTTTAGATACTGATATTGTGGAGCATCGTTTGCCAGTGAAGCCCGAATGCCCACCTATCAAGAAGAAGTTAAGGAAGACTCACCATGATATATCCGTTAAAATTAAAGAGGAATTTTTGAAAAAGATCGATGTGAGTTTCCTTGTGACATTAATTTATCCTTAATGGGTCGCCAATATTGTTCCAATTCTGAAGAAAGACGGAAAAGTCCGCACGTGCCTTAATTATAGAGACCTGAATAAGGCTAGTCCAAAAGATGATTTTCCTCTGCCACATATTGATATATTGGTAGATAATACAACAAAATTAAATGTTTTCTCCTTCATGGACGGATTTTCCGGTTATAATCAGATTAAGATTTCTCCCTAGGACATGGAAAAAACAACGTTTATCACGCCCTAGTGAATATTCTGTTACAGAGTGATTCCCTTTGGGTTGAAGAATGTTGGTACAACATACCAGAGGGCCATGACAACAATATTACATGGTCTGATGCATAAATAAGTTGATTTATATGGGGATGATATGATTTCCAAATATTAGACTAAAGAAGGTCATGTATAAGATTTGTTGAAATTGTTTCAGCGTTTGAGGAAGTATCGTCTTCGCTTGAATCCAAACAAACGCGCTTTTGGTGTTCGTTCTGGAAAATTGTTGGGCTTCATTGTTAGCCAGAAAGGTATTGAAGTTGATCCTGATAAAGTTAGGAAAATTCTAGAAATTTCTCCAACAAGAACTAAAAAGCAATATAGGGTTTCCTTGGACGTCTGAATTGCATCTCCAGATATATTTCTTATATGAATGCCACTTGTGAACCGATCATCAAGCTTCTAAAGAAGGATCAAGGTTGTGTATAGACAGATGATTTCCAGAAGGCTTTTAATAGTATCAAAGAGTATCTTCTTGAGCCTCCAATCTTGCTCCCTCCTGTTGAAGGAAGACCTTTGATTATGTATCTAGCTATGTTGGATAGCTCTATGGGTTGTATCTTGGGTACACAAGATGAAATTGGTAAAAAGGTATACACCATTTATTATCTGAGCAGGAAGTTTGCCAATTGCGAGTCACGATATTTATTGCTTGAAAAGACATGTTGTCCTTTGGCTTGGGCTGCTAAGCATCTGTGACAATATGTCTTGAATCATACTACTTAGTTGATATCCAAAATGGATCTAATTAAGTACATCTTTGAAAAGCCTACGCTTACCAGAAGAATTGCTCGTTGGCAGATGTTATTGTCTAAATATGATATTGAATATTGTGCTCAGAAAGTTTTTAAAGGTAGTGTGTTAGAAAAGTACCTTGCTCACCAACCATTTGATGATTACTAGTCTGTCAAGTTTGTCTTGCTGGATGAGGATGTGATGTATTTGAAAGTTAAAGATTCTGATGAACCTTTGCCTGAGGGAGGACTAAATCCTGAATCCTTGTGGGGTTTAGTGTTTGATGGAGCTGTGAATTCTTATGGAAATAGAATTGGTGCCAAGATTATTACTCCTCATGGTTCCCACATCCCTTTCACTACAAGGTTGACGTTTGATGTACCAATAACATGGCAAAGTATGAAGATTGTATCATGGGTCTCGAAGAAACTATGGATTTAAGAATCAAGATTAATGATGTGTATGGAGACTCCACTTTGGTAATTAATCAAATTAAAGGGGAATGGAAGACTCGTTACCCTGGCTTGATTCCCTATAGAGATTATGCAAGGAGGCTGCTACCTTTCTTCAACAAAGTTGAATTTCATCACATTTCTCGAGATGAAAATTAGATGGCAGATGCTTTGGATACTTTGTCCTCCATGTACAAAGTTAATTTCCTGAAAAAGCGCCTCATATTACAATCATACGCCTTGATAGACCCGTTTATGTGTTTGCGGCTGAAGAAACATCAGATGATAAACCTTGGTATTATGATAGCAAGAATTTCCTTCAAACTCAAGATTACCCACTTGTGGCATAAAACAAAGATAGAAAGACTTTAAGAAGGTTGATAGGTAGTTTCTTCCTTAATGAAGATGCATTTCTTCCTCAATGATCTTACTCTGATGTATGGATAAACACGAAGCATATATGTTAATACATGAAACTCATTGTTGTACCCCAAAATTTGCCCTCCCATATTCTTCAAAGAAATGCCAAGACAAGCTTCAAAATTCCCCAAGGGTTGCACAGTGTAAGAGCCTCCTGAACAGTCAAAATTAGGGTTTTGGTTCTGATCAAGAAAATGAAGTTTCCAAGGATCCAATCAAGTCTCACATGCCTACAAATATGGTCAAGCATCCTCATACAAAGTTTCAAGACTTTCAGTACAAAATTGCACAGTCAAAAACCCTAATTGCACTACAGTCAACTGCAGGGGCAAAATGGTCATTTGACAGTCAAAAGTTCAAATTTTTGGTCAACATCTAATTTTGAAGCCACAAACATCATTTGATCAATGCTTGATCATGATTCTCAAAGCTTGGCTCAAAAATCATCAAGATGCAAAAGTTTCCTTATTTGGACAGCTGAAAAAGTCAACTGTAAATTGACCAAGGCATAACTTTCACATGGATTATCAGAAAAATTCCATCCAAAGCTCATTTTGAAGAGAAAGACATTTCCAACAACTCCTCTTCACACTTCAAGTACAAGAAATGCTCTCACAAAAAGTTATCAATTTCAACATTATAGGTCATTTTCAAAAGTCAACAGAAAGGGACTTTAAGTCAAAGGCCATAACTTGATATTGGTAAATCAAAATGACATGGGACCAAAGACATTGGTTAGATAACTCAAAGACCTTTCCAAAATGTCCAAGAACATGAGCAAAGCTTAAAAATTGAGCAAGTTATGCCTTGTGGAAGTTGGGAAATATTTGAATATTTTGAAAAGTCAACATTGCTTCAAATGACCTAAAATTGCTAATGGGCCTATTTTTCTTCCACAATTCATCATCCAAGGCATGTGCACGACCACTTGGCCCAAAGGGAAGTTTTTCTTCATTTTTTATTTATTTATTTGAATTTTTATTAATAATAATTCATTTAAATCAATTAAATACATGAAAAATACTTAACCTAAGTTTTTCAATCTTTTTGTGCATGAAATATACTCAATAATTCGTGCATGATCAGATATGGAAGGAATTGAATTGATTGGATATGATTAGGGTCAAAATAGCATGAAAAAATATTGAAAAAAGATCTTTGAAAATCAAATCTTCCAAACCATGAATGCAAAGGTTTTGGATCAAGTTTTCAACCCTAAATCATTCATACATAAGTACCAAACGCAACCCTAATGCCAGGAACCAAGAAGCTGCGCCAGACATAGAAAAGAAAACTTGAATTTTTGGTGAAAGAACTCAAAACTGAAAATAGGGTTAGAGGTCGTTTCAAGCCACAAAACTCATTCCATTGCATTCCAGGGACATCAAGCAACGTGCCTGGATCAAGAACGCAGTCCCTAACCCTTTGAATCACTGTACAGAAGCCAAGCTTTTTTTACTTTTTCTCATAATCGTACTTCACAATTTATGCATATTCATGGCATTTTATTTATAGATTCATGCTAAGTAATGTGTTTTGAAGCTAACCATCTACTTTAATTGCGTTTTTATCACCTCTATGCAAATCTACCATTATCGTGTTTTAGGGTTTTATGAAGCTTAGAATTGGGGGTTTTTGAATACAGCAAAATTAAGACTTCTCAATACCATGATCAAAACCAGGACACTTAGACGAATCAATTGACATGGTCGCGCCTAATTTATACTTCACAACGGCCTATTCGCTATTTTTCCAAAGATGGTGTTTGGGGACGGTTCAAAACCGTTGCCCATTGTTTTTATATTTCAGGAACGAGGAAGAAGAAGACCCGGTGGCCAGCAATGATTGGTTCTTTTAAATTCAGCGCGCGCTTTTCATATTTTTAGGCCACTAACCAATTTTTGTTTTTATTATTTATTCATTATCATATATACAAGACGCGTAACATGGCTCAGTGGCAGGCACAAGCATTGGCAAACTACAGGACCTGGGTTCGAGCCCCAGGTCCCCACCCTTTCATATTATTTTTCTTTCAAATGTTATCCTATGTAGTTTCAACACAAGGAGTGTACCATGTAGTCCACCATCCAGCCTGCCACGCGTATGCTAAGGACAATCCCAGGACTATAATTGGAGGAGCATCATAGACTGCAGTCAACCACTCCCACACGTTGCATGAAAAAGTCAGCCAGGCCATGAATGATTGGGCCTAGATTGCTAAAAGAAAACCTCCATATTAAGGGGCAGACCCCCTAGGTTTGCAAATTTTTTACTTTCTTTATTTTTCATTAGTTTTATTTTCTTTTAATTATTGTCTTTTAATTAATTTAATATTTTCACAAATAATATAAAAAACACATAAAAAATCAGAAAAGATAAAAAAATAATAAATATTTTATTTTATTTTATTTTTAAATAAATTCATTAATTAACTAGTTTTAAATTAGGTTTTAATCTTAACCTTTTTAATAAAAATCTAAAAAATATAGAATTAGGGTTTAATTAATTTTTTCATCCCTTTTTATTTTTCTTCCATAATAATTAAATATTAAAATATTCGTTTTTTGTAATTAAATTGCATGTAAAATAATTAGGGTTAATTTTAGATTAAACTTTAATGTGTTTTCATAATAAAATAAAAAAATTGTAGAATTAGGTTTAATTGCATTTAATTCTTTTTCCCATTAAAATCATAAAATACCAAAAACAATTTCTTTTCTTTTTTTAATTAATTAATTCCATCATTTAATTTAATTTTGCAAAAAGGGTCCAACGCCCTCGTTTTAATTCTTATTTAATTCGCGTGTTTATTTCTTTTTCGTTTAATATTTATGTATCTCTCCCAAGGCCTTGTAAATTAATTTGTCGCACTTTTAATTCTTCACCTTTACTTTTAATTCTTTATTTTTCTGTCAAATCGGGTTCAAGAAATTTTGGCGATGTGGACCCGCGCCTTTTGTAATAGCTTAGAATATTTTACTTCTCGCACTTTTAACTGTTAATCAAGACATGCAAGAATGAATGAAAAATAAAAACAAACGCTAGATCACCCATGACATGACAAAAGACAAAAATATCTGAAAACGACACACAAATCACACACCACCCCTAGGGTACGCCTCACTGTTGCCTTGCCTCGAAAGGTGATCGTCGAGTAGAGGATGTCTTAGTAAGTCCTCATGATCCGGGAACCTGGCATGAGGGTAGCTTCTAAGGTGTCTTCCCATTGCTCTGGTGATCACCATGTCCCGAACCTCGAATTGACCTGAACACCTCCAACGGTGGTGCTACCTACCTCTCAATGGTGGGATGGCACTACTTTAAAGGACATTTACACAGACGGATTCCTTAGGGTAGGTAGGTTCTCGTAGATACTTGCTCTAATTTCAAACAAATCAAAAATACTTTTCAAACCAACACATTTTCAAAAAGCTTTCGAAAGCAATTTTTCAAACACTCTTGAGGACCGATACAAGAGTCGAACTGGAATTTTCAAAGAAACTTTTTTAAAACCCACAATTGAAAAGCAAACAAACCATTTTTGAAAACACAAATGAGCAAGTATCTAAGAGCCCATGGATAACCATGGATAGAAAGGGTGCTAACACCTTCCCTTTCTATAACCTACCTCCCGAACCGAGAGCAATCTCTTTAAGGAATTTTTCTGTGCTTTTGTCCTTTCCATTTGGAGAAAATAAAAGACGGTGGCGACTCTTGCTTCCGCGACATTTCGCGAACCAGCGTTAAACAGTCAGTTCCAGATCCACCGATCACACTCATGAAGGTTCTTTTGGTACCCATTCCAATGGACATTAAATCGCTAAGAAGATGCTTAGGGTAGGTTACTATTGGTTGACAATGGAATCAGATTGTTACAAATTCGCGAAGAAGGTCTATAAGTGTCAGATTTATGCTGACAAGATTCATGTGCCTCCAACTCTTCTCAATGTTATCTCCTCTTTATGGCCATTCTCTATGTGGGGTATTGATATGATTTGAGTGATTGAGCCCAAAGCTTCAAATGGACATTGTTTCATCTTAGTGGCTATTGATTACTTCACCAAGTGGGTGGAAGTAGCATCCTATGCAAATGTGACTAAGCAGGTCATGGTCCGGTTTATTAAGAATCAAATTATCTTTCGTTATGGTGTATTAAGCAAGATTATCACCGACGATGGTTTGAATTTGAATATCAAGATGATTAAAGAGATTTGTGAACACTTCAATATTGCACATCAAAACTCTTCTCTATACAAGCCTAAGATGAATGGGGATGTTGAAGCTGCTAATGAGAACATTAAAAAGATCATTCAGAAGATGGTTGTTACATATAAGGATTGGCATGAAATGCTCCCTTTTTCTTTTTATAGGTATCATACATTCATCTTCACTTCAACAGGGGTAGCCCTTTTCTCTCTTGTTTATGGTATGGAAGAAGTGCTCCCAATCAAGGTTGAGATTCCATCTTTACGTGTGATAATGGAAACCAAGTTATTAGAGGATGAATAGGCCCAGAACAAGTTTCACCAACTGAATTTGATTGAAGAAAAGAGGATCACTGCCTTGTGTCATGGCCAGTTATACCAGAAGAGAATGAAGAAAACATTTGGTAAAAAGGCCAGGCCTTATGAATTTAGAGAATGTGACCTCGTGCTCATAAATATGTTGTCTTTTAATGTTGATTCTAAGGGAAAATGGACTCCTAATTATGAAGGCCCATATATTGTCAAGAAAGTCTTCTCTGGCGGTGCATTGATTCTCGAAACAATCAATGGTGAGGAGTTCCCACGTTCCCTGAATGCTACCGCAGTCAAGAAATACTTCGCCTAAAGAAATAAAAGAACAACTCACTAAGTTGAAAACTTGAAAGGACGACTCGGGAAAAAATGAGCGTCTCAGCGGGCTGAAAACCCGAAAGGGCGGTCCAGGAAAAAATTAGAGACATAAACAGAATAAACCATATAGGTAGATTGAAAACCTGCGAAAGAAATCTAAGAAAAATTTAAGGACCTTTGGCGAGTAACTGCATCAGACAAGACTTGATCATTGAAGCAACAATCTTCCTCAGATTCTTATCACTTCTCAACTGAAGCCTAAACACATGAGTTCAAAGTATTTAGGGAGAATAATGGTCATTGTATTTCAATTTACGTTTTTGAAAGTTTTCAAAATGTTTTACTTCTATTTGTGAATCAAAAGAATAAAAAGCAGTCGTTCCAAGGATGGCCCAATCTTAAAGCGTGAAATATATCTTTTCTCACCTTTATTAGAGGAGCCTTCTCTGGTTATCCTTCATAAGCCTTTAGCACTCTATTATGTGTTGGTGTGGTATTTATTTCCCATGAGGTTTCTTGGCCTAATGCTTGTCAACAGTTCGTCATTTTTCAAAAAAAGGTAGAATATGTTTGTTGTTTCTTCTCAACAGATGTGATATTACCTTCCCCAAAAAGGTTCGTGTGTTATTTCCCAATGAAACTTAGAGGATGTTTGGTGTTATCCCAGCAGCTTGTAGTTCCCTAGTGGAATGTTTTTTTACCACAACTTTGTGGATCGTTGTTATAAGATTGTGATTTGTTTGTTCTTAAGCAACATATCCTTTTTTTCTCAGAGAACTTAAGCCTTGAAGTGGGACGTTGTTTCCTTAGTGGGTTGCTTACTCTCCAGCAGGATCTCCATCTTGGATGTGATTTAACTGAGTGTTGTTTTGCTTAACTGTTTTATCTGGTTACTCTCGATATAGTGTGTTTATCTTGTCGGTATACACATCATTATAACATGCATACATTTATTTATACATGATGCAAAGTAAAACTTAAATTTGTGATCATTTACATTCTTTGATATTTTTTCCTAACTCTCTTTGGTGATTTTTTATCTCCTCGCAGAGTGCGTCTCTTATCCAATAGAGTAGCCCCATAAACAGAAAGAGTAGATTCCTTTCAGCTCCCCACTGAGTTTGTCTCTCATGGAAAAATTTATTTAGTGTTCTTTCCCAGTTTATATATGTTATTTGGATAAGAACAGATTCCCCAGTTGAGTTATTTCCTCACTGAGCTGAGTCTTATTTGACCGTTTCATTCTAGTTTGTTCCTAGATTGAACTTTGGTCCTTGCTTAGCAACTGATGTCTTGCTCAAATAACTGGTTTATCCATAACCTTTTTGGTTTACCTATGTTAAAATATCAAATCTTTTGATAGATGGTATTCACTTTTATGCCTTTGGTTGTTTACCATTGTTAAACTATCACGTATTGATAGATGGTATTCATTCCCGCTTTTGTATTTACCTGTGTTAAACTATCAGATCTTTGATAGATGGTATTCACTCTTATACCTTTGTTGTTTACAATTGTTAAACTATCACATCTTTGAGATGGTATCCACTCCACCTTTTATGTTTACCTATGTTAAACTATCAGATCTTTGATAGATGATATTCACTCTTATACCTTTGGTTGTTCACCTGTGTTAAACTATCACATCTTTGATAGATGATATTTGTTCCGCCTTTTTTGTGTTTATCATTGTTAAACTATTATATCTTTGATAGATGGTATTCACTCTTATATCTTTGGTTGTTTACCCGTGTTAAACTATCATATCTTTGATAGATGGTATTCACTTATTCCATTGGTTGTTTACATGTGTTAAACTATCAGATCTTTGATAGATATTATTTATTCCACTATTTGTGTTTACCTGTGTTAAACTATCAGATCTTTGATAGATGGTATTCACTTCCTTTGGTATTTACTACCCATTCGAGGCTTCCATCCTTAAAGGGGTTTGTATTTCAATTTCCTCCTTCTTGGGTTGTTCCTAGTTGAGTTGATTTTTCTGTTTCAATCTTTATGGGTTGTTCCCAGTAGATTTGGATTTCTTCTTCCTTGGGTTGATCCCAACTAAGTTGATCTCCTTTCCCCAGTAGAATCATGTTCTATTTTTTATTTTGTATGTGATTTTGGTTTTCCCCATTACACGGTCATCCCCAGAGTTATGTTGGTCGCCCACTGATTTATTTTCCTGGTTGAACCCATGTTCCCTTGGAAGAAGTCTTCTTTTATAAATTTTGAGTATCCCTCTTCCCCAATGGTGTCTTATATTTCCCTGCATGATTTTTCCTCTTTACATCCATAATCAAAAACATTGCATCGTATCTTGGGGCCAAAAATTGGGTTTGTTTTTTTGTATATAAGTATCTTCAATAATGTCGAGATAAATATTTTCACCTTCATATCTCCGGATAGAAGACACTTAAATAAGGGTAGCTGTTATACCCTAATATTTACCCCTAAGATCCCCCATCAGTTTTGCATCATGCATCACATCAAGGTTGCAACCTTGGGTGGCCTCTCACCAAGAACCCATTTGTTTGTTTTATTGTTCATTACTTTATGCTTACTAATCTCTAACCAAAATCCTAAAAGATGTTTTGTTTCTCTTTTATATTTTCTACATTGCATGTGTTGAGCCAAGTGCATATATCTCACCCCCTAATTTAGGGTTTTGAGAATCAATCCTTGGTCAATTGATCATTCCTTGAACCTCAAAAGGCTTTAAATTCAAAGTTATGCCTCTATCATAAAAGTTCTATGTCTTGATAGTCTCTTAACTTCATGTGGTCAATTTCATCTCAAGGTTTTGTGGTTTGATTCATCAAGAAACTTCATAGGCTCATGTGTTTATTTCCATGCCTTCTTCAATAAGTTTCATCAATCTATGAGCCTCATCATCAAGTTTGATTCAAGATAATATCATTCTAAGGTCCTATGTGCTTCATCATGCCTTATATTTGAAGAAAAGTTCAAAAGATTCAAAGTTGATTCAAGTTGTTTGGCCTAATTTGGCAAGTTCTTGATTCTATGGTCAAGATTGCATAACTCTCTCAAATTTCAACATTCTTAAGTGATTCCTTTTTCTATGGAATATTATCATCATCCCCAATAACTTCTCTTTACATGACAAGAGCCAATTATGCTTAGAGGATCATCAAAAGTTTTCTTACATTATAGGTCATTTGAGGACTTAGTGAAATTTTTACAAGTTTTAAATTGACTTTTTTCCAACTTTCAAAGACCATAACTTGAACAATTTTAATCATTTGAAGCTCATTATTTTATAACATAATCTTAATGATGTATTCTAGAAGTTTTATTCAAGGAGAAAGACCTAAAAATACTTGGATGGTCATTGAATTGAAAGGAACATTATAGGTCATTTTTAGTCCTTTATGACTTGAAATTTGACTAAGTTACATGTGCTTATTTTCATCCAACTTTGTTGTGCCATAAATCTTTACTCAAGTTGCCAAATGGAAACTTTCTTTGCACATTGCAAAGCTTGTAGGAATGCCTTTCAATCACAAAAATAATGAGATTATAAAGCCTTTTGTGCTTGATGCCCCATGACTTTGAAAATGGTTGCTTGGACCTGGAGTTTCTTGCCATGATCAGATTTTCAAATCACTTAAACTCCAACTACAAGCCAAATTAACACATGTTTTTGCTTCTAAACATGTTTAGCAACCTTCCATAATATATTTAGAATTCAAAACACAAGAGAGGAGTGAGTTTTGACAGTTTTGCAAGTCACACTTTTTCCATGATCAAGTGTGCACGAATTCTCTCAATTTTGTATCATCCACCCTCGCTCAGCATTCTAATCTCTTCTCCTATAAATAGAGACCTCATTTACATCATTTACCAATATTTTGATAGCCTAAATACCAATGCTAAGATCTCATTCGAACTCTTAAGCTTTTATTTCACTTTCTTATTTCCACATTTTAAACTCTCAAATTCTCCATTCAGTTAGCTTCACCAACATGCAGTGAAGCTAACCAGCTCAAGAGGAAGCAAAATCGTGCCATATTGAAGCTCACCAAGTCAATTTTCAGAAGGTTTCGAGCATACTTTGTTCAGGTAGTTAGAGGCTTCAAATCTCTCAACTCAAATTACAGTGATGATCCTTGATGTTCATTGATGCTCACTACAACACTTATTTTCATTGTTTGATCCATTAACTATGTCTATTTTTGAATTTTTCATTTGAAACTATTTCTGGTTTTTTTTTTCAAATCCACTACGCTATGGTTTAAATAAATTTTTCGCGAGGATATGGTTGAGATTTTCTCATTGAGACGCTTCCAATGTGTCATACCCCGAATTTGCCTGTCTTGGTGTTGTAGTCAAAAAATTATTTTACTAGGGTTATTAGGTTATTTTACATTGTTTTTGTTATTCTTAGGGGGTTCAACATCTAATTATTTAATTAGCCTATTAGATTTTGTTAGAGGCCCATTGTGAAATCTTAAATAAAATGTAAATAAATTTTTATTTAATTTTAGGTATTAAATATTTTTTTAATTATTTATTATTCATTTATGTGGGTTAACCGAAGGTCAATATTCCTCCACTATTATTCTTTTTATTATTCAATATACTATTTATTTATATTTTATATTAATTAATTTATAATTTTTTTAAAATTTTGAAAAAGGTTGATTGAGGTCAACTAGGGTTTGAAACCCTATGCTCAGCTGTGCCCAAAATCTTCTACCCTAAGCAAACACAAAAAGCCCAAACTTTTGTTTTGGATCGAATCAAGCATAAATTGAATCAAAGATTGAAGAGATTTTATTGATGGCTTTTTAAATATGTAGAAATCAGTCCAGATACATGAATCAAAACCCTAATTCTAATTATACAACCAAATCTGGTCTAATTTACAACATATTTCAATCAATCCCTAAATATAATTCAAATCAAAATTATAACAGCAAATCATCTTTAAAATAATTCCTAATTGATCCTAAACCTAAGTCTATAAATAAATAATACCTAAACCTAAGAAGGAGACAGAGAATCCAAAATAGAATTTGAGAGGAAGATTGGAGATTAGTGAACTGGAATCCTCATCCTTGTTTCTTCCCTTAATCCTGGTTACCAGCAAGACAATGAAAGAACAAAGAGATCAAAGTAAGGAGATCGAAAGAGGAATCAAAGGAATTTTTTACGAAAAGTATCACTGTAGTTCAAGTAAGCCCCAAACTTAGCTTAAGTAATTGCTATGATTATTGTTGTGTTGATGTATTTCTGAAAATTAGTGGAATTAGGGTTTATAATTGGAGTTAGGGTTCTTGTTTAGGGTTAGGGTTCATCTTGTTTGGGGTTAGGGTTCTTAGGGTTCCAATGGTTAGGTTAATATTCTTATGAATTTCTGGGTAAAAAGATGATGTTTTTGGCAAACACTCATCTTCAACGGCGGCCTTCACGGCTGCTCATGGTGGTTTGGGTTAGGGTTCATGGAGATAAGGTTAGGGTTCATGGGGGATATTCTTAGGGTTCATGGGGTTTATGGGGTTCTAGTTTTATGATGAGTGAATGTTTGGATTTTCTAGTTGAAGCTCATCCGAAAAATTATGGATTTATTGTGTCTCACTATGGTGTTTAGGGTGGCTAGAAGGGAACCAATAACGGAGGCGATTTCTGACCAGTGGTGGGTGGTTGTTAGTTGAGAGAGATGAGAGAGAGTTTATAATAGAGAGAGAAGAAAAACAGAAAAATGAGAAATTGTGAAACAATTTTATTAAGTACTCACTCTCTCCGTGTATTAATGCGTGACGTGTGGCCATTCACTGGCCATACGATCTGATGATTGTTGACCAGTCTTCATGCACTATGTCTCACCATACACTCAATTCAACATCCAATCTTGGATTTTTGTTTGGCATACTCTTGATCAACACCTCAGAGTTAACCTTTGATGGCCATTTGATCAAGATCAAATAGCCTTGGGCTTGCCTACACACCATACCACCTTAGATCACCCATATAACATCTAACGGATTCAAAACTTATTTTGGGCTCAGTACAACACTATTGACACTGTGATCGGTGGATCTGGAACTGACTGTTTAACGCTGGTTCGCGAAATGTCGCGGAAGCAAGAGTCGCCACCGTCTTTTATTTTCTCCAAATGGAAAGGACAAAAGCACAGAAAAATTCCTTATAGAGATTGCTCTCGGTTCGGGAGGTAGGTTATAGAAAGGGAAGGTGTTAGCACCCTTTCTATCCATGGTTATCCATGGGCTCTTAGATACTTGCTCATTTGTGTTTTCAAAAATGGTTTGTTTTCTTTTCAATGTGGGTTTTAAAAAAGTTTCTTTGAAAATTTCAGTTCGACTCTTGTATCAGTCCTCAAGAGTGTTTGAAAAGTTGCTTTCGAAAGATTTTTGAAAAGGTGTCGGTATGAAAAGTATTTTTTGAATTTGTTTTGAAATTAGAGCAAGTATCTACGAGAACCTACCTACCCTAAGGAATTCGTCTGTGTAGATGTCCTTTAAAGTAGTGCCATCCCACCATTGAGAGGTAGGTAGCACCACCGTTGGAGGTGTTTGGGTCAATTCGAGGTTCGGGACATGGTGATCACCAGAGCAATGGGAAGACACCTTAGAAGCTACCCTCATGCCAGGTTCCCGGATCATGAGGACTTACTAAGACATCCTCTACTCGACGATCACCTTTCGAGGCAAGGCAACAGTGAGGCGTACCCTAGGGGTGGTGTGTGATTTGTGTGTCGTTTTCATTTGCATTTGTCTTGTCATGTTATTGGCGTTCTACGCTTTTGTTTTTATTTTGTCCATTCATTCTTGCATGCTTTGTTTAACAGTTAAAAGTTGCGAGGAAAGTAAATCTAAAGCTATTACAAATGGCGCGGGTCCACATCGCCAAAATTATCCAGGACCCGATTTGACAGAAAATAAAGAAATTAAAAGTGCGAGAAGTAATTTACATGGCTTCGGGAGAGGTACATAATTATTTAAGCGAAAATAAAATAAATACGCGAATTAATAAGAAACGAGGGCGTTGGACCCTTTTGCAAAATATTAAAATTACATGAATTAATTAATTAAGATTAAAAGAAAGAAAGGACTTGTTTTTGGTGTTTTTTAGTGTTTTAAGATTTAATAGAAAAAGAATTAATCAAAGTACGACGCAAACCCTAATTCTAGTTATTTTTTAATTTATTAAGAAATATGTTGAATTTTAACCTAATTTAAACCTAAGTTATTTTCATGCAAATTTAATTACAAAAATAAATAAAATAAATAAATATTATTATAAGAAAGAAAAATTAAAAAGGAATGAAAAAACATTAACTAAACCTAATTCTACTTCTTTTTAGATTTTTTATTAAAAGTATTAAAATTAAACCCTAATTTATACTAAATTCAATTACATACAATTTGTTTATAAAAATAATTAAAATAAAATACTTATTATATTTTTTATCTTTTTCTGATTTTTGCATTTTTTGTATTTTGTAGAAATAATTAATTAAATCAAAACAATAAAGAAAATAAAATAATAATTGAAAATAAAACATAAAGAAAATATAGAGAATTTGCAAACCAGGGGGGTTCAGGCCCCAATATGGAGGTATAGATCCAAGAATCCTGGCCCAAAAACCTGGGTCCATTTGACTTTTTTGAGTAGCGTGTTAGCACTTTGACCAGGGTTTATGGTGCTCTCCCAATCTCAACCTTTGGTTTGATTCCACTAAGCACGTGGGCGGTTTGATCTGGAGGATGTATGGTGCGCTCCACCTTTGAAACTGCACGTGAACATATATAGCAAAATAATATGGGAAATTATACAGACCTGGGGCTCGAACCCAGGTCTTGGACGTTAATACACTCCTCGCTTGCCAACTGAACCAAACAATGCATGTTAATATATTATAATGAATAAATAATAAAAAGGAAAACAAAGGCGTTAGTGGATCCTGCGCGCGAATTTCAAACCGGCCTATCACCTCTTGCCACGACTCCATCTTCTTCATCATCCCTGAAACATAAAACATTGAGCAACGGTTTCCTATGCGTTCCTTTAAGCATGCTATTAGAAAATAGCGATTAGCTCTCAAGCACTCATAAATTGAGCGCGAGGGCTGGTTTGAGATCGTCCAGATGCGTGGATTCTAATGGTGGTGGTCTTAAGTCTCAATTTTTCATCGTTTCAAAATCCCCAATTAAGAACTCTGCAAACCCTAAAACTCAAACATGGTGAAATCGCGTATATAGCATAAAAAGACAATTAAAGGTATTGGTTAGCTTCAGAACAAGGTAATAATCATGAATTAATGAATAAAAGTTACAAAAGATGCGTAAATCATGATGCACGATTATGCAATTTTTCTGAAACAGTTTGAGTCCTATATACCGATTCTTGGAGTTTGAGTGGATGTTTTTGATTGGACTATGATCAGTGATCTCCAAGGAAGCCAATGGAACAAGAATTGTGCTTTGAATCGACCTGTAAAGATGATTTCAGAATTGATTTTTTAGACAAAAATTCCAAGTTTTCTTTGTGCTCTTTTGCGCAGCTCTGTGTCCATTCTCATTAGGGTTGTGTTCTAGCATTTGTATTGAGAGCATTAGGTCAAAAAAACTCAATCAAATCCATTGCATTCATTGATTTTGATAATTGATTTTCTAAGGATCTTTTCATATCTTTTTCCATGTGCTTTTGTGCAAATCATGATCTAATCAGTCCAATTCTTTCCTTATTTGGCTAGGCACGAATTATTGAGCATAAAACTTGTATAAAACGATTGGTTTGGTTAAGTTAAGTATTTTTCATATATTTAAATGATTTAAATGAATTAATATAAATAAAAATTCAAATAAATAAATAAAAAATGAGAAAATACTTCCCTTTGGGCCAAGTGGTCGTGCACATGTCATGGATGATGAATTATGGAAGGAAAATGGGCCCATTAGCAATTTTAGGTCATTTGAATCAATGTTGACTTTTCAAAATATCCAAAAATTTCCCAACTTCCACAAGGCATAACTTGCTCAATTTTTAAGCTTTTCTCATGTTCTTGGACATTTTGGAAAGGTCTTTGAGTCCTCTAACCAATGTCTTTGGTCCCATGTCATTTTGATTTACCAATCTCAAGCTATGGCCTTTGACTTAAAGTCCCTTTTTGTTGACTTTTGAAAATGACCTATAATGTTGAAATTGATAACTTTTTGTGAGAGCATTTCTTGGACTTGAAGTATGAAGATGAGTTGTAGGAAATGTCTTTCTCTTCAAAATGAGCTTTGGATGGAATTTTTCTGATAATCCATGTGAAAGTTATGCCCTGGTCAATTTCAGTTGACTTTTTCAACTGTCCAAATAAGGAAACTTTTGCAATTTGATGAGTTCTGAGCCAAATTTTGAGAATCATGATCAAGCATTGATCAAATGATGTTTGTGGCTTCAAAATGATATGTTGACCAAAAATTTGAACTTTTGACTGCCAAATGACCATTTTGCCCCTACAGTTGACTGTAGTGCAATCTGGGGTTTTGACTGTGCAATTTTGAGCTGAATGTCTTGAAACTTGATATGAGGATGCTTGACCATTTTTGTAGGCATATAGGACTTGATTGGACCTTTGAAAACTTCATTTTCTTGATCAGAACACAAACCCTAGTTTTGACTGTATGGGAGGCCTTTGCACTGTGCTACCCTTGGGGAATTTTGAAGCTTTGCTTGGCAATTTTCTTGGAAAATATGGGAGGGCAAATTTTGGGGTACAACAGTTGCCCCTGTTCAATCTTCTTAGACCTGAGGATGCAGATTGGCTGACGTGCCTTTCGTAATCCGAAGGTAGAAGATGATTGAACACTAGAGTGCCCAGAAATTTGCGCTCACATAGTAGTGTGATGGTGGGAATGGGCTTATAGCTGCCATTTGGAGATTGATGGATAGGATGATGGGCTTATAGATGCCATCTGGACGTTGATCGCGTAAGATATTCCTTAGCGAGAACCTGCATACCTGCAAAAGAAACATGAGTACCTGACACGTTGCAGGAGTTGATTTCAGATGCTGGTATAGATGTATCCTGACTGGTTACAGGAGCTGAGTCTGGAGCTTCAAAAGATGATGACTGAACCAGGGATGGTTACTACCTTAGCATGAATGGTAAGAGAACCTTGGGTGACTTTAACTTCAACAACGCTCGTTGAGGAAAATCTTAGCGGGAATTACCATCTTTGCAGTATCGGGAAGAGAACCATAGGTCATTATAATCTGGAAGGGAGTCACCTCACTCACCGTCGGAGAGGGAACCATCTGAAAAAGGAATTATCACCTCACTCACCGTCGGAGAGGGAAACATCTGAAAAGGACTTACCACCTCACTCACCTTCGGAGAGGGAACCATAAGAGACTATCACCTCACTCACCGTCGGAGAGGGAAACATCTGAAAAGGACTTACCACCTCACTCACCGTCGGAGAGGGAACCATAGGAGACTATCACCTCACTCACCGTCGGAGAGGGAAACATCTGAAAAAGGAATTACCACCTCACTCACCGTCGGAGAGGGGACCACAGGAGACTATCACCTCACTCACCGTCGGAGAGGGAAACATCTGAAAAGGAATTACCACCTCACTCACCGTCGGAGAGGGGACCATAGGAGACTATCACCTCACTCACTGTCGGAGAGGGAAACATCTGAAAAAGGAATTACCACCTCACTCACCGTCGGAGAGGGGACCACAGGAGACTATCACCTCACTCACCGTCGGAGAGGGAAACATCTGAAAAGGACTTACCACCTCACTCACCGTCGGAGAGGGAACCGTAGGAGACTATCACCTCACTCACCGTCGGAGAGGGAAACATCTGAAAAAGGAATTACCACCTCACTCACCGTCGGAGAGGGGACCATAGGAGACTATCACCTCACTCACCGTCGGAGAGGGAAACATCTGAAAAGGACTTACCACCTCACTCACCGTCGGAGAGGGAACCATAGGAGACTATCACCTCACTCACCGTCGGAGAGGGAAACATCTGAAAAAGGAATTACCACCTCACTCACCGTCGGAGAGGGGACCATAGGAGACTATCACCTCACTCATCGTCGGAGAGGGAAACATCTGAAAAAGGAATTACCACCTCACTCACCGTCGGAGAGGGGACCATAGGAGACTATCACCTCACTCACCGTCGGAGAGGGAAACATCTGAAAAGGAATTACCACCTCACTCACCGTCGGAGAGGGCACCATAGGAGACTATCACCTCACTCACCGTCGGAGAGGGAAACATCTGAAAAGGAACTTACCACCTCACTCACCGTCGGAGAGGGGACCAATAGGAAATTATAATCTGGAATAACTTCTGCTGAGTCTTTATCAGAAAAATATGTTGGGAGTCGATTTAGCTGGACTAGAGAAGGCCTGGGACTGGATAAGAAATCTTTTGAGTCGATTAACTGAACCGGTCTAGGTCTTGAAATATGATTTGAGAATTTCAACTGCATCCTTCCTGAAAGGTAAAGGTCAGTCATATGCAATGCATGATATGGATCAAGCAATGATGTTCTCAACATAAATGAGATTTGTATGATATGATGCGTCTATGCATGCTATAATGATGTATGTGATGTTTTATGAATGCATGTTTTCGCCTAGGAAAGTAAATCCTTGACGAGTGCCGGGAAGTCGTGTCATGGGTTGATATTTGAAGAATAGATTTTGCTTCCGCTGGGGATGATAACTGCAAGAATACCGGTAGGAGAAGATGACTCCGTTGCGGAATAAACTTGGCAAATGGAAGATTCTGCGGGGAGAAAAGATACTCTAGCGACCATGCTGGGAAGCAATACTCTGTGGGAAGAGGGATGCTTGGCTGAGTGTTGTTAGTAGTAATTTGCTGGGGATACCTTTGTTGTATAGGAAGTGTTGATGGACTTCGCTGGGGTAAGAAGACTCCGTCGAGGACGCTCTTTTCGTGGCTTTTGGCTGAGGATAACCCAGTTATATCCTGTTAAGGAAATAACTCTTTAAATAAAGCCGGACGACGCGTTCGTGTTCTGCGAGGGATAAGCTTCCAGAATCTACTGGGGATAAGCTTACTGCTTGGGGAGATGACTTCCAACTTTCCTGGGGAACTGGATTGGACTCTCTTTTGGGGGAGTTTTGATATGCTGGGGAAAGTGATTCCTTCGAATGCTGGTATGCCGCCGGGGAACAATCTTTAGACCAAGACTGCCGGGGATGCTTGTTAAGAATATATGGATTGCTGCTGGGGAAGTTTTGATATGCTGGAGAAATGATTCCTTTGAATGTTGATACACCGCCGGGGAACAATCTTCAGACCGAGACTGTCGGGGATGCTTGTTAAGAATATACGTGCTGCTGGGGAATTATTGAGATCTACGGGAGGATACTCAATTTCCTTGAGATTTGATAACTCTGCTTGGAGAAGAGTGTATTGACTTGCTGACTCACTCTCTGGGGATTTAATATGTACTGGTCATGTTCTTTGGCTGAACCTACCTTGGCACCTTGGAGGATAGAACAATTGGATTGTTTAGACAACTCTTTTATTGCCCCTGTTTCTAGTGTCACCTGCAATTAATTCCTTTGTTTCGTATGCAAATATTTATGAGTTAGCAAATTATTGTCAATGCATATATCACAAATTGAACCTTGGACGTTCTTCGCACAACAAAACAGAAAAAGAAAAACACTTGGCACGTTTAACTGAAAAGTATATTTGTATTGATTTTTGAATGGCCTGTAAATAGGCGTTTTGCATACAAGAGGCTGACGTCCTAGTAAGAGGAACGCCGCCGAACAAGAGAGTTTATACAAATTTTGTACAAAAGAAAATAAAACAGCTGTGTGAAGTGAATGATCCCACTGGATTTCAACTCTGCTATTGCCTTTATAACTCCGAGCGTCTCATCACTTGATGACCTTGGTTGAAGGTGAAGCTGACTGATCGATGCAGTCTGAACTTGATGTAGATACCGGATTCTGGATGCCCAGTGATCAATGAGACATAGTATTACGCTTTTATCCCTAATTTTTGCCTGGACCGCCCTTTCGGGTTTTCAGTCCACCGGGATACCCATTTTTGCCCAAGCCGCCTTTTCAGGTTTTCGGCTTGCCGGGTGTACGAATTTTTCATTTTCATCCCTTCATTTTGCCCGAACCCTTTTGGTTCGACGGGAAGCCCTAATTTTTGCCTAGGCATGTCAGCCTAGCGGGTCTTTTTTATGCGTAGTATTTTTTTACTATGTCTGCATTGGCGGGGTGAGGAAGGTCGTCACCATCCATGTTGGTCAATATCATTGCTCCTCCTGAGAACACATGTTTAACCACAAATGGCCCTTCGTACGTAGGGGTCCATTTGCCCCTTGGATCACTCTGAGGAAGGATGATTCGTTTGATTACCAGATCCCCAACTCGATATTCCTGTGGTCTGACCTTTTTGTTAAATGCCCTGATCATTCGTTTCTGATACGTCTGACCGTGACAGATAGCAGCGAGTCTCTTTTCATCAATGAGATTGAGCTGATCAAGTCGTGTCTGGATCCAATCATCCTCGTTCAGGTTTGCATCCTTCATTATCCGGAGAGAGGGTATTTGCACTTCGATCGGTAAGACTGCCTCCATACCATAAACCAGAGAGAAAGGAGTTTCCCCGGTTGACGTCCTAGCTGAGGTACGGTACCCATGTAGAGCGAACGGTAACATCTCGTGCCAATCTTTATAAGTCACTGTCATCTTCTGCACGATTTTCTTGATGTTCTTATTTGCTGCTTCTACAGCCCCATTCATCTTCGGTCTGTAAGGAGAAGAATTGTGGTGCTGTATCTTGAACTGTTCGCAGAGCTCAACGATCATCTTGTTGTTCAGATTGGTACCGTTGTCCGTAATGATCCTCTCAGGGACGCTGTACCGACAGATCAGGTTGTGCCGAATGAACCGTGCCACAACAGTCTTGGTTACCGTAGCATAGGATGCTGCCTCGACCCACTTCGTAAAATAATCAATCGCCACTAGGATGAAGCGATGTCCATTGGATGCCGTAGGTTTAATCTCGCCGATCATGTCTATGCCCCACATTGCAAACGGCCAAGGCGCAGTCAGGACATTCAGGGGAACCGGAGGAACCGGAGGAACATGCAACTTGTCTGCATAAATTTGGCACTTGTGGCATGTCCTGGAATGTTGGTAGCAGTCAACTTCCATTGTGGACCAGTAATATCCTGCCCGTAGGATCTTCTTATCCATAGTGTGTCCACTGGAATGTGTACCAAAGGTCCCTTCATGTAGCTCTTCCATGATCCTTTCTGCTTCAGTCTTATCCACACAATGCAGTAAGGTTGAATCATGGTTTCGCTTGTACAAGATGTCGTTGCTAAGGAAGAATTTGGCTGCGAATCTTCTCAGGAATTTCTTATCATTGATGGATGCACCTTCCGGGTATTCCTGAGCTTCTAAATATCTTTTTACTTCATGGTACCAAGGCTTCTCAGTTACCAATTCAGTCTCGAGATCGCAACAGTATGCCGGTTCGTCCAGTTTCCAGATGATGATCCGGGGAGCCTCATTATCCCATTTGACCTTGAACATAGAAGACATTGTAGCTAACGCGTCCGCCAACTGATTCTCTTCTCTTGGGAAGTGTTCAAAGGTTATCTCTGTAAAGTGGGGGATCAGGGTCAGCACACATTCTCTGTAAGGAATCAGGTTTGGATGTTTCGTATCCCACTCTCCTTTGATCTGATTGATCACAAGAGCGGAATCTCCGAAGACACTTAGAAATTTGATCCTTAGGTCGATCGCAGCTTGAAGACCCATGATGCACGCCTCATACTCTGCCATGTTGTTGGTACAGTTGAAACATAGCCGGGCAGTGAGTGGAGTATGAGTACCTTGAGGAGATATGATGATGGCGCCAATACCATTTCCCAAAGCGTTGGAGGCTCCGTCAAAGTGCATAGACCATCGGGATCCTGGTTCAGGTCCTTCATCCGGTCCAGGTACTTCACAATCTGTCACTATCATAATGCTTTCATCCGGAAATTCGAAGTTCATAGACTGATAGACATCTACAGCTTGATGTGCCAAGTGGTCTGCCAATACACTTCCCTTGATGGCTTTCTGGGTCGTGTAATGAATGTCGTATTCTGTCAAGATCATCTGCCATCTTGCAATCCTCCCAGACAGAGCAGGCTTTTCGAATATGTACTTTATAGGATCCATCTTTGAGATCAACAAAGTGGTGTGAGTCAACATATACTGTCTCAGCCGGCGAGCAGCCCATACCAAAGTGCAGCAAGTTTTCTCAAGCAGTGAGTATCGGGTCTCACAGTCGGTAAAATTTTTGCTAAGGTAATAAATGGCATGCTCTTTTCGGCCAGACTCGTCATGCTGCCCCAGCACACACCCCATTGAGTTGTCCAACACTGTCAGGTATAGTATCAGAGGTCTCCCTTCAACCGGTGGCATGAGGATAGGTGGTTCTTGGAGATACTCTTTGATTTTGTCAAAAGCAGCCTGACATTCATCGTTCCAACGTACTACCTGATCTTTCTTCAGCAGCTTGAAGATTGGCTCACCGGTAGCAGTCAGATGTGAGATGAACCGAGCAATGTAATTCAGGCGTCCTAAAAAGCCTCTGACTTCCTTCTCTGTCTTAGGAACTGGCATCTCTTGAATAGCTTTGACCTTGGCAGGGTCCACTTGAATTCCCTTGTCACTTACTACGAAGCCTAGCAATTTCCCAGATCTTACCCCGAAGGTGCACTTGTTCGGGTTCAATCTCAGCTTGTAAAGTTTCAACCGGTCAAACAACTTTTGCAGATGATCTAAGTGCTCTTCCTCAGTCTGGGACCTTGCGATCATGTCGTCAACATACACTTCTATCTCATGATGGATCATATCATGAAATAAGGCAACCATGGCACGTTGGTAGGTTGCCCCAGCATTCTTCAACCCGAATGGCATGACCTTGTAACAGAAGGTGCCCCACTGAGTAACAAATGTAGTCTTTTCCATGTCTTCAGGTGCCATCTTGATCTGATTGTAACCTGAGAAACCATCCATGAAAGAGAACACCTTATGCTAAGCTGTATTATCAACAAGGACATCAATGTGAGGTAAGGGGAATTCATCTTTGGGGCTGGCCCTGTTCAGATCCCTGTAGTCGACACACATTCTGACCTTACCGTCCTTTTTAGGTACCGGCACCACATTAGCAACCCACTGAGGGTAAGAAGTCACTGCAAGGAACCCATCATCAAACTATTTCATAACCTCGGCTTTAATTTTCTCGGACATCTCTGGACGCATCCGACGGACCTTTTGCTTAACTGGAGGGCAGTCTTCCTTAGTTGGCAAGTGATGGACCACAATATCGGTATCCAACCCGGGCATGTCTTCGTAGGACCAGGCAAAGATCTCCATATAATCATGCAGCATTTGAGTCAACCGTTGCTTCACGCTGAGCTCTAGGTTGGCACCAATCTTTACCTCTCTCCTGTCTGCCTCGGTACCCAAGTTTATTGTTTCCACTGGCTCTTCATGGGGTTGAATTGCCCTCTCTTCCTGAAGCAACAGTCTTGCAAGCTCACCAGGCACTTCGCAATCATCTTCACCTTCGTCTTCGGCTAAGTTGATCGGATTTTCGAAGTCATAACTGGCAGTAGCAGAGTCGTTACTAGTAAGATCCAGAGTGGATTGAAACCTGTATGAGTGAGTGTGTGTGTAAATACAGCTGTTTTGAAATATATGTAAAGGAAAGAAAGACAGAAAAGGAGCACAATATTTGTAATGCGAAAATACGTCCAAGATTTTCATTCATAATATATGAGATGACAATTTATATGCCCTCACAAATGAAACCACGGTGCCTCGGGTAAGACACCGGGCCAAAGAGTTTATTATTGTTTATTACAAAATAACAAAACATAGGAATTCATTACTTAGTAACAAGAGAAACAGACATGTTGTCCTTTGCACTCCAATTATTAGATCCGCCGTCGGTTGCCGGGTAGATCCAGCTATCAAACTCAGCATCGTCCACTTCGTCTTCGTCCCCAATAGCATTTACTCCATGAGCAGGTAGGGGAGCCGTCACCATATTAGGCTTCTCAGATGCCTCAAACTGTACCTCCTTGGCGTCAATGAGGTCCTGCAGCTTGTTCCTTAATGCCCAACAGTCATCAGTGGCATGCCCCGGGCCATCAGAATGATAAGCACAACGAGCATTCGGGTTGTACTTAGGGGATGTAGTATTGGGGAACTTCGGAGCCTCCCTGACAGTCACCAAATTGGTGGATAGCAACTGTGGCAGGATCTGCGATAGGGTCATGCTTAACCGGGTAAACTCTCTCCGGGGTCGTTCAGCCCTTTGAGGATTATTTGGTCGAGGAGCGGCAGCAGGCTTAGCAATCATTACCGCACTGACAGATTGGCGGTGCTCAGGTCTCTCTGATTTCCTGGAACCATACACGGCACTGGACTCCTTCTTGAAGGGTTTCTTCTCAGAACTAGCTGATGCTCCCTTCGCAATCTTACCAGACTTCAGCCCAGCCTCAATTCTCTCTCCAGTTAGAATCAAATCAGTGAACCCAGCAGAAGAATTCCCGATCAGATGGTAGAAAAACGGCCCAGATAGGGTCCCCAAGAACATGTCTACCAACTCCCGATCAGTCAATGGTGGCTGCACCCTACCAGCCAGGTCTCTCCACTTCTGAGCGTACTCCTTAAAACCTTCGCTTGCACCTAACGACATACCCTGGAGTTGGGTACGTGTGGGGGCAAGGTCGGCATTATATTGATACTGCTTATAGAAAGCAGTAGCCAGCTCCTCCCAGTTACGAACCTTGGTCCCATCCAGCTGATAGAACCATTTGAGATGAGTCCCTGAAAGACTCTCCTGGAAGAAGTGGATCCATAGATTCTTATCCGCAGAGTACGGTTGAATTTTGCGAACATAGGACCTTAGGTGCAGCTTGGGACAAGACGCCCCGTCATACTTAGAGAAGGATGGTGCTTTGAACTTGTGGGGGATGATCACACCAGTTGACAAACCCAGATCTCCGAAATCCAGCCCAGGTACCTGTTGAATCTCCATAGCCTTCAACCTATCCTCCAGTTGCTTGTATTTGTCGTCTGCAGGAGGGTACTGCTCTTCATCAAAATCTGTCTCGTTGTCGGAGACTACCTGACTAGGAACCCTTGCTTCTGCCTGAGGAGAATTCTTATCAACAGAAGAACCAGCCTCTTCCTGTTGCAGAGTATTGCCAAACCTTCGGCCCGAGTTGAACAGAACAGTTCTTCTCTTCTTCTTCTTCTCCTTCTTCAGGAGCATAGCCTTCAGTTCTTCTTGGCCTTGAGCCAGACCCTTGATTAATTCCTGGAATTGTGCATTCTGCACCTGAAGAGCCTTGATTGATGTCTCAGTTGATGCAGAGTCGGGATTCATGATGCTGAAATAAACAGCGAAGAACTGTAAGCAACCTGAAAAGAGAAAAAAACCTGCTATGCACATGATGAATGAGATGTGTTCATGCAATGCATTCAAGGGTTCGAAAATTCAACTTTGTTGTAGACAAAAAGGAACACACGTTATCATTAAGGAAATCGTTGTTTAATACATCAAGGCCTCATGGGCAAAGTAATACAAAAATCAAATCAATCCCAAAATATGCTGCGCATCCTCTTTGGAGCTATGTAAGTGTTGAGATTCCTCTCCTCATGCAGCAGGCGGGTGAGCTCCAAGACCTTCTTTTCACTGGCATGTAGGCTAGTCTCAAGAGAATTCCTTTCCTCCTTAAGCTGGATCCAGCTCTTCTGCATCTCTTCCCAGGATGTGGGCATATCAGGGTGCTGAATAGTGTAGGACACTTCCCCTTCCAGGACTGGTTCCTTGATTACTGGGAGCATATGGGGATAAGGCATCACTAACTCCTAGGAGCGGGCGCGTACCCACTTGAGATAAGGCTCCAAAGGGATGGAGTTCCTGTGCCCCAGTGTTTTGCTGTCTATCCTACTGGGCATCCTCCAAGCTCTGATAAATCTCTGGCGAAGTCCTTGAGTATCGTTGTCGAAGTCAAAAACTATGTCAGGAACTAACATGTCATGAGGACCATCCCTCCGAGCATAACCAAATTGTCTCCAAGCCAGGCATGGGCTATAAGTAATACCTCCTCTGATTCCAAGTAAAGGAACATTAGGGTACTCCCCGCAACGATCAATGATAGTGACATCTTCTCTGGACCTAGGGCACCAATGTATATCTGCATGTGTAAGAGTCATCAACCGTTGTGACCATCTCAAACCTCGCTCATTCTTCAAGACTGATTGTGGAAGGTGCGAAATAAACCACCTTCCCAGGAGAGGAGTTCAACACATAAGGACACCCCTTTTTCTCATGGTTCGAGTGTAACATGAGTGAAGGATGTCCCCCAGCAACGTAGGTATAGGATTCCTGGACATAAAGATCTGAACAGCACTGATATCAATAAGCTGATCTGGGTTAGGGAACAACACCAAACCATAGACAAGGAGGGCCACAACCTCTTCAAAAGCTTGCAAGTCAAGGGAGTTCCAACATTCATGAGCCTTTTCAAACAGAAACCTGGCTAAGAACCCTTTGATACCACTTCTAACTTCCCAATGTCCCTTGAGGTCAGATGACTGTAGGTGCAAGGCTTTAGCAATCTCTTCCAGCTTAGGTTCCTTTTCTGTACCGTTGAAGGGTAGCTGATCAAGGATAGGGATCTTCAGGAGCCGGGAGAACTCCTCCAATGTAGGTACCAACTGATAGTCCAAGAAGGTAAAACAGTGATGCAGAGGGTCAAAGAATTGGAACAAGACCTTTATCATATCTAAAGGGGTGAAAAACACAAGAAGGGGGGGTTGAATTGTAAAACTGAAATCTTAAAGCAATTGACAAGATATTTTTATCCTGGTTCGTTTGATCTCAAACTACTCCAGTCCACCCGTCAAGGTGATTTCGCCTCTCTCCAACGAGGTCTTAATTCACTATATTCAACTGAATATTACAGACTGCTTTAACAACTGCTAAAGCCTTCTTGATTCAAACCACAATCCGGTTTGTCAAGGCAACACTTTCTTACAAAGGTATAAAACAATGTGTGTGAATGTTTTCTACAAAACTTTATCACAACTGTGATGTATACACAAATTAAGCTTAGAAACTAGATTGCTAAACTGTAATGGAGTATCAGAGTTTGTTGGTTTAGCAAAACTGGTAGATGAAGATTATGGTTCAGCTTTGTGCGTGTAGAGATTTGGAGAGCATTAGCCATTATAATCTTCGAAGCCTTGTTTATATAGCACTTGAGAAGATGAACGTTGAATGCAATATTCTTGATTCAATGCTAATAACAAGCTTTCCTTTTTGAGCAGATCTTGTCTAGAATGATGCCGTTGGAATTAATTAGCGTTCAATGCACAGTACCGTTGCTTCTTCAATGCACGTTCTGGCTTGGCTCATTCTGATTCTGCTTCGCTGCTGATGAACTATTGTGTTTCTGTATCAGAGTGTTTACGCGCAGTTCTGTTCATCAAGCTTCAGCATGTACGTGAGTTGATCATCTGATCTTGATGTTCTGATTCAGCAACTTCTGATGCTGGTGTATGAAATCAAATTCTGATGCTGAATAAGTGATCTTGCTTATTTTAATCAGCGTATCTGCAAGTCAGAACATAGTAATTTTTAGGCAGCATATAGTTCAAACATGAAACATATAAATACTATATCTTTTCACTTTGTTATCATCAAAACTCAAATATAGGGTAGTAGATTCAAACATTGTTCTAACAATCTCCCCCTTTTTGATGATGACAAAAACTAAATATTTTAAATAAAAATAACGTGAAAAGGTATCTGGGAAATGTTTCAGAGTTAAGAAGTAAGGAGAAATCAGAGTTAGGAGATACTCCCCCTGAGTTGATTACTTCCCTTTGATGATACGTGTACTTCAGGATCAGATCTTTTTCTTTCGTTGAACATCAGATTATCAGAGTCTTGACTTATCAGAGAGCAGAGCTTCAGAGCTTTTCTTGTCAGAGCTTTGCTTTGGATCAGAATGTTAAGACGATCAGAACTTCATATTTGATCAGAGCAACATTGATCAGAGCTTCTACATTTTAATCAGAGCTTCTAGTCTTCATAGTGTTCAGGAGCTTCCTTGTGCCTGTAGACTTAAAACAAAACAGAAAAATATTTCAAGTAATAGAGTTAGAATGTTTGAGAATTTCTGTCTAGTTAGCCGTTATTGATTTTAAATATCATTCTTGTTCTCCCCCTTTTTGTCAGCAATCAAAAAGTGTTGGTGATGTGCTAAAACAATTTGATCAGAAAAACTAATTATATTAAGATAGTTCAAAATCAGAGCAAGAGAATATTACAAAAACTTAATCAAAACAGTACATCAGAAAATGAAGAAAACATAAAAAAGTTATGCATGAAAAAGATTTAAGGTTGAGGGGGCATGCGTGAGAACAGGCTCTCCAGCATTGCTTGAATCTTTTCAGAAGTTTCATTCTGCTTCTGAACCATGTTGACCACAGTGTCAATTTTGCTGTCCTGCACATCCATTCGTGCTTTCATCTTCTGATCATTCTCTTCCATCCGCTGCTGTAGACGCAAGTCATTCAGCCTTAATTCTTCCAGAGCCTGCCTGTCCAAGGCAGCTTGAGAAGTGTCAGAAGGAGGAAGCTTCTCAGAACTTTCAGCGACATCTTCTGCTGGATTTTCTTCAGCCTGAATGGTCTTGTCTTCTTCTGATGGTTGCACCTTTGCAGCTTGCTCTTTCTCAGACCAAGATTCACTGTCCAGAGGGAGCACAACTTCTTGAGGCAGCTGACTCTCAACTTCCTTCAGCAGCTTGCTGAAGTTCTGTTGAGCCTGCTCATAGTTGACATCCTGCAACTTGAGGGCTTCAGCACGTACCCATAGTCTGAACTGTGACCAGAGCTGATCAGAAGCAGCTGGGTCAATCATCCCAGAACAGACTTGCTTCAAAGAAGCAATCCATTGCAGCATACCTGTTTCAAATTTCAAAATACCAGAGCCAACATCTGGTTGCTTTGGTTTGGGGATGGCAATTTTGTGTCTTAGATCAGCAAGACGTTCAAGACTTGTGAAGTCAATGAAAGTTCTGCTGGGGTTTTCAGCGGTTTTCTGAGAGGTTGTTTGTTTTGGAGGAAGGGTATCAGAGTCAGAGTCAGATATTTCTATTGGAGTGGTTGGAGTTTTTGGAGGTGTTGATTCTAATGAGGATGGCAACTGGGGCCTGACAATAGTGGTTCCACATGGCAACTGGATTGCCAGCGGTGAAGGTTGAGGTGAGTGAGGGTCAGAATGATGAGGAGAAAGGGTTTCATAGTGGTGAAACTCTGTTTGTGGTGAAGGTGGATTATTTTCTGGTTGAGGAGGTGGAATCTCTGATTGCTCAGGGATCAGAGGTTCTTCTGAGAGTGGTTGTTGTTGTTTTTCTGGTTCAGGTTGTGGTTCTGGTTGTGGAGGAGGAACTTTTTGTGGTTCAGAGTGTGGTTGAGCAGAAGTATGTTCACGCTCAATATCAGCTAGCACTCGATCAAGTGCTGGTGTAGTTGAGACTGTTGGTTGTTTGGGAATCTTAGTTCTGGGTCTTCTGAGTAGTAAGGCCTCAGAAGGGTCTTCTGGTATGGTTTCATCAATGGTAGGGATTGGAATGGATATTCTGAGAGAGGTTTGAGAAGGGGCAGCAGATGTTGGAATAGTAGATGAAATTAAAACAGGGGCAGCAGATGAAATACCTCTTTTCTTTTGAGTCTGATGAGATGATCCTTCTGCTGGCGCTTTCCTCTTCTTTGTCTTCTTCTGAGTCACTTCTGGTTGGGTTTGACTCAGATCTTTGATCTTCAGCTTTGAACCTGTATCTTCTGCCTTGTACGCATTAGGGTACCTGAGAAACATCTCTGGTTTGGATTCCATTTCAGAAAATATTGGAAAATCACTCAGAGGCACTCTTCTGCTGGAGATGTCAGCAGTTGAAGTAGCTCTGGGTTCCTTTTTAATATTTTCTATCAGCTTCATCTTTTTCAGGTTCTTAGCATTCAGCGGTTTTCCAACAGTTGGTTCAATAGTGCTCAGCACTTGAGCTTCGCTCAGATACTCTATCAGCCTATTCTCTGTCAGAATATCTGATATGAGCCTTCCAAACGGTATCCAGTCCCTTTTGGTCCTTTCTTCTTCTCTTGTTTCTTTGACACTGGTCTTGAGATGGTTGAACAGGAAGTGTGCCAGATTGATCTTTACCCTCTGATCAATAAAGTAGATTAGAAACTGCTGATCCACGTTTATATAATCAGGAGAACTTGTTGGTTTCCTGTGATTGAAGCAGCCAAGAACAATCTTAGCCCATACTCTGCAGTGATCCTTTAGATCCTTAATTTTGCTGCTGGGCATTCCAAGAGTAAAAATCCTGTTAGCTACCACACCTATATCAGGGCATCTTTCAGCCATGTCCACACAACGGACTCCACCACCACTTTGACCGATTAGCCTAGCAATGAGATCTTCAGAAATTACAATCTTCTTTCCCATAACAGAAGAGATGACTAGATGTTTAGAAATCTTGGCGTGAATCCAAAATTCCTTGACAAGCGCTGGGAATGTTGGTCCAACCAACCTATCGAAATACCTCTCCCACTTTTGAGCCCTAATTTCTTCAGTTAGGTCAAATCCATTTTCCTTCAAGCTTTCAAAGTCGATGATTAACTCAGAGAGAACTTCAAGGTTCTTAACCGGTGTGAGAAGAGTTATGAGGGGCACCTGATATTGCTCAGAAGTTTCTTTCTTCTGATTGCCTGCAGAAATGCTGGAGGATGCCATTGTTCACACTAAAAAGCTTTGAGAATGAATTGAGAGAAAAAAAGGTTTGTAGGAGATAAACTCAGAGATATGCAGAGAATGCTTAAGTGATTATGAGAAAGCGTAAGGAATAAGAATGAAGGATTAATGTGCTTAAATAGAGTTTTTCAAAATTATTTTGAAAAATTAAACGTTTTTAAGAGAGAGAAAAAGATAATGATTGCCATTTAACAAGCGTGATTACTTTTCATTAAAAGCTTGCTGATTTTGGGGGATTTGAGAAAGATACTTAAAAACGGTTACCAGACATGTGTCTCAATGCACCCAATCAGCGCTTTGCCTTCTCAGAAGCGTGCACGCGTTCTGCTTCAGAGATTTGCTGATGATTGGATGACACTTGTTTGATGTAGTGACCAGCACGTCTGTCTTTGAGATTAGACTCTCAGATCTTTAGACTTGCATCTGATACAATCTGCATGTTCTATCTTTCTGAAAGAGGATTGATCAGAAGTTCACAGTAATATAATTACATTCTGAAGATAAATATATGGAATTAAAACATTTTCATTCTGGGCATACTTTCATGCTGAGATGTTTCAGAATGAAATTGAACCTATCTTCTGAAAGGGGTTTAGTAAAGATATCAGCCCATTGATGGTCTGTATCTATAAATTTTAAGTTTAAAATACCTTTCTGAATATAGTCCCTAATGAAATGATGTTTTATTTCTATATGCTTAGCTCTAGAATGTAAAATAGGATTCTTACTTAAGCAAATAGCAGAAGTATTATCACAAAGAATAGGAATGTTACTCTCAAAAATCTGGAAGTCTTCAAGCTGACTTTTCATCCAGAGCATTTGTGTGCTACATCCTGCTGCTGCTATGTACTCAGCTTCTGCTGTTGACAGAGCAATTGTTGACTGCCTTTTGCTGGACCACGAGATCAGATTTTCTCCCAGAAACTGGCAGCTTCCAGAAGTACTTTTACGTTCCACTCTGTCTCCAGCAAAATCAGCATCACAGTAGCCTACTAAGTTGTAATCACTAGATTTTCTATAAAACAAACCCAGATTAGTAGTACCTTTCAGATACTTGAAAATTCGCTTAACAGCTGTTAAGTGAGATTCTCTAGGATCTGATTGGAATCTAGCACAAATACATACGCTGAATAAGATATCAGGTCTTGAAGCAGTCAGATAGAGGAGAGAACCAATCATACCTCTGTAGACTTTCTGTTCTACACTTTTGCTTACCTCTTCTCTTTCCAGAATGCAAGTAGGATGCATTGGAATCTTTGATGGCTTACATTCTGAGAGGTCAAATTTCTTCAGAAGATCTCTGATGTATTTGCTCTGATGAATGTAAGTTCCTTCTGGAGTTTGATTGATCTGAATTCCTAGAAAGAATTTCAGTTCCCCCATGAGGCTCATCTCAAATTCTGCCTGCATACACTTAGCAAATTTTCTTCCAAGAGAAGGATTAGTAGAACCAAAAATGATATCATCAACATAAATTTGACAGACTAAAATGTCACTCTTAACTGTTTTACAGAATAGAGTAGTGTCCACTTTCCCTCTGGTGAATTCATTTTCAAGCAGAAAGTTACTTAGCCTTTCATACCAAGCTCTGGGAGCTTGTTTCAGACCATACAGTGACTTCTTTAGTTTGAAAACATGTTCTGGATGTTTTGTATTTTCAAAACCTGGGGGTTGGTGAACATACACTTCTTCTTCTATATAACCATTTAAGAATGCACTTTTGACATCCATCTGATACAGAGTGATGCCTCTATTAACAGCAAATGAGATTAAAAGTCTGATAGATTCTAACCTGGCGACTGGGGCAAAGGTTTCTGTATAGTCTATCCCCTCTTGCTGACTATAACCTTGTGCAACCAGTCGTGCCTTGTTTCTGATGACTTCACCTTGTTCATTTAGCTTGTTTCTGAACACCCATCTTGTTCCAATGACGTTGAATCCTTTTGGTCTGGGAACGAGATCCCATACGTCGTTTCTGGTGAATTGATTTAGCTCTTCTTGCATTGCCAGAATCCAGTCATTATCCAGAAGTGCTTCATCAATAGAAGAAGGTTCAATCAGAGACACAAGTCCCATAAGAGTTTCTTCAGAGTTTCTGAAGCTTGCTCTTGTTCTGATTGGATCTTCCTTTCTTCCTAGGATAGTCTCTTCTGGGTGATCCAAACTGCTTCTGGGTAATCTCTTCTGAGGTTGATCAGCAGCAGTTGTAGGATTTCTAGCATTGCTTCTTTCAGACGTTGAAGGAATGTCTGTGTTGAGAGCTTCTGATGACTTGTCTTCAGAACCTGCAAATTTAATTTCTATACCTGCAAAAGTTTCATTCTGCTTTGACTTTTCAGAGTCAAGCTTGTCATCAAAACGAACACTGATTGATTCTTCCACAATCTGTGTTTCTGTATTGTATACTCTGTACCCTCTTGAGCGTTCAGAGTATCCTAACATAATACACTTCTGTGCCTTAGAATCAAACTTGTTCAGATAATTCTTTGTATTTAACATAAAGCAAGTACATCCAAATGGATGAAAATACGAAATGTTGGGCTTTCTGTTCTTCCACAATTCATATGGACTCTTTTCCAGAATAGGTCTTATTGAGATTCTATTCTGAATGTAGCACGCTGTGTTTATTGCCTCTGCCCAGAAAGTCTTAGCAACGTTTGTCTCATTGATCATGGTTCTGGCCATTTCTTGCAATGTTCTGTTCTTTCGTTCTACAACTCCATTTTGTTGGGGAGTTCTAGGACAAGAGAAATCATGCAAAATGCCTTTGTCATTAAAGAATGACTCAAAATCTTTATTTTCAAATTCTCCACCATGATCACTTCTGACTTTAACGATTCTAAGATCTTTTTCATTCTGAACTTGGTTACAGAAGGTAACAAACACAGAGTGTGACTCGTCCTTGTGTCTTAAGAACTTTACCCATGTCCATCTGCTATAGTCATCTACGATTACTAACCCATACTTCTTACCACTGACTGAAGCAGTTTTAACTGGTCCAAATAAGTCAATGTGCAGAAGTTCTAATGGCTTAGAGGTAGAAACAACATTTTTGGATTTAAAAGAAGGTTTTGCAAATTTGCCTTTCTGACATGCTTCACACAGAGCATCTGAATTGAACTTCAGATTAGGAAGTCCTCTGACCAGATTGAGTTTGTTAATCTGAGATATTCTTCTCATACTAACATGCCCTAATCTTCTGTGCCAGATCCACTGCTCGTTGTTAACAGACAGAAGACATTTTACGTTCTGACTCTTTAGTTCAGAAAGTTTGATTTTGTAAATGTTGTTTTTCCTCTTTCCATTAAACAGGATAGTCCCATCTTTCTGACTAACAGCTTTACATGATTTTTGATTAAAGATTATATCATAACCGTTATCACTTAATTGACTTATGGATAACAGATTATGCATCAATCCATCAACTAGCAGAACATTATTAATAGAGGGAAGATTTCCATTACCTACAGTTCCAGAGCCAATTATCTTTCCCCTCTGATTGCCTCCAAAGCCAACGTGGCCTCCAGGCTTAAGTTCCAGGCTTTGGAACATATGCCTTCTTCCCGTCATGTGTCGTGAGCAGCCAGAGTCCAGGTACCATGACTGGTGTTTCTGACTTGCTGCTAAAGATATCTGCAACATGTATTATTTTATCCTTAGGTACCCAGATTTTCTTGGGTCCTGACTTGTTAGTTTTACCAAAACTCTGGTTGAATTTTGGTTTCACAGAGTGCTTACTGCTAGTATATTTGATGTCGTGTGTGTGACCATACACAAAGTGTGAATTTAGAGGAGTGTGTTTAATGGTTAAATCCATGACATTCTTAGGTGTAGGAACCTTACCTTGGTATCCTATTCCTTTCCTGCCGTTTCTGCTAACTCCATAGATCATTGAAGCCATTCTGCTTCTATCTATGCTATTAGCAAGGAACTTCTGGAAACTATGATCATACTCCTTGATGATCTCATCAGCGTTGCTGGGAGTTTCAGAAATTGGTTCCTTCTGAGAGTTTTGTAAAGAGTTTTCTAATTTTGAAATTTTATCTCTCAGCTCAGAGTTTTCCAATTTGAGACTCTCAGACTTATTAGAGTCAGATTCAAGATTCCTTTTCAGGTCTCTGAATTTAGCTCTAATCTGCTGATAACGTTCTAGAATTTCATTGAGGCTTTCAGCAAGTTCAGCCTTTGTAAAATTAACAGCGAAGTTAGGGAATACCTCTTCTGTGTCTGATTCTGAGTCTGATTCAGAAGCTTCACTATCATCTGGAATGTTAGCCATGAGCGCTATGTTTTCCCTTTCATCATCTGATTCTGAGTCAGCTTCAGACGAGTCAGAGTCATCCCATGTGGCCATGAGACTTTTCTTCTTCTCTCTTCCAAACTTCTTTTTGGGCTTTTCCCTCTGAAGCTTTGGGCAGTCACTCTTGTAGTGTCCTTGCTCATTGCACTCGTAGCAGATGATGTCTTTTGTGTTTGGCTTCTTGCTACTGGAGGAGCCTTCAGATCTTCTGTATCCAGAGGAAGAATCTGTCCTTCTGTATCTGGAAGAAGACTCGTTCTGATCAGATCTTCTGGGATTCCTGAACTTCCTTTGTCTTTGCTTCCACAGTTGATTTACTCTTCTGGAGAGAAGGGAAAGTTCGTCTTCTTCTGATGAGGATCCATCAGATGTTTCTTCAACTGCCTGCAAAACTTTAGACTCAGATTTTCTGTTAGATTTTAATGCTAAAGGCTTACCTTGCTTCTGAGGCTCATCAGCTTCTAGCTCTATCTCATGACTTCTGAGGGAGCTTATAAGTTCCTCCAGAGTGATTTTGTTGAGATCCTTCGCTAGCTTCAGAGCAGTAACCATAGGCCTCCACTGCTTGGGTAAACTTCTGATTATCTTCTTGACATGGTCAGCAGTAGAGTATCCTTTGTCCAGAACTTTGAGACCAGCTACCAGAATCTGGAATCTAGAGAACATAGTTTCAATGGATTCAGATTCTTCCATTTTGAACGCCTCATACTTCTGAATGAGCGCCAGAGCTTTTGTTTCTTTGACTTGAACGTTGCCCTCATGCGTCATTCTGAGAGAATCAAAGATGTTCTTAGCTGTGTCTCTGTTGGAGATCTTTTCATACTCAGTATAGGAGATGGCACTGAGGAGGATGGTTCTGGCCTTATGGTGATTCTTGAAATCACGCTTTTGTTGATCAGACATTGATTTTCTATCAATCTTCTGACCAGTTGCATTCACAGGGTGCGTGTATCCATCTGTCACCATATCCCACAGATCAGCATCATGTGCTAGAAAGAAGCTTTCAATTCTGTCTTTCCAGTAATCAAAGTTTTCTCCATCAAAGACTGGAGGTTTGCCGCTGAATCTGTCTCTGTCCTCATTGTTGTCATTGCTGAAGTGAGAGTTGTTTCCTGCCATTGTGTTTTTCTGATGCTGGATCTTGTACTGACACGGTTAGGTGTTTTAGCTCAGAACCAGGCGCTCTGATACCAATTGAAGGGGTGAAAAACACAAGAAGGGGGGGTTGAATTGTAAAACTGAAATCTTAAAGCAATTGACAAGATATTTTTATCCTGGTTCGTTTGATCTCAAACTACTCCAGTCCACCCGTCAAGGTGATTTCGCCTCTCTCCAACGAGGTCTTAATTCACTATATTCAACTGAATATTACAGACTGCTTTAACAACTGCTAAAGCCTTCTTGATTCAAACCACAATCCGGTTTGTCAAGGCAACACTTTCTTACAAAGGTATAAAACAATGTGTGTGAATGTTTTCTACAAAACTTTATCACAACTGTGATGTATACACAAATTAAGCTTAGAAACTAGATTGCTAAACTGTAATGGAGTATCAGAGTTTGTTGGTTTAGCAAAACTGGTAGATGAAGATTATGGTTCAGCTTTGTGCGTGTAGAGATTTGGAGAGCATTAGCCATTATAATCTTCGAAGCCTTGTTTATATAGCACTTGAGAAGATGAACGTTGAATGCAATATTCTTGATTCAATGCTAATAACAAGCTTTCCTTTTTGAGCAGATCTTGTCTAGAATGATGCCGTTGGAATTAATTAGCGTTCAATGCACAGTACCGTTGCTTCTTCAATGCACGTTCTGGCTTGGCTCATTCTGATTCTGCTTCGCTGCTGATGAACTATTGTGTTTCTGTATCAGAGTGTTTACGCGCAGTTCTGTTCATCAAGCTTCAGCATGTACGTGAGTTGATCATCTGATCTTGACGTTCTGATTCAGCAACTTCTGATGCTGGTGTATGAAATCAAATTCTGATGCTGAATAAGTGATCTTGCTTATTTTAATCAGCGTATCTGCAAGTCAGAACATAGTAATTTTTAGGCAGCATATAGTTCAAACATGAAACATATAAATACTATATCTTTTCACTTTGTTATCATCAAAACTCAAATATAGGGTAGTAGATTCAAACATTGTTCTAACAATATCTTCCTCAATGTTGGTATTGACCAAGCTGATGAGGCTTCCATGTCTTTCACTGAATGACGAGTTCTCAGGAATCCTGGATATAAGCTCCTTAAGCTGAGGAGGGATCCTTACAAGACTGATTTGAATTGTCTTTCTACGAACAGTTTCCATGTCCTACAAAACAAGAACAAAGATGAAAATTCGAACCCCTGAAATGGTTAGTCAATGCATATGATGCTGGATGATGTCATGATGCTATGATTAAGCACACCACAGATATTTACAAAGACAAACATGTAAGGCACACAAGGCACACAAGACAAGCCCTTAAGGTTTAAGGCCAGCATGGGGTCTGGGTAGTACCCTCTTGAAGTTGGTGGGTTCAACCTGTCCTAATCAAAGTAACCGGGTTCTAAGGTTCCCAATATCACGGGATTGCTTTCATTGTTCATCGTTTCAATTTAGCCACTGAACTGGCGACCGAAATATTCCAGGAAAGCAACCCTCAATTGAGTGTAGTATCGAGTATCAACCAACCTCGGACTGCACCAAAGTCAGTTATCTCACTACCCTAAAGAGTCCAAGATAGTTCAATTAAGGTTCCTAAGGTCTGTTGATGCTTCACGACACCACGCGGAGGCCCCGTACTCTCCTTGACTGAACTCAAGGGTTACCGGTACACACCAAAGTGCCACATCAACGTAGCAGACTGTTTCAACCATGTCGGTATACCCCGCACAGTTCCCTCACAGCCTTGTTGCTACTTTCTAAGAAAGGTATCCCCCAGATCCGGGTTAGGATCTATAGAACTCCCAAGCAACCCACAATAATAAAGCAAGCAAAGAAGACAATTGAAAACATAGTTATGACCTAGCCCTAAGGTACACCCCACTTTAAGTTTAGTCCCCAGCAGAGTCGCCAGTTCTGTGATCGGTGGATCTGGAACTGACTGTTTAACGCTGGTTCGCGAAATGTCGCGGAAGCAAGAGTCGCCACCGTCTTTTATTTTCTCCAAATGGAAAGGACAAAAGCACAGAAAAAATCCTTATAGAGATTGCTCTCGGTTCGGGAGGTAGGTTATAGAAAGGGAAGGTGTTAGCACCCTTTCTATCCATGGTTATCCATGGGCTCTTAGATACTTGCTCATTTGTGTTTTCAAAAATGGTTTGTTTGCTTTTCAATGTGGGTTTTAAAAAAGTTTCTTTGAAAATTTCAGTTCGACTCTTGTATCAGTCCTCAAGAGTGTTTGAAAAGTTGCTTTCGAAAGCTTTTTGAAAAGGTGTCGGTATGAAAAGTATTTTTTGAATTTGTTTTGAAATTAGAGCAAGTATCTACGAGAACCTACCTACCCTAAGGAATTCGTCTGTGTAGATGTCCTTTAAAGTAGTGCCATCCCACCATTGAGAGGTAGGTAGCACCACCGTTGGAGGTGTTTGGGTCAATTCGAGGTTCGAGACATGGTGATCACCAGAGCAATGGGAAGACACCTTAGAAGCTACCCTCATGCCAGGTTCCCGGATCATGAGGACTTACTAAGACATCCTCTACTCGACGATCACCTTTCGAGGCAAGGCAACAGTGAGGCGTACCCTAGGGGTGGTGTGTGATTTGTGTGTCGTTTTCATTTGCATTTGTCTTGTCATGTTATTGGCGTTCTACGCTTTTGTTTTTATTTTGTCCATTCATTCTTGCATGCTTTGTTTAACAGTTAAAAGTTGCGAGGAAAGTAAATCTAAAGCTATTACAAATGGCGCGGGTCCACATCGCCAAAATTATCCAGGACCCGATTTGACGGAAAATAAAGAAATTAAAAGTGCGAGAAGTAATTTACATGGCTTCGGGAGAGGTACATAATTATTTAAGCGAAAATAAAATAAATACGCGAATTAATAAGAAACGAGGGCGTTGGACCCTTTTGCAAAATATTAAAATTACATGAATTAATTAATTAAGATTAAAAGAAAGAAAGGACTTGTTTTTGGTGTTTTTTAGTGTTTTAAGATTTAATAGAAAAAGAATTAATCAAAGTACGACGCAAACCCTAATTCTAGTTATTTTTTAATTTATTAAGAAATATGTTGAATTTAACCTAATTTAAACCTAAGTTATTTTCATGCAAATTTAATTACAAAAATAAATAAAATAAATAAATATTATTATAAGAAAGAAAAATTAAAAAGGAATGAAAAAACATTAACTAAACCTAATTCTACTTCTTTTTAGATTTTTTATTAAAAGTATTAAAATTAAACCCTAATTTATACTAAATTCAATTACATACAATTTGTTTATAAAAATAATTAAAATAAAATACTTATTATATTTTTTATCTTTTTCTGATTTTTGCATTTTTTGTATTTTGTAGAAATAATTAATTAAATCAAAACAATAAAGAAAATAAAATAATAATTGAAAATAAAACATAAAGAAAATATAGAGAATTTGCAAACCAGGGGGGTTCAGGCCCCAATATGGAGGTATAGATCCAAGAATCCTGGCCCAAAAACCTGGGTCCATTTGACTTTTTTGAGTAGCGTGTTAGCACTTTGACCAGGGTTTATGGTGCTCTCCCAATCTCAACCTTTGGTTTGATTCCACTAAGCACGTGGGCGGTTTGATCTGGAGGATGTATGGTGCGCTCCACCTTTGAAACTGCACGTGAACATATATAGCAAAATAATATGGGAAATTATACAGACCTGGGGCTCGAACCCAGGTCTTGGACGTTAATACACTCCTCGCTTGCCAACTGAACCAAACAATGCATGTTAATATATTATAATGAATAAATAATAAAAAGGAAAACAAAGGCGTTAGTGGATCCTGCGCGCGAATTTCAAACCGGCCTATCACCTCTTGCCACGACTCCATCTTCTTCATCATCCCTGAAACATAAAACATTGGGCAACAGTTTCCTATGCGTTCCTTTAAGCATGCTATTAGAAAATAGCGATTAGCTCTCAAGCACTCATAAATTGAGCGCGAGGGCTGGTTTGAGATCGTCCAGATGCGTGGATTCTAATGGTGGTGGTCTTAAGTCTCAATTTTTCATCGTTTCAAAATCCCCAATTAAGAACTCTGCAAACCCTAAAACTCAAACATGGTGAAATCGCGTATATAGCATAAAAAGACAATTAAAGGTATTGGTTAGCTTCAGAACAAGGTAATAATCATGAATTAATGAATAAAAGTTACAAAAGATGCGTAAATCATGATGCACGATTATGCAATTTTTCTGAAACAGTTTGAGTCCTATATACCGATTCTTGGAGTTTGAGTGGATGTTTTTGATTGGACTATGATCAGTGATCTCCAAGGAAGCCAATGGAACAAGAATTTTGCTTTGAATCGACCTGTAAAGATGATTTCAGAATTGATTTTTTAGACAAAAATTCCAAGTTTTCTTTGTGCTCTTTTGCGCAGCTCTGTGTCCATTCTCATTAGGGTTGTGTTCTAGCATTTGTATTGAGAGCATTAGGTCAAAAAAACTCAATCAAATCCATTGCATTCATTGATTTTGATAATTGATTTTCTAAGGATCTTTTCATATCTTTTTCCATGTGCTTTTGTGCAAATCATGATCTAATCAGTCCAATTCTTTCCTTATTTGGCTAGGCACGAATTATTGAGCATAAAACATGTATAAAACGATTGGTTTGGTTAAGTTAAGTATTTTTCATATATTTAAATGATTTAAATGAATTAATATAAATAAAAATTCAAATAAATAAATAAAAAATGAGAAAATACTTCCCTTTGGGCCAAGTGGTCGTGCACATGTCATGGATGATGAATTATGGAAGGAAAATGGGCCCATTAGCAATTTTAGGTCATTTGAATCAATGTTGACTTTTCAAAATATCCAAAAATTTCCCAACTTCCACAAGGCATAACTTGCTCAATATTTAAGCTTTTCTCATGTTCTTGGACATTTTGGAAAGGTCTTTGAGTCCTCTAACCAATGTCTTTCGTCCCATGTCATTTTGATTTACCAATCTCAAGCTATGGCCTTTGACTTAAAGTCCCTTTTTGTTGACTTTTGAAAATGACCTATAATGTTGAAATTGATAACTTTTTGTGAGAGCATTTCTTGGACTTGAAGTATGAATATGAGTTGTAGGAAATGTCTTTCTCTTCAAAATGAGCTTTGGATGGAATTTTTCTGATAATCCATGTGAAAGTTATGCCTTGGTCAATTTCAGTTGACTTTTTCAACTGTCCAAATAAGGAAACTTTTGCAATTTGATGAGTTCTGAGCCAAATTTTGAGAATCATGATCAAGCATTGATCAAATGATGTTTGTGGCTTCAAAATGATATGTTGACCAAAAATTTGAACTTTTGACTGCCAAATGACCATTTTGCCCCTACAGTTGACTGTAGTGCAATCTGGGGTTTTGACTGTGCAATTTTGAGCTGAATGTCTTGAAACTTGATATGAGGATGCTTGACCATGTTTGTAGGCATATAGGACTTGATTGGACCTTTGAAAACTTCATTTTCTTGATCAGAACACAAACCCTAGTTTTGACTGTATGGGAGGCCTTTGCACTGTGCTACCCTTGGGGAATTTTGAAGCTTTGCTTGGCAATTTTCTTGGAAAATATGGGAGGGCAAATTTTGGGGTACAACAGACACCCCCCAGATTGCTACTTTAAGCAAAATGCACCCCTTGTCTCTTTGATTAGTTTTTTTCTTAATTTAAATTATATATTTTGTTTTATTTATTTTTTTATAAACTTTATTTTTATTATTAGAAGTATCCTCAAATTATTTCCTTTTTTTAATAAAATTTTCTTATAAATAATATTAAATAATAAATTTAAAATAACTTATAACTTACTATTTATTAAAACAATAATGTTTACTATAATTTTTCTATTTTGTTTAAATTATTGTTATAACTTTCAAACATTTCACTAACCCTAATTTTCAATAATACTAACTTAGTCCATATTTATTTTATAATTTCCACCATGCAATTTTAATTACCAAACTTAATTCAATTTCAAAACTCAAATCAAATTTAAAATAGATAACTAACTCAAAACCCTTTTTTACTAACATAATAGAACTCAAGACATTTTTTAATAAAGGATGATCAAAATTGCTTTCAAGTCAAATTCAAACTGCGTCTACCATCACTAAACTTTCAAATCCGGACAAAAATTATTCAAAAGTAATTCTACGCCATTCTATAAAAATACAAACCAAATAGTTCAAACTACAAAAGACTCTGATTTCTTCGTAAGAAGATACGTAGGCACACAGTTCAAAAACCAAGGCGAGTCCACTAACTAAAAAACTTAATTTTTCCTTGTTTTATCATTTGTACCCACCCATTCTTCGTGATGTTCTTCAGTCCTAAACTCAGTTAATTGTGCGTTTTAAACTCCAATTGAGCCTGGAATGACATTTTGGTGATGGTCCGGACATGTTAAGTTTGTCGGAAGGAAGTCATTTTTGCAACTTTTTTTTCCATGTAGTCGAGGATTTGTAGTAACCTCTTTCTTTTGATTTGTTACCCCTAATTTTTGCCTAATTGTTCCTGTTTTGAGATTACAGTCAGCGGGATGCCCCAGTTTTCTTAAGTCTCCTTTGTAGGTTTTGACTTAGTGGGCCTTTCTTTTTTTGGGAGATGTGACTGCCTATGTGATAGGGAACCATCACCGTCTTTTGACTCCAAAGGAATGTTTTTGATGTCATTCATTGTATTACGAGATGAGAGTTTGTGGCTTAACGCGCGTTTTAATTAACTGAGAGACTACCCTGCCCCAGGTTTTGATTAAAGGTTTCAATTTGTGTTAAAATAGAAAACTTCTACTTCTTTGGCTCGAAGGGGTTGACTAGGGATTATCTTCCTTATAACTCCAGTTGTTAGGATTTGAAAGAATGCCTGTACATCGTCAGCAAGGTCTATCCAAAAGCATACTGTATGAGATTATGGCATTGTTTTCGTCATCCTCCCTCTAAAGGCTTGTAACTTTTAGAAAGAGTTGAATGTAATAAAGAGAGTAAAAAGCATAGTTTAAATGTAATGAAAATGAGTGGATCAAATCAAGACAAACATATGCAATGCATTAATGAAAACAAAGTTTGACATTAATAGATAATTGTTTGAATAACAAAAGAGATTACAACTTGAAAATTCAAAGGAACAAAAGCCTCTTTGTCTGAACTTGTCACTTTAGGTGGTGAGCCTTTGAAGGATGACAGAAGAATTCAGTCTGGCCATCTTTTGTGAACTCCAGCATTCCTCCATCAATCAGATCTTGAATCTTATTTCTCAACGCTCAACAGTTGTTGGTGTCATGTCTAGGACTGTTGGAGTGGTACGCACATCTTGAATTCAGATTATACCTTGGGGAGGCTATGTTGGGATTCTGAGGAGGGTCCCTTAAAATAACCAGCTTGGCCTCCAACATGTGTTGCAGTGCTTGAGACAAAGACATGTTGATTTCAGTGAAGCGTCTTTTGGGCTTGCTTTCCCTTGGCTGATTTTCCGGTTAATGTTGCTGAAGTTGTTGTTGGGCTCGTGACGTGCAAGCAAACTGGGAAGGTGCACTCTCGGCTTCTTGTCTCAAGGGAGGCTGAATGATGATTTGATCCCCAACTCTAGTTGTTGGTCCCATTTGGTTACATCCGTCTTGATGAAGCTTGTTGATAAGGACTCTCAGCTCTTCTTGTCCTTGTGCCAAGTTTTGGATGAGAGCCATCTGGCCTACCAGTTGTCCCATCATCTGGATTTTCATTATGGCTATCTCAGTTCATAGCCGCTCCAACTGGTCATCTTTGTTGCCCTCAGGATTCCCCATGATCACGCCCCTAGTAAGGAGAGCTTTCACTTCTTCTTGCCCCTTGGACAGGTTCAAGAACATCTCTTGAAGTTAAGCATTTTGAATCTGGATGTCCTTGATAGTCTGTTCTAGAGCCATCTCTATTGAAATAAACAGTAGGAAGATAAGGAGACCAGTGCGGGAGAAACCTGTCATGATATGATGCATGATATGTGGATGAACGTTTTCAAGGATCTCGCGGGGTAAACACAAGAAAAATTTAAAAGTTGAACTTTTATCAACAGCTTTGATTGGAGAAATTTGTATCGGTGGATGTCCTTCCACGAGAATTAAGCTCACCGTGTCAAGTGGGTCATAGCCCTTGACTCAAGTTGTTTGTACTTGATTTTTGACGGCGTTTGTTTAGAGGAAAATAAATCCTCTTGCCCTTTGGTAGACGTCTGGTTCAACGTGACCCTGCATCAAAGACCCTCGAGATCCTTGAAATGGTTATTGAAAATGCTATGGTATGATGTTATAATGTTATGTACAAATATGCGAGGTAAGCAAGTGTATATGCAAATAATCATATTCACACAAAGCAGACAAGTCCTTAGTTTCAGGCTTGCATGGAGTTTGTAGGTAAGTACCCTCTTGAAGTTTAGTTGGCTAAACCTGTCCTAGTAATAGTAACCGGGTTCTAAGGAGATCAATATCACTGGATTGTTTCCTTGGTCATTGTTTCAGCTCAAGCCTCTTTAATGGCGACCGAAATATCCCAAGAAACCAAACCTCAATGAGTGTAGTATCGAGTATCTACCAACTTTGGACTGCACCAAATCCGGTCATCTCACTACATCCTAAAGGTCAAGTTGGTTAAGTAAAGGTTCTAGAAGTTCATTAGTGCTTCATGACATCACTCAGCGACCCTGTATTCTCTTCGATTAACTCAAAGGCTACCGGTACCCATAAATATGTCGCACTAACGTAGCCATTGCTTAGACCATATCGGTATACCCCGCACAGTTTCCACAATGTATTGCTACTTACCTATAATGTATCCCAAATCCGGGTAGAGGATTCAAACCCAAACAAAGAACCATAATGTAAAGCATACAAATAAAACAATGTAAGCAAGTAAATGTATTTTATCCCTAAGTTAACCCCACTTTTAAATTTATCCCCAGCAGAGTCTCCAGTTCTGTGATACGGTGGGAGAACTGACTTGATGTTTTGCGTTTGTGTTTGCAAATGTTGCGGTTTAGCAAGAGTCGCCACCGACTTTTCTTTTATCCAATAAGGAAAGGTGAAAAAGCACAGGAAAGACCTTTTGAGATGTTTTCTTGAGTTTGGGGGGTAGATTATGAAAAGGGAAGGTATTAGCACCCTTTTCATCCATGGTTTTCCATGGGCTCTTAGTTACTTGCTAGATCAACTTTCTTTTGTTTGAATGTGTGCTTGTGGTGGTGATTTTTGAAAGTATTTTGAAAATGGAACTTCGTAATGGTTCTTGTTTCTATAAGAACGCCTACAAAGTGTTTTTTTCGAAAACAGTTCAAAAGTGTGTTTGGGAGATGTGCTTTTGAAAGTATTTTGAAAATGGAACTTCGTAATGGTTCTCGTGTCTATAAGAACACCAACAAAGTGTTTGTTTCGAAAATAGTTCAAAAGATGAGAGTGTGGGTGTATAAAAATGTTTTTGTTGTGAGCAAGCGAGTAACTAGGAGCGAATCTACCTACTCGAAAGGTCTTAAATGTGCTTTTCCTCCTCCTTTAGATGTGGCTATCTTACCATTGATTTGGTAAGAAGCCCCATCGTTGGATGTGAAGGGATGGGCGTTGGGGCGTTTGTATAGTCATAGAAGGCAACATATGGGACGTTTTAGCAATGTCATTTTAGGGACTAGATCGTTTACCGAAGGCAACATCAAGGGTCATCGAGGGACTACGATCTTTTATCGAGGGTCTTTGCTAAAACGCCCATGCTCGAGGGACATGATTATTTTCAAGAGAAGAAGTGAGATTACCCTAGAGGTGCATGTGTGAATAATGTGTTTGATTTGCATGCATTTAGTCTTTGATTAGGGTGGCCTATTTGTTGGTTTTATCTTATCATACATCCTAGTTACTAACATTTGTATAAAGCAATAAAAATGCAGGAAATAAATATCCTACACTATTACAACCATATTGAAAGGCAAGAAAATGTAAAGGCAAAGAAAACAAAAATAAAAGAAAGGAAAAAAGAGCTCTTCGACCCAGGCAGTAGCATCCTTCGACTTACATTCTGTTGGCCTCCTTCGATTGGGGCTAGCACCAGTGAGGTCCTGTCCTTCGATTGACCTGGAAGTCAGTGTATGGCGAAGCCTTCTGGTTCTGCCTTGTTGTCTTCTTCGACTGGAGGTTGAAAGCAGTGAGGGAATGCCTTTCGACTGAGCCTGGAATCAATGAAGGCATGCTTTTTGTCTGGGCCTAGAAGTCAACATGGTTTTCCTCCTGGTTGTCTCTTTCGTTTGACTTGGAGAAAGAAGGTAGAAGCCAGAAGCTTCGTTTCCTATTTCTTGTTTCATGTTTCTTTCATTTCAAGCATTAAATGGCAACATGGACTGAAGCCATGCTAGTATTTGTCTTGTAAACAATTTAATAGTTAAAGCAAGTTCAGGTAAACAGAAAGCAAAACAAAAGGGTTAGCTCTAAAAAATATGTTAAAAGGGTGGAAACGAAAGGAACAATGGTATGTACATGTTTCAAACGAAAGGGAAAATTACTATACCATGAAACAAAAAGTTCAAAGGTAAGAATAACTTACCTTGCTTCAGGCCTTGAATAGATGTGGGGCTTTGAGTGGAGGCCCTGGATGCTGGATTCGAAAGAGGGGGTCAATAGTTGTGCTTGGAACGTTAGATTCGAAGGAAAAGAAAAAGCAAGTGTGATGCTTCTTTGATTCGAAGGAGACTGAAGTGTGGTTGTTCTTCAGAGTTGAAGGAGATGAATGTGATTCTGGGTTTTTTGTGATTTCTCAAGTGTTGATGAACTTTGAGAGTTTTATTGTGTTTGAGAAAATTTGGGGGATTCGTTCCTATGGTCCAAAGATCCTCCCTAGATTTGTAAATATTCCTCTATTTATAGAGAAAGAATGGACATGTTGTCCAAAGCCAGCCTTGCAAAGAAATGATAAAATAATTTAACGTGAAAGTACATGTGGGGGGCCTCTTGGCAGTTGGGGTGCAGAAGATGTGACTTATGCTTTTGGCCTTGCTTGTGCTCAGACCAAAATCAGGTTGAAAGCTGGTTTTGTGACTAAAGTACTCTCTATGAAAAGAAAGAGTATGTAGCCTTTAACCAAGAATAGTAGTATCTAAAAGACAAAGTTTAAAACCCTTGTACAAGCCTCTAATTATGTAAAGATTTGGAAGCAACATAGCCTGGAAAATGAGATTTGGTGTTGAGTCAAATGCAAGAGTGAGATCGAAGCGCACCTGTTCGAAGGAAGCCTTTGCCTCAGTCGAAGCTTGTGGTCGAAACAAGCTAATGCCCAGTCGAAGCTTGTATCGAAGAAAACATATTGCCAAATTGAAAGCTCATGCTCGAAGGAAGCATATTGCCCAATCGAAGGTTGGGTCGAAACAAACATAAAGGGAGTCATTGCCTTTTAGCGTGAGGGAAGTTCCTGGCTTCTGAGTCGAAGGGTATTCCTAAGTTGCATTCGAAGGAGGCTAAGAGTCAATCGAAGGATGTAATCAAAGTTGCATTCGAAGGAGGCTCTTGCTCAAAACAAAGGATGTAATCCAAGTTGCATTCGAAGGAGGTCAAGAGTCAATCGAAGGATGTAATCCAAGTTGCATTCGAAGGAGGCTCTTGCTCAAAACGAAGGATGTAATCCAAGTTGCATTTGAAGGAGGCCAAGAGTCAATCGAAGGATGTAATCCAAGTTGCATTCGAAGAAGGCTCTTGCTCAAAACGAAGGATGTAATCCAAGTTGCATTCGAAGGAGGCTCTTGCTCAACTGAAGTTTGCACACGGGAATGCAGAAGGTGAGTGCCCAAATGAAGACTTGCATGCAGGCACCTGTGTCCAAACAAAGACTTTTCCTTGCATGGGGTACATGTGTCAAGTAGGTCATGGCCTTCAATTGCAAGCATGCAGGCAGCAAAAGGAACAAACAAAGCTTGCAACAAGAAGTTACAGGCCCAGGTGAAAGAGGCACGCTAGTAGTCATTTTGAGCAATCGAAGGAGGCCAAGAGTTAATCGAAGGGTGCTGAATCGAAGGGGACCTGTTTTCCTCCAATTTTGTCAAAATGTTATTTTTATCTGTTTTCTCTCTTGAACCTTGAGAATCCTTGTGAGAATGGCCTTGAGAATTGAGAGGGAAAATTTTGGGGTACAACAAAGGCCATCCAAGAAATGTCAGTCCCCCAATCTGAAAAGGAGGTCAGAGTATTCTTGGGTCATCTTAACTACATCGCCCATTTCATATGTCACTTAAATGCTACTTGTGAGCCAATCTTCTAACTCTTGAAGAAAGATCACGTAGTCAGATGGAATGATGAATGCCAAGCTTCCTTCGACAAAATCAAAAAATATCTGCAAGAACCTCCTATTATCATGCCTCCAGTTGAAGGAAGACCCTTGATCATGTACTTGACAGTGCTAGAGAATTCTATGGGGTGTGTTTTGGGCCAACATGACGAGTCTGGCCGAAAAGAGCATGCTATTTACTACATGAGCAAAACGTTTACCGACTGTGAAACCAGATATTCACTGCTCGAGAAAACTTCTTGTGCTCTGGCATGGGATGCTCGTCGGCTAAGGCAGTATACGTTGACTCATACCACTTTACTGATTTCTAAGATGGACCTTATCAAGTACATCTTCGAGAAACCCGCTCTTTCCAGACGGATAGCTAGATGGCAAATGATCTTGACTGAGTACGATATTCAATACACAATGCAAAAGTCCATTAAGGTAAGTGTATTAGCAGATCATTTGGCCCATCAAGCTGTTGATGATTATCAGTCTATGAACTTTGACTTCCCGGATGAGAATATCATGCTAGTGATCGACTGCACGAAACCTGGACCGTATGACAGACCTGAACAAGGATCCCAATGGACTATGGTCTTCGATGGGGCTTCCAATGCTTTGGGTAATGGAATTGGTGCTGTGATAATCTCCCCTGAAGGTTGCCACACTCCTTTCACTGCCAGACTATGCTTCGACTGTACGAACAACATGGCTGAGTACGAAGCATGCATTTTGGGTCTGAAGGCTGCCACTAATTTGAGGATCAAGCATTTGAATGTGTTTGGAGATTCCGCTCTAGTTATTAGCCAAGTAAAAGGAGATTAGGACACTAAGCACCCTAATCTCATTCCTTACAAAGAGCTTGTGCTATCTCTAATTCCTTACTTTGAAGAGATCACCTTTGAACACTTCCCTAGGGAAGAAAATTAGTTGGCTGACGCCTTGGCTACAATGTCTTCTATGTTTAAGGTCAAATGGGACAACGAAGCTCCCATGATTACAATTGTGAGATTCGACAAACTTGTGCACTGCTATGAGCTCGAGACTGACACAGAAAAGCCATGGTACCATGAGGTGAAGAGATACCTTAAAGCACAAGAGTACATTGAAGGAGAATCCATCAATGACAGAAAATTCTTACGAAGATTTTCAGCCAAATTCTTCCTAAGTAATGGAATATTGTACAAATGAAACCATGACTCTACTCTACTCTGATGTGTGGACAAGAAGGAGGCAGAGGAAATAATGGAAGACATGCATGATGGTCTCTTTTGGACTCACTCTAGAGGACATACTATGGCCAAGAAAATCCTGAGAGCTGGCTACTATTGGTTAATAATGGAGACTGATTTCCACCAACACTCAAGAACTTACCACAAGTGCCAAATCTTTGCTGACAAGGTCCATGTGCCTCTTATCCCTCTAAACATCACGACCGCTCCATGGCCATTTGAAATATGGGGCATTAACATGATTGGAGAGATCAAACCTACTGCTTCCAATGGACATCGCTTCATTCTGGTCGCCATCGATTATTTCACCAAGGGGGGCGAAGCCGCCTCGTTTTCCTCAGTCACCAAGAACGTGGTAGCCAGGTTCATAAAACAGAACCTCATCTGCCGCTATGGTATCCTCGAAAGGATCATCACCGACAATGGGACTAACCTCAACAATGCTATGATTACAGAACTTTGCACTCAGTTCAACATCAAGCATCACAATTCTTCTCCTTATAGACCTAAAATGAATGGCACAGTGGAAGCGGCCAACAAAAACATTAAGAAGATTGTGCAGAAGATGGTAGTAACCTACAAAGACTGGCATGAGATGTTACCGTTTGCTCTTCATGGCTACCGTACTTCAGCTAGAACTTCAACTGGGGCAACTCCCTTTTCTTTGGTCTATGACATGGAAGTTGTTCTGCCAGTGGAAGTTCAAATTCCCCCATTAAGGATTATGAATGAGGCAGGCCTAGGCGAAGACGAATGGATTCAGACAATATTGGACCAGTTGAACTTGATCGATGAAAAGCGACTGGCTATTGTTTGTCATGGTCAGATGTACCAAAAACGTATGATCAAGGCTTTCAATAAAAATGTCAAGCCTCAAGTATATCAAGGTGGTGAATTGGTAATAAAGCGCATCATTCTTCCACAAGGAGACCCCATGGGCAAATGGACTCCCACTTACGAAGGGCCATTTATTGTCAAGAGAGTGTTCTCTGGTGGTGCCATGATACTGACTACCAGGGACGGTGAAGACTTCTCACATCCTGTGAACACAAACATAGTTAAAAAAATACTACGCATAAGAGACCCGCTAGGTTGACACACCTAGACAAGATAAGGGCATCCTGGCAAACCAAAAGGTTTGGGCAAAAATTAGGGATATATGCAAAAGATTGTACACCTGGAAAGTTGAAAACCCGAAAGGGAGACTTGGGAAAAAATGGGTATCCTGGTGGGCTGAAAACCCGAAAGGGTGGTCCAGGCAAAAGTTAAGGATTAAAAGCGTATGACTATGTCCCGTGGAATCACCATAGCCGACTTTATTACTAAGGTCCGAGTTCAAACGGTCCAAGATCAATCCAATTAACTTCTGTCAATGACAAGGGACGTTCGAAGACATTAGGGCAATAGTAGAGTTGAAATGCAATGAGATCACTTCCATATGGCTATTATATTTGTTTTCAATTTTGTTTTCCTTTCGACGATTTCCTCTTACTAGGATCTCTGTCTCTTTGTACAAAAATGCCTATTCATGGGCAAAATATCAATACAAATATACTTTGAAGTGCAAACTTTCTGTTTTTGTTTTGAATATAAAAATGTCCAATGACTAAAATTGAACGAACATATGCATGTGAACATGATTAAAAATAGTTGGCACATATGTTCTGCTAAGCAGTAGGAAGCATCTCTTTAATGTATATAGAATATCCCCACAGAGTTATTTTATTAGCATTATCCCCATAAGGATGTCTACAATAAACCTTTCCTCCAATAGAGTTGCCCACAAAGTCTCTTTGCATAGATTGATCCCCAGCCAGAGTCTCAATCTCTTGAAAACTCTCTCCCCAACTAAGTTGGTCCTGGAAGAAGAATCCTTGTGGATCTCTTCCTAAAAGAACTCACCTCGTCAGTAGTTCGTCAAGTATTCCTAAGCAGGGTTTATTTCCCCAACTAAATATGTCTTCCCCGGATGAGTCTATCCTCTCCAGCTTGACTTTGCCTCTCAGAATATTACAAATCAGAGGGCTACAACCCCTAATTTCTAGTGAAGTCGCCATCAAAGTCATTGCTATCTCCAAAATTTATTGTGAAGTCTAGAATCCGACTAGATAATAGTTTTTAACTTCAGTAAGTTGTTGTGAAGCCTGGATACAACCAGATAACAGTCAACTTCATTCGTTCAAAATACTGTGAAGCCTGGACCCGACCAGATAATAGTAAAACTTTCAGACACTATGAAGCCTGGCCCCGACCAGATAATAGTATAACTTTCAGCCACTATGAAGCCTGGACCCGACCAGATAATAGTGTAACTTTTCAATACTATGAAGCCTGGACCCGACCAGATAATAGTACAACTTTCAGCCACTATGAAGTCTGGACCCGACCAGATAATAGTGTAAATTTTCAATACTACGAAGCCTGGACCCGACCAGATAATAGTATAACTTTCAGTCACTGTGAAGCCTGTACCCGACCAGATAATAGTGTAACTTTTCAAATACTATGAAGCTTAGACCCGACCAGATAATAGTTAACTTCTCAAGATACTATAAAGTCTGGCCCCGACCAGATAATAGTATAACTTTCAGTCATTATGAAGCCTGGACCCGACCAAATAATAGTGTAACTTTTCAAATACTATGAAGCCTGGACCCGACCAAATAATAGTTAACTTCTCAAGATACTATAAAGCCTGGCCTCGACCAGATAATAGTACAACTTTCAGTCACTATGAAGCCGTGACCTAACCAGATAGTAGTGTAAATTTTCAAATACTATGAAGCCTGGACTCGACCAGATAATTGTTAACTTCTCAAGATACTATGAAGCCTGGCCCCGACCAAATTATGGTACAATTTCCAATTACTATGAAGCCCGGACCCGACCAGATAATAGTTAACTTCTCAAGACACTATGAAGCCTGGACCTGACCAAATAATAATTTAACTCTTCCATAGATTGAAGAACCTGGACTCAACCAAACAAGGGTTTAACTTATTTTCCCCGGTAGAGTTTGCCCATACCCCAACAAGTTACTGTGAAGCCTGGAGCCTACCAGATATCAGTTCAACTTTATCTCTTCAAGCAAGTTACTGTGAAGCCTGGATCCGACCAAATATCAGTTCAACTTCATCTTTTCAAGTAAGATACTGTGAAGTCTAGATCCGACCAGATAACAATTAACTTTATTCCCTTAGAAATTTGTTGTGAAGCCTGGAATCTGACCAAATAGCAACTAGTTCCAAGCAAGTTACTGTGAAGCCTGGATCCGACCAGATAACAGTTCAACTTCAAGATATTTTTTGTGAAGCATGGAATCCGACCAGATAACAGTTAATTTATTCTTCCCTAGTAAGTTACTGTGAAACCTGGAATCCGACCAGATAGCAGTTGACTTCCTCATCCTCTGTGAGTTATTGTGAAGCCCTGATCCGACCAGATATCAATTAACTTTCAAGAGATAATCCCCGACGGAGGCATTCTTGTAACAAAATTGGAAGATATGTATATTCTTCATCCCCAACAGCAATCTGGGATTCATCTTCCCAGAACTCCTCAGCAGTAGTCAGGGATTTATTTTCCCAGAAAAATATGCATCCCACATTCATGCATCATAGCATATACATACGAAACGCATTTAGCACAATCTCATTCATCTTGAGAATGCCATGCATACATCTGCATTTAACTAACACTTTTTCCCACAGGTAAAACATCAAGTTTTAGTATAAATCGACCAAAGATTTGTGATGATACTTCTTCCAGTATTTACCATCATTCTTTCAAATGGCATCTATAAGCCCATTCCCAATACATCTTCAAGTGCAAATTTCTGGGCATTCTAGTGTTCAATCATCTTTCACCTTCAAGTCACGAATGGAGGATCCGCTAATCTAACTCTTCAGGTTTAAGAAGATTGAACAGGGGCAGCTGTTGTACCACAAAATTTTCTCTCTTATTTCTCAAGAAATCTCTCATAAGATCTCCATTTGATTTAACACCACACAAGGTTTAATCAGCTCAAGACACCTCCTCAACCACTAACAACTCAAAATTAGGGTTTGAGTTTTCACAAGGACAATTGGGCTTCTAATTCCTTATATGAATTTCATGGATCATTAGGAACCCTCAAGATTTCTCATGTCAAGTTTCAAGCTTTGGATCACATTTTTGCTCAGTCATTTGATCAAATGACCTAAAATCAACTATATTGGATAAAAAGTCAACTGTGGTCAATTTGCAGTCAAACTTCATAATTTTTTATCCATAGAAACATTATGAACTCATATATGTCAATTGATCAAATTTGGATCACAATTGCTCAAAGAAATTTGATCAGAACACCAAAAGGGCAAAATGGTCAAAATTAAGGTTTTGATTGAGAAGGCTCAGTTCTTGACTTTTGACTAAGAGAATGACTTATTGGTGTAAGATATGATCTCAAGGATTCAAATGCACAATCTTGACCTAATTGCATAGTTCAAATCACCTCTCAAGATTATTGGATTGACAGATGAATTTCACTCAACTGATGAAAAGTCAATTGTACACTAAAAAGTTAAACTTTGACTTTTTGATCAAAATCAAGTTTCCAAATTCATATTTCATAAAGACATGTCAAAATATGAAGTTTTTTCATCAAGAAATCAAAAAGTCAAAATTCATTTTTGGAAAGTCAAAATTTCCAAGACTTAGAAATTTTTCTAAGTGTTGGAAAGTTAACATTTTTTCATAACTTTGTGCCAAATTTCCACCATGATGCAAGATGATTCAAGGAAAACTTCCAACATGAAAGTTGTAGATCTCAATGAGACATAAAATATTGTAGGGCATAACTTTTTCTAGAAATGCTTGGATTTCAAGTTATGAATTTATGAAGACATGTCCATGAAACAAAAAAGACTTAGTGAAATTTTGCCCTAGTTAGTCAGGATTTTGACCTAACTTCATGGCAATTTTCACCTAGTTCCAAATTGAATCTTCAAAAATGTCCAACATAAAAGTTGTAGAGGATGTTACAAGCTTTCAAAAATGTCCAATAACTCATCAAGACCATACTTGAGCTAATAGAATCGAAGGAAAGAAGTTAGGGTTTCAAACTTGTTTTGCAAGACATATTTTCTGATGAACATGAACCAAATCCATAGACATGCTGCATAATCCTCAATTTTCAAGCCTCAAACTTGTTTGTCACTCCATAATTAATAGTTTACACAACTGATTATGCCCTTATCCAAGTGCTTCAAGCTTTGTCCAAACCAATTTGCCATTTTGGGGAGAAAGTAACATATCCATTCTTGTAAAGCAAGCTTTATGCACAAAGTCAGCTTCTTGAGCTCCTAAATTGTTTTCTTTAAGTACACTCCATCCACAAAGCCAGAGGGATTGTGTTTAAAGTGGTTAACAACTCTATGAACCAAGTACAAGGCATGGAAACTTATTTTGTCAAAAAATCACATGTTGAGCTTAAACATGTAAATTCAAATTCTGAGTTTTTTCAAGTCTCAAAACCTTTTGCCTATAAATACATACACTATTTGTAAGCTAACACACAAATTCTAAGGCCCTAAAACTCCCCCAAACACTCACAAACCAGAAATTTCTCAAAGAAACACCATTGATACACAGTTCTGACCTTGAACTTGTATCTTTAATTTCCCTCGTGTGTTTTCCCTCAAAATCATTTGCAAAGCTTGTATACCTCAAATATAGTCCATCCTTGTCCTTGTTTTGGAACTGTAACATCTCCATCTCCATCCTCCATAACCAATAACAGAGGTCTGCAACTTAACTTCTCTAGACCATTCCAACCATCCATAGCTCAAGCTAAGTATTGCATTAGCTTCCTGGGAACTTGAGGAAGCTAACTTGATCATTACAACTCTTTGAAAGCAGCTTAAACTCATTTCCATGATTTCCAGTTCTTGAGGTATTTTTCTGAACTTCCATCTCTTCATTTAGGCATTATTAGGCTTTAATTTTCAAAGACAAAATGTAGATATCATTTCTAACAAGTTTGATGTTGGAAGTTTTGAGAATGAATGAGAAATGAATGAGATACATGGACCCTGGCTGGAGGTTAAAGATGAAGTTCATTTCTAGGAATGGATTTGTAATATATATTTATGGTTTTGTTTAATTTAACGAATGTATAGCCACCCCAGTGGTAAGGCAGCGCGCGTATCATGTCAAGGGCGTGGGTCAAGCCCCAGCGCTGCCACTTTTTCATTTTCCAATATTTTCTTACTTTTTGCAAGCAACCAGCGCGCCTTGGGCCATCCCTCACCAGGATTTTCATTTTTGCTTAATAATACCCCCTGTATACTTATCACCACGCAGGCCCATTTTTTGTATTTCTTTTTTTATTCCAAAAACAGGCCATTGGGCCTAACAAAACAAAAACTATTTTACACAAACAAACACCCAAATCTAAAACTCAAACTTGCAAATTATGCAAGATACGAATGCCAAGGGTACCCTACCCCCTTATTTTGAGGGCTGTGATCACGATGGTGGCATCCTTTTTGACTGAAACAGCCTGTAAGTTTAGATATGAAGAAGATGGACCTTCGTGCCCTAACAATGGCACTTCTCTATTTCCACGTCCAAACCTTCGTATGATGGTTCTAAACACTTGCAAACATGATATTAAACACAAATATATGTAGAGATATTATTTACATGCCATGAATAAAAAGTTTGAACCATGAGAAGTTGGCAAACTGTGAGTTGTTGGAGAGGGAGTTCATGTGTACTTTGGCCTTCAAGGAGGGATGGGTTGACTTGCTGAGAGTCTCAGGAACGTGAATGGATGGCTGGAAGTGATTGAAACTGGCTAGAGAAGGAGATCTCGAGTTGCACCACTTTGAATAATTTTGAAACTTTTCTAGGGTTTTTGGAGGTAGCAGCGTGCGTACTTGTACTTCTGAAGGGTTGTGCTTATGTAGTATATCACATTAGGTCAGCAAAAGTGGAGGAAAATCCAAGCTTTCATGAGAAAATGTTTTCTTTCAATTATGTGATTTTTTTGACTTTTTTGGACCAAATCAAACCTTCTCTTCTCTCCACGAAATTTCTTTGATATGCCAACACATTTTTCTCATTATTTGATGAGAAAAAGATTCCAAATCAAATCTTACATTATTTTTATTATTTATTCATTTAATTTTGCATTTTAATGAATAAAATATCAAAATAAATAGCATAAATAATATAATAATGCATGGTTGGGCTTAGAAGTCGTGGGCCATGTTAGAAACAAGTTTCAAACATGAAAAGATGGGCCCATTTGGAAAAATTTAAGTTTGGTCAATATTGGCTTCATGCACTTTTCCAAAAATTGGTCAACTTTAATGCATCTCTCTCTCATTTTTAACCCTAAGAGGGTGTTCTTAGACTTTTTAGAGAGCTTAGGATGTCCTCTAAACAACCCTTTTAGTTTCATCACAATTGGATCTTCCATGTTCATGTAAGGAGCTTTGACCCAAAAGGTGTTTTTGTTGACTTTTTGGAAGGACCTATAATGTCTAAGCTTGTATCTTTTAACTGGGGTATTTCTTGAACTTGAGGGCTGGAGATAAGTTGTAGGGAATTGGATTCTTTTCAAAATTAGCTTTGGTGGAAAAAAATTTGATAAATTATGAGAAATTTATACCTGGTCAAAGTTTGGTTGACTTTTCCTATAGAAACCCTAATTTGCAAGTTTTGACTTTTGATGAGTTAGGAGAATTTCTTGAGGAATCATGATCAACCCTTGATAAAATGATGTTGACCAAAAATCTTGAAGTTTGACTGTATATAGGCCACATTTGACTTTTGACCTAGTATAGTTGATTTTCAGGCATTTGAGCAGTTGACTGAGCAAACTTGTTATGCAAGGCATGAAATTTGACATGGATAACCTTGAGGACATATTAGGACCATGTAAAACATTTGAGACCATTGAAGTTCACACATATTGATGAAAACTGAAACCCTAGTTAGAGGTTCATTGCCTTTAGGAGGAGAATTTGTTTGGTCAATTCTTGGGCATCTATGGGAAAATTGGGGACCTCAATGGGCATGTGTTGAATAAAATGAGAGGGAAATTTTTTGGGTACAACACCACCCTTCGACCTAAAACCACTATGGACCCTATATGTAGAGTCAAGTGCTTTATTGCTGATCAAAAGTTATTTGTAACTAGATGACCATAAAGACAGTTGATGGGTACTTCACAAAGCATATTGAGGGACATGAGTGACATAGATGCAATTTGCCCATCCTGCATAACAAGATAAATGTCTAAGGGCCCAATATTAAACTGGACAAGGGTGACACGGTCTATGCCTTGTGTTCAACATAGACATAAGGGCAAAAGGGTAATTATACACACAAGTACTATCACAAAAATATTTTTTCAGATCACATGACATTTTGTGACTTGGATAACACTGATGTATTGCTAGATACCACTCATTGTTAATTATGTTAAATATGTGATTTTATATAATTGGCAACATCGCGAAAACCTACAGGGTCACACACATAAGGACAAAATGATGAGAGATAGAGTAAATAAGGAGAATCACAAGGTACATTGCACTTAAGTTAATTTTATAACATCGTAAGGTACTATACACTTAAGTGGAATATAGAATATGGTAAGGTATCACGCTCTTAAGTGATATACGGTACATCATAAGGTATGATGCATGTGGACTTAAGCGGCCTTTTAGCTTGCAGCCCATACAAGTGGTTCTATAAATATAACCCTTGTGCAGAAGCATTTGATTTGATTAAAATTTGGTCTGTGAAACCCTAGCCGTATTTTTCTCTTACTCTCTCACTCAAAGCTTTCATTCGTAGTAGCTAACACTGAGATTGGAAGCGATTTGTTCGTGTGGACTGATTAGAGGCGTCGTTCTTCATCAACTCTCGTGATCACTCCTTCGATTCTACATCAAAGGTCTAAATTGCCACAAGAGGTAATAAATTCTATCACTGACCATGCTCATTCGTAAGGATAACTAAAGGAAAATTTTTGTTTTCTGTTGCGCCTTATATCACGACTTTCCTTCAACCTTATGGTAGTCTAGGACTTTAGAGATCTGAGTTATGTGTGCTGCTTTTATTGCATGTTCTTCTAATGTGCAACCTTGGATAGTTCAAGGTTAGTTTTATTGTGCTTTGAGAAAATTTTCTTCATCCTCTGGTGATTTGTATTTTCCCTTTGAGGGGGACAATTGGTTCTCGATGACAAGAATTGGTTCCTTATGACAAGGGGAGTAATATTAGACAGATCTGAAACAGCATGTTATCTCTGATACAATTTATTTTTCAGTTTGTACAAAGCTTACATGTCTGCATATAGCTTGTGTTTTATTAATGTGGTTTTATTCCTCTCTCCAGTTTAATTGTGCTAATGTTGTTTTAACCAAAATTTGCTAAAAGGGGAGATTATTAGGTCCACAATTTTAAGATTGGCAGAAATTTTGTTAAAACATGGTTCATGACATATGTTGAGCAAGATGTCATAACATCTTGATCAAACTGATACAGAAGAGTATGAGCTTTCGTTGAAGACAAATGTTCTGATAGATGTTGTGACATGTTGAACCAGAACATCAGTATAGATTGTTTTAAATCCTGTTAAATTTGATTTAATTTTGTGATATTTCTTTTGGATATATCACAATAATTTTCACAGGTCAAGAAGATCTAATATGGAACAAGTGATCTAACTTCCAGCTGTACATAAGTTTCTAAAATTATATGTTGAGACAATTTAGGAAACTTGCTGTTTTATTCCAAAATTTAAGGAAATTTTTCTGCATAATTGGTGCAGCCCTTAGCTTGTGGATAAAGAAATATTTGGGTGAAGATTTCAAAACACGTGGTCTACCGAGGAGTATTTAAAGATAAACCTAGACCTAATGTAATTTAACTTTCACAATTGTATTTTTAGGGGAAGTCTAAAGTCTTAGGTTTTGAGAGTATCTTGTGTTTTTTTAAGTCACCCATGTATCTTTTGATACACTGAGGTAGACTGATTATTACTTGATAGTGTAACAAGTTATTGTTCTCATTCATAAGCTTCTAAGCAAAGAGTTAAGTATTGTTCTTAGTTGATACTTTTAAGAAAAACTAAGTATAATTTTATTGGAAGTGTAATCTTCTATTTAGGTCTTTTATTCTAGTCATTGGGATTGTGATTGTAGTTTATCACTGAGGTGATTGGTATAAAGTGAGAGGGGGGGTCTCATATCTATAAGGTTTCTAGGTAGAAGTTGCACAACATAGTGATTATGCGAGAAGTTGTAAACTGGGAGTTTTAGGCTTTGAACTAATACTGTTATTGTGAATTTCCTTCCTGACTTGGTGTCCCTAGAGTAGGTGATGTTGCATCGAACTGGGTTAACAATCAGATGTGTTATTTATCATTTTGCAATTTATTTTCTGCATAAGTTACAATTTTGATTTGTTAGTTTCTACCTGTCAAAAGATGTCACAACATTTGTCTTGATATTTTGTTCTAATGTTGGGTCATCAGTATTAACATGTTTTTAAAGTGTCAGAATTTCAAAACTTGTACCAGTAAACAATCTTGTAAGCATGTTTTAGTTTGTATTTTTAAACATGATCAATAAACAAACTTGAAAACCTGAGTTGTACCATTAAACTTCATTCATTAATTTTCAAGACCATAAAGAACATAGTAGTAATATAGAGTACCAAAAGGTATACAAAAAGTCGATAAAGGACAAAGTGATCAGCTTAGTAAAAGACATCTAACTTAACAGACATCCAAAAGACAACATTACAACATTACATTATAACATAGTTCTAAAAGAAATCTAACTTAACAGACATCCAAAATAGAGTTCCTAATGACATCTATTTAGTCTTCTTGCTTGATTGATATGAACTAAGCCTAGTTATACTGGATGTGAAATTCCTTGTTGCACTTAACCTGGTTGTAGGACCTAGTGATCCAATACTTTTGGTTAGTCTCCTTATGCCTAACTTCTTGACGTGACTCTTTCCAGTTTCTTGTGCATGAGTTCTTCCACTTGCCTATGTAGGATTTTTTCCAGTTAACTATACAGGAGTTCTTCTAATTGACAGTGCAAGACTGGTTCCACTTGCCTGACTTGGTGCAGGTTGACCTTGTGTGTGTTATGGTACACGCTGACCTTGTGTACCCTGTGTTTTCTGACCTTGAGTAAATGTGTCCTTACTTGATATAGGTGGAAACCTAAAAGTTACCTTGTTATGACAATTTTTCTTGCACCAATTGCACTTAACATGTAAACTTGTCCTCCTCATTTTTCTATCAATGCCATCAATTTCTCCTTGCTCCATATTCCTTTTCTTTTTTGGCATGTCTGTAATTTTTCCGAATACAGGTGGTTGCAATTTAAGATAGTCTTTCCTTTTCCATAGGTTTAACCCACTAATAGGGTAAATAACATGCTTGTATACCTCCTGATATTTGTTTTTTTAATATCAGGAATTTACTCCTTTAGCATCATGTTCCTTCTCTTCATGAAAGATATTGCATAAACACATGGTAATCCTATAAGCTTCCATTTCATGCATGAGTGTTGTACCCCAAAATTTTTCCTCCCTTTTCTTCAAGACATTTCTCACAAAATATCTCAAATACTCAAGGATTCTCAAAGAGTTGATCAGACAAGCTCACCTCTTAAGCACTAAGACCACAAATTAGAGTTTTGGTTTTCACAAGGAAAATTGGATTTTTAATGCCTCAAATGACTTTCATGGTTCATCATATACCTCCAAGAAGGCTCATGCCAAGTTTCAAGTCTTGTATCTCAAAATTGCTCAGTCAATTGCTTAGATGACTAAAAATCAACTATATCGGATAAAAAGTCAATTGTGATCAACATACAGTCAAACCTTAAGATTTTCGGTCAACATCAACATTTTAAAGTCATATTCATCATTTGATAAAGGTTTTATCATAATTCCTCAAGGAAATAACTTAAATCATTAAAGGGGCAAAATTGTCAAAATTAGGGTTTTAACTGAGAATGACTGATCATTGACTCTTGACCTAGTACATGACCTAATTCCTTAAAGCATGATCTCAAGGATTCAAATACAACAGCTTGACCTAATTACATGGCTCAAAACATTTCCAAGGTGCAAGTGATTGATAGTTGAAGAATTGAGATCAACTGATGAAAAGTCAACTGTCACACAAAAGTCAAACTTTGACTTTTTGGTCAATATTGAACTTCAAAATCAAGAATCATCAAACCATTTAAAATTATCAAGCTTGATCATTAAAAATCAACAAAGTCAACAAAATTCAAAGATGGAAAATTTTCTAACACTTAGAAAATTCTCTAAGTGTTAAGGCTTTATTCTTAATAATATCACTACTTCATGACCAATTTTCACCAAGATGCAAGATGATTCAAGGAAAACTTTCAACGTGAAAGTTGTAGAGCATGATGAATTCTACAACTTTTGATTAGAGGTTTGATGTCCATAAAATGATTTGATTAGGAGATATAGGCTCGTGAAGTTGTGACATTTTTATCCAACACTTGGAAAAAAATTTCAATTAGTTTTGGTCAGCTTTTCATCCAAACTTCTTGACCAATTTTCACCAATTTCCTTGTTGATTTAGCCAAAGTGGTGAACATGAAAGTTGTAGACACTGTTTCAAGCTTTCCAAAATGTTAAATAAAATAAAAATATCATGTTTGATCTAGGAGATTTGAAGACATGTAGTTGGAATTTCATTATTGAATTATAGGCCATTTTTGTAACACGTTCATGACCAAATCTCATAACCTTACCATGCAATCTCACTTTTCAGGCCATGTTGCTTCTAAATCTCCATATAATCATAGAATTACATGAAATTATGGTGCATTACACAAGGATTTGAAGCTTTGTCCACTTGATCATACCATTTTTGGATGAAATTGCAAAAAGCTTCTTATCCATTTGCATAAAGATCACTTTAATCACAAAGTCCACTCCTTGAGCCTCTAACTTGTTTGTTCTGATCACACTCAACATGAATGCTCAGAAGCAACATGTTTCAAGTATCTAACCACCCTATGAGCTATTATACCACACATTGAAACTTTGATTTCTCAAGAAATCACAAGTTATGTTTCAACCAAACCATAACTTCAAACTTGTAAACCCGGTCAACTCCTTCCCTTAAACTTTTCCCTATAAATAGAGGTCATCTTTGCAAGCTATAACATGAACTGACAAGCCCTTGAACCCTCTCATACACTCTCAAACCCGAATTGGCCATAAAACTCATTTCTTGAGTTTTCAAAATCCATTTCTTTAAAACTCATCACTCTTGCAATTTTTGTCCAAACAAATCATCCAAAAACTTTATATACATCATTTAGAAGTGATCCAAACATGTGTTTCACTTCAGTAATCACTCTATCATCATACACCATTTTCAAAATCCTCCATTGCAACTTGACTTTAGTAGACCAATCTAGACACTCTCAAGGCAAAGTAAGAGTTGCAACATACTCACCAAGGTCCAAGGAAGCTAAAGCAAGCATCACATTACTTCTGGAAGTCGTGTAGAGGATATTGAATTTTTGCATCAAGAGGTAAGTTTTTCCAACTTTGAAATATTGATACAAGAATCATTTGCACTTACGTTTAAAAGATAAAGTGTAGATATCATGTCTATGAAGCTAACCATATCCTTAAATTTCATTTTAATTAACCGTGGGATGAGGATTTTGAAACTGGGTTTTTTGGACAATTAGGTTTTTGTTTGGTACCAATACAAGATTCGTGAAAATATTTGAGTCATAGCTTCAGAAAATTATACCATTAGATTCCTTGCAAAATTCTAAGCAAGTTTCATTTTTACATGTTCGAATTTGGATGAGAAATGAGAAAGTTATGCTTTTTTTACATTTAGTTATAGTTACAGTAATGATGAATGCAAGGAAGAAGAATAAGAGAAAAATCTATTTTTTTTTAAAATAGTTTATTTTATATTTAACATAACATGTTTCATAACCAGATGAAACAGCCACTGTAGTGGTAAAACAAGAACTTGTTTATTATAGGGACATGGGTTCGAGCCCTAGTGGTACCCTTTTGGCTATTTTCTCTATTTTCAAACTTCATTTTCTTACTTATTTTTCATCATTTTCAATCAATTCTTTTTGCATTCAAATTTAATTTTTTCAAGCTAATTTTTTTCACAATATTAGTTTACCACCTCTATTTTATGAATATTAAAAAATATCACAAAAATACTTTTTATTTATTTATTTTTCAATTAAATCAAAATGAAACTTTTTAGGGTTTTTAAGAACACTTTTTGAAGATCTTTGGATTAAATTTTCAACTTTGCTCACAATGCTTGATTTTACCATGGTAGGCCTTGATTCCCATAAGTTATCTAAACACTTGAGTAAACATTTCATGATAGCTTTAGTTTTCTCTTTAGAAACTTTTCTCAACCAAATTCATACTAAATCATGAAACATGTACAAAAATTAAACCTATGCTCCATGACTTTCGTCTTGATTGTGATGCATACACTTGTTTCAAACATCCAAAAATATTTTCAAAATACTTAGAATTTCTTTAGGGTTTCAAATATCTTTCCCTTTTCACCACCTTCGCACATTTTACTTTCTCATTAATATTTTCTGATTATTGTAATTGTTCAAAGGTTTGTAATAGCTTTAACTAGGGTTTATTGCTTTTCTCTCCATTCATAAAATTTGCACCCCCATTCCCGAAGCATTGTAATAGCGTAGGATATTTAATTTCTGCACTTTACTATTTTGTAATTGCCCCAAAGCCTTGTAATAGCCTAGGGCATTTAATTTCCATAATTTACAGCTTTCCCTATTATTATTAGTTTAACAGGATTATATGACAAGATCTTAAAATCAATACTAGACAACCTAATCCAAGATAAATACTTGAATCACAACACACTTGGCACACTCACACCTACAGGGTAACCTCACTTGTTTCCTCGGATAAAAACAGTCATGTCCCTGGAACATAGGATGTTTTAGCAAAGACCCTCGATTAAAAGATCGTAGTCCCTCGATGACCATTCAATGTTGCCTTCTATAAATGATCTTAGTCCCTTATGACACTTGCTAAAATATCTTACAAGTTGCCTTCTATGACTGTACGATGATCCACGCCCGTCCCACACATCCACTAATATAGATCCCTACCAATAAATGGTAAAGTAGCACTATCTAAAGGAGGAGGAAAATAATGACTTTTTGAGTAAGTGGATTACTCGTAATTGCTTTTTCACAAACTAAAACCATTTTCACACCTCACACTTTAAAAAACAGACATCTTTTCAAACACTTTCTTTTCAAACAAATATTTTCAAAACAAACACTTTGTATGTGTTCTCAGCGATACGAGAATCATTACAAAGTTTCTTGTACTAAGGCGTTTTAGAAATATTTCTGAAAACAAACATTTTGTATACATTCTCAACGATACGAGAATCATTATAAAATTACCATTTTCAAAACATCTTCAAAAAACATTTTTGAACATACACAAACACAAAGCATTTCAAAGTGAGTTAGAAATTAAGAGCCCGTAGATAACTACGAGTGAAAATGGTACTAACTCCTTCCCTTTTCATAACCTACCCCTCGAACTCAAGAAAATTTTCAAAAGGTATTTCCTATTATTTTCACCCTTTCCTTTATTGGATAAAAGAAAAGTCGGTGGCGACTATTGCTATCTGTGATGCGGTGGGAGAACTGACTTGAGGTTTGCGTTTTATGTTTGCAAATGTTGCGGTTAGCAAGAGTCGCCACCGACTTTTCTTTTATCCAAAAGGAAAGGTAAAAAAGCACAGGAAAGACCTTTGAGATGTTTTCTTGAGTTCGGGAGGTAGATTATGAAAAGGGAAGGTGCTATCACCCTTTTCATCCATGGTTTTCCATGGGCTCTTAGTTACTTGTTTAGATCACTTGCTTTGCTTTGAAATTGTTTGAAATGGTGCTTGGTGTGGTTTTGAAAGTATTTTGAAAAGAGGCCAATCGTTTAGGCAATCTTTGTAATGATTCTCATTCGTAAGAATGTATACAAAGATGTTTGTCTTTTGAAAAAAAAAGTTTCAATGTTTTGTAAGATGTTTTGAAATGTGTGTGTGTTTGTGTTTGAAAATAGCAAGGATTGTTTTAAGATTGATCAAGTAACTAGAAGCTATCTACCTACTCAAATGTCTTTCTTGTGCATTTTTATTCCTTTGACATTGTTGATTTACCATTGATTTGGTAAACAACCCTATCTTTGGATGTTAAACGGGACGGGCGTGGGTCATCGTATGACCATGATAGCAATGTTGTCGAGTATCTTAGCATTTTTGAGGGACCAAGATCATTTTGTTTAGGCAACCTTTGTATAGCGTCATCGAGGGACTATGATCTTATTTTTGTTTTATTTTGCCAAGATACTTCGCATGTGTAACATGGCCATTTTTGTTTTAGGCAACCTAAGTGGGTAAAACCCTAAGGGTGTTTGTGTGCAATGTGTGTCATTTTACATGCTTTTGATTTGTCTTGGTGTGATCGGTGGAAATAGAACTGACTGTTTTTTAGCTGGATCGCGAAATGTCGCGGAAGCAAGAGTCGCCACCGTCTTTTATGTTCTCCAACATGGAAAGGACAAAAGCACAGCAAAATTCCTTATGAGAACGTTTCTCGGTTCGGGAGGTAGATTTATAGAAAGGGAAGGTGTTAGCACCCTTTCTATCCATGGTTATCCATGGGCTCTTAGATACTTGCTCTTATGTTTTCAAAATGATGTTTGCTTTTCAAAATGTGAGTGGGTTTGAAAAAGTTTCATTGAAAGATTTCTGAATAACTCTTGTATCTGTCCTCAAGAGTGTTTGAAAATTTTGTTTTGAAAGCTTTTTGAAAGTGTCAGTGTGAAAAGATTTTGATTTGTTTTTGAAGAGAGCAAGTATCTATGAGTCATCTACCTACCCTAAGGAATTAGGCTGTGTAAAAGTCCTTAAGGTAGTGCCATCCCACCATTGAGAGGTAGGTAGCACCACCGTTGGAGATGTTCGGGTCAATTCGATTGTAGGGACAGTGTGGTAACCGAAGCAACAGTTAGGACACCTTAGAAGTAACCCTAATGTCCTAGATCCTTTTTAATCCGAGGCAACCGTTTCGAGGCAACTGGATCATGGACATAAGAGCGACCGCTAAAACGTCCTATACTTGACGACCACGTTTTGAAGGCAACGAGTGAGGCGTACCCTAGAAGTGGTGTGTGTATTTGTGTGTTGTTTTCATGTTATGTTTTATCTTTGATCATGGTATTGTGAGCTACGCATTGTTTTTAGTTAACATACATTCTTTCATGCAATTTAGAGTTTAGGAGTGCGGAAAATTAAAAGACGGAAGGATAAAAGCTACGCTATTACAAGGCGCGGGTCTATACATCGCCAAAATACAAAGACCCGTTTTTGATAAAAGATGCGGAAAGTAAAAGAAAAGCGATAAACCTAATTACTATTACATTCGGAAAGCAGTTACATAATAATCAATAAGAAAATAACGCGCGAAAAGAATGAAAATGGAACGTCCGAGGGTTTTGACCCTTTGCTTGAAATTAAATTGAATTAAAACCTAATGAATATTTAATTAAAGAAAAGAAAGTGTTTTTTATGTTTTTTGTATTTATGAAAATAAAGAAAATTAAAATTAAAAGGAAACCCTAATTCTAAATTTATTTTAATTATTAATGAAAATATTAAAGTTAACCTAATTTACTAGTTAATTAATTTATTTACATGTTTATTTACAAAATAATAATAATAATAAATAATGATGACAATAATTAATTAAGAAAAAGATAAAAAATGTCAAAACCTAATTCTATATGATTTTTATTTATTAAGAAAAGTATTAAAATATAAACCTAATTTAAACTAGATTAGTTATTAGAGTTTATTTACAAAAATAAATTAGTGAATAAATTAATAAATAATTAAATAATTAAATATATTTTGTATTTTGATTCTCTGTTTTTATTATGGAAAATTATTTTATGGTGAAAAAAACAATTAAAACAATGTAAAAGAATTAGAAAGAAAAGAAAATAAAATTTAAAAAAAAAATGCAAACCAAGGGGGGTGTCAGGCCCAAATGGAGGTTCTTGAAGTAATTCTGGCCCAAGAGTCACAAGGCCTTTGTTTGACTTTCCCAATCATGTGTATGTTGTTTGACTGGGGTACACCCTGGAATTCACCTGTAACCACTGGATTGATCCTCATGAGCGCGTGGCAAGCTTAGGCGTGAGGATGCATGGTGGAGCGTTGAAGGAGTGCTGCACGTGAAAGCATTAAGACAAAAATCAAGAATTATATGGGGGGACCTGGGAATCAAACCCAGGTCCCAATGTTTGCAAGGCACGTCCTCCACCAACTGAGCTGTGAAACGCATTTGTACATATAATAGACAACAATTATAATATATGAAAAAAAGCCAATTATCCTGAAACATTAAAAAACGCGCTAAAGTTTGAATGTCCCAGTAGCATGATGCCACGCGTGCTTTCTTCTTCGTTTTCACCTGCAACATAAACAAGATAGCGGCGGTTTTAAACCCCCACTAAGTATAACTGTGGAAAATAGCGAATAGAAGAGGAGACAACATAAATTGAGCGCGAGGGTATCATTTGATTCGTCTTGTTGCAACGAATTCGTCCATACAGGTTTGGAGGTCCAATTTTACCATACAAGGAAAGCCCTAATTTTCAAGTCTTGAAACCCTAGATATCTCCCATGGTGGATTTTGATCCAGGCAACGTTAGTTCAATTGAACTGTACCAATCGCTTCAGAAGGTCACTATTAGTGTAAATCAAACAAGAAAAATGGTTAAAAGCGTATGAATGATGATATGTCAAATTGGAAAACAAAGCAAACCGTGTGACTTCGTGGGGATGATTCTTTGCGCGTTTGGACTAGTTCTTGATTGTAATAGCTTCCTAGCAATGTCATTAATGTAATGGAAACGATCTTTGGCCTTGAATTGTCCTGCAAGTAGGAAATCAGTTTCACAATTTTTATTGAAATTTTGCAAAGTGATTTTATGGCTTCAGCAGCTTTCACGTGTGTGTGGCTTTAGGGTTAGCTCTTGCATATGTATGTGAATGATTCTAGGTCAAAAATAAGCCCACAAGTCCATGGATTAATGACTTGAATATTTGATTGCCTAATCATATCTTTTCCAATCTTTTCTTTCATGAAACCTTGCCAATCATGGATTTCTTTGCCTTGTTGATTGAGAAACGAGTTGCCAGCTTGCCCTAGTCACATTTGCTGCACAAAAAGATCTAAAAAAGCATATCTTTGAATTTTCTTATAATTAAAACCAATTAAATGAATTAATATAAATATAAATCCAATTAATTAATTAAAAATAAGAAAATAAATTATTTTAAGTTCAATGGGTTGTGCATAGACCTTGGGTAATGATTCAAGAAATAATTTGAGGCCCATTAGCAAATTTGCAGCTTTTTAGGCAAAGTTGACTTTTGAAAGTTCCAAAAAATTTCCCAACTTCTCCAATGCATATCTTGCTCAATTTTGAAGCTATGAACATGTTCTTGGACATTTTGGAAAGGTCTTGAATTCCTCTAACCAATTCCTTTGGTCCCATGTCAATTTGATTTTCCAATCTCAAGTTATTGTCTTTGACTTAAAGTGCCTTTTTGTTGACTTTTGAAAATGACCTATAATGTTGAAATTGATAACTTTTTGTGAGAGCATTTCTTGGACTTGAAGTGTGAAGATGAGTTGTAGGAAATGTCATCCCCTTCACAATGAGCTTTGGATGGGATTTTTCTGATGAAACATGAAGAAGTTATGCCTTGGTCAATTTGCAGTTGACTTTTCAGCTGTCCAAAAATAGAAACTTTTGCATCTTGAGACTTTTTGAGCCATGCTTGTGGAATCATGATCAAGAATTGATCAAATGATGTTTGTGGCTTCACAATAAGATGTTGACCAAAAAATTTGACTTTTGACTGTCAAATGACCATTTTGCCCCTGTAGTTGACTGTGAAGCAATTAGGGCTTTTGACTGTGCAACTTGATGCTGTGAGTCTTGAAACTTGACATATGGATGCTTGACAATGTATATAGGCATGTGGGACTTGATTGGACCCTTGGAAACCTCAATTTCTTTGCAAGAACCAAAACCCTAATTTTGACTGTGTTAGGAGGCAATTGGACTGTGCAACCTTTGAGAGATTTTGAACCTTGATCTTGACAAATCTTGAAGAATATGGGAGGGAAAATTTTGAGGTACAACAGTTGCCCCTGTTCAATCTTCTTAGACCTGAGGATGTAGATTGGTTGGCGTGCCTTTCGTAATCCGAAGGGGGAAGATGATTGAACACTAGAGTGCCCAGAAATTTGTACTCACATAGTAGAGTATCAGCAGTGTGATGTAGGGAATGAGCTTACAGATGCCATTTGGAAAGACGATGGATAGGAGGATGGGCTTATAGATGCCATCTGGATATGTGACAGAACCTTGTTGGGAATGGGCTTATAGATGCCATTTGGAGACTGTTGGTATGTGGATGGGCTTATAGATGCCATCTAGGTGTCGATCGCGTAAGAGATTCCTTAGCGAGAACTTGCGTACCTAAGAAAGAAAATAATTACCTGGCCTATTACAGGGGTTGATCTTCAAACTATTTATGTAGATGTGCCCTGGCTGGATACAGGTATCGAATCTGGAAAATAGTCGTCAACAGATACACCCTGGCAGGATACAGGAATCAGATCTTCAAACTCTTCAGACGTGCCCTGGCAGGATACAGGAATCGAATCTGGAATATAGTCGTCAACAGATACACCCTGGCAAGATACAGGAATCGGATCTTCAAACTCTTCAGACGTGCCCTGGCAGGATACAGGAATCGAGTCTGGAATATAGTCGTCAACAGATACACCCTGGCAAGATACAGGAATCGGATCTTTAAACTCTTCAGACGTGCCCTGGCAGGATACAGGAATCGAGTCCGGAATTAGTCGTCAACAGATACACCCTGGCAGGATACAGGAATCGGATCTTCAAACTCTTCAGACGTGCCCTGGCAGGATACAGGAATCGAGTCTAGAATATAGTCGTCAACAGATACACCCTGGCAAGATACAGGAATCGGATCTTCAAACTCTTCAGACGTGCCCTAGCAGGATGCAGGAATCGAGTCTGGAATTAGTCGTCAACAGATACACCCTGGCAAGATACAGGAATCGGATCTTCAAACTCTTCAGACGTGCCCTGGCAAGATATAGGAATCGATTCTGGAATATAGTCGTCAACAAATACACCCTGGCAAGATACAGGAATTGGATCTTCAAACTCTTCAGACGTGCCCTGGCAAGATACAGGAATCGATTCTGGAATATAGTCGTCAACAGATACACCCTGGCAAGATACAGGAATCAGATCTTCAAACTCTTCAGACGTGCCCTGGCAGGATACAGGAATCGAGTCCGGAATTAGTCGTCAACAGATACACCCTGGCAGGATACAGGAATCGGATCTTCAGACTCTTCAGACGTGCCCTGGCAGGATACAGGAATCGAGTCTGGAATTTCAAATTCTTCGTGCAGATATGCCCTGGCTGGATACAGGTATCGAATCTACAATCAATTACTCACAGATATGCCCTGGCTAGGTACAGGTATCGAATCTGAAACTGCGACAGTTGATAGTAATCATCTTTGGGTTGACCTTTTTCCTGAAAAGGTAAAACATCACTTGTATGCAATGTCATGATGTATGAAATGCATGATGTCATGATGTTCTCAAGAATAAATGAGACTGTGTTGTATGATGCGTATGCATGCTATAATGTATGAAGATGTGATGTTTATGAATGTATTTTCGTCTAGGAAAATAAATTCTTGACGAATGCCGGGAGCTTGAATCCTGGGCTGATGTTGAAGAGAAGAGTTCTTTGTTTCCGCTGGGGATGACGATTGCAAGAATAAACCGGTAGGAGAAGATGACTCCATTGGGGAATAAACTTGGCGAATAGATTACTCTGCGGGGAGTGAACTCTGTGGGGAAAGAGAGGTACTTTGCTGAGGTTGATGATAACTCCGTTGGGGATACCATTGTTGAGCTCTGTTGGAAGATTTGATGAACTCCGCTGGGGAAAGGAAGACTTCACCGGGGACGATCTTTCAGCGGCACTTGGCTGAGGATAACCCAGTTATATCCTAGTGGGGAAATAACCTTTGAATAAAGCCGGGGGAGCGTTCATACTCTGCAGGTGATAAGCTTCCAGAATCTACTGGGGATAAGCTTCCTGAATCTACTGGGGAGATTGATCGAACTCTCCTGGGGAAACTTTTTAGATTGGACTGGGGAATGGCTCCACTTGATGTCCGGTATACCGCCGGGGAACAATCTTAGATCAAGATTGTCGGGGATGCTTGTTAGGAATGTTGGTATACTCCGTTAGGGAATGTTGAGATCTTATGAGGGACAATCCAACTTTCTTAAGGTTGACTGAGTATAACTCTGCTCGGGGAGAGTGTTGCTGACTTGCTGGAGATATTGTGCCTTGTAGGGCTGATTGGAGACCAACTGCTTGGGAGAGAATTGTTGAATCTTGTCTTACTCGGCGGGGAGTGAAGGTATCTGGGTTACATTCTTCAGCCGAACTTACCTTGGTACCTTGGTGGACAGAGCAATTAGATCGCTTAGACAACTCATTACTGCCCCTGTTTCTGATGTTACCTGTAATTAATCCTTTGTTTCGTATTCAAATATTTATGAGTTAGCAATTAGTGTCAAATGCATATATCACAAATTAACATTGGACGTTCTTTACAAAACAAAACAGAAAAAGGAAAAATAATTGGCAATTGGTCTGAAAAGTGAATTCGTATTGATTTTTGAATTTTCCTGTAAATAGGCGTTTATGTACAAGAGGCTGACGTCCTAGTAAGAGAATGCCGCCGAATAACAGAGTTTATACAGTTTGTACAAAGAAAACAAAATTGCTGTGTGAAAAGAGTAATCCCACTGGGTTCCAACTCTGCTATCGCCTTTATATCTTCGAGCGTCTCATCACTTGGCTGCTCAGTTGAAGATGAAGTTGATTGATCGATGTCGTCTGAGCCTCGTAGTTGATACTGGATTCTGGATGCAAGGTGATCCAATGAGACATAGTATTACGCTTATCCCTAACTTTTGCCTGGACCACCCTTTCGGGTTTTCAGTCCACCAGGATACCCATTTTTGCCCAAGCCGCCTTTTCAGGTTTTCGACTTGCCGGGTGTACAGATTTTTTCATTTTCATCCCTTATTTTTGCCCGAACCCTTTGGTTCGCCGGGAAGCCCTAATTTTTGCCTAGGTATGTCAACCTAGCGGGTCTTTTATCATGCGTAGTATCTTTTTACTATGTCTGCATTGGCGGGGTGAGGAAGGTCGTCACCATCCATGGTGGTTAGAATCATGGCTCCTCCTGAGAACACATGTTTAACCACAAATGGCCCTTCGTACGTAGGGGTCCATTTTCCCCATGGATCGCTTTGAGGAAGAATGATGCGCTTGATCACCAGGTCCCCAACTTGATACTCTTGTGGTCTGACTTTCTTGTTAAATGCCCTGATCATCCGTTTTTGGTACGTCTGACCATGACATATAGCAGTGAGTCTCTTTTCGTCAATTAGGTTTAATTGATCAAGTCGAGTCTGGATCCAGTCATCTTCGCTCAAGTCTGCATCCTTCATTATCCGGAGAGAGGGTATCTGGACTTCAATCGGCAAGACTGCCTCCATGCCATAGACCAAGGAAAAGGGAGTTGCCCCGGTTGACGTTCTTGTTGAGGTACGGTACCCGTGAAGAGCAAACGGTAACATCTCGTTCCAATCTTTGTAGGTCACTGTCATCTTCTGCACAATCTTTTTGATATTCTTATAAGCTGCTTCTACAGCCCCATTCATCTTCGGCCGGTAAGGAGAAGAGTTGTGGTGCTGTATCTTGAATTGCTCGCAGAGCTTAGTGATCATCTTGTTATTAAGATTGGTACCATTGTTCGTAATGATCCTTTCCGGGACGCCGTATCGACAGATCAGGTTGTGTCGAATGAACCGTGCCACGACATTCTTGGTTACAATGGCATAGGAAGCTACTTCAACCCACTTTGTAAAGTAATCAATTGCTACCAGGATGAAGCGATGCCCGTTGGATGCCGTAGGTCTGATCTCACTGATCATATCAATGCCCCACATTGCAAAAGGCCAAGGTGCCGTCAAGACATTCAGAGGGACTGGAGGAACGTGCACCTTATCTGCATAAATCTAGCACTTATGACATGTCCGAGAATGTTGGTAACAGTCAGCTTCCATAGTGGATTAGAAATATCCTGCCCTAAGGATTTTCTTAGCCATGGTATGTCCACTGGAATGTGTTCTAAAGGTACCTTCATGTAACTCTTCCATGATTCTTTCTGCTTCAGTCTTATCCATACAACACAGTAAGGTTGAATCATGGTTTCGCTTGTAGAGAATGCCGTTGCTGAGGAAGAACTTTGCAGTGAACCTTCTCAGAAACTTTTTGTCATTAATAGATGCACCTTAGGGGTATTCTTGAGCTTCCAGATACCTCTTCACCTCATGATACCAGGGTTTTTCAGTTACTATCTCAGCCTCAAGATCACAACAATATGCAGGTTCGTCCAGTTTCCAGATAATGATCCGGGGAGCCTCATTGTCCCATTTGACTTTGAACATGGAAGACATCGTAGCTAACGCATCCGCCAACTGATTCTCCTCTCTTGGGAAGTGTTCAAAAGTTATCTCTGTGAAATGGGGGATTAATGTCAACACACACTCTTTGTAAGGAATAAGGTTTGGGTGTTTTGTATCCCACTCGCCTTTGATCTGATTGATCACGAGAGCGGAATCTCCGAAGACACTCAGAAACTTGATCCTTAAGTCAATTGCAGCTTGGAGACCCATGATGCATGCCTCATACTCCGCCATGTTGTTGGTGCAGTTGAAACATAGCCGGGCAGTGAGTGGAGTATGAGTGCCTTTTGGGGATATGATCACAGCGCCAATACCGTTACCCAAAGCGTTCGAGGCTCCGTCAAAGTGCATAGACCATCGGGATCCTTCCTCAGGTCCTTCATCCGGTCCAGGTACTTCACAATCAGTCACTACCATGATGTTCTCATCAGGAAATTCAAAGTTTATTGACTGGTAGTCATCCACTGCCTGGTGTGCCAAATGGTCTGCCAACACACTTCCTTTGATAGCTTTCTGAGTCGTGTACTGGATGTCGTATTCTGTCAAGATCATCTGCCATCTTGCTATTCTTCCAGACAGAGCAGGCTTTTCGAATATGTACTTGATCGGATCCATCTTTGATATTAACAGAGTAGTGTGAGTCAGCATATACTATCTCAGCCGACGAGCAGCCCATACCAAAGCGCAGCAAGTTTTCTCGAGCAGTGAGTATCGGGTCTCACAGTCGGTAAACTTTTTGCTAAGGTAATAAATGGCGTGCTCTTTTCGGCCAGACTCGTCATACTGCCCCAGCACGCACCCCATTGAGTTGTCAAGTACTGTCAAGTATAGTATTAGAGGTCTCCCTTCAACCGGTGGCATAAGAATGGGCGGTTCTTGGAGATACTCTTTGATTCTGTCGAAAGCGGCCTGACATTCATCATTCCAACGTACTACTTGATCTTTCTTCAGCAGCTTGAAGATTGGTTCACAGGTAGCAGTTAGATGCGAGATGAATCGGGCAATGTAATTCAGACGTCCTAGAAAGCCTCTGACCTCTTTCTCTGTCTTGGGAACTGGCATCTCTTGTATGGCTTTAACCTTGGCAGGGTCCACTTGAATACCTTTGTCGCTCACGACGAAGCCTAACAACTTTCTAGATCTTACCCCAAATGTGCACTTGTTTGGGTTCAACCTCAGCTTGTACAACTTCAGACGGTCAAACAGCTTCTGTAGGGGGTCAAGGTGTTCCTCCTCAGTTTGAGACCTTGCAATCATATCATCGACGTATACTTCAATCTCATGATGGATCATGTCATGAAATAAAGCAACCATGGCACGTTGGTAGGTTGCCCCAGTATTTTTCAGCCCAAAAGGCATGACCTTGTAGCAGAAGGTGCCCCACTGAGTAACAAAGGTAGTCTTCTCCATGTCTTCAGGAGCCATTTTGATCTGATTATAACCTGAAAAGCCGTCCATGAAGGAGAACACCTTGTGCTGAGCAGTATTGTCAACCAGAACGTCGATGTGAGGTAGAGGGAAATCATCCTTGGGGCTTGCCCTATTCAGATCCCTGTAATCAACACACATTCGGACCTTACCATCTTTTTTCGGTACCGGAACCACGTTGGCAACCCACTGAGGGTAAGAAGTCACTGCTAGAAACCCGGCGTCAAATTGCTTCATAACCTCAGCTTTGATCTTCTCGGACATCTCTGGACGCATACGGCGGACCTTTTGTTTAACCGGAGGGCATTCTTACTTGGTAGGCAGGTGATGGACCACAATGTCAGTATCCAACCCAGGCATGTCTTCGTAGGACCAGGCAAAGATTTCCACATAATCATGCAACATTTGAATCAACCGCTGTTTTACACTGAGCTCTAGATTGGCACCAATCTTAACTTCCTTTCTATCTGTCTCAGCACCCAGATTTACCGTTTCCACTGGCTCTTCATGTGGTTGAATGGCCCTCTCTTCCTGGAGTAACAGTCTTGCAAGCTCACTAGGCACTTCACAATCATCTTCACCTTCGTCTTTGGCTAAGTTGATCGGATTTTCGAAGTCATAACTGGCAGTAGCAGAGTCGTTACCAGTGAGATCCAGAGTGTATTGAAACCTGTATAGGTGAGTGTGTGTAAATATAGCTGTTTTGCAATATATAAAGAAAGAAAGAAAGAAAGGGAGCACAAGATTTGAGATGCGAAAAATGTCCAATGTTTTTATTCATGATATATGGAAATGACAAGTAATAAGCCCTCACAAATGAAGCCACGGTGCCCCGGGTAAGACACCGGGCCATACAGTTTCAATTTATTGTTCATTACAAATTTAAAAACAAAGGGATTCATTACTGAGTAACAAAAGTAACAGGTATGTAGTCTTTTGCAGTCCAATTGTTCAGTCCACCGTCGGTCGTCGGGTAGATCCAGCTATCAAACTCTGATTCCTCTGCATCGTCTTCAATGGCATTCACTCCCGGGTTGGTGATGAACACGGGAGGTCTTCCAATCCTTGCTTTGCGTACAACCCTCTGAGCCTCTGCAGTAAAACCCAGCCCAAACTTGTCAGTCTTAGGAGTAAAATCAGGGAGCCTGCCCCAGTTAGAACATTCACCTTTTTCAATCACAGCCCGGGCGTCCTTCAAGGAAGCCATCTTCAAAGGAGAGTCTTCTTCAATTACTGTCTCAGCTGACGCCAATGTTGGAGGCACCTCTTCAAAATGTTGAAAGGGGGTTTCAATGAACTCCCCGTCCATCTCTATATACCGGAATGAGTTCAGATGACTAACCATGTATTCTTCCCCCCCCTGCACTGTAACAATCTTCCCTCTGACAGGGTATTTGAGCTTTTGGTGCAGAGTGGAGGTCACAGCCCCAGCCTTGTGAATCCAAGGTCGACCCAGCAAACAGGAATAAGATGGATGAATGTCCATCACATAGAACGTTGAATCAAAGACTTGGGAACCAACCCGGATCGGAATGTCCACTTCACCATGTACCATCCTCTTCGACCCGTCAAAGGCTCGGACAATGATGTTACTAGGCTTCAACTCCAAACCCTCACAATCCAACCTGTCTAAGGCCTTCTTGGGCAATACATTTAGCGAAGAACCGGTGTCTACCAACACGTGGGCGAGAGTAGTGCCCCTGCATTCAATGGAGACATGCAGGCCATCGTTGTGGTTCTTTCCCTTGGCGGTCAGATCAGTATCAGAGAAACCCAGACCATTGTCAGCGGTCAAGTTGGCCACACAATCAGTAAATTGATCAGCGGACGTCTCTTGTGGCACGTGGGCCGTCTTCAGAAATGAAATCAGAGCCTTGGCATGGGCCTCTGAGCACAACAACAATGATAGCATAGAGATCTTAGAGGGGGTATGCCCCAGCTGTTCAACGACATTGAAATCGCTCTTCTTGATGATCTTAAGGATTTCCTCCATCTCTTGCTGGGAGGCTTCAACATTAACAGTCTTCGGTGCCTCCATCTGGGCAGGCACATCAGCAATCCCTTTGCCCCGAGTGTCAGATGACTCGGCAGCAGGGGTAGCAGCTTGATCAGGAGGGGAAACAGGCGCACTTGTAGGCGTGATGATAAGAGGTCTTCGGATAACTGGTGGCGCAATGTCAGGCGAGAAGAGCCTGCCACTGCGAGTTACTTTAGCGGGACCGGTGATGTTGCTGATACCAGTACTAGTGTTGAAATCCTGCTTCACTCCAAGTACATACACATCTGCCCCATAGTGCCATGGGACAGCCTTGTCGGATTTATAGGGGAGGGGCCCCGGAACAGTAATGATAATAGGTGCAACAAACATGATTTTGACTGGCTTCCTCGGGGGAGCCTTGGTAGGGTTGTTGAAAATGGTGACAACGGATACTTCTTCAGTAGGAACAATAGGAACAATGGTCTTCTTGAACAAGATCTCTTTGCTATCCATCAGGTTTTGGACGCCTGACTTCAGCAACGGACAACCAGTAGGGGAAACGGCACAGAGAAGGCAACCCTTGCTACAACCCGGAAATAAACCGGCTAGCAACAGGTTCCTCTTGACAGTTAATAAAGGGGTAGCAACATCCTCCACAGAAACTACATACAGATCTTCCTCAATAGCATTTACTCCATGCTGGGGCATAGGAGCAGTCACAACGTTGGGCCTTTCGGGCGCCTCAAACTGTATTTCCTTGGCATCGATAAGGTCTTGAACCTTATTTCTCAGGGCCCAGCAATCATCAGTAGAATGCCCCGGGCTATCAGAGTGATAAGCACAGCGGGCGTTGGGATTATACTTCGGAGAGGTTGTGTTTACCACCTTCGGAGCTTCTCTGATGGTTACCAAGTTGGTCGATAGCAGTTGCGGCAAGATCTGCGACAAGGTCATACTAAGCCGAGTATATTCTTTTCTAGGTCTCTCACCCCTTGGTTGGTTAGGTTGCCGAGGAGCGGCAGCAGGCTTTGCAATTACCACCGCGTTGACAGCTTGGCGGCGTTCCGGTTTGTTTTGCCTTCTAGGCCCAGACACAGCACTGGCTTCCTTCTTGAAAGGCTTTTTCTCAGAACTTGAGGACGCACCTTTCTGAATTTTCCCTGCCAGCTTCTATCCTTTCCTCAGTCAGAATGAGGTCTGTAAACCCTGCAGACGAATTACCAATGAGATGATTGAAGAATGGCCCGGATAGGGTCCCCAAGAACATGTCCACTAGTTCACGGTCGGTTAACGGTGGCTGCACCCTGCCAGCCAGGTCCCTCCACTTCTGCGCATACTCTTTAAAACCTTCTCCCGATCCTAGCGACATACCCTGGAGTTGGGTACGTGTAGGAGCGAGGTCGGAATTATACTGATACTGCTTGTAAAAAGCAGTAGCCAAGTCCTCCCAGTTACGAACCTTGGTTCCATCCAGCTGATAGAACCATTCGAGATGAGTCCCTGAAAGACTCTCCTGGAAGAAATGGATCCATAAGTTCTTGTCCACAGTATACGGCTGGATCTTCCGCACATGAGATATGAGATGTAGCTTAGGGCAAGAAGCCTCGTCATACTTTGAGAAAGATGGTGCCTTGAACTTATGTGGGATTACCACACCAGAAGATAGACCCAGGTCTCCAAAATCCAGCCCAGGCACTTGTTGTATTTCCATGGCATTTAGGCGATCCTCTAACTGCTTGTACTTGTCTTCAGCTGGAGGGTACCGCTCCTCATTGAAATCAGTCTCGTTGTCAGAGACCACCAGACTAGGAACCCTTCCCCCCTGGGGACTGCCTTTCCCTACAGAAGAACCAGCTTGATCAACCTCATTCTGCAGTGTGTTGCCAAACCTCCGGCCAGTGTTGAATAGTACAGTTCTCTTCTTCTTCTTTTTGACCAGCAGAGCCTTCAATTCCTCTTGTCCTTGGGCTAAACTCATGATCAGCTCTTGGAACTGGGCGTTCTGAGCCTGGAGGGCCTTGATGGATTGCTCAGTAGATGATTCAGGATTCATGATGGCGTGCTGAAATAAATAGCGAAGAACATTAAGCAACCTGAAAAGAAGAGTCCCTGTGATACATATGATGAATGGAATGCGTATGATTTATGTTTTCAAAGACAATTGGGATTCAACTTTGTAAACAAAAAGGAACACACTTCATTAGATTTAAACTTTGGAATTTAGATTGTTCAACAGATTGCTCTTAGGCGCTACATAAAATTGAAATACTGAAAAATAAAAAATTATAAAAGAACATCCAAAGCTCATCATTGATCCCAGGGTCTCCTCTTCTCAGTACGGATGTAGTCATTCAAGGCTCGCTCGTTCTCCAACTGCTTTGTCAGCTTCTGGATCTTCAACTCCTGCTCGTTGAACTTTTCCCGATAAGAATCCCGTTCTTCTCGTAGTTGCGCCCAAGACCTCTTTAGTGTATCAACATCAGTAGGTATCTGAGGAGGGAGAACAGTTGGAGGAGCCCCATCTCTATCAGGATATTCAAGAATGATGGTTCTGACAGCTTCATATGGCATACCTAAATTCTGAGCACGGATGCGGACCCATGTGTAGTAGGATTCCATAGGTAGAGAAGTCTTCGGTCCCAACTCATGTGGGTCAGCTTTGTGAATTCTGTCCCAAGCCTTGATGAACCTACGACGCAGCTCGTCACTATCTACCTGAAACTCAAAACTGATGTGAGGCACCAATATCTCATGAGGCCCTGCTCTTCTGGCTCTTCCAAACTGACGGAGAGCTAGACATGGATTATAAGAGATTCCTCCTTGGGTACCAATCAGAGGAACATTAGGATATTCTCCGCACCGATCAATAACAGCTACCTCATCCAAACCCCTGAGAGTTCAAATGATGTCATTATCAGTGAGAGACATTAACCTATGAGCCCAACCTCTTCCTTCTTTGTTCTTTAGCACGAACTTAGGGAGGTGCGAAATAACCCACCTCACTAACAAAGGAATACAACACCACAGAGTTCCTCGTCTTCGGGAAGTACGAGCATAGAGTTGTTGCAAGATATCACCCAAGAGAGTGGGCACAGGGTTCCGAGACATGAAGATCCTTATGGCAGTGATGTTAATGAAGTTATCAGGATTTGGAAACAGAACCAGACCATAGATTAAGAGAGCCAGAATGTCTTCATATGCCCTAAAGTCTAAGTCATTCCAGAAACTGTTAGCTTTACCGATCAGAAACTTGGCCAAGAAACCCTTAACTCTGCTTCTAGTCACCCAATTGTCCATTAACTCCTTGTGGGTCAAGGGCAGGGCTGCAGCAATCTCCTCAAGCCTAAGGGTCTTTTCCCAACCAGTGAAGGGAGTTTGATCCAAGATAGGGATACCCAGTAAATCAGAGAACTCTTCCAGGGTAGGGACCAGCTTGAAGTCTTGAAAGGTGAAGCAGTTATACAAGGGATCATAAAACTGGGTCAGGACACTCATCACTTGTTGGTCCCACTTTGCAGTAACTAAACCGAGAAGAGAACCATGCCTCTGGATGAAGGAAGTGGTGTTTGGAATTCTGCTAAGCAATTCTTCAAGCAACTCTGGTGGGTGAACAAAGTTGAACCGGATAGTATTCCTTCGCACATGCATCATGATGTCCTACAAAACAGAGCAAAGGTGAAACCCTTTTGTCTTTGAAATGGCCAGTCCTTATGCAGGATGCATGCAATGTTTATGATGGCATGATGTTATGATAAAGCACACCACCAGTATTCACAAAGGCAAACATGATAAGGCACACAAGTCACACAAGACAACCCTTAGAGTTTAGGCCAGCATGGGGTCTAGGTATTACCCTCTTTCAGTTTGTTGGTTAAGACCTATCCTATCAAAAGTAACCGGGTTCTAGAGGATCCCAATATCACTGACTACCCTCAATCGGTCATAACTCCAGCATCGCAATCTTTTCTTGCAGCCAGAACCATCGCGAGAGTTTAGCCTTAATGGGTGTAGCATACTGCTACTGTTCTATGGCCAAGTTGGGTCAATTAGGGTTCTAAGGTCGGTCGGTGCTTAATGACTCCTCAGAAGACCCATATTCTCCTCGTTGCGACACAAGGGATATCGGTACAGACCAAGGTGCCACACCAACATAGCCACTGCTTCACCCGTGTCGGTCTACGCCGGACAGGTCCCTCACAGCTTATGCTACCTAACAGGGTATCCCCAGATCCGGGTTAGGATCTATGAAACTCCAAGACAATGCCCAAAATAATAAAGCAAACAAAACAAAGCAATTGAAAACACAAGTATGAGCTATCCTAAGGTACACCTCACTTTAAGATTCCCCAGAAGAGTCGCCAGTTCTGTGATCGGTGGAAATAGAACTGACTGTTTTTTAGATGGATCGCGAAATGTCGCGGAAGCAAGAGTCGCCACCGTCTTTTATGTTCTCCAACATGGAAAGGACAAAAGCACAGCAAAATTCCTTATGAGAATGTTTCTCGGTTCGGGAGGTAGATTTATAGAAAGGGAAGGTGTTAGCACCCTTTCTATCCATGGTTATCCATGGGCTCTTAAATACTTGCTCTTATGTTTTCAAAATGATGTTTTCTTTTCAAAATGTGAGTGGGTTTGAAAAAGTTTCATTGAAAGATTTCTGAATAACTCTTGTATCTGTCCTCAAGAGTGTTTGAAAAATTTGTTTTGAAAGCTTTTTGAAAGTGTCAGTGTGAAAAGATTTTGATTTGTTTTTGAAGAGAGCAAGTATCTATGAGTCATCTACCTACCCTAAGGAATTAGGCTGTGTAAAAGTCCTTAAGGTAGTGCCATCCCACCATTGAGAGGTAGGTAGCACCACCGTTGGAGATGTTCGGGTCAATTCGATTGTAGGGACAGTGTGGTCACCGAAGCAACAGTTAGGACACCTTAGAAGTAACCCTAATGTCCTAGATCCTTTTTAATCTGAGGCAACCGTTTTGAGGCAACTGGATCATGGACATAAGAGCGACCGCTAAAACGTCCTATACTTGACGACCACGTTTCGAAGGCAACGAGTGAGGCGTACCCTAGAAGTGGTGTGTGTATTTGTGTGTTGTTTTCATGTTATGTTTTATCTTTGATCATGGCATTGTGAGCTACGCATTGTTTTTATTTAACATACATTCTTTCATGCAATTTAGAGTTTAGGAGTGCGGAAAATTAAAAGACGGAAGGATAAAAGCTACGCCATTACAAGGCGCGGGTCTATACATCGCCAAAATACAAAGACCCGTTTTTTATAAAAGATGCAAAAAGTAAAAGAAAAGCGATAAACCTAATTACTATTACATCCGGAAAGCAGTTACATAATAATCAATAAGAAAATAACGCGCGAAAAGAATGAAAATGGAACGTCCGAGGGTTTTGACCCTTTGCTTGAAATTAAATTGAATTAAAACCTAATGAATATTTAATTAAAGAAAAGAAAGTGTTTTTTATGTTTTTTGTATTTATGAAAATAAAGAAAATTAAAATTAAAAGGAAACCCTAATTCTAAATTTATTTTAATTATTAATGAAAATATTAAAGTTAACCTAATTTACTAGTTAATTAATTTATTTACATGTTTATTTACAAAATAATAATAATAATAAATAATGATGACAATAATTAATTAAGAAAAAGATAAAAAATGTCAAAACCTAATTCTATATGATTTTTATTTATTAAGAAAAGTATTAAAATATAAACCTAATTTAAACTAGATTAGTTATTAGAGTTTATTTACAAAAATAAATTAGTGAATAAATTAATAAATAATTAAATAATTAAATATATTTTGTATTTTGATTCTCTGTTTTTATTATGGAAAATTATTTTATGGTGAAAAAAACAATTAAAACAATGTAAAAGAATTAGAAAGAAAAGAAAATAAAATTAAAAAAAAATGCAAACCAAGGGGGGTGTCAGGCCCAAATGGAGGTTCTTGAAGTAATTCTGGCCCAAGAGTCACAAGGCCTTTGTTTGACTTTCCCAATCATGTGTATGCTGTTTGACTGGGGTACACCCTGGAATTCACCTGTAACCACTGGATTGATCCTCATGAGTGCGTGGCAAGCTTAGGCGTGAGGATGCATGGTGGAGCGTTGAAGGAGTGCTGCAGGTGAAAGCATTAAGACAAAAATCAAGAATTATATGGGGGGACCTGGGAATCGAACCCAGGTCCCAATGTTTGCAAGGCACGTCCTCCACCAACTGAGCTGTGAAACGCATTTGTACATATAATAGACAACAATTATAATATATGAAAAAAAGCCAGTTATCCTAAAACATTAAAAAACGCGCTAAAGTTTGAATGTCCCAGTAGCATGATGCCACGCGTGCTTTCTTCTTCGTTTTCACCTGCAACATGAACAAGATAGCGGGGGTTTTAAACCCCCACTAAGTATAACTGTGGAAAATAGCGAATAGAAGAGGAGACAACATAAATTGAGCGCGAGGGTATCATTTGATTCGTCTTGTTGCAACGAATTCGTCCATACAGGTTTGGAGGTCCAATTTTACCATACAAGGAAAGCCCTAATTTTCAAGTCTTGAAACCCTAGATATCTCCCATGGTGGATTTTGATCCAGGAAACGTTAGTTCAATTGAACTGTACCAATCGCTTCAGAAGGTCACTATTAGTGTAAATCAAACAAGAAAAATGGTTAAAAGCGTATTAATGATGATATGTCAAATTGGAAAACAAAGCAAACCGTGTGACTTCGTGGGGATGATTCTTTGCGCGTTTGGACTAGTTCTTGATTGTAATAGCTTCCTAGCAATGTCAGTAATGTAATGGAAACGATCTTTGGCCTTGAATTGTCCTGCAAGTAGGAAATCAGTTTCATAATTTTTATTGAAATTTTGCAAAGTGATTCTATGGCTTCAGCAGCTTTCACGTGTGTGTAGCTTTAGGGTTAGCTCTTGCATGTGTATGTGAATGATTCTAGGTCAAAAATAAGCCCACAAGTCCATGGATTAATGACTTGAATATTTGATTGCCTAATCATATCTTTTCCAATCTTCTCTTTCATGAAACCTTGCCAATCATGGATTTCTTTGCCTTGTTGATTGAGAAACGAGTTTCCAGCTTGCCCTAGTCACATTTGCTGCACAAAAAGATCTAAAAAAGCATATCTTTGAATTTTCTTATAATTAAAACCAATTAAATGAATTAATATAAATATAAATCCAATTAATTAATTAAAAATAAGAAAATAAATTATTTTAAGTTCAATGGGTCGTGCATAGGCCTTGGGTAATGATTCAAGAAAGAATTTGAGGCCCATTAGCAAATTTGCAGCTTTTTAGGCAAAGTTGACTTTTGAAAGTTCCCAAAAATTTCCCAACTTCTCCAATGCATATCTTGCTCAATTTTGAAGCTATGAACATGTTCTTGGACATTTTGGAAAGGTCTTGAAGTCCTCTAACCAATGCCTTTGGTCCCATGTCAATTTGATTTACCAATCTCAAGTTATGGTCTTTGACTTAAAGTGCCTTTTTGTTGACTTTTGAAAATGACCTATAATGTTGAAATTGATAACTTTTTGTGAGAGCATTTCTTGGACTTGAAGTGTAAAGATGAGTTGTAGGAAATTCATCCCCTTCACAATGAGATTTGGATGGGATTTTTCTGATGAACCATGAAGAAGTTATGCCTTGGTCAATTTGCAGTTGACTTTTCAGCTGTCCAAAAATAGAAACTTTTGTATCTTGAGACTTTTTGAGCCATGCTTATGGAATCATGATCAAGAATTGATCAAATGATGTTTGTGGCTTCACAATAAGATGTTGACCAAAAATTTTGACTTTTGACTGTCAAATGACCATTTTGCCCCTGCAGTTGACTATGAAGCAATTGGGGCTTTTGACTGTGCAACTTGATGCTGTGAGTCTTGAAACTTGACATATCGATGCTTGACAATGTATATAGGCATGTGGGACTTGATTTGACCCTTGGAAACCTTAATTTCTTTGCAAGAACCAAAACCCTAATTTTGACTGTGTTAGGAGGCAATTGGACTGTGCAACCTTTGAGAGATTTTGAACCTTGATCTTGACAAATCTTGAAGAATATGGGAGGGCAAATTTTGGGGTACAACACTTGGATTAGGTCTTTTCTATTTGTTTGTTTTTTGGTCTTGTCATGCAAACCCTAGTTTACTAAACATGGTATCAAAAGCGATAAATTGCGTAAATGTAAACTAAGCTATTACAACAATTATTATGGGAGGGGGGATACAAGTTTTTGAATGGGGATATTGCACAAAATAACCCTAAAAATACTATTACAACCCAATTGAATATTGTGAATTAAATAAATGTACAAATATTTAAAATGCAATAAAATGTATTTATGTAAAATGTTTTGTATTTGATTTTTTTGTATGAGAAAAATGATTTATTTAAGCCCTAAAAATAAGAGAAAAAATATTATTATTTTTGAAAGGGTGAAACCCTAGTTTTCAATTAAAATAAAATATATGTTCTATATTATTATTTTGTCCATTTTTTGTACAAGAAAATAATAAATAATATTATGTATAAATATTAAAAATTAAAATATGTATGAAAATAAATATTTTATGTGTATAAATAATATAATAAAAATGTATGGTATTTTTAAATGTATTTACAAATTTTATTTAAGAAAATAAAGTATATTATCCTAATAAACTAATTTTTTATGCAAAAAATAATAGAAAAAATAAAATAAAAATGAAAAAAATAAAGAAATTATTTTTCATGATCTTTTATGATTCAGAAAAATAAATAAAAGCAATAAATATAAAAAATATGAGAAAATATGAAAAATATAACAAATAAAGTCAGGGGGTGCAAATAGTGGTCAGGAGGGTGTGAAAATCAGAAACAACAGGCTCAAGGCGCCAAAGGCCCAAGACAGTCATCCCTGTCCTCGAGCTTCTTCCTTGCACGCGTATTTTCGTTCAACCTGTAACTCTCAGATGCTTGCACAAAAATAAAAACTTATAACATGAAACTTATGGCATTTAATCTCACGATTCCAACCATATAAAATTTGAAATCTAACTCTCAAAGATTAGAGAGAATTTTGTCAGCCCTAATTTGTGACCTAATTTCTTCATGAACTTCAAGCTTCAAATTCTCACAGTATAGTTAATATAAATGGAAAGTATGCATATGTACAACTTCACCATGTCAAGGACTACATTTTTGCTTCACAAATCGTGGCTTGAGGATGCCTAAATACATAGATAGAGTTTGAGAAAAATACCTCCTTCAGCTGGATTTGGATATGACAATGTGGGGACTTTGAGGGAGGCCTGAGGATCGTGTGAGCTTCCTTGAACTTCCTTCAAGCTATTCTAATGCCTAGTTTGCTTTGTGGATGGCTAGAACTCTTTGCACAAGTCAACTTGCAAGCTTCCAAAGTGAAAATGGCAATGGCTGAAACAGGGGTTACATCAACAATGTAAAGGCTTGGATAGCTTTGATATGATGTGGATAAGATGTTTCAAGTGTCAAGCCACAAAAAGCATGAGCAAAAAAATGAGTTTGCTATGGTTTTGCAGAAACTAGATGTTTGGGCAGAAAAATGATGTTTCTGAGTTTGTGAGTGTTTTGGATGCTAAGCAATCGTGTCCTGCCTTGTGATAAGTTTGTGAATATGTATAGAATGGATACAAAGTCCACTCCTCACTAGCTATACCAGTTATGAACTTTTGGACAACTTTCTTGCATTTTAAGAAAAGTGAGATGACTTATGCAACATGCTTGTACTGGCTGGCTTGTGTGCTGATAGGAGTTGGTACAAATTGCTTGATACCTGTGGAAGTTGCTTGCCTCAAAGAAACAGGTCCAAGGCTTAAGATTGATAAAGTTACAAAAGCTAACTTTATGAAAATGGCATTGTAACCTTTATGCCATTAATGGAGTTATCTCTTGTACAATGCTTCAAAAGTGAAAATAAAGCCTTTGTCTTCTGAGTTAGCATTTAATTATGGAGTGTAGAATGATTTTAGGACCTGTAAAGAAATGTACAAACAGCGTGGATTGAATTTGCAACTTGATGCCTTGTGAAAATGGCATGAACAAAAGTGATAAAATGCCAACTTCTCCTCTTCGATTCTCCCTAACCATAAATGATCTTGGAGATTTCTTGGACATTTTGGAAAGCTGGAAATGTGCTATATAATCCATATTTGAAATGCATTTTGAGATACCTCTTGGAACTAGGTGAAAAATGTCCATGAAGTTGGATAAAAAAACTGCCTAAATTAGGGCAAATTTCCACTAAGTTATTTAGTTCATGGACCCATATTCACAAATTCATAACTTGAGATCCAAGCATCTTTTGGGAAATGTTTGTGAATAAAAGTTGTAGATTTCATGGAGGGCTACAACTTTCATGTTGGAAGTTTTCTTTGAATCAAATTGCATCATGGTGAAAAAGTGGTGGAAAGTTGGGGAAAAATAAGAAAATTTCCATACTTAGAAAAATTCTAAGTTATGAAATTTTTCAAATTCAAAACCCTAACTTTCAAAATTGGTTTTCTTGGTGAACAAGTTTCATATTTTGACATATCTTGATGAATTATGACCCTTGGAATTTGATTTTGACCCAAAAGTCAAAGTTTGACTTTTCAGTGTACAATTGACTTTTGATCAATTGATTGCAAAATTCATCTGTCAATCCAATGAACTTGAGATATTTTGAACCATGTAATTAGGTAAAGATGATTCCATTGGACCCTTGAAATCATGTTTGAACTCAATTGGTCATTGGCTAGGTTAAAAATCAGAAATTGCCCTTTCTTAGTCAAAACCCTAATTTTGACCATTTTGCCCTTTTGATGATTTGATCAAATTTTTTGAGGAGTTGTGATCAAAACTTGATCAAATGGTACATATGAGTCTAAAATGTTGTTGTGGATCAAAAATTATGAAGTTTGACTGTAAATTGGCCATGGTTGACTTTTCCCCCAATACAACTGGTTTTTAGGTCAACTGTCCAATTGACTGAGCAAAAATGTGATTCAAGGCTTGAAACTTAACATGAGCAATCTTAGGGGTACAAAATGGTGTATGAAAGTCACATGAAGCATTGATGGTCCAAAAATCCTTGTGCAAACTCAAACCCTAATTTTGGGGTATCAGTGCAAAATGAGATGTCTTGAGCTGACCAAACCCTAATCTTGTCTTGAGTCCAAGAAGTCTTGTGAGAAAATTTTGATAAATGAGAGGGCAAATTTTGGGGTACAACAGCTGCCCCTGTTCAATCTTCTTGAACTTGAAGAGTTATATTGGCGAGTTTTTCCGTTTGTGACTCGAAGGTAAAAGATGATTGGACACTAGAGTGCCATAAATTCGCACTTGACAAAATGTAGGTGAGGGAATGGGCTTAAAGATGCCATTTGGAGAGGTGATAGAATCTTATTTGAGATGGGCTTGTAGATGCCATCCAAAAGTGTTTGCTGAGTTGTAAGTTGTAAGTCGAAAGAATAAGTATCAGAATGGTGTCTGTGTCTGGAACGTATCTGAGCTGTATCTGGAGACTTGAAATCTGAATAAGTAACAGAATAGCATCCGTGTTTGAAGCGTATCTGTACTGTGTCTGTACTTGAATCTAAATGAATGTAGAATAGCTTCTGCGTCTGAAGCGTATCTAAACTGTAACTGCGATCTGAATCTGAATGAGTAATAAAATGACTTCCGTGTCTGGAGCGTATATGGACTATATCTGATAGTTGAATCTGAATGAGTAACAGAATGACTTCCGTGTCTGGAGTGTATTTGTACTGTATCTAGAATTTGAAATCTGAATAAGGGCCAGAATGGCATCCGTGTCTGGAGCGTATCTGAACTGGAATCTGAATAAGTAACAGAATTTAAACCGTGTCTGGAGCGTATCTGGACTGTATCTGAATGTTGAAATCTGAATGAGTAACAGAATGACTTCCGTGTCTGGAGCGTATCTGGACTGTATCTGATAGTTGAATCTGAATGAGTAACAGAATGACTTCCGTGTCTGGAGTGTATCTTCTGTACTGTATCTAGAATTTGAAATCTGAATAAGGACCAGAATGGCATCCGTGTCTGGAGCGTATCTGAACTGGAATCTGAATAAGTAACAGAATGACAACCGTGTCTGGAGCATATCTGGATTGTATTTGAATGTTGAAATCTGAATGAGTAACAGAATGACTTTCGCGTCTGGAGTGTATTTGTATTGTATCTGAAATCTTTGAACATTGTCAATGGTAGCTGTTAATCTTATCCTGAAAAGGGTAAAATGTTAGCTGAAACACAAAGTTATGATGCATGAAATGTATAATGCAATATATGTACTTTATCAATGTTTATGATATATGGATGTAATGTATGTGCATGTATGTTGATGTGCTGTATTGTTGAGGAAAATAAATCCTTGACTGCTGTCGGGGAAAATAAATCCTTGACTACTGAGGATAAGAAATCCTTGGCGACTGTTGGGGATTAAAGATCCTTGATTGTTGTTGGGGATTAAAAATCCTTGACTGCTGAGGATAAGAAATCATTGGCGACTTCTCTGGAGATATAGGGATCCTTCATGTCTTGAAGTTGGAGTATTTGACAAAAATTCTGTTGTGAGCAATGTCGTATACTGCTTGAGTAATCTGCTTGGGGAATCCAGAGAATTTTGATGACTTCTACTGGGGATTACACAATGGGAATCCTTATTTTGTTGGGGAATAAAGAAAACTCTGATGACTTCTGCGGGGAAATAATAAAGAGAATCTTCATTTTGTTGGGGAGCAATGAAAGCTCTATGGGGAAGAAGGCTTACTATTGGGGAGTAGGTTCAGGAGTTTGGGTTGTCTATCACTTTACTGGGGAGTTATCCTAGGTTGGGGAGAGACAAAAGTTAACTGATATCTGGTTGATTTTCAAATTTCAAGATAACTTGCTGGGAAATTTGGAGAAACTGGATGGTTTCCATTGGGGGTTAATAGTTTGAAATTTTGGCTCCGCTGGGGATTGGTAGTTGGAAGTTTCAGCTCCGCTGGGGATCTATAGTTGGAAATTTTAGCTCCGCTGGGGATTAAGAATTTGAAGTTTTGGCTCCGCTGGGGATTCAAATGATGCACTGTAGGAGTTGCTCATGGAATAGCCTAAAGACGTTTTCCTATCCTTTCAACCTGTCAGTAATTATTCTTTTCCACCTTGTTTATTTGTAAACAGTAATTATGTTCAAATGCATATGCTCATTAATGAATCATTGGACGCTTTCTCAAATAAAAACACAAGTGTAAAGAAAAAGGCAAATAGTTTTCTGTACTTTGAAAGAGATATCTTTGTATTTACTTTGAATAAGTATTTTGTATAAAGGAGACAAACATCCTAGTAAGAGGATGGTGTCAGAAAAGTAAGAAAAATTTATACAAAGAAAGATAGCTATGTGTGTAAATCCCATGGGGTTCCCATCCTGCTATAGCCTTCGTATCTCTGAATCTCTTGTCCATCCGTTGCTTCGTCCGAATATGATTGAGTTGATTAATAGTTTAGAGTTTGTCAATGACGAGATTGTCCTTAAAGTAATCCGACGAGACATAGTCATACGCTTTAATTCCCTAACTTTTGCCTGGACCGCCCTTTCGGGTTTTCAGTCCACTGGGAAACCCTTTTTTGCCCAAGTCGCCCTTTCGGGTTTTCAACTTGTCGGGTGTAAAGATTTTTTTTAATTTTATCCCTAATTTTTGCCCGAACCTTTTTGGTTCGCCGGGATGCCCTTGTTTTTCCTAGGTGTGTCAACCTAGCGGGTCATTTATGCGTAGTATCTTTTGACTATGTTTGTGTTCGCAGGGTGTGGCAGGTCGCCGCCGTCCATGGTGGTTAAGATCATTGCCCCACCAGAAAATATGTTCTTGATTACAAATGGTCCTTCATAGGTAGGAGTCCATTTGCCCCTGGGATCACTTTGTGGCAAGACAATGTGCTTGATCACTAGATCTCCAACTTGATATACCTGGCGTCTGACTTTCTTGTTGAAAGCCTTGATCATCCGTTTTTGATACGTCTGACCATGGCAAACAGCAGTAAGTCTCTTTTCGTCAATTAAGTTCAGTTGATCAAGTCAGGTCTAGATCCAATCGTCTTCACTCAAACCTGCATCCTTCATGATTCTCAAGGAGGCAATCTGAACCTCAATAGGCAAGACAGCTTCCATGCCATAAACCAAAGAATAGGGTGTTGCCCTAGTTGATGTGCGAGCCGTGGTACGGTACCCGTGAAGAGCAAACAGTAGCATCTCATGCTAGTCTTTGTAGGTGACTGTCATCTTCTGTATGATCTTCTTAATATTTTTGTTAGCAGCTTCGACTGCACCATTCATCTTTGGCCGATAGGGGGATGAATTGTGATGTTGAATCTTGAACTGCTCGCACAAGGCGGTAATCATAGTATTGTTAAGGTTTGTACCGTTATCAGTGATGATCCTTTCGGGGATACCGTACCGGCAAATAAGATTCTGCTTGATGAAACGGGCAACAACATTCTTAGTAACAGATGCGAAGGAAGCTGCTTCGACCCACTTGGTAAAATAATCAATGGCCACTAGAATGAAGCGGTGTCCATTGGAGGTTGTAGGCTTGATCTCCCCAATCATATCGATTCCCCACATAGCGAAGGGCCAAGGAGCTGTTAAGACATTTATAGGAACCGGGGGCACGTGCACCTTGTCCGCATAGATTTGACACTTATAACAAGTCCGAGAGTGTTGATAGCAGTCAGCTTCCATGGTAGACCAGTAATAGCCTGCTCGTAGAATCTTCTTCACCATCGTATGCCCACTAGAGTGAGTGCAAAAGGTACCCTCATGCAATTCAGCCATGATCTTTTCAGCTTCAATCTTGTCCACACAATGGAGCAGAATAGAATCATGATTACGCTTGTACAAGATGCCATTACTTAGGAAGAACTTAGCTGAGAATATCCTTAAGAACTTTTTGTCGTTGACCGAAGCTCCTTCTAGTTATTCCTGAGCCTCGAGATACCTTTTGACTTCATGAAACCATGGCTGGTCCACTACTTCTTCGGTATTAATCTCGTGACAGTGTGTTGGTTCGTCCATTCGTTCAATGGAGATCTGGGGAGCCTCATTATCCCAATCAAGCTTAAACATAGATGACAATGTAGTTAGAGCATCTGCTAGCTGATTTTCTTCTCGCGGGAAATGCTCGAAGGTAATCTGCTCGAAATGTGGTAACAATGTCAAAACATGTTCTTTGTAAGGGATGAGGTTTGGATGCTTAGTGTCCCACTCTCCTTTGTCTGACTGATGACCAAAGCTGAGTCCCCAAACACATCTAAAGATTTGATTCCCAAGTCTATGGAAGCCTTGAGACTAAAGATGCATGCTTCGTACTCTGCCATGTTGTTCGTACAGTTGAAGCAAAGTCTGGCCGTGAAAGGAGTATGGCATCCTTCCGGAGATACGAGCACAGCGCCAATACCGTTACCAAGTGCATTGGATGCCCCATCAAAGTACAGGGTCCATCGGGATCCTTGTTCAGGTCCGTCATATGGTCTAATTTCTTCGCAGTTGTCTACTATCATGATGTCTTCGTCAGGGAAGTCAAACTTCATGGATTAATAATCTTCTACAGCTTGATGAGCCAGATGATCAGCTAGCACACTGCCCTTTATAGCTTTTTGGGTAGTGTACTGTATGTCGTATTCTGTTAGGATCATCTGCCATCTAGCTGTCCTCCTAGACAAAGCAGGCTTCTCAAAGATGTACTTTATCGGATCCATCTTAGACATCAGCAAAGTGGTATGAGTCAACATATACTGTCTTAGCCGGCGAGCAGCCCATACCAAAGCGCAACAAGTTTTCTCGAGCAGTGAATATCTGGTTTCACAGTCGGTAAACTTTTTGCTAAGGTAATAAATAGCATGCTCTTTTCGGCCAGACTCGTCATGCTGTCCCAGTACGCACCCCATTGAATTCTCTAAGACGGTCAGATACATGATTAGCGGTCTTCCCTCAACGGGTGGCATCAAGACAGGAGGTTCTAGCAAATACTCCTTGATTTTATCGATAGCAATCTGACATTCATCGTTCCATCTGACTACTTGATCTTTCTTCAACAACTTGAAGATTGGTTCACAAGTAGACGTTAGGTGAGAAATGAACCTGGCAATGTAGTTTAGGCATCCCAAAAAACCTCTGACTTACTTCTCAGTGTGAGGAGCAGGCATTTCTTGTATAGCTTTGACTTTGGCAGGATCAACCTCGATGCCTTTGTTGCTGACAATGAAACCTAAAAGTTTACCGGACCGGACTCCGAATGTACACTTGTTTGGGTTCAATCTTAGCTTGTACTCCTTCAATCTGACAAACAGCTTTTGCAGGTGATCAAGGTATTCTTCTTCAGTTTGTGATCGGGCTATCATGTCATCTATGTAGACCTCTATCTCATGATGTATCATATCATGAAACAAAGCTACCATGGCGTGTTGATAGGTTGCCCTGACATTCTTCAGTCCGAATGGCATCACTTTGTATTAGAACGTACCCCACTGTGTGACAAATGTAGTTTTCTCCATGTCCTCAGGTGCCACTTTGATCTGGTTATAGCCTGAGAATCCGTCCATGAAAGAAAATACTTTGTGCTGAGTTGTGTTGTCGACCAGGATGTCGATGTGTGGAAGTGGAAAATCATCTTTAGGGATGGCCCTGTTTAAATCTCTATAATCCACGCACATTCTTACTTTGCCGTCCTTTTTAGGCACGGGAATAATGTTGGCCACCCATTGAGGATAAGAAGTAACAGCCAGAAATCCAGCATTGAACTGTTTCATAACTTCTGTTTTGATCTTCTCTGACATGTCAGGTCTCATGCGGCGGACCTTTTGTTTCACTGGTGGACAGTCTTCTCTTGTGGGTAGACGATGTACTACAATGTCTATATCGAGTCCTGGCATGTCTTCGTATGACCAAGCAAAGATCTCAACATAATCATGCAACAGCTGAATTAGGCGCTCCTTGACACTCGGCTCTAGATTGGCACCTATCTTGATTTCTTTTTTATCTTCCTCAGTACCTAAGTTGATTGTATCCAACTGCTCCTCATGAGGCTGAATTGCTCTTTCCTCTTGCTGTATTAATCTGGCCAATTCCCCTGACACCTCACAATCTTCCTCACCTTCGTATTCAGCTTGGTAGACTGGATCTTCAGAGTCACTGAAGGCTATAGCAGTATCATTACCCATGGGATCCGGAATGGAAGGGTACCTGCAATTGTGAGTGTGGGTGTGTGTAAGGGTATAGCCATCTTAAAACAATAAAATGTAAAATAAAGGCAATGAGCATAAAAGGTTTATATGTGAAAAAGCGTCCATGATTCATTGAATGACATATGTAGATGAAATAAAAACCCTTACAAATGGACCATTGTGCCTCGGGTAAGACACAAGTTTTTTAAAGTGTGAATTGTTTGTGAATTATTACAGTCCAACAGAAATGTAAAAGATAAATTACTGAGATATGAAAGTTATCGGAATGAAGTCTCTGGCTTTCCAGTTGCGCAGTCCTCCGCTGACAGTAGAAAATATCCAATCTTCCAAACTGCCATCCTCTTCATTGTCTTCTACTGCATTGACCCCTTGGTTGGTAATCTTCACAGGTGGCCCCCCAGCACGGGCACGACGCACAACCTTCTGACCATTCGAAGTAAACCCTAAGCCGAACTTGTCTGATTTATAAGGAATGTCTGGAAGCTGACCCCAGATTATGCATCCCCCTTCTTCCACTACTGCTCTTGCATCCTTTAGAGATGACATCCGAGGTGGAGGTCTTGTGATCTTAGGAGTTGAGGATACCTCCTTGGTTGCCGCTACTTCTGGAGAGACTTCTTCAAAATGTTGTAAAGGGGTCTCTATGAACTCGCCATATAACTCTACATATCGGAAAGAATTCAGATGACTAATCATATACTCCTCCTCCCCATGGACAGTTATGATCTTCCCTTGGACCGGGTACTTGAGCATCTGATGCAAGGTGGAGGTGACAGCACCGGCATTGTGGATCCAGGGGCGTCCCAACAGACAGGAATAAGAAGGACGAATGTCCATCATATAGAAAGTGGAGTTGAATACTTGAGTTCCCACCTTGATTGGGATGTCCACTTCCCCATGGAACATCCTATTCGAACCATCAAAAGCTCTCACCACTATGTTGCTGGGTTTTAAAGTCAGCCCCTTGCAATCCAACCTATCAAGGGCTTTTTTCGGAAAGACGTTCAGAGATGATCCCGTATCAACCAAGACATGAGCTAGGGTTGTTCCTCCGCATTCCACTGAGACATGTAATGCGTCGTTGTGTTTTCTCCCTCTGGGTGTCAAGTCAGCATCAGAGAAACCTAAGCCATTATCAGCTGTCAAACTGGCCACACAGTCCTGGAACTGGTCAGCAGACGTCTCTTGCGGCACATGAGTTGTCTTTAGAAATTTTACCAGAGCTTTGGCGTGTGCTTCAGAGCAAAGAAGCAGGGCTAGCATAGAGATCTTGGAAGGGGTCTGCCCCAATTGTTTAACCACATCATAATCACTCTTCTTAATGATCCTCAGGATTTCTTCCATCTCTTTCTTGGATGTTTCAGGAATAGCTAGTGATTGAGCCTTCGTCTGGACAGGCTCCTCTTGAACATTCTTTCCTTTATTCTCAGAAGTGGAAACAAGGATAGGAATTTTATTGTCTTTGTTGGTGGGTACGCTTGCAGGTACAATCACTGGTGTATAGGTAATCTTCGGAATGGCCACGGGTCCAAAGACTGTTGTTGGAGGAGCAATCTCTGGAGAGAAGATCCTACCACTGCGGGTGATCTTGCTAGTTCCAACAATATTGCTAATGCCGGAACTTTCCTCTTTGGAGTTTTCTTCTTCTGCAGTCAGTTCAATTTGTTTAATACCATGGTAGTAGATTTCTCCACCATAATTCCATGGTACTGATTTATCTGATTTGTATGGGGCAGGCCCGGGCATTGTTATCTTAAGTGGAGCAGTCTTTGGAGCAGGTGTAATCCTAACGGGTCTTTTAGGGGCCCTAGAAGGATTGGCGTAGATGGTTATTATTGAAACTTCTTTAACTGGAACGGGTGAAATAGGAGCATTCTCAAACAAAATTTCTTGGTTATCCATCAGTTGTTGGATTCCTTTCTTCAACAGAGGACAGTCAAATGGGGAGGATAGGAAAGCATGGCAGTCTTTGTCACAACCTGGGAAGATGTCGGCTTTCAACAAATTCAACTTGACAATCGGGAGCGGAGTTAACAGTTTATCCACAGTAGCAACAAACAGATCTTCTTCAATAGCGTTGGCATTATGACCATGCCTCGGCATTGGAGCGGAAATAACATTCAGTTTCTCAGGCGCTTCAAACTCAACTTCCTTCGCGTCAATCAGATCTTGAATCTTATTCTTCAGGGCCCAACAGTTGTTGGTGTCGTTCCCTGGACTTTCAGAATGGTATGCGCATCTGGCGTTGGGATGGTAATGTGGAGAAGCAGCATTAGGATTCTTTGGGGCCTCTTTTAGAGTGTCCAGATTCAACTTCAGGAGATGTGGTAGAACTTGGGCTGGAGTCATGTTAATCTTGGTAAATTGCTGAACTGGCCTTTATACCCTTTGTTGGTTATTTCTCGGTTGGTCTGATGCAGGCTTCGGAATCATAACGGCCCCCACTGTTGGTCGGCGCTCGGTTCTTCCCTAATTTCTCTGTGAATATACTGCAAATACTTCCTTTCTTCCTGTGAAGGGATTTTTTACAGCAGCTGAGGCAGACGCGTTCTTCTGAATTTTCCCATTTCTTATACCAGCCTCCACTCTTTCGCCAGTTAGAATCAATTCGGTAAACCCTACAGAGGAACTCCCAATCAGATGATTGAAGAAAGGACCTGATAGAGTTCCCAAGAACATGTACACCAACTCCCTCTCAGATAGAGGGGGTTGCACCCTTCCGGCTAGGTCTCTCCACTTTTGTGAGTAATTTTTAAAGCCCTCATTGGAAGCCATAGCCATACTTTGTAGCTGAGTACAGGTCGGTGCCAAGTCGGCGTTGTATTGATACTGTATTTAGAAGGCTGCTGCCAAGTCTTCTCAATTATGGACATCTGCTCTCTCCAACTGGTAGAACCAATCAAGCTTCATTCCTGATAAACTGTCTTGGAAAAAGTGGACCCACAGGTCTTTGTCGGCAGAATGTGGTTGAATCTTCCTGACATAGGATCTGAGGTGCATTTTAGGGAAAGACACCCCATCATACTTGGCAAACAGTGGCACTTTAAACTTTGGAGGGATTACGATTCCTGACACCAGCCCTAACTCCTCAAAATCTAACCCCGGTACTCTCTGGATTTCCATAGCGCTTAGCCGCTCTTCGAGGTGTTTGTACTTGTCATCAGCCGGAGGGTATTTTTGTTCAGAGTAGTCCTCTTCTTCCTCTTCTTCTTCTTCAGAATCTGATGGTACTTCCGCTCCTTTTCCTTTTCTTTCCCCCTCTTCAGATGTTGTTGGAAATTCTAAGGTCCGTCTGGCTTGTCCCTGAAATCTTCTACCCATGATAACCACACCAGCTGGCTTCTTCTTCTTTTTCTCTTTTTCTTTTCCTAGCAAAGTCTTCAGCTCCTCTTGCCCCTTGGCTAAGGTCATGAGCAACTGTTGAAATTGTGAATTCTGAGCTTGCAGATCTTTGACCTTTTGTTCGATATCCATCTTACTGAAATAAACAGTAGAGAGATGAGGAAACTTGGTGTGAAGACCTGTTTATGCTTATGATGAATGATATGTATTCATGCAATGTTTTCAAGGATTCAGAAATTCAAATTTGTTTTAAACAAAAAAGAAACACATGTCATATTAATAGAATTGTGAGTACATCAATGCCCCTTGGGCAAAATAATACAAGATTCTAAGGTAAAAAGACGTTGCGCATCCTCTTTGGTGCAATGTAGGTGTTGAGAGTCTGCTCTTCATGAAGTAGCCGAGTGAGTCCCAAAACCTTCTTCTCGCTTGCGTAGAATTGGGCTTCGAAAGTATCGCGCTCTCCTTTGAGCTGTATCCAACTCCTTTGTAGATCTTCGAGTGATGTTGGCATGTCAGGATGTAGGATGGTGTATGGAACCTCTCCTTCCTTAACAGGCTCTATAATCAATGGGAGAATGGAGGGATAAGGCATCATAAGACTTTGGGTGCGGGTTCATACCCACTTGAGGTAAGGATCAAGAGGGATGGAATTCTTGTGTCCCAAAGTCTTGCTATCCACCTTGTTGGGCATCCTCCAAGCTCGGATGAATCTCTAGAGGAATCCTTGGTCGTCGTTATCGTAGTCGAAAACCAATCCTTGAATCATCATGTCATGTGGGCCATCCCTTTGGGCGTAACCAAACTGTCTTAGAGCCAAGCACGAGTTGCAGGTGATGCCTCCCCTAATTCCAAGTAGAGGGACATTAGGGAATTCCCCACAACGGTCAACAATAATGACATTCTCTTTGGATCGAGAACAACAATGAATATTTGAATGGTTAAGCGTCATTAACCTTTGTGACCACCTCAAACCTTGCTCATTCTTCAAGACTGATTGGGGAAGATGAGAAATAAACCACCTTGCCAGGAGAGGAGTGCAACACATGAGAACACCTCTTTTCCTCATTGTACGGGTGTGAAAAGAGTGAAGGATATCCCCAAGCAATTTAGGCACCGGGTTGCGAGACATGAAGATTTTAACAGCGTTCACGTCTATGAGTTGGTCAAGATTAGGGAACAAGACCATCCCATAGATGAGAAGAGCTACAATCTCCTCAAAAGCTTGCAAGTCTAGGGAATTCCAACAGCTTTGGGCCTTCTCAAACAGAAACTTTGACAAGAAGCCTTTGACACCACTTCTAGTTTCCCAATGAGTTGTGACATCAGATGAGTGCAAGTGCAGGGCTTGAGCAATCTCTTCTGGCTTTGGATATCTTTCCGTACCGTTGAAGGGTAGTTTATTGAGAATAGGAATCCTCAGAAGTTGAGAGAATTCTTCCAAAGTGGGCACAAGTTTATAGTCAGGGAATGTGAAGCAATGATGCAAAGGGTCAAAGAACTGGAAGATAACTTTCATCATATCCTCCTCTGTGTTGGAAGTGACCAAGTTGAGTAGACGACCATGTCTCTCGGTAAATGGAGAATTCTCAGGAATCCTTGAAGCTATCTCCTTGAGTTGTGGAGGAATTCTTACAAGGTTGATTTGGATAGTTTTCCTGCGAAGTGAATCCATAACCTACAAAACAAGACAAAGATGAATCTCCAAAATCCTTGAAATGGTTAGTGAATGTATATGATGTTCATGATGTTATGCACAAGTATATATGTACAAGAAAATCACACAAGTTCCTAGTTTAGGCTTGCATGGGGTTTCATAGGTAAGTACCCTCTATAAGTTTAGTTGGCTCAACCTGTCCTAGAAATAGTAACCGGGTTCTAAGGAGCTCAATATCACTGGATTGTTTCCTTGTTCATTGTTTCAATTCAAGCCTCTTTACTGGCGACCGAAATATTTCAAGGAACCAACCCTCAATGAGTGTAGTATCGAGTATCTACCAACTTCAGACTGCACCAAAGCCGGTTATCTCACTACATCCTAAAAGGCCAAGTTGGTCAAGTAAAGGTTCTAGAAGTCCATTAGTGCTTCATGATATCACTCAGCGGCCCCATATTCTCTTTGATTGACTCAAAGGCTACCGGTACCCACAAATATGTCACACTAATATAGCTATTGCTTAGACCATGTCGGTATACCCCGCATAGTTTCCACAACGTATTGCTATTTACCTATAATGTTTCCCAAATCCGGGTGGAGGATTCAAACCCAAACAATAGAACCAAAATGTAAAGCAAACAAGTCAAACAATTGTAAACAAATAAAGGTGATCTAAACCCTAAGGTAACCCTACTTTTAGAATTTTCCCCAGCAGAGTCGCCAGTTCTGTGATGCGGTGGGAGAACTGACTTGAGGTTTGTGTTTTATGTTCGCAAATGTTTCCGTTAGCAAGAGTCGCCACCAACTTTTCTTTTATCCAAAATAAAAGGTAAAAAAGCACAGGAAAGACCTTTGAGATGTTTTCTTGAGTTCGGGGGGTAGATTATGAAAAGGGAAGGTGCTAGCATCCTTTTCATTCATGGTTTTCCATGGGCTCTTAGTTACTTGTTTAGATCACTTGCTTTGCTTTGAAATTGTTTGAAATGGTGCTTGGTATGGTTTTGAAAGTATTTTGAAAAGAGGCCAATCGTTTAGGCAATCTTTGTAATGATTCTCGTTCGTAATAATGTATACAAAGATGTTTGTCTTTTGAAAAAAAATGTTTCAATATTTTGTAAGATGTTTTGAAATATGTGTGTGTTTGTTTTTGAAAATAGCAAGGATTGTTTTGAGATTGATCAAGTAACTAGAAGCTATCTACCTACTCAAATGTCTTTCTTGTGCATTTTTATTCCTTTGACATTGTTGATTTACCATTGATTTGGTAAACAACCTTATCTTTGGATGTTAAACGGGACGGGCGTGGGTCATCGTATGACCATGATAGCAATGTTGCCAAGTATATTAGAATTTTAGAGGGACCAAGATCATTTTGTTTAGGTAACCTTTGTATAGCGTCATCGAGGGACTATGATCTTATTTTTGTTTTGTTTTTCCAAGATACTTCGCATGCGTAACATGGCCATTTTTGTTTTAGGAAACCTAAGTGGGTGAAACCCTAAGGGTGTTTGTGTGCAATGTGTGTCATTTTACATGCTTTTGATTTGTCTTGGATTAGGTCTTTTCTATTTGTTTGTTTTTTGGTCTTGTCATGCAAACCCTAGTTTACTAAACATGGTATCAAAAGCGATAAATTGCATAAATATAAACTAAGTTATTACAACAATTATTATGGGAGGGGGGATACAAGTTTTTGAATGGGGATATTGCACAAAATAAACCCTAAAAATACTATTACAACCCAATTAAATATTGTGCGAATTAAATAAATGTACAAATATTTAAAATGCAATAAAATGTATTTATGTAAAATGTTTTGTATTTGATTTTTTTGTATGAGAAAAATGATTTATTTAAGCCCTAAAAATAAGAGAAAAAATATTATTATTTTTGAAAGGGTGAAACCCTAATTTTCAATTAAAATAAAATATATGTTCTATACTATTATTTTGTCCATTTTTTGTACAAGAAAATAATAAATAATATTATGTACAAATATTAAAAATTAAAATATGTATGAAAATAAATATTTTATGTGTATAAATAATATAACAAAAATGTATGGTATTTTTAAATGTATTTACAAATTTTATTTAAGAAAATAAAGTATATTATCCTAATAAACTATTTTTTATGCAAAAAATAATAGAAAAAATAAAATAAAAATGCAAAAAATAAAGAAATTATTTTTCATGATTTTTTATGATTCAGAAAAATAAATAAAAGCAATAAATATAAAAAATATGAGAAAATATGAAAAATATAACAAAGAAAGTCAGGGGGTGCAAATAGTGGTCAGGGGGGTGTGAAAATCAGAAACAACGGGCCCAAGGCGCCAAAGGCCCAAGACAGTCATCCCTGTCCTCCAGCTTCTTCCTTGTGCGCGTATTTTCGTTCAACCTGTAACTCTCAGATGCTTGCACAAAAACAAAAACTTATAACATGAAACTTATGGCATTTAATCTCACGATTCCAACCATATAAAATTTGTAATCTAGCTCTCAAAGATTAGAGAGAATTTTGTCAGCCCTAATTTGTGACCTAATTTCTTCATGAACTTCAAGCTTCAAATTCTCACAGTATAGTTAATATAAATGGAAAGTATGCATATGTACAGCTTCACCATGTCAAGGACTACATTTTTGCTTCACAAATCGTGGCTTGAAGATGCCTAAATACAGAGATAGAGTTTGAGAAAAATACCTCCTTCAGCTGGATTTGGATATGACAATGTGGGTACTTTGAGGGAGGCATGAGGATCGTGTGAGCTTCCTTGAACTTCCTTCAAGCTATTCCAATGCCTAGTTTGCTTTGTGGATGGCTAGAACTCTTTGTACAAGTCAACTTGCAAGCTTCCAAAGTGAAAATGGAAATGGCTGAAACAGGGGTTACAGCAACAATGTAAAGGCTTGGATAGCTTTGATATGATGTGGATAAGATGTTTCAAGTGTCAAGCCACAAAACGCACGAGCAAAAAATGAGTTTGCTATGGTTTTGCAGAAACTGGATGTTTGGGCAGAAAAATGATGTTTCTAAGTTTGAGAGTGTTTTGGATGCTAAGAAATTGTGTCCTTCCTTGTGATAAGTTTGTGAATATGTATAGAATGGATACAAAGTCCACTCCTTACTAGCTGTACCAGTTCTGAACTTTTGGCCAAATTTCTTGCATTTTAAGAAAAGTGAGATGACTTATGCAACATGCTTGTACTGGCTGGCTTGTGAGCTGATAGGAGTTGGTACACATTGCTTGATACCTGTGGAATTTTCTTGCCTCAAAGAAACAGGTCCAAGGCTCAAGATTGATAAAGTTACAAAAGCTCACTTTATGAAAATGGCATTGTAACCTTTATGCCATTAATGGAATTATCTCTTGTACAATGCTTCAAAAGTGAAAATAAAGCCTTTGTATTCTGAGTTAGCATTTAATATAGAGTGTAGAATGATTTTAGGACCTGTAAAGCAATGTAAAAACAGCATGGATTGAATTTGCAACTTGATGCCTTGTGAAAATGGCATGAACAAAAGTGATAAAATGCCAACTTCTCCTCTTCGATTCTCCCTAACCACAAATGATCTTGGAGAGTTCTTAGACATTTTGGAAAGCTTGCAATGTTGTCTATAATCCATATTTGAAATGAATTTTGAGATACCTCTTGGAACTAGGTGAAAAATGTCCATGAAGTTGGGTCAAAAAACTGCCTAAATTAGGGCAAATTTCCACTAAGTTATTCAGTTCATGGACCCATATTCACAAATTCATAACTTGAGATCCAATCATCTTTTTGGAAAAGTTTGTGAAGAAAAGTTGTATATTTCAGGGAGGGATACAACTTTCATGTTGCAAGTTTTCTTTGAATCAAATTGCATCATGGTGAAAAAGTGGTGGAAAGTTGGGAAAAAATAAGAAAATTTCCATACTTAGAAAAATTCTAAGTTATGAAAATTTTCAAATTCAAAACCCTAACTTTCAAAATTGATTTTCTTGGTGAAAAAGTTTCATATTTTGACATATCTTTATGAATTATGACCCTTGGCATTTGATTTTGATCCAAAAGTCAAAGTTTGACTTTTCAGTGTATAGTTGACTTTTGATTAGTTGACTGCAAAATTCATCTGTCAATCCAATGAACTTGAGATATTTTGAACCATGTGATTAGGTCAAGATGATGCCATTGGACCCTTGAAATCATGTTTGAACTCAATTGGTCATTGGCTAGGTTAAAAATCAGAAATTTCCCTTTCTCAGTCAAAACCCTAATTTTGACCATTTTGCCCTTTTGATGATTTGATCAAATTTTTTGAGGAGTTGTGATCCAAACTTGATCAAATGGTACATATGAGTCTAAAATGTTGTTGTGGATCAAAAATTATGAAGTTTGACTGTAAATTGGCCATGGTTGACTTTTTCCCCAATACAACTGATTTTTAGGTCAACTGTCCAATTGACTGAGCAAAAATGTGATTCAAGGCTTGAAACTTAACATGAGCAATCTTAGGGGTCCAAAATGGTGTATGAAAGTCACATGAAGAATTGATGGTCCAAAAATCCTTGTGCAAACTCAAACCCTAATTTTGGGGTATCAGTGCAAGATGAGATGTCTTGAGCTGATCAAACGCTAATCTTGTCTTGAGTCCAAGAAGTCTTATGAGAAAAATATTGATAAATGAGAGGGAAAATTTTGGGGTACAACACTATCCATAACATTTGTGATAAAACTCAAAACACTCAAGTCAGTTCTCCCGCTGTATTACAGAACTGGCGACTCTGCTGGAGAGAATAACTAAAAGTGGGGTTACCTTAAGAGCTAGATCACCTTTATTGCTTTATTTGTTTGCCTTGTTTTCTTTACATTATTGGGTTTATGCTTGGGTTTATTTCTTGAAAAAATTCTATACCCAGATCTGGGGCATATTAGGTAAGTAGCAATAGATCGTGGAAAATGTACGGCATAGACCGGTATGGTTGAAGCGATGGCTATGTTAGTGTGACGCATTTGTTGGTACCGATGTCCCTTGACTTGAATCAAGGAGAATACGGGGTCACTGTGTGGTGTCATAAAGCACTAACTGATTGTAGAACCTTAGTTGAACAACTTGGCCATTAGAAAGTAGTGAGATTGTTGGCTTTGGTGCATACTGAAGTTGGCTGATACTCGATACTACACTCATTGAGATCAGACTTTCGGGATATTTCGGTCGTAGTTCGATGCATGTGCTGAAATAATGCCCGATGAAGAAATATTAATGATATTGAGATTTCTTAGAACCCGATTACTTATTTTAGGACAGGTTGAGCCAACCAAAACTTCAAGAGGGTACATACCTATAAACCCCATGCAAGCCTAAACCTAAGGCTTTGTGTGTTTTGTTTGTGTATGATTATTTGTTCATAACATCATGACATCATTACAAATATCATTTTCGTTAACCATTTCAAGGATCTCAAGGGCCTGTGATGCAGGTTTATTATGAGCCAGACGCCTAGCAAGGGGCTGGAGGATTTCTTTTCCTCTAACCAAATATCCTCAAAGTACAATGAACCAACGTCTAACAAGGGGCCAGGGGATTTATTTTCCTCTAACCAAATGTTGTCAAAGACGAAAGAGTGTTATCTTAAATCAAAGGTTATAACCCACTCGACATGGTGCGCTTGATTCTCGTAGAAGGACATTCAATGATACGAAGTTCTTCAATCAATACTGCAGTCATATTCGACTTCTAACATTTTTTTTGTTTACCCCATAAGATCCTTGAAAACATTGCATCTACATATCATGCATCATGTCATAACAGGTTTTCCCCATACAGGTTTTCTCATCTGCTTAATGTTTATTTTAGTAAAGATGGCTCTCGAAAAGATCGTCAGAAATCTCCAAGTTCAAGATGCTCAGTTCAAAGAAATGTTCCTGAACCCATCCAAGGGGAAAAAGAATTGAAATAACTCCTCACTGAGAGCATGACCAAGAAGAATCCTGAAGACAACAAGGATGACCAGTTGGGACAATTGCAAGCTGAGATGGCAACGATGAGAATCCAGATGATGCGACAAATGACTCTTATCCAAAACTTAGTTCAGGGACAAGAAGATTTGAGAACTCCCATCAACAAACTTCATCAAGATGAATACAACCATATGGGACGAATAAATAGAATTGGGGATTAAATCAATAATAACCTCCAATGAGACATAAAGTTGGCTTGGTTAAAAGTAGGCCTTTACGGATTGCTACTACATCACAAGCCCAACAACGTCCTCGCTAACAACAACAGGGGAATCAATGTAAGTAGGATACACCCAAAAGATGATTTACCGAAATCAACATGTCGTTGGCTCAAGCATTGCAACACATGTTGAATGCCAAGCTGGTGACATTGAAGGATCCTCCTCAAAAGCCCAATACTTCTTCTTCCCATTACAATCCTAATGTGAGGTGCGCATACCACTCCAACAGTCTTGGGCATGACACTGACAGTTTTGGGCGTTGAAACATAAGATTCAGGACCTAATTGACGAAGGAATTGTCGAGTTCATGCAAGATGGTCAGATCGAGTTCTTCTATTATCCCCTAAATGTCGAGGCTGTAAGGCACACCATCTAAAGTGACAAGTTTAGGCGGAGAAGCTTTTTGTTCGTTTGAGTTTTCATTTGTAATTTTCTCTAGTTGATTCAAGCATTTATCTTTATGTCAGACTTTTAGTTATCCTTATTAATGCATTGCATATGTTTGTCTTGAATTAATCCATTTATTTTCACTATACTTAAACTATGATTTTACTGCCTTTTGTGATATTCAACTCTCGATTAAAAGTCATAAGCCTTTAGAGGGAGGATGATGAAAAAATATTGTAATCTCTACAGTATGCTTTTGAACAGACCTTGCTGACGATGTACAGACATTTTTTCAAATCCTTAACATGGGAGTTATAAAGAAGATAATCCCTAGTCAACCCCTTTGAACCTAAGAAGTAGGAGTTTTCTTTTTCGTTTAAATTGAAACCTTTAATCATGACCTGGGGCAGGGTAGTTTCTCAGTTAATTCAAATGCATATTCAGTCGCAAGCTTTCACTTCGTACACGGCAAATAGCATCAGAGACGTCCTTCCAAATCAAAAGACGGAGATGGTTCCCTGTAATACAAGAAGTCATTATCTTTCAAAAAAGAGGGTCCGCTAAGTCAAAACCTATGAAGGAGACTTAAGAAAAAATCTGGGGCATCCCGCTGACAGTAATCACAAAAGAAACAGTTCAGGAAAAGGTAGGGATAATAAAATCAAAAGAGGTCACTACAAATCCTCAACAACAGAAAATGACAGTCTTCTCAAATGAACTTCCAGTATTCGAACCATAACCAAAATATCATTTCAGACTCAATTGGAACCTAAACGCACAATTAACTGAGTATAAGGTTGAAGAACATCACGTAGAATGAGTTAGCTATAAATAAAATTTGAGCCTTATCCTATGTTTCTTAAATCGTGAACCAAGCCACGTTACAACCCTTAAAAGTCTTAGATGAAGCCTATATTAGTTCGAAAGCATACAATTACAAAAAGGTATCCTGACTCCTGTAAGGCTTGCTATAAATTCCGAGTTGATATCACATTCTCTCAAATTTTGTTTTACTAAAAATGCAATTTTTTAAGACAGACATAAGCTTTGCATTTTAAATACCACTGTTTGCATATAACTAATTGTTAGACAGCAGAGAAATTTGCATGACGAATATCCAATGAACAGAAATCCTCTTAGTAAACGGAATCACTTCAAATGGAAAGACACTTCTAATGACAAACCTTCCATAATCTAGGGGAATGACATGTTATTGTCCAACTCATTTGTGGAAGTCAAGTCAAGATTCAAAGAATCTCTCATGAAGTCCTGAATAGCCCGGGGCAGATCTCCATCTAAATCACTTGGGGCATGTTACATTGATTAGGGGTTCCAGCAAAAACCACTTTGAAATTTGAATCTTCGGTATCATCAAATTGCTTATTTGTGCTAGTAGTATTAGATGGTGTCAGTATCATGTCTTCAGATCCTTCCATGACATTTATTAGAAAAATACTGAGGAAGGTCAAGACAATCAAAAACTTGATCAAAAACTTCAAACATCAGGTGTACCAGACTAACCTCAAGGGCAAACGGGCTCCCACATATGAAAGGTCATGTGCGATCAAGAAAAAATTTACTGGCATTGCTACAACACTTACTACTATAGACAATAACAATTCTCTGCACCCTGTGAACGCGGGCATAGTCGGAAGATACTACGCATAAAAGAGACCCGCTAGGTTGACATGCCTAGTAAAAATTAAGGGAATCCCGGTGAACCAAAAGGGTTCGAGCAAAATTAGGGACATATATACATAAAGATGCTACACCCGGCAAGTCAAAAACCTGAAAAGGTGGCCTGGGCAAAAAAAGGGTATCCCGGTGGATTGAAAATCACAAAAGAAACAGTACAAGCAAAAGTTAGAGATTAAAGCGTACTGATATGTCCCGTTATCTCATCACTTGTCTATTAGTAAAAGATTTATCACTCTGATCAGCATTTTCTGAGGACTCTAGGAGATAGGACAATGTTTAAGTCATTCCCACAGAGCAATCTCCATGAGATTATCCCCACAGAATCATATTCACCAGCTCATCTTCAACAAAGATACATTCCCCGGCAAGTCTAAAATGTCTTCAAACAAAAAGTGGGGCATCTTCCAGCTGATAACATAGTCATACTCACCAGCAGATCCCTCTAGCAGATAAAGGAGCATGATCTTCTCCCCGACAATATCGCCCACCTACGAAGTTCCAATCAGTACAGTTCATGGAAATTCTCTTCCCTAGATGAGTTTGAAAAATGTAAAACTCCTGCAGATTTCTTCTCTTTAGAAAATTCAAACTCCCCAGGAGAGTTTGTTTCCTCAGCAGATCATTTCTATGATAACAGAGTTTAATTCCCTAACAGGGTTTTTCCCCCAAACATACTACAATTTCCCCAACTCGATTCTATTCCTCAGACTACTACAAACCACCAGCAAAATTCTTCTTCCTAGTGAAATTTACATTATCCCCAGAGAGTTTCTACGAAACCTGGAATCAAACCAGATATCAATCAACTTTATCCTTCCCAGACAAGTCAGGAGGTTATCCATCTCTTTTATCCCCAGTCATGGTATATAAGAATTATCCTCCCCAGACGAGTCGGAAGGTAATCCATCTCTTTTATCCTCAGTCAGGGTATATAAGAATTATCTTCCCAAGACAAATCGGAAGGTTTTCCATCTCTTTTATCCCCAGTCAGGGTATATAAGAATTATCCTCCCCAGACGAGTCAGAAGGTTATCCATCTCTTTTATTCCCAGTCAGGGTATATAAGAATTATCTTCCCTAGACGAATCAGAAGGTTATCCATCTAATTTATCCCCAGTCAGGATATATAAGAATTATCCTCCCCAGACAAATCTGAAGGTTATCCATCTCTTTTATCCCCAGTCAGCGTATATAAGAATTATCCTCCCCAGACGAGTCAAAAGGTTATCAATCTCTTTTATCCCCAGTCAGGGTATATAAGAATTATCTTCCCTAGACGAGTCGGAAGATTATCCATCTCTTTTATCCTCAGTCAGGATATATAAGAATTAAATTCCCTAGTAGAGAAATGAATAACCGATGTTCCTAAACTCTTCTCCCTCAAACAGAAATCAACACATCCCCTACAGAGTTCCCCCAAACACAAGCGGGAATCCCCAGCGGAAGCATTCTAGATGAGATTGGAGATACACATACTCTTCATCCCTAGCAATAGTTAGGGATTTATTTTCCCAAACAAAGATACTGCACGGGTTTACAAATACACTTCAACAACATTTCACGTTTATACGTCATAACATATTCATACGAAACGAATATAGCACAGTCTCCTTTATTTTGAGAACTTCATTACACAATGCATTTCATACATCATGACATTGCATACAACTAACTCTTTACCTTTTCAGGAAAGATCAATCAACATACGAATATCAACAACAATTCTCAAATAGGTCCAAGGTTAATTCCCGAACAAGACGGGGCAACTATCTCTACAGCCAACAAAAGAAGGTTCCAGATTAATTCCTGAAACAAGACGGGGCAACTATCTGGATGACCAGCCACAAATTAATTCCTAAAACAAGACAGAGCAACTATCTGTGAAGAACAAATTTAAGATTAACTTCCAAAACAGGATGGGGAAACTATCTTTCTTTCTTTATGGTCAGATAAAGATCAATTCTAGAAACAAGATGGGGCAACTATCTATGTGACCAGGTCAGAGATTAAATCCTGAAACAAGACAGGGCGACTATCTCTACGGCCAACAAAAGTAAGTTCCAGATTAATTCCCGAAACAAGACGGGGAAACTATCTGGATGACCAACCACATATTAATTCCTGAAACAAGATAGGGAAACTATCTATGAAGAAAAAATTGTATATCAATTCCCAGAACAGGACGGGGAGACTATCCACATGAACAAATTGAAGATTAACTCCGGAAACATGACGGGGAAACTATCTTTCTTTCTTTATGGTCAGATAAAGATCAATTTCCGAAATAGGATGGGACGAATATATTTATCACATATGGTATGAACTCCCGAAACAAGGCGAGTTTACCAACAAAGCAGATTGTAGATCAATTCCCGAAACAGGACGGGGCGACCATCTACATGACAAGAAGAAACTCAAACACCTTTCCCAAAGTTTCATTTTGGAAAGCATGGTTCAGATACAGTCGGGCAAAGACTCGTTCTAATCCACTTGTAGATACAGTCAGGCGAAGACTCATTCTGATTCACTTCTGGATACAGTCAGGCGTAGACTTATTCCCATAAATTTTTTAGATACAGTCAGGTGAAGACTCATTCTGATCCACTTTTGAGATACAGTCGAGCATAAACTCATTCTAACATATTTTTCAGATACAGTCGGGTGAAGACTCATACTGATCCACTTTTGAGATACAGTCGAACATAGACTCATTCTAACATATTTTTCAGATATAATTGAGCATATACCTCTGTTTTCTCATATTAAATCGACCAAAGATTTATTCTAATACTTCTCTCAGTAGATCTTTTATGGCTCAAATTAAATCAACCAAAGATTTATTCTGATACTTCTCCCAGTTAAAGATTTAAAGACCTCTGCTGGCTCAGATTAAATCGACCAAAGATTTATTCTAATACTTCTCTCAATAGACCTTTTCTGGCTCAGATTAAATCGACCAAAGATTTATTCTAATACTTCTCCCAGTTATGGATTTAAAGACTTCTGCTGGCTCAGATTAAATCGACCAAAGATTTATTCTAATACTTCTCTCAGTAGACCTTTTCTAGATCAGATTAAATCGACCAAAGATTTATTCTGATTCTTCTCTCAGTAGAGCTTTCCTGGCTCAGATTAAATCGACCAAAGATTTATTGTGATACTTCTCCAAGTTAAAGATTTAAAAACCACTGCTGGCTCAGATAAAATCGACCAAAGATTTGTTCTGATACTTCTTCCAGTAGACTTTTTCTAGCTCATATTAAATCAACCAAAGATTTATTCTAATACTTCTCCCATTTAAAGATTTAAAGACCTCTGCTGGCTCAGATTAAATTGACCAAATATTTATTCTGATACTTCTTTCAGTAGACCTTTTCTGGCTCAGATTAAATCGACCAAAGATTTATTCTGATATTCTCTCAATAGACCTTTTCTCGCCCAGATTAAATAAACCAAAGATTTATTTTGATAATTCTCCCAGTTAAAGACGGACGTAGATATCTTGTGGATCATATTAAATCGACCAAATATTTATTATCATACTTCTTCCAGTTAAAGAAAAGCATAGACATCCTCTGGCTCAGATTAAATCAAACGTTGATTTATTCTGATACTTTTTCCAGTCAAAGTCAAGTGTAGACATAGTCTAATTTCTCTATCAACAGTTACTTTGGATGACATCTATCAGCCCATCTCTGACACCTCTTCACTACCTCTCCAAATGGTATCTTTAAGCCAATTCCCGGCATAATCAACCAAAAGCATTAATTCATGCACAAGCGAGTGCAACTTTCTGGGGACTTAAGTGTTCAATCATCTTCCACCTTCAAGTCGCGAATGGCGAACATGCCAATCTAACTCTTCAAGTTTAAGAAGATTGAGCAGGGGCAGATGTTGTACCCTAAAATTTTCCCTCCCTTTTCTTCAATACATTTCTCACAAAATATCTCAAATGCTCAAGGATTCTCAAAGAGTTTATCAGACAAGCTCACCCCTTAAGCACTGAGACCACAAATTAGGGTTTTGGTTTTCACAAGGAAAATTGGACTTCTAATGCCTGAAATGACTTGCATGGTTCGTCATATACCTCAAATAGTTCTCATGCCAAGTTTCAAGTCTTGCATCTCAAAATTGCTCAGTCAATTGCTCAGATGACTAAAAATCAGCTATATTGGGTAAAAAAGTTAATTGTGATCAACATACAGTCAAACCTTAAGATTTTTAGTCAACATCAACATTTTAAAGTCATATTCATCATTTAATCTAGGGTTGATCATAATTCCTCAAGGAAAACACTTAAATCATTAAAGGGGCAAAATTGTCAAAATTAGGGTTTTGAATGAGAATGACTGATCATTGACTCTTGACCTAGTACATGACCTAATTCCTTAAAGAATGATATCAAGGATTCAAATACAACATCTTGACTTAATTACATGGCTCAAAACATTTCCAAGGTGCAAGTGATTGATAGTTGAAGAATTGAGATCAACTGATGAAAAGTCAACTGCCACACAAAAGTCAAACATTGACTTTTTGGTCAATATTGAACTTCAAAATCAAGAATCATCAAACCATTCAAAATTATCAAGCTTGATCATCAAGAATCAACAAAGTCAACAAAAGTCAAAGATGGAAAATTTTCTAACACTTAGAAAATTCTCTAAGTGTTAAGGTTTTATTCTAATAAATTCACTACTTCATGACCAATTTTCACCAAGATGCAAGATGATTCAAGGAAAATTTTCAACATGAAAGTTGTAGAGCATGATGAATTCTATAACTTTTTATTAGAGGTTTGATGTCCATAAAATGCTTGGATTAGGATATATAGGCCCGTGAAGTTGTGACATTTTTATCCAACACTTGGAAAAAATTTCAATTAGTTTTGGTCAGCTTTTCATCCTAACTTCTTAACCAATTTTCACCAATTTCATTGTTGATTTAGCCAAAGTGGTCAACATGAAAGTTGTAGACACTGCTTCAAGCTTTCCAAAATGTCCAAGAACATAAAAAGATCATGCTTGAGATAGGAGATTCGAAGAAATGAAGTTGGCATTTCATTCTTGAATTATAGGCCATTTTTGTGACAAGTTCATGACCAAATCTCACAACCTTACCATGAAATCTCACTTTTCAGGTCATGTTGCTTCTAAATCTCCATATAATCAGATATTTACATGAAATTGTGGTGCATTACACAAGGATTTAAAGCTTTTTCCAGTTGATCATACCATTTTTGGATGAAATTGCAAAAAGTTTCATATCCGTTTGCATAAAGATCACTTTAATCACAAAGTCCACTCCTTGAGCCTCTAACTTGTTTGTTCTGATCACACTCAACATGAATGCTCAGAAGAAACGTGTTTAAAGTATCTAACCACCCTATGAGCTATTGTACCACACATTGAAACTTTGATTTCTCAAGAAATCACAAGTTATGTTTCAACCAAACCATAACTTCAAACTTGCAAACTTGGTAAGCTCCTTACCTTAAACTTTTCCCTACAAATAGAGGTCATCTTTGCAAGCTATAACGCGAATTGACAAGCCTTTAAACCCTCTCATACACTCTCAAACCCGAATTGGCCATAAAACTCATTTCTTGAGTTTTCAAAATCTATTTCTTTGAAACTCATCACTCTTGCAATTTTTGTCCAAACAAATCATCCAAACACTTTATATATATAATATAGAAGTGATCCAAACACCTGTTTCACTTCTGTAATCATTCTATCATCATACACCACTTTCAAAATCCACCATTGCAACTTGACTTGAGTAGAAAAATCCAAACACTCTCAAGGCAAAGCAAGAGTTGCAACATACTCACCAAGGTCCAAGGAAGCTAAAGCAAATATCACATTACTTCTGGAAGTCGTGTAGAGGACATTGAATTTTTGCATCAAGAGGTAAGTTTTTCCAACTTTAAAATCTTAATACAAGCATCATTTTCACTTACTTTTAAAAGATAAAATGTATATATCATGTCTATGAAGCTAACAATATCCTTAAATTTCATTTTAATTGACTGTGGGATGAGAATTTTGAAATTGATTTGTTTGGACATTTAGGTTTTCGTTTGGTACCAATAGAAAATTTGTGAAAATCTTTGAGTTATAGCTTCAGAAAATAATACCATTAGATTCCTTGCCAAATTCTAAGCAAGTTTCATTTTTACATTTTCGAATTTGGATGAGAAATGAGAAAGTTATGTTTTTTTGACATTTTGTTATAGTTACAGTAACGATGAATGCAAGGAAGAAGAAGAGAAAAATTCAATTTTTTTTAAAAGAGTTTATTTTATATTTAATAGAAGATCTTTCATAACTGGATGAAACAGACACTCAAATGGTAAAACAAGCGTGCATTTATTATAGGGACTTGGGTTTGAGCCTCAGTATACCCTTTTGGCTTCTTTTTTTCTATTTTCAAACTTCATTTTCTTACTTATTTTTCATCATTTTCAATCAATTCTTTTTGCGTTCAAATTTAATTTGTTCAAGCTAAATTTTTGCACACTATTAGTTTATCACCTCTATTTTATGAATATTAAAAAATATCACAAAAATACTTTTTATTTCTTTATTTTTCAATTAAATCAAAATGCACCTTTTTTAGGGTTTTTAAGAACACTTTTTGAAGATCTTTTGATTAAATTTTCAACTTTGCTCACAATGCTTGATTTTACCATGATAGGCCTTGATTCCCATGAGGTATCTAGACACTTGAGTAGACATTTGATGATAGCTTGAGTTTTATTTTAGAAACTTTTCTCAACCAAATTCATATTAAATCATGAAACATGTACAAAAATCAAAACTATGCTCCATGACTTTCGTCTTGATTGTGATGCATACACTTGTTTCAAACATCCAAAAATATTTTCTAAATACTTAGAATTTCTTTATGGTTTTAAATATCTTTCCCTTTTCACCACCTTCGCACATTTTACTTTTGCATTAATATTTTCCGATTATTGTAATTGTTCAAAGGTTTGTAATAGCTTTAGTTAGGGTTTATTGTTTTTCTCTCCATTCATAAAATTTGTACCCCCATTCCCGAAGTATTATAATAGCTTAGGATATTTAATTTCCGCACTTACTATTTTGTAATTTCCCCAAATCCTTGTAAAAGCGTAGGACATTTAATTTTCGCAATTTACCGCTTTCCTTATTACTATTAGTTTAATAGGATTGTATGCCAAGATATTAAAATCAATACTAGACAACGTAATCCAAGATAAATACTTGAATCACATCACACTTGACACACTCACACCTCTATGGTAATCTCACTTGTTGTCTCGGATAGAAATAGTCATGTCCCTCGAACATAGGATGTTTTAGCAAAGACCCTCGATTAAAAGTTCACAATCCCTTGATGACCCTTTGACGTTGTCTTCGATAAACGATCTTAGTCCCTTACGAAAATTCCTAAAATATCTTACAAGTTGCCTTCTATGACTGTACGATGACCCACGCCCGTCCCACACATCCAATGATATGGCTCCCTACCAACCAATGGTAAAGCAGCACTATTTAAAGGAGGTGGAAAAGAATAAAGACTTTTTGATTAAGTAGATTGCTCGTAATTGCTTGCTCACAAACTAAAACCATTTTCACACCTCACACTTTCAAAAACAAACATCTTTTTAAACACTTTCTTTTCAAACAAATATTTTCAAAACAAACACTTTGTATGCGTTCTCAACGATACGAGAATCATTACAAAGTTTTCCGTACTAAGGCGCTTTCAAAATATTTCCAAAAAAAAACATTTTGTATACATTCTCAATGATACGAGAATTATTACAAAATTACCATTTTTAAAACATCTTCAAAAACATTTTCCATCATACACAAACACAAAGCATTTCAAAGTGAGCTAGCAATTAAGAGCACGTAGATAAAAACGGATGAAAATGGTGCTAACACCTTCCCTTTTCATAACCTACCCCCTGAACTCAAGAAAATTCTCAAAAGGTATTTCCTGTTCTTTTCACCCTTTCCTTTATTGGATAAAAGAAAAGTCAATGGCGACTCTTGCTATCTGCAACATTTATGATAAAACGCAAAACACTCAATCCAATGTATTACAATGAGCATACATGGTCTTGCATTTTTTCAGAGAATTTATCACCAAAATTTCAAATATGCCTTATTTCAAAAATATGCTCAGTTGACATTCTACAATATAAGCAGTTCTATCAATGAGTAAAACTATATATATATATAGGTAACATTTAGTTAAATTACCTAACAATTTATAAGTATGTGTATCCACTAACTCTCTCAATCCTAAACAATAAACAATAAATATTTATGAACACAATGTATCAAAATAATATATAGTTTGAGAATATAATTGAAGACACTCGATCATTACATATATTATGTCGAAGAAATAGAAAAAACGAGCATAAGATCACTTAATTTGATGAAGAATAGCCAAAGAACGAAGCACAAATGACAAAGTATGAAGAAATAGAGACTTCACACAAATTGGCTAAAAATGGGAGCAAACGCGCGTAAGCTACTAGAAAAATCATGCAACCATTGTGCGTCATCACACACGTGATGACTTTATGTAAGTAGCATCGCACGCGCGATACAGGTTATCACGCGAGCTATGGGCCTTTTTCTGAGCACTTTTTGGGCGCAATCTGAGATCTCCTAAAGGCTTTTAAAAAGGGGTTTTTGCCACTTTTTTGAGAGTTCTGTGATTTTCCACTACAAGTGACGATTTACAGCACTGAAATGCATATTTGGAACACATTTGAAGCCATTTGAGGCTATTTCTTCAAGGGATCTCTTATGCAAACCTCTTATATTTTATTGGTATTGTAATTTACATTATGAGTAGCTAATTTTCTCATAGGTTACATTTTGTTTGATTAACCTTTTTCTATATTGTTGGGACACATGCTTGATTTATTATTGCATAATCAATTGGAGTTATAATTTTATTCAATTGCACCTTGTTCTTAATAATTTTTATGCGAGATACTTTTTAATCTGATTTTGGGCGCATAGGGAATACTAACCATTAGTCTATGTGTTGGACCTAGGGCAATTGTTGTGGTTACGTCAGTTGAATAGGGATAGGAGACCTCAAGTAGTGGCTGGGGAATTAACATTCTATTGCATTGCCTAATCTTGCTTATGCTGGTGGACTAGGGATAGGAAACTCCAAGTATAAATTAGTTATCTATACACCAAGGGATTGGGTATGGAGCTTTTGTTAATTTTTCGTGGAATTAAAGCAACAATGTCGGTTACGCAATACATCAATCATCAATAGTAGAGAAATAGGGGATTCTATACAAAACCTAACTTCTTTTGTATTATTGACATAACACTTTAATTTCTTTTTCGCATTAAGACTCGAACCCCCCCCCCCCCCCCCCCCCCATTTAGTTTTTTCTAAACATTGAAAACTTTTTCTTTTGTTAAATAGAAGCCCCTGTAGATTTGGTTTTTTATTACTTCGACATTATCGATACACTTTCGAGAAGTCATCAAGTTTTTATCATCCTTGGTGGTGACTGTTGATAATTTCAACAAAGCAAGGCTTGTGCAACTTTTTTTTTAGTTTTTATTTTTATTTTTGCTTTCTTGTTTTTTTTTTATATTTTTGTTACACATTACTATTAAGGTATTTTTTGTGTATGCGCAATTCAAGATCTGAGTTGATACCACATGATCTAGAAATTGAGAGGACTGCATGAGCAAACTAGAAAGCTGCTAGAGAAACCACTCTGGTACAAGAGACTAAAGTTGAACATCCAATTAACTCTTCCAATAGTGAATCAGACAAGGAAGAAAAAATGGAAAACGTACCACCACCTCATACTATGGGGGACTACTGCAAAAGAACTGACGCATGGCAAATCTCTAGAGGTTTTATACTTGTTAACCCTGCTAACTTCGATATTAAAATTTTTGTACTTTGACATTTACGAGACAATCCTTTTGATGGGAATGCAATTCGGGATCCTTGGGAGCATCTTGCTCGCTTCCATGAAATGACCTCCATGTGTATACTAGCTAATGCCACATAAGATCAGGTAAAGCTAAGGTTATTTAGGTTCTCATTGATAGGAAGGGCCAGAGATAGGTTATTTTTCCTTCCTAATGGTACCATCGGAACTTGGGAAGAGATAATGGACAACTTCCTAGAAAGATTCTTCACCACCACACAATTCACGGAAAGGAAAGCTTAAATCATGAATTTTGAGCAACAAGACACAAAATATATTTATGATTCATGGGAGAGATTTAAATTTTTATTATGTAGATGCCTAACCCACAACCTGGACAACATGGATCAAAAAGATTGTAGAACTTTTGCATATGGCTAACTTAGCGCAAAACGTTGTGGGCACTTTTGTATTATTAATTAATTATACAGGTTGGCGGAAGTCCTGACTTACCCTAATGACAAAATGATAAGTCCTATGGAGCCAATTAGCGCGACATTAACTAGGAGATTTCAACAGAGGCGTGAATCAATAGAATCCCAACCAGAGCAGGAAAACAATCAAACAGGGGGCAATATCGAGGGAAATCATTCAGATGTTCTTGAAGCACAATGATAAGAAAATCAGCAAACCAGTGAATATCAAAGGTGAATGGAAGGATATGCAGAGGGGATAACAAATTGGGAGAATGAATTTTTAATCACCATATGTGCCACCATATTTTTTACCAATATTCAAAGACTTCTACAATAAACAAAAAAATCACATGCCTGTAATAGATTTAAGAAGTCGATTTGAAACCGTAGAAGCCATGGAAAAGTACTTCAGGGATCAAGATAGTGCACAAGAAAAAAGAAGAGAACAGATGCGGGAAAAATGGGAAAGAAAAAATAGCAACTTTCACAACTCAATGAGTGACATGCAAGAATTTTTCAGCTTTAATAACGAATATAAAAGAAGATGAAGCAACTTTAAATTTCCGCAAATGTTGAATTTATTTTATTTTAGCTTGTCGAACAGAAATAACTACTTATAAGTACCATTCTATATTGTATCCTTTTCTATTTGCTTAAATAAGTTTTATTATGATGTTTCCTTTAGATTTACAAATAATTGCAGCCGTAGCATTGAACATGTGGACCAAAAGCACCAGCAGATAGAGCTTGAACATCAGAAAGGTGACTTATTAAGAGAAAGTAAAAAATGAAGAAAAAAATTAACAAGCTTGTACTTAACCTCTAGATACCTCAACTAGTAAGGTTTGAGCCAAATATTTCCATTGTTTACTATTTCTTTCTTTGAGTGTATCCATGCTTTACTGTTTTATCAGGTTTGAACTATTTCTGATTTAATTTGTCTAGTTTGATTTACAAACATTGAGGGAGTTTCTAGTTTAAACTCTGGCCCTTTTTAAGCCAACCCATAATATTATTAATATCCCTTGCTAACCACTCTGATCATGGCCTTTTGTTTTGGTGACATAACAATATTTGTTAGCCAATTGACTTGAAAGATTCAATATTTCCACCCGTTCCTTGGAGTTAGGTAAAAAAATTGAGTTTTCCTATCATAGGAAAAAGAGTCAGTTTGAGGTTGCTCTTAAAGTGAGAAAAGTTTAAGTTTGGGGTTGAGGATACTATAGATAGATAGTGGTAAAAAAATTCAAAATTTTGAGAAAAAAATCAAGAAGTTAAAATGACTTCTTCAAAAAAAAGAGAAAGAATGAAAAAAGACAAATAGAGACCACAAAAAGCATAAATATCTAGTACCAATAAGAAGGAAAAAAGTTGGTATAATAATGAAAGGAGAACTAGGAACCTAACTCCAAAGGTTTAAACCTACTTTCACAAAATATCTTCCTAAACCTAAGCCACGTTACATCCGAAAAAGCTCTCAAATGTGTGTTTTGACTACAATGATAAAATTTTGTTAGAACATGATAAAACTCAGTATAAGCAGTTCTGATGTTGATTAAGAGATCACTCTGTTAATTGAGTGAATTATGGTGAGATGAGATAAATGTTGAATTCTTGCTAAAATTTGAGGATGTTTTCTGATTTTGCCGGATTGCAGTTAGAAGTTAGATTAGTGATCATGTAAAAATAATTATGGTGATGTTCAATTGTTTTTGTTGTAGTTTTGTGTTTCTGTTTAGAATTTCAGTGGCAGGCAAGTTACTTGAGGACAAATAATAGATTAAGTTTAGGGTTATGATGACACTCGGTCATTATATATATTTTTTTGAAGAAATAAATAAAAATGAGTCGAATATCACTTAATTTGATGAAGAATAGCCAAAGAACGAATACAAAATTACTAAGTATGAAGAAATAGAGACTTGGGGAAAGTTGGCTAAAAAAGGAGAAAATGTGTGTAAGCTACTGGAAAAATCACACCACCATCGCGCGCCATCGCGCACGTGATGAGTCTGTGTAAGTTGCATCGCACGCGATGCAGGTTATCACTTTTCTAACACAATCTGACACCTCCCGAAGGCTTTTAAAAATGGGGTTTTGTCACTTTTCGAGAGTTCTACAATTTTACACTGCAAGTGACGATTTACAACACCAGAAGGCATATTTGGAGCGTATTTAAAGCCATTGGAGGCCAGTTCTTCAAGGGATCTTTGATGTAAACCTCTTATATTTTATTGGTATTGTAATATACATTATGAGTAGCTAATTTTCTCATAGGTTAGATTTTGTTTGATGAACCGTTTTCAATACTGTTAGGACACATGTTTGATTTGTCATTGCATAATTAATTGAAGTTCTAATTTTACTCAATTGTACCTTGTTCTTAATGCTTTTCATGTGAGATACTCTTTAATCTGATTTTGGACGCATAGAGAATACTAATCATTAGTCTATATGTTGGACCTAGGGCAACTGTTGTGCTTACGCCGGTTGAAAGGGATAAAAGACCTCGAGTAGTGGATGAGGAATTAACGTTCTATTGCATTGCCTAATCTTGCTTACGCTGGTGGACTAGGGATAGGAAACGTTGAGTATAGATTAGTGAGCTATACACCAAGGGATTGGGTATGGAGATTTTATTAATTCGTCATGGAATCATAGCAACAATATCAGTTATGCAATACATCGAACATCAATAGTAGAGAAATAGGGTATTATATACAAAACCTAACCACTTTCATTATATTGACATAACACTTTCATTTCTTTTTCGCATTAAAACTAGGAGAAAAAAACCCTATTTAGTACTTTCTGAATATTGCACACTTTTTGTCTTGTTAAATAGCAGTCACTGTGGATTCAATCTTTTTATTACTTCCACATTATCGGTATACTTGTCAAGAAGTCATCAATAATACCTCTTTATTGTATTAGGGAAAATAACTTCATTGAGATAGTGTCCAAATATCATCCTATTTGATGCCTACCTTTCCATCATGTATATTTTGATTACTTCAAGCATAGTCACAATTGGATTAAATCTTGCTTCAATTATGACAATGTTAAAATCCCTTGACATGTTATTCAACAAACTATCACACTTGGTGTCTATCCTAAACTAGGACTTTATCCATAACCTAGGAGATGTCTTCATCATATGCTTATAGGCTTCTTCATTAACGCCTCTTATTTATCTTATCTCCCTTTCCCAATCTTGTGGATATGTTGACTCGGAAGCTTTCCATGTTATCTCTTTCAATTTCTTTCCAGGAAACCTCTTTCTAAAGTTGTTGTACATATGGTGTACACAAAACATTTGTTCCACACATGGTAAAATCTCATCCATGGCCGGTAAAATACTGTACCAACGAACACAACAGAGGTCAGCTAAAAAAACATCAAGATTAATAAATAAAAAATCATACTAAAAAACATACATTTACCTTTTGTTGATCTGATATGAATGTAAAGGCACTACATTGATCATTTGAAATAAAAAGCATACTAAAAAACAAAAATTTACCTTTGATTTACCTTTAACAATTATAAAGGAAATTGTCATCATTTGATCATTTGAATCTATTCCTACAGCTTCCAAAATCTCTCATCCATATAGACCCTTTAAATAACATCCATCAAGCCCAATGATACGACTGTATAGTCTGAAACTCTCCTTACATGTTGCATAACAAATGTATAGTCTTTGGAAGTTAGGCCTCTTATCAACTACATCATTTGGAATAGGTTAGAAATTCACCTTAACTGTTAATCCAAGATTTGTTCTAAGAATTTCATGACAATGGTCATAAATTCTGTTGTACTGTTCCAAAAAGGAACCATTAACCATTCCCCTAGTTGAACACCTAGCCCTAATTGTCTTCGTCTTGTTTACACCAATATTCCATTTCCTTTGAGCCTTTTCCTTGATGTCCTTGATTTTTAATTTTGAATTATCTTCCAATGAGTTCTGAATTCTCTTACTTAACAACTTTGTAGTCATCATCTTCACATTGTAAGCTCTACTACATTTATGAACATTCACCATTTTCATCAATTTCCAAGAGTCCTCATATGGTAATTAGGCACAACATGCATTCCATGAATACCCTTCATTACATATAATCTTAACCTTTTGTTTGTCATTTTAGCAAACTTCAGATTCTTACCTGACTGGACTATATATGTGGTGATTGCTTCCTTGAAATCAACCTTGGTAGAAAAATAGGTCTCTAATTCCAATTTATAGTCTGATATGTTTTTTTAGAAATTTGAAAACATGGTATTTCTTTCTATTACATCCATTTCCCTCCTCTGTTTCACGCGCACTCTCCAATTTCTCACTAGCATGCTCACTTTCAACCTCACTAAAGTTTTTTTAATGTTTTTTGCTAGTACCTTCAGTCTCATCACAATAACCTAACAAATTTTTATTACCCTCATCTACTAAACCATCACTACCACTACCCTCGTATAAATCCTAAAATGAAACACTTAAAGCACTGTTATAATGAAATCTCATATCATCATTATCATCATTAGAACTCTCAAGCCTAACATCTCATCACTTTGCATTAGTCAACTCAACATCATCAACTTCACTCCCATTAACTTCACTCACAATACCTTCTCCCACATTCACCTCAGCCCCATTAACTTCATCCATATCCATCTCAACATCAGTCATCTTATCCACATCCCCTTCTATACTTTTGAGAACCTCCCCACAGTTTTAGAATCTTTTATTCAACTTCATGAAGCTTAACAACATCCTACGGGTTTATGGTCTTTTCCTCTAAAGGACCATCATAATAGTCAGGTCGATAAACAGGATGTTGTACATATATAGATGAACACTAAAATGTACCTTACAAAAATCAACTACATCTTGGGCACCTTTGTCATCAATCAGATTTAACATACCAAATGTGGGATCCTTGTATAATATTTTTCCAACTTCTTTATAAATCAATTCTTTAATATCTTTACCACCTCAAAATAATTCCATTTATCTACATCATGTCTCACCTCAAAAACTAATCTTTCATAACTAGTATACTCAACATCTACAAATTCACCTCCATGGTGAATAAAAACATGAACAAATGCATCCGTTTATCACATAAACAAAATTTCTTTACTCAAAACCAACAAAAATTCTTTTACGAACAGTAGCAACACAAAATCGTACAGAGAATCATTCAACACTTAACATTTCGAAAATAACAAACAAAAACTCTAATATGACGAACATAACCTAAAACAAGTTTTATACATTAAATCAAACACTTTGCTAGAAAGATTATCCAATAAATTGAAAACTAATTAAACCCTATATTAGAAAAGAGCGAAATTTAAAAGTCCAATAAACCCTAAATTTTAAAGAGGCGAAACTTTGAACTTACTAATAAATTTGTCTTCCTTTTTTCGATTCAGCCTTAATTTCTTCGTTCTTAAGCGTCAAACCTTTGCTCTCAATCCTCATTCTTAGCCTTAATTTCCATCTCTTTGTTCTTAGCACTTTGTTCTAAAAAAATCTACATAAGTAATTACTATTCTTAGCACTTTGTTCTAAAAAAATCTACATAAGTAATTACTAATCCATCAAAGCAACATTTAACATCCTTAATTGACTTTAATTTAATACCTTTGATGTCAAAGATGAACGTGACATTGTTTGAATAATTAAGAAATCAAAATAGCCGTTTTTAAATTAAAGGACAAATATTTATTATATGTAACTCTTTTATTCATATTTTTTCAACTATTCTCAACCTTCTCCTTATGATAGAATAATTTCTTCCTAAAATACTTTGGCATCTTAAAAAAAACTTTAAAAAAAATAGATTAAATAAGTTCCAATAATAAGGATATATGCCACTTGTAATTTCTTTAGACGAGTTAACAGTGTTATACGTGCTACAACAAATGATGTGGTGCTACAAATGTGTCGTATTTTTCATCTACTATAAAATAAAGATTTATTAAAATTTTCTTCTATTTAGCTTCTCATTAAATCATGATCCATGTGTCAAATAAGCTCTCATTAAGCTTAAAAAAGTATATGTTTTTCTTTTATTTTTTCACTTTCATTATTTCCAAACGTTTACTTTGCACTCATTTTTTACTCATTAGTACTATTCCTTTAACCTCTTTCTGTTTGTTTCTTCATGAAAACAATGAATTAAGGAAGAGTTGAACGTGAGAGCATGGGGAGGGAGAGAATAATATCATGCACTCATTAAGGATTGAAAAAGCGAATGGAAAATGTAAGAAGATGTGATTGATGGTGTAAAGGTGTTAATGATCATGTTATCATGTTTATATTTATAATAGTTTTTGTGTTTTTTTTAATTGTCACTTTTATAAAAAAAAATATATTTTTTAATTGTTACTTTTAAATTTTAAACTAATATTAATGATAGTTTTGTCAAAATTATTCTTAATTATATATTATAGAGAAAGAAAATGTAAATTAAAGTAATAAAAAATTAATAGTATTATAAATAAAAGAAAAATTATTGTTCAAAAAATAACAATAATTATTAACTTTATATAAAAAATCAAAAAATAATAATTAAAAAAAAACCGAGAAAGTATAAAAGATAAAACTCGCGTGCGTGTAAACAGTACAATATATCTAATCTGAGCTTTCGTCTCAAGGGGCCTCCTTCTCTCCTATACTTGCCATATCTACTTCTATTCCTCTTCCTTTTCTTTCTGCGTGTTACTCAATTCTTTTTCTTTTTTCTTTTACGATTCATTTCTCAAGCTTTAACTAACACATTAAATGTTGGACGGTGTTTTATTATTTATGGAATATCGGAATGGTATCGAAGGAGATCGGAGACGGTTTTTATCTTTTTTTAAATTTAAATCTGAATTTATAATCAATTATTGTTTTCCGTTCTAAATTTAAATAGAGATGGAAATTTAAAATTTATATTCAGTCTCAAACAGATTCAGATTAAGTTCGGATATCTCTGTTCTACTGCCATTTATTTAATAAAATCAGGTTTTAAAATAGAAATGATTATTTTTTCTAAACTCAAATTATAATATAAATAACAAAAAGGTAAAATATATTTTTTGGTCATGTATGTTAATGTTAAGGTTCATTTTGGTCCTTTAATTTAAAAAGAAATCATATTATTCTCTTAACTCTTCAAAACGCTTCATTTTAATCTTTTTTGTTTAATAAGCGACAAAAAAACATAGAAATTGTTTGCTAAATTCGTCGTTAATTAGATAAAAAGGATTAAAATGAAACATTTTGAAGAGTTAAATGATCAATATTAATCTTTTTTAAGTTAAGGGACAAAAATGAACTTTGACGTTAACATACGGAACTAAAGAGGTATTTTGCCATAATAAAGTAAAACAATCTCAAAAAATTTCATATATATATGTAACACGGTGGGAGAACTGCCTTGGGTGTTTTGCGCTTGATCGTAATTGTTGTGGATAGCAAGAGTCGCCACCGAATTTTCTTTTATTCAATAAAGAAAGGTTGAAAAGAACAGTAAAGACCTTTCAAGATTATTTCTTGAGTTCGGGGGTAGGTTATGAAAAGGGAATGTGTTAGCACCCTTTTCATCCGTAGTTATCTGCGGGCTCTTAGTTGCTTGCTAGATCACTTACTTTTGTTTGAAAGTGTGCTTGTGATGTGAGTTTGAAAGTATTTTGAAAAAACGTCTTTGTAATGATTCTCGTTTCTATAAGAATGCGTACAAAGTGTTGGTTTTTGAAAATAGTTCAAAGAGGTGTTTGTGGAATGTGTTTTTGAAAGTGATTTTGAAAAGTATCTTTGTGATGATTCTCGTTTCTATAAGAATGCGTACAAAGTGTTTTAACTTTTGAAAATGTTTCAAAGGAAAGTATTAATGTGCAAAAATGTTTTTGTTGTGAGCAAGCGAGCAACTATGAACATCCTACCTACTCAAAAGGTCTATGTTCTTTTCCTCCTCTTTTAGATGTTGTTATCTTACCATTTATTTGGTAAGAAGCCCCATCATTGGATGTGAAGGGACAGGTGCGGGTCAATCATACAGTCATAGAAGGCAACTTATGAGACGCTTTAGCAATTTTTGTAAGGGACTAGATCGTTTTACCGAAGGCAACATCGAGGGACTACGATTTTTTTTATCGAAGGGTCTTTGCTAAAGCGTCCCATATTCGAGAGACATGACTGTATTTCCGAGGCAACAAGCGAGGTTATCCTAGAGGTGCGCGTGTGAAAAGTGTGTTTGATTCAAATAAATTTGTCTTTGATTAGGGTGGTCTAGCGATTGTTTTTATGTCTTGCCATACACGCCTAATTACTATACAGTATAAAGAAAAACAGTATATTGCAGAAATTGAAATTCTACGTTATTACAAAGTTTTCGGGGATGGGAAATAAGTTTACAAATGGAGATGGATCAATGTGATTAAAAGTCAAAAATAGGCAATCAATACAACTAAATCTAATCGAATAATTAATTAAAACTACAACAATTAATTAACAAAGTATGAAAAAAACTTTTGGTATTTTTATAATGAAGAATTTAAACAAAATGATTTAAAACTAAATAAATAAATAAAATTAAATAGTAAAATTTAAAAAAAAAAAAAACTAACTAAACTATTTAAGAGAAATTAACTAATTTAAAATAATGTTATCTTAGAAAAATTTATAAAGTTATTTACAAGATTCTAACTTAGGGAAATAATTATATATATTTTTTAATTGAATTTTTCAGAATAAAAACTAAAACTAAATTAACTTTATTATCAAATATCAAAAGGAAATCAAGAAAAACAGAAAATAAGGCCTCAATAGGGGTTGAACTCAGAATCCCCTTGGTTGTTAGAAGTATGCTTTGCCAACTGAGTTGTTCTGTTCATTCGTTATTATAATAATTGAATTGATAAATAAGGGAAAACGGTATTGGAGGATTGGGCCAGCAGCCCAATGGGCTTACCCGATTTAGAAGAGGAAAAGGAAAAGAAAAATAACCATAACATTGCAGTGCAGCGCCACTGGTATTGCTAGAGTTAACATTGGGAAGAGAAATTATTGTTATTGTTGTCTAATAACTCTGTTTTCTATGTTTTTTACGGTAATTCCTATCAATCTACACCATTGTCAAGATTTATCTTTCCATCTCAGCGTGAATCATAACAACAAATTGAAACAACTATATCAAAGTAAATCGCAAAAAAAACTAAGCCCCTAAATCCCCAATTCTTTATTCATGGTTCACGATTTCTCTTTCAGGATAGCAATCAGAAATATCAAGAGAAATCAAAACGAAAACGAAAACTCTCGTCCAGAGCTCCGACGGCCCTTCCAGTGGGTTCCGATTTATGGAAATTACAGGTAGATGGTGAGCGGCGGAAATCGGTTGGAAAAGATGGCTGAAGTGGAGAATGAAAGAGATGAATAAGGTTTTTTTTTTTGTGTTAAACAAAATTTTTATTGTATTATTTTCCTTATTCTTCTATTTGATACTTGCTGTAAAACAAACTCAAACTTTGTCTTTGTTCAATTAAAGAATGAGATGAAGTGTGTTAAATGGGTTGAAGTGAGCAGAAAAGGAAGCGGGATGCTGGCGAAAGGGATTGTGAGTGGTGGTGAGGAAGATGAAATATGGGGAGGCGAGGCTGCATGAAGGATAGAGTTGTTTACTGGTCCTGTTTGGATATCAATGTCCGTCTGAACGGTTTGATCGAGTTGCTATTAGTTTTGGATAATTGTTGATGATGGTTGAGATGAGTTGGAAATTACAAAGCTAGATGTTATGGATTTATCAGTAACAACGAAAACTGTAATGGCCCCAATTTTGGTTTTCCGATTTACTCTCATGTATGGTTTTATTAAGAAAATAACAACAATAATTTCATGTAATAACACAACAACTTATATCTCTAATTTCTGAATAATAACAGTGCAACAACCATTCAAAGCAATGAAACACAACAACATATTCATGAGACAAGGAAAGGGAGACTTACAGAGATTGTTGATTGTTGTTACAGTGACTCCGTGTTTTCTTTGACAGGGAAGTTGATTTCTGTAAACTTCTCTCTTTTCCTTAATGTTTCTAAAGGGTTATGTGAAGGAAAATGATGCTAATAGTTGGGGGTTTTTTGTATGCTTGGTTACTGTAAAACTGCTTTTGTTATCTTTTTCTTTTTTGATGGACAATCGACCTCTCCCTTTGTTATGGTATTTGTTTTCTTATATTAACATGAGGATGGAACTTTTTTTGGGGGGGGGGGGGGGGGGGGGGGAGAAATGGGGTTTAAACATTTGGGATGCACTGCCTTGCTGCTTTTTGTTGCAGTTTTCTTATTCGCTAATTTTATGCAATTGCTGGACTATTTTTTTGGTACAGACTTGGGCAGCAATGCAGTCTGCTTTTTTGACAGTATTTTTTCTCTTGTGTTTGTCACTCTTTACAGCAATGTAGGCTCAGTTTCTCTTTTTTTGACAGTATATTCTTTGTGAACCGAAAATAAATATATATATTTTTGTGATTTGCAATGAAGATATTGCTTTGGGCCAATGATTAGATTGTGATTTTGCTACGAGGTTGGGTTGCTTGAATGCGATTAAGACACCCCTTTTTTTCTGATTCCCGATGCAAACCCTTATGATGAAACTTTGGAAATTTCCTGTTTACGTTCCATTGTTTACTTCTTGATTTCTTGCTAACATATTCTTCTTTTTTGTTTCCATGTACGAGCAAATTGGACGATAGGGAGAATTGACGAAGATTGACTTGAAATACTTGAAGAAAGCTTGATGATGAAGAAATTTCTTTGTAGTTTAGTACATTGTTAGGAATTTTGTGACATTGTGAATTTGTGATTTGAATTTTGAGGTTTAGAAACGTATAAAGTGTATTCCAATTCACTTGTAAATTTAAACAATGAATTCCAATTCACTTTGTAAATTTAAACAATGAAGCTTTGTTGCAATCTTGCATTCTTGATTCATCTTGAATTTGTTTCTATAAAACTCGCAAAACTTGAATATTCCTTTTTGATACAATTTAAATTATGAACACAATTTCGATTCTTCTTTGTGGTCTATAAACTTAAAATGCCTCTTGAGAAAAGAGTGAGACTTGAATCTTTGAAACATGCCTTGAATAATGCTTTGTATTTTCCTGTAGGATTGAATCATGAATTCTTGAAAACTTGAAATGGATGTCTTGAATTTGGAATTGGAATTGATGTTGCAGTTGTGATTGATTTGAAAGAAAGATTGGAAATTTGAATGAAGATGAATGAAGTTGATGAATGCCTTGCCTTGAATTCGAAACAATTCTCATGAATGAATTTTTTCCAAATATATCTAACTTGCGCCATAAGCATATTGATCCTCTTGAATATCTTGAAACAAATTCATGTGAACAAATTATGCCTCACATGCTTGAATTGGGCCGAAGTCAAAAGAATTATTTGAATGGATCCTCGAATCTTCTTCATTAAAATCCATATCTTCAATTCATAATAACTTGAAATATGTGCCAATACTACGAATCTTGCCTTTAAGAATTTTGATCCAATAATCGTTATCGTTCAAACGCAAACGATTTGAAGTATGCATGACAAATTGTCCTTGAACCTTCAAACTCAAACTCTTGTTTCAATGAGTTATCTCAACATAATGATCAACATCTAGAAGTTAATAACATTCCAAAGTCAAGAAATTCCTATAGAATTTCAATAACTTTCATGGTCTTCCAAACGCATTTTGACTTTGATTGTTGAAGTGATCTCATAGACAATGCTATTTGTGATGCTTCGCAAAAAGAATCTCTTCGGAACATTGAAAATTGAAGAAGTTATGAACCTCGAAAATTGGATAAGAATTTCTCGTGATTAGGTCAAATTTGCAAAATGACCTCTAAAATATTCGAATTTTTTGATGATCTTTCGCATCTAATCAGCTCTTGACTTGTGAAGAGAAATTGGAGATGATGTCAAGGAGAGTCATATGCAAAAAGAACTACTCAAAAGTATCGAATAATGAAGAAGTTACAATCGTTTGAACTTGATCTTGCAAAGGTCGATTTTTGGGTCAATGCAGTCATTTCCAGTCATCTGAACCATTGACTTGGAAAACTTGCAATGCAAATTTTGAAAACTGGAACGAACATCCTTGAGGAGACATGAAGATCTATGAAGACCATTTAAAACCTTGAAGACTCAATTTTCTTTGAGAAATACCAAACCCTAATTGTTGACTTACTGCCTAGGAAGAGAATATGTCTGATCAACTTCTGAGCCAAATTGAGTATTTGAGAAACCCTAGGATAGTATCTCGAATGAAAAATGGGAGGGCAAATTTTGGGGTACAACAGCTGCCCATGTTCAATCTTCTTAAACTTGAAAAGTGAGATTGGCATGTTTGTCGTTCGTAGCTTGAAAGTGGAAGATGATTGAACACTAGAGTGCCCAGAAATTTGCACTCGATGATGTGTTGGTTGATTGTGTAGGGAATGGGATTAAAGATGCCATTTGGAGAAATTATGGAGATTTGTCAGAGATGGGCTTATAGATGTCATCTAAAAGGTGATTGTTGATAGAAATTAGACTAAGTCTAAACTTGACTTTAACTGGAAAAGAATCAGAATAAACCTTTGGTTGATTTAAACTGAACCAGCAGAAGTCCTGAATAATCTTTAACTTGGAAAGAATCAGAATGAATCCTTGAGAGATTTAAACTGAACCATCAGAAGTATGGAAAAGAATCAGAACAAATCTTAGAGCGATTTATCTGAACCGGAGAAAATGTCTACGAGAAAGAATCATGATAAACCATTGAGAGATTTAAACTGAACCAGCAGAGGTCTTGAATATTCTTTAACTGGAAGGAATCAGAATAGATCTTAGAGCAATTTATCTGAACCAAAGAAAATGTCTACGGGAAAGAATCAGAATAAACCGTTGAGAGATTTAAACTGAACCGGTAGAGGTCTGGAAAAGAATCATAATAAATCTTTGGAGCGATTTATCTGAACCAGAGAAGATGTCTGCGGGAAAGAATAAGGATAAATCGTTGAGAGATTTAAACTGAAACAGCAGAGGTCTGGAAAGAATCAAAATAAATCTTGGAGCAATTTATCTGAACCAGAGAAGATGTCTACGGGAAAGAATCAGGATAAACCGTTGAGAGATTTAAACTGAACCGAAAGAGGTCTGGAAAAGAATCAGAATAAATCTTTGGAGCGATTTATCTGAACCAGAGAAGATGTCTGCGGGAAAGAATCAGGATAAACCGTTGAGAGATATAAACTGAACCGACAGAGGTCTGGAAAAGAATTAGAATAAATCTTTGGAGCGATTTATCTGAACCAGAGAAGATGTCTGCGGGAAAGAATCAGGATAAACTGTTGAGAGATTTAAAATGAACCGGTAGAGGTATGAAGGAAGTATTTGTTATGTAGATAGTCAACCAGTCCTTTCTCGGGAATTGATCTGTAATTGATTTGTCCATAAATAGTTGTCCTGTCTTGTCGGAAATTTGTTGATGATAATTTTCTATTGATTGATCTTTCCTGAAAAGGGAAGAGTTAGTTGTATGCAATGTCATAATGTATGAAATGCATGTGTTGTACCCCAAAATTTGCCCTCTCATGTTTTCCAAAGTCTTCCCCCTACATGGTTGACCAGAAACCCTTGCCATAGGAAAAAGAAATTTTTGAGTGGTGCTTTAAGACCTTTCGATTGGCATTCTGCAAGCACTTCGATTGGCATTATGTCAAGGCCTTCGATTGGCATTCTGAAAGACCCTTCGATTGGTATTCTGAAGGAGCATTTCGATTGGCATGGACAAGCACTTCGATTAGCATTGTTTCAAGGTAGCTTTGACAGGCATGTGAACCATGTCCTTTGATTAGCATGAACAACACCTTTTGATTGGCCTGTTAACAAAGCCTTTCGATTGGCCTGTTAACAAAGCCATCAAAAGGGTACTCAGAAAACATGTCCAGGTACACTGAACATGAGAAAATGGCATGTTTCCCTTGCAAATATGGAAATAATTAAATGCTGATTGTGGATTTAATTCCTGAGTTAAAGGCCAGATTCTTGCCTTTTCTGTTCCTAAAGAGCTGATTCGACCTAAGTGTTTCTGTTCAACTCAAGACCATTCGAAGAAGCATTCAGAAGGCCCATTCGAAAGATACATGGGAAGTCCATTCGAAGGAAGCAACTCAAGTCCATTCGAAGAAGCATTCATAAAGCTCATTCGAAGGGTACATAAGAAGTCCATTCGAAGGAGGCAAATCAAGACCAATCGAAGAGTAGGGCCTGAAGGCATTCGAAATTCAAAAGTGTCCAGGTTCATTCAAGAGACATGAATATTTCAAAAAAGGAAATTATTTAATGTGTCTGATTCTTGTCTCATGGCTTTAATGGCCTGATTAAATGTTGTCTCTTGCCGTTACTAGACCCCCACACTCCTATAAATACAGGGCCAACATACATTTCAAAGGGTGAACAACAACACAAAAAAAAACACACAACAGGAACATTGGAGTTACGCTGCAAAAAGTTGTCAACATTTTCAAAGGTGATCCAGGCCAAAGCAACCCTTCAACAAAAGATCACAACGCCCATAAGCCCCAAATCAAAAGTACCTACATCCAGGAAGTGCCCAGATCGAAGGTGCCTACATCCAGGAAGCGCCCAAATTATAAGTCCAATCTGCTGGTAAGAAAGGGTAAACTATCCAACCTCATATTTGCATAACGCATTATTACTTGTTGTTACCTTTGATTTGCCATCCTAGACAGGATCGAAAGACTTGGGTTTGGTGCCCAGGTCATGTTCTTCGTTGCCAACACTTGCTGCAGACATAGCCTGAAGAAACCCAGCAAGCGCAGGATCGAAGGGCCTGGGGTTCAATACCCAGGCCCTGCATTTTATTTCGCTAACATACTTTTGCAGGTATAACATTCCAGATCGAAGGAGACACCTTCTCTGGATCGAACCCATTAGCATGCTAGATCGAAGAAGGCATCTCATTCCTGGATCGAAAGCCATGACCTCCATGATCAAAAGACAATCCCCTTCCCTGGATCGAAGGCTACTCACGCCTTACTGTCTAGCCCAATCGAAAGGACCATTACCCTCTCTGGATCGAAGCTTCCATCCCCTCCCTGGGTCGAAACTCCTTTTTTTCCCTGGATCGAAGGGTCCCCTTGTATTTTATTTTTGTTTTCATTGACATTTTTTTATCTTTTTAATTAACATTAAAATAAGAAAACCACAAAAACATTAGGCTAGTTTTTTCTATTAAATTAACTTTGTTAATTAACTTTTTAATTATCTTAACATTTTCTCAAAAACTAAAATTAAATAGATTTAGATCATTTTCCCAAAAATAAAATAAAACAACAAAAAGATTTTATTCTTAGAATTCTTAGAGTTTATTTTCAGATTCGTGCGCGTTTATTTTATTGTAACTGCCTACTGGTTTGTAATAACTTAGCTAAGACTTTCACTTTACTGCTTTATTCCCCCAATTTTGGACATGTAAATAAATCCCCCTCCCCGAAGCCTTGTAATAGCGTAGGATTTACAATTTCCGCACTTTAAATTCCTGTACATATATTAACTATTTAGATGTATGCTAACTAGGATTGCATGACAAGATTAACTCTTAATTTAAAATCAACCACAGCTCACCATGACATGTAAAGATAATATAACTGAAAATTAACACACTTGCACATGCCACTCCTAGGGTACACCTCACTTGGTTTCCTCGAACGTGGTCATTGAGTATAGGAAGTATTAGAGGTCGCCCTCCTGTCCCAAGATCATAAGTTGCCTCGAAATGGTTGCCTCGATAAAAATGATCTAAGACGTTAGGGTTACCACTAAGGAGTCCTAACATTGCTTTAGTGACCACACATCCCTTAAACCGAATTGACCCGAAAACTCCAATGACGGTGCTACCTACTCCTCAATAGTGGGATAGCACTGTCTAAAGGACATTAGCACAATTTAATTCCTTTTTGAGTAGGTAGAGGTTCTTAAGTACTTGCTCATTTTAAAAACAAAACAAAACTTTTCGCACTTACACTTTTACAAACAAAGTTTTCAAAAACACTTCATTACACTCTTGAGGACAGAAACAAGAGTTATATCGAAGTTTCAAATAAAAACTTTTCAAACCCACAAACACAAAGAAAAGAAAACTTTTGAAAACATAGTGAGCAAGTACCTAAGAGCCCGTGGATAACCACAGATAGAAAGGGTGCTAACACCTTCCCTTTCTATAATCTACCTCTCGAACCCGAGAAACAATCTCGAAAAGGAATTTTCTGTGCTTTTGTCCTTTCCTTGTTGGATAAAATAAAAGACGGTGGCGACTCTTGCTTACCGCGACACTTTTTGAAAACAAACGCAAACGCGAACCAGCATTCCAAAAAACAGTCAGTTCTCATTCCCATCGATCACAGAACTGGCGACTCTGCTGGGGAATCTATAAGTGAGGTGTACCTTAGGACTAGATCACTTGTGTTTTCAATTGTATGCTTTGTATGCTTTTAATTTTGTGGGCTTGTATCGGAGTTCTATAGATCCTAACCCGGATCTGGGGATACCCTTTAGGTAAGTAGTAATAAACTATGAGGGATCTGTACGGCATATACCGATACGGATGAAGCAGTAGCTACGTTGGTGTGGCACCTTGGCCTGTATCGATATCCCTTGTGTTGAAACGAGGAGAATATGGGTCTTCTGAGGAGTCATTAAGCACCAAATTACCTTAGAACCTTAAATTGACCAACTTGGCCATAGAACAGTAGCAGTATGCTACACTCATTGAGACTAAACTCTCGCGATGGTTCCGGCCGCAAGAAAAGATTGCTAAACTGGAATTATGACCGATTGAGGGTAGTCAGTGATATTGAGATCCTCTAGAACCCGGTTACTATTTTTAGGACAGGTTTAAACCAACTAAACTGAAAGAGGGTAATTCCTAAACTCCATGCCAGCCTAAACTTAAGGCTATATGTGTGACTTGTGTGCCTTCAAACTTGAACTACTTGCACATACTTGTTATCTGACAACAGGGGTTCCTTGCAGGTTTTGTTTACAGTCCTTATCCAATAATCTGGATTTATTGCAGGGCTTACTTACATCACCTCACACTTGTGCTTAAACGCATAACATACACATCATAACATCATGCCTTAACATTTCCTTAACCATTTCAAGGATCTCAAGGGTCTGTGATGCAGGATATGGTAAATCAAATGTCCAGCAAGGGGCAAAGGGGATTTATTTTCCTCTAGCCAAGGTTGTCTAGAAATCCAAGCATGATAACTTGAGTCAGGGGCTATGACCCACTCGATATGGTGAGCTTGACTCTTGAAGAAGGACTCTCAGCAACATGAAGTTCCTTCAACCGAGCTACCAGATTCAGATTCTAACAGTTTCTTGTTTACCCCGCGAGATCCTTGAAAACATTGCATACATATATCATACATATCATTGCATAACAAGTCTCCCAGTACAGGTCTCTTATCTACTTCGCTGTTTATTTCAGCAATCATCATGTCTACTGAACCTTCCACTGAGCAAGCTATCAAGGCCCTCCAGGCCCAGAATTCCCAATTTCAAGAGTTGGTCATGAACCTAGCTAAGGGTCAGCAAGACCTGAAGACCCTGATTCTGAAAGAGAGGAAGAAGAAGAAAAAGAGGACCATCTTGTTCAACACTGGACGCAGGTTTGGAAACGGGCTGCAGAACGAAGTTGATCTGACCACCCCATCTGAAGGGAAAGACAGTCCACAAGAAAGGAGGGCTCCTAGCCCTGAAGCCTCCGACAACGAGACAGACTATGATGAAGAACAGTATCCTCCTGCTGAGGATAAGTACAAACAACTGGAAGACCGTTTGAACGCCATGGAAATACAGAAGGTCCCCGGTCTGGACTTCGGAGATCTAAGTCTATCCTCTGGGGTGGTGATTCCCTATAAATTCAAGGCACCTGCCTTTGCGAAGTACGACGGAGCTTCCTGTCCAAAGCTACACCTCCGGTCATATGTGAGGAAGATTCAACCTTATACTGCTGATAGAAATCTCTGGGTTCATTTCTTTCAAGACAGTCTCTCAGGGACTTAGCTTGAATGGTTCTGTCAACTGGAAGGAGCTAACATCCGCAACTGGGAGGACCTTGCTGCTGCCTTTTACAAGCAATACCAGTATAATGCCGACCTTGCTCCCACGCGTACTCAGCTTTAGGGTATGTCTATGGTCACAGGGGAAGGCTTTAAGGACTACGCTCAGAAGTGGAGAGATCTTGCTGGAAGAGTCCAACCCCCTCTGTCTGATAGGGAGTTGGTGGACATGTTTCTTGGGACTTTGTCTGGTCCCTATTTCAAACATTTGATCGGAAGCTCTTCAGCTGGATTCACCGAGCTAATACTGACCGGCGAAAGGGTCGAGGCTGGCATCAAAAGTGGGAAGATTCAAGAAGCTACACCTTCTGATGCTCAGAAAAAGCCCTACAATGAGAAGAAAGAGTCTAATGTTGTGTATGGTCAAAAGAGTCGTCATGATCAACAAGTAGGGGCAACCCTGATCTCCGATCCCACGCCTGTTCAACAAAGACAGAGCAATAGGCGTAGGGTAAGATATCAAGAAAGGCAGTATACTAACATCAACATGCCCTTGTCTCAAGCGTTACAACAATTGCTGAAGGTGAAACTGATCACGCTAAAGGATCCTCCTCAAAATCCTGATACTTCCTCTTCTAAGTATAATCCGAGCGTGAGGTGTACCTACCATTCTGACAGTCCTGGACATGACACCGACGACTGTTGGACTTTGAAGAACAAGATCTAAGACTTGATTGATTCCAAGGAGATCAAGTTTGATCACTGATCCTATGCCAAATCATTGAGAATGCCTTTGTTTCATTTGAATTTTCAAGTTGTAATCTCTTTGTTATTCAAACAATTATCTATTAATGCCAAATTTTGTTTTATTAATGCAATGCATATGTTTGTCTTGATTTGATCCAATCATTTTAATTACATTTAAACTATGCTTTTTACTCACTTTTATGACATTCAACTCTTGCTAAAAGTTACAAGCCTTTAGAGGGAGGATGACGAAACAATGCCATAATCTCAGACAGTATGATTTTGGACAGACCTTGTTGACGATGTACAGGCATTTCTTTCAAATCCTAAACACTGGAGTTATAAGGAAGATAATCCCTAGTCAACCCCTTCGAGCCAAAGAAGTAGGAGTTTTCTGTTTTAAACACAAATTGAAACCTTTAACTTAAACCTGGGGCAGGGTAGTCTCTCAGTTAATCCAAAAGATGCGCATTGAAGTCGCAAAACTCTCAGTTCATAATACAACGAACGACATCAAAAGCATTCCTCTGGAATCAAAAGACAGTGGTGGTTCCTTATCTCATAGGCAGTCAATCTCTCAAAAGAGAAAAGCCCACTAAGCCAAAACCTATAAAGGAGGCTTAAGAAAGCTGGGGCATCCCGCTGACTGTAATCTCGAAAACAGGAACAGTCAAGCAAAAGTTAGGGATAACAAATCAAAAGAACGAGGTCGCTACAAATCCTCAACAACATGAAAAATGTTGCAAAAATGACTGCCTTCCAACAAATTCAACTTGTGTGAACCATAACCAAAAACGTCGTTCCTGACTCATTTGGAGTTCAAATGCACAATTAACTGAGTTTAGGATTGAAGAACATCACGAAGAGCGGGTGGGTACAAATATACTTTGAGCCTTTATCCTTTGTTTCTTAAACCGTGAACCAAGCCACGTTACAACCCTTCAAAAGTCATAACTGAAGCAGGGGTTAGTTCGAAAGCATACTGTTACAAAAGGTATCCTGACTCCTGTAAGGCTTTGCCCTAAATCTTGTGTTGAATTTGTCTTATAAAAAAGTTTTCTGCTAAAAACGCATTTTTCAAAACTTCGAGACAAGCATAAACTTTGCATTATTTGAATATCACTGTTTGCATTTGGCTATTTGTTTGACAGCGGAGAAATTCACACAACGAATATCCGATGAACGAAATCCCTCTCAGTGAACAAAATCAATTCAAGAAGGACGACACTTCCATTTGACAAATCTCCTATCAACAAGGGGGCATGACATGTCACTATCAAGCACACCTGGGGAAGTCCAGTCAAGATTCCCGGAAATCTCTGAAGAAGTGCAGAGTAACCAGGGGCAAGTCTCCATCTCCGTCACTTGGGGCATTGAGCAGCAATATCAGTGAAGGGTTACGTACAATTAAACATTTTCTGGAAATGTCACAAACACTTGCTACTAGGGGAAATGACAAATCTCCCAAAAATCCTTCTCATAGGATGACTCCCAGCAAGGGTTTAATCCCTGAAAACCTTCCCCCAGCTGAATCAACCTTAAGAATCCTCGAGGACTTCCCCCAACGAAGATGTCACTTCTCTAGCGGATTGACGACAGGGTTTATTTCCCCAACAGCACCAGGATTCCCCAGCTTGAGTTTGCCTCTCTGACTACTACAAATCAAAGGACCATAACTCCTCTTCCCCAGTAGACTACTCTACAATCCCTAGCAAGTTACTGCGAAACCTGGACCCGACCAGATATCAGTTCAACTTCGACTCCCTAGTAGAGCAACGAACGACTAAGACTCCTAAACTCTTTTCCCAAGCAGAAATAAACATACTCCCCACAGAGTTTTCAATATCCCCCAGCGGAGTTCTCCTCAAACAACAAAGCAGGGATCCCCGGTGGAAACATTTTGAGCAAAGTCCAAGACAAAATTACACTTCAAACAACATTCATAACATATGCATACAAAATACATATGACACAAATCTCATTTTATTTTGAGAACATCATTACACAATGCATACATCATGACAATGCATACATCATGACATTGCATACAACTCACTCTTTACCTTTTCAGGAAAGGTCGATCGACAGATAAAGGTCATTTCCTTTTGAGGTAGTAGTCATCCAAGATTCCTTCATCATCCTGCTGAGGTAGTAGTCATCCAAGATTCCTTCATCATCCTGCTGAGGTAGTAATCGTCCAAGATTCCTTCATCATCCTGCTGAGGTAGTAATCGTCCAAGATTCCTTCATCATCCTGCTGAGGTAGTAATCGTCCAAGATTCCTTCATCATCCTGCTGAGGTAGTAATCATCCAAGATTCCTTCATCATCCTGCTGAGGTAGAAGTCGTCCAAGATTCCTTCATCATCCTGCTGAGGTAGTAATCGTCCAAGATTCCTTCATCATTCTGCTGAGGTAGAAGTCATCCAAGATTCCTTCATCATCCTGCTGAGGTAGAAGTCATCCCAGATTCCTTCATCATCCTGCTGAGGTAGTAATCGTCCCAGATTCCTTCATCATCCTGCTGAGGTAGTAATCGTCCAAGATTCCTTCATCATTCTGCTGAGGTAGAAGTCATCCAAGATTCCTTCATAATCCTGCTGAGGTAGAAGTCATCCCAGATTCCTTCATCATCCTGCTGAGGTAGTAATCGTCCCAGATTCCTTCATCATCCTGCTGAGGTAGTAATCGTCCAAGATTCCTTCATCATCCTGCTGAGGTAGTAATCATCCAAGATTCCTTCATCATCCTGCTGAGGTAGTAATCGTCCAAGATTCCTTCATCATCCTGCTGAGGTAGTAATCGTCCAAGATTCCTTTATCATCCTGCTGAGGTAGTAATCGTCCAAGATTCCTTCATCATTCTGCTGAGGTAGAAATAGTCCAAGATTCCTTCATCATCCTGCTGAGGTAGTAATCGTCCAAGATTCCTTCATCATCCTGCTGAGGTAGAATTCGTCCAAGAATCCTTTATCATCCTGCTGAGGTAGTAATCGTCCAAGATTCCTTCATCATCTGTTTGGAGTAGCAATCGTCTCAGATTCCTTCATCACACATCATTATCAGAAAAGACCTTCTCTGGTTAGATTTATTTCTTCCAGTTAAAACAGGCAACTAAAGACCTCCTCTGGTTAGATTTATTTCTTCCAGTTAATGACAGGAAATCAGAGACCTTCAAATACAGTCCAACAATCATTTCTGGATGGCATCTTTAAGCCCATCTCCAACAACTATCCATCATCTCTCCAAATGGCATCTGTAAGCCCATTTCTGACATCACAATGTTGATACTACACCATGCGAGTGCAAATTTCTAGGCACTCTAGTGTTCAATTATCTTCCACCTTCGGATCACAAAAGGCTCGAAAGCCAATCTAATCCTCAGGTTTAATAAAATTGAACAGGGGCAACTGTTGTACCCCAAAATTTGCCCTCTCATGTTTTCCAAAGTCTCCCCCCTACATGGTTGACCAGAAACCCTTGCCTGAGGAAAAAGAAATTTTTGAGTGGTGCTTTAAGACCTTTCGATTGGCATTCTGCAAGCACTTTGATTGGCATTATGTCAAGGCCTTCGATTGGCATTCTGAAAGACCCTTCGATTGGTATTCTGAAGGAGCATTTCGATTGGCATGGACAAGCACTTCGATTAGCATTGTGTCAAGGCAGTTTCGACAGGCATGTGAACCATGTCCTTCGATTAGCATGAATAGCACCTTTCGATTGGCCTGTTAACAAAGCCTTTCGATAGGCCTGTTAACAAAGCCATCAAAAGGGTACTCAAAAAACATGTCCAGGTACACTGAACATGAGAAAATGGCATGTTTCCCTTGCAAATATGGAAATAATTAAATGCTGATTGTGGATTTAATTCCTGAGTTAAAGGCCAGATTCTTGCCTTTTCTGTTCCTAAAGAGCTGATTTGACTAGAGTGTTTCTGTTCAACTCAAGACCATTCGAAGAAGCATTCAGAAGGCTCATTCGAAAGATACATGGGAAGTCCATTCGAAGGAAGAAACTCAAGTCCATTCGAAGAAGCATTCAGAAGGCTCATTCGAAGGGTACATAAGAAGTCCATTCGAAGGAGGCAAATCAAGACCAATCGAAGAGTAGGGCCTGAAGGCATTCGAAATTCAAAAGTGTCCAGGTTCATTCAAGAGACATGAATATTTCAAAAAAGGAAATTATTTAATGTGTCTGATTCTTGTCTCATGGCTTTAATGGCCTGATTAAATGATGTCTCTTGCCGTTACTAGACCCCCACACTCCTATAAATACAGGGCCAACATACATTTCAAAGGGTGAACAACAACACGAAAAAAAACACACAACAGGAACATTGGAGTTACGCTGCCAAAAGTTGTCAACATTTTCAAAGGTGATCCAGGCCAAAGCAACCCTTCAACAAAATATCACAACGCCCATAAGCCCCAAATCAAAAGTACCTATATCCAGGAAGTGCCCAGATCGAAGGTGCCTACATCCAGGAAGCGCCTAAATTAAAAGTCCAATCTGCTGGTAAGAAAGGGTAAACTATCCAACCTCATATTTGCATAACGCATTATTACTTGTTGTTACCTTTGATTTGCCATCCTAGACAGGATCGAAAGGCCTGGGTTTGGTGCCCAGGTCATGTTCTTCGTTTGCCAACACTTGCTGCAGACATAGCCTGAAGAAACTCAGCAAGCACAGGATCGAAGGGCCTGGGGTTCAATACTCAGGCCCTGCATTTTATTTCGCTAACATACTTTTGCAGGTATAACATTCCAGATCGAAGGAGACACCTTCTCTGGATCGAACCCATTAGCATGCTGGATCGAAGGAGGCATCTCATTCCTGGATCGAAAGCCATGACCTCCATGATCAAAAGACAATCCCCTTCCCTGGATCGAAGGCTACTCACGCCTTACTGTCTGGACCAATCGAAAGGACCATGACCCTCTCTGGATCGAAGCTTCCATCCCCTCCCTGGGTCGAAACTCCTTTTTTCCCCTGGATCGAAGGGTCCCCCTTGTATTTTATTTTTGTTTTCATTGACATTTTTTTATCTTTTTAATTAACATTAAAATAAGAAAACCACAAAAACATTAGGCTAGTTTTTTCTATTAAATTAACTTTGTTAATTAACTTTTTAATTATCTTAACATTTTCTCAAAAACTAAAATTAAATAGATTTAGATCATTTTCCCAAAAATAAAATAAAACAACAAAAATATTTTATTATTAGAATTCTTAGAGTTTATTTTCAGATTCGCGCGCGTTTATTTTATTGTAACTGCCTACTGGTTTGTAATAACTTAGCTAAGACTTTCACTTTACTGCTTTATTCCCCCAATTTTGGACATGTAAATAAATCCCCCTCCCTGAAGCCTTGTAATAGCGTAAGATATACAATTTCGCACTTTAAATTCCTGTACATATATTAACTGTTTAGATATATGCTAACTAGGATTGCATGACAAGATTAACTCTTAATTTAAAATCAACCACAACTCACCATGACATGTAAAGATAATATAACTAAAAATTGACACACTTGCACATGCCACTCCTAGGGTACACCTCACTTGGTTGCCTCGAACGTGGTCATTGAGTATAGGAAGTCTTAGAGGTCACCCTCCTGTCCCAAGATCATAAGTTGCCTCAAAACGGTTGCCTCGATAAAAATGATCTAAGACGTTAGGGTTACCACTAAGGAGTCCTAACATTGCTTTAGTGACCACACGTCCCTTAAACCGAATTGACCCGAAAAATCCAACGACAGTGCTACCTACTCCTCAATAGTGAGATAGCACTGTCTAAAGGACATTAGCATAATTTAATTCCTTTTTGAGTAGGTAGAGGTTCTTAAGTACTTGCTCATTTTAAAAACAAAACAAAACTTTTCGCACTTACACTTTTACAAACAAAGTTTTCAAAAACACTTCATTACACTCTTGAGGATAGAAACAAGAGTTATATCAAAGTTTCAAATAAAAACTTTTCAAACCCACAAACACAAAGAAAAGCAAACTTTTGAAAACATAGTGAGCAAGTACCTAAGAGCCTGTGGATAACCACAGATAGAAAGGGTGCTAACACCTTCCCTTTCTATAATCTACCTCCCGAACCCGAGAAACAATCTCGAAAAGGAATTTTTCTGTGCTTTTGTCCTTTCCTTGTTGGATAAAATAAAAGACGGTGGCGACTCTTGCTTACCGCGACACTTTGCGAAAACAAATGCAAACGCGAACCAACATTCCAAAAAACAGTCAGTTCTCATTCCCACCGATCACAGCATGGCATAATGATGTTTCTCAAAATAAATGAGATTACGCCATATGCATTTTTGTTGTCGATGCTATGACGTATGAATGCAATGTATGAATATATTAATTGTTCTGTTGCAATGTTGTTGGATTGGGGAAAATAAATTCCTGACTGCTGCTGAGAATGAAGAGTGTAAGTATTCATATTTTTTTTAAAGTTGAAGCGTTGATGGATGAGTTTCCATTATTAGAGAAATAAACTTTGTTAGGGAAGAGAAACATTGTGCATTGCTTGTGGACTTCGTGAAATCCTGCTGTGGAAACCTGAGAAGATGGGCGAATTTCACTGGGGAATCTTTGGAGCGGTAACTGGAAGTTTTGCTCCGTCGTGGATATGAGAGCACCTGATACCATTAGGCTGCATACTGGAGATACGCCAGTGATCCTGTAGCGGGATGTCCTTATTTCTGCTCCTGCTGGAGAACGTACCTGCGGGGATTTCATGGAATGGCCTATAGATATTATCCTATTTCTTAAAGCCATTAGTAATTGTCTTTCTGTTTTCTGTTCCCTCTTTTTTTCCCTCTTATTTGTGAACAGTAATTACGTTCAAATGCATATGTTCAAAAATAATCACTGGACGTTTTTGCAAACAAAACAGGAAAGTAAAAGAAAAACAGATAGTTTTGCACTTTTAAAGGAATATCTTTGTATTAACTTGAATAGGTATTATTGTACCAAGAGACGAACATCCTAGTAAGAGTCATCTTAAAAATGAAAATTGATACAAAAAAAGGCAGCTATGTGAAATAATCCCATGGGGTTCCCACTTTGCTATAGCATTCATGTCTCTGAGCATCTTATCCACTTGCTGCTTTGTCCGAAGCTGATTGGATTGATTAGAACCGTTTGAGTTTGACGATCGATACTGAAGATTAGCTGTAAGGTGATCCAATGGGACATAGTCATACGCTTCAAATCCCTAACTTTTTCCTGGACCGTCCTTTCGGGTTTTCAGTCCACCGGGATACCCTTTTTTTTGCCCAAGCCACCCTTTCAGGTTTTCAGCTTTTCGGGTGTATAGATTTTTTTATCCCTAATTTTTTCCTAGGCCAGTCAACCTAGCGAGTCTTTTTTCATGCATAGTATTTTTTAACTATGTCCGTGTTTACAGGGTGCAGAAGCTCATCGCCATCCATAGTGGTTAAGGTCATTGCTCCACCATAAAATATGTTTTTAATCACAAATGGTCCTTCGTATGTAGGAGTCCATTTTCCCCTGGGATCACCTTGTGGTAGTATTATACGCTTGATTACCAAGTCACCAACTCGATATACCTGATGTCTGACCTTCTTGTTAAAAGCTTTGATCATACGTTTTTGGTACATCTAACCATGGCAGACAACTATAAGCCTATTCTCATCAATCAAGTTCAACTGGTCAAGTCGAGTTTGAATCCATTCATCTTCATTCAACCCTGCATCCATTATGATTCTCAGAGAAGGTATTTGGACTTCAATTGGTAGGACAACTTCCATGCCGTATACCAAATAGAAAGGAGTTGCCCATGTTGATGTGTGCGCCGTGGTACGGTAACCGTGAATAGAAAATGGTAACATCTCACGCCAGTCCTTGTAGGTAACTGTCATTTTTTGTATGATCTTCTTGATGTTTTTATTATTGGCTTCTACAGTGCCATTAATCTTCGGCTGGTAAGGAGAAGAGTTATGATGCTGGATCTTGAATTGCACGCATAGTGCAATGATCATAGTATTGTTGAGATTGGCACCATTATCTGTAATGATTCTCTCTGGAATACCATACAGACAGATAAGATTTTGTTTGATGAAGCAGGCCACAACGTTCTTGGTAACAGAAGCGAATGAAGTTGCCTCGACCCACTTCGTGAAGTAATCAATGGCAACCAAGATAAAACAGTGTTCGTTAGAAGCTGTCGGTTTGATTTCTCCAATCATGTCAATGCCCCACATTGCAAATGGCCAAGGAGCAGTCAGGACATCTAGAGGAACCAGAGGAACATGTACTTTGTCCGCATAGATCTGACACTTATGACAAGTTCGTGAATGTTGATGACAATCTGCTTCCATGGTGGACCAGTAGTATCCTGCCCGGGGGATCTTTTTAGCCATTGTGTGCCCACTAGCATGGGTTCCAAAGGTGCCTTCATGTAAATCAACCATGATCTTGTCTGCCTCACTCTTGTATACGCACCGAAGCAAAGTAGAGTCGTGATTACGCTTATAGAGAACTCCATTACTGAGGAAGAACTTAGTAGAGAATCTTCTTAGAAATTTCTTGTCGTTGACTAAAGCTCCTTCCGAATACTCTTGGGCCTCGAGATATATCTTAATTTCATGGAACCAAGGCTTGTCCACTACTTCTTTAGTATCAATCTTGTGACAGTAAGCTGGTTCATCCATTCTCTCGATGGTGATCTGAGAAGCCTCATTATCCCACTTAATTTTGAACATCGATGACATAGTTGCTAGCGCGTCCGCTAGTTGATTTTCCTCGCATGGAAAATGATCAAAGGTAATTTCCTCAAAATGTGGGATCAGTGTCAACACAAGTTCTTTGTAAGGGATGAGATTAGGATGCTTCGTGTCCCATTCTCCTTTGATCTGACTGATGACTAAGGCTGGATCTCTAAATACACTTAAGGACTTGATTCTCAAATATATGGCAACCTTGAGACCCATAATACACGTTTCATATTCCGCCATATTATTGGTAAAATTGAAACACAATCTAGTAGTGAAGGGAGTATGACAGCCTTCAGGGGATATGATTATAGCACCAATGTCGTTGCCGAGTGCATTGGAAGCTCCATCAAAAAATATGATCCATCAGGATCCTTGTTCAGGTCCGTCATATGGTCTAAGTTCTTCATAATTATTTACCAACATGATGTCTTCATCCGGGAATTCAAAATTCATGGATTGATAGTCATTCACAACCTGGTGAGCCAGGTGATCAGCTAGCACACTTCCCTTTATTTCTTTTTAGGTAGTGTACTGAATGTCGTATTCAGTCAGGACCATCTACCATCTTGCTATTCTTCCAGAGAGGGTGGGCTTCTCGAATATGTACTTAATTGGATCCATCTTGGATATCAATAAGGTAGTGTGAGTAAGCATATATTGTCTTAGCCGATGAGCAGCCCATGCCAGAGCGTAACAAGTTTTCTTGAGCAGTGAATATCCAGTTTCACAGTCGGTAAACTTTTTGCTCAGGTAGTATATTGCATGCTCTTTTCAGCCAGACTCGTCATGCTGCCCCAACACACATCCCATTGAATTTTCCAAGACTGTCAGATACATGATCAAAGGTCTTCCCTCAACTGGTGGCATTAAAATGGGAGGCTCTTGAAGGTACTCTTTGATCCTATCGAACACAGCCTGGCAGTCGTCGTTCCACTCCACCACTTGATCTTTCTTCATTAATTTGAAGATTGGTTCACAAGTAGTGGTTAGATGGGAAATGAATCTGGCGATGTAGTTTAGTCGTCCTAAGAATCCCCTAACTTCCTTCTTAGTGAGAGGAGCAGGCATTTATTGTATTGCTTTTACCTTTGCAGGGTCAACTTAGATACCTTTGTCGCTGACAACGAAACCTAAGAGTTTACCGGACCTCACTCCAAAAGTGCATTTATTCGGGTTGAGCCTTAGTTTGTATTTCTTCAGTCTTTCAAACAGTTTTTGGAGATGGTCAAGGTGTTCCTCTTCAGTTTGAGATCTGGCTATCATGTCATCCACGTAGACCTCTATCTCATGATGGATCATATCTTGAAACAGAGCTACCATGGCGTGCTGATAGGTTTCCCTGGTGTTCTTCAGCCCAAATGACATAACTTTGTAACAGAACGTGCCCCATTGTGTGATGAAGGTCATTTTCTCCATGTCCTCAGGTGCCATTTTAATCTGATTGTATCTGGAGAAGCCATCCATGAAGGATAATACTTTATATTGTGCGGTGTTGTCAACCAAAATATCGATGTGGGGAAGCGGGAAATCATCCTTGGGGCTTTCCCTATTCAAGTCTCTGTAATCTACACACATATGTACCTTACCATCCTTTTTAGGCACTAGAACAACATTGGCGACCCATTGTGGATAGGAGGTGACGACTAAGAATCCGGCATTGAACTACTTCATGACTTCAGTTTTGATTTTCTCTGACATTTCTGGCCGCATGTGACGGACCTTCTATTTTACCAGAGGGCATTCTTCTTTTGTCGGCAGACGATGGACTATGATATCAGTGTCGAGTCCTGGCATGTCTTCGTATGACCAGGAAAAGACCTCAACATAGTCATGTAGTAACTGAGTTAAGCGCTTCTTGACACTAGGCTACAGGTTGGCACCTACCTTGACTTCTTTCTTGTCCTCTTCAGTACCTAAGTTAATTGTTTCAACCGACTCTTAGTTGGGTTGTATGGTCCTTTCTTCCTGTTGCAATAACTTGGCTAGTTCCCCTGGTACCTCACAATCTTCCTCACCTTCGTCTTTGGCTTGGTAGATCGGATTTTCAAATTCATGATAGGCCATAGAAGAATCGTTACCCATGGGATCCTGAGTGGACGTGGATCTGCATTTCTATATGTGAGTGTGTGTAAGGGCATAGCTATCTTTTATAAAATAAAAGGTAGAAAAATAAAAAACAAAGAGCATAAAATTTGCATTCAAAAACGTCCATGATTTATTGATGACATATGAAGATGAAGTAAAAACCCTCACAAATGGACCATTGTGCCTCGCGTAAGACACAAGGTTTTAAAGTCTAAATTGTTTAAATATTACAAGTCCGAAAAATTTTAAAAAGACAATTACTCTTGAATAAAAGTAATAGGGAAAAATTCTTTGGCCTCCCAATTGTTGAGGCCTCCGCTGATGGTTGGAAAAATCCACTCATCCATGTCACAGCTGCCATCACTGACTTCCACTGCATTGACTCCCTGATTATTGATACGTAAAGGTAGTCCCCCAGCACGAGTTCGTTGAATAGCTCTCTGAGCCTCCGAAGTAAAACCCAAACCAAATTTGTTGGATTTGTAGGAAATATCCGGAAGTTGACCCCAAATGGTGCATCCACCTTCCTCAACTACTGCTCTAGCATCCTTCAGAGAGGCCATTTTCAATGGAGGTCTGGTAACCTTTGGAGTCTTGGTAGTAGTCTCGGTTGCCGCAACTGTTTGTGGGACTTCCTCAAAATTCTGACATGGGGTCTTAATGAACTCACCATCCATTTCCACGTACCTGAAAGAATTCAGGTGGCTAACCATGTATTCCTCCTCCCCATGGACAATGGTGATCTTTCCCTTGATCGGGTACTTCAACATCTGATGTAGGGTGGAAGTGACGGCACCAGCGCCATGGATCCAAGGTCGGCCCAATAGACAGGAATAGGAAGGGCGAATATCCATTACATAGAAAGTTGAATCAAAAGTCTGAGTTCTAACTTTTATAGGGATGTCAACTTCTCCGTGAACTGTCCTCTTAGAACCATCAAAGGCCCTCACCATAATGTTGCTAGGCTTTAAAGTGAGTCCCTCGCAATCTAGCCGGTCAAGAGAATTTTTGGGCAAGACATTCAGCGATGAGCCCGTATCCACCAGGACGTGAGCTAATGTAGTACCCCTGCACTCAATAGAAACATGCAATGCATCATTGTGTTTCCTTCCTTTGGGAGTTAAATCAGTGTCGAAAAATCCCAATCTGTTATCAGCAGTTAGAGTGGCCACATAATTCTCAAATTGATCAATGGAGGTCTCTTGGGGCACGTGGGCGGTCTTGAGAAACTTTACCAAGGCTTTGGCATGGGCCTCAGAACACAAAAGTAAGGCCAACATTGATATTTTTGAGGGGGTCTGCCCCAAATGTACCACGATGTTGTAGTCACTTTTCTTGATTATTTTTAGTATCTCTTCTATCTCCTTGCTAGAAGCTTCAGGAATAACCTTTGGATGCGCCTTCATCTAGACAGGCTCAAACAATACCTCTTTGCCCCTTGTCTCGGTAGCAGGGATAACAATAGGAATATCAACAAGAGTATCACTGGGAATGCTGGTAGGAGCGGTAGCGGGAATAATCACATGAGTAGTAATGGTCTTTGGAGAGATATCGAGTGATAATGATCTTCCACTTCTTGTTATCTTACTGGTCCCAACGATATTGCCGATGTCATGATCAGTGTCTTTCGTAACTTTGTCTTTGATAGCCAACTGATCTTGCTTAACGCCATAGTAATAGACGTCAGCCCCATATTTCTAGGGAACAACTTTATCCGAAGAATATGGTATTGGCCTTGGCATGGTGATGATTAGGGGAGCAGACTTTAGAACAGATGTAATCCTGGCGAGTATTTTGGTGGAGACCCTGGGAGGATTGTCAGAAATGGTGATTATTGAGACATCTTCACAGGAATTTCTGGTAAGAGGAACTTTTTCGAACATGATTTCTTTGTTAGCCATCAGGCGTTGGACGCCCATCTTCAGTAACAAACAGCCATTTGGTAGAGACATGCATAAGTGACAACTTTCATCAAAGCCCGGGAATAGACCGACTTGTAGTAGATTATATTTAATAGTCAAAAGAGGAGTAGTTAAGTAATTCACGAAGGAAACAAAACAATCATCATCAACAACGTTGACACCTTGACCGTGTTTGGGCATTGGCACCGCTATCACATTAGGTGTTTCTGGGGGATCAAACTCAATCACTTTTGCCTCGATAAGTTCCTGTACCTTGTTCTTCAAGGCCCAACAATTGTTTATATCATGCCCCGGGCTTTCAGAATGACAGGCACATCGGGCATTCGAGTTGTAGCAAGGAGAGGCAGTATTGGGCTTCTTGGGAGCTTCCTTTAAGGTTACCAGATTGGACTTCAAAAGATGTGGCAAAACTTGGGACACTGTCATGTTGATTCGGGTGAATCGTCTCATGGGCGCTTCTGGCTTGCGTTGATAATTTCGTTGTTGATTTGGTACAGGATTAAAAATCATAACAGCCCCTTCCGTCGGATGAAGTTCAATTTTGTTTTGATTCCTATGGTCATATGCAACACTGACACACTTCTTTCCGGTAAAAGGTTTCTTCACCGTGCTCAAGGATACATCTCTTTAAATTTTGCCACATTTTATACCGGCCTCTACCCGTTCACCAGTCATGATTAGTTCAGTAAATCCAGCAGAGGAGCTTCCGATCAGGTGGTTGAAGAATGGACCAGATAGTGTGCCTAAGAACATATCTACCAATTCTTTGTCAGATAGAGGGGGTTAGACTCTTCCCGCGAGATCCCGCCATTTTTTAGCATAGGTTTTGAAACCTTCGCCTGCACCCATAGACATGCCTTACAATTGTGTCCGAGTTGGAGCTAAGTCAGCATTATACTGGTATTGCTTGTAAAAAGCGGCAGCCAAATCTTCCCAATTGCGAACATTGGTCCCTTCCAACTGATAGAACCAATCCAACTGCGTCCCTGACAAGCTTTCTTGGAAGAAATGCACCCATATGTTCCTATCAGCAGTATGGGGTTGAATCTTCCTGACGTACGACCTTAAATACAGCTTCGGACAAGAGACACCATCATATTTAGCTAAAGTTGGAACCTTGAATTTCTGCGGGATGACAACCCCTGAGACAAGTCCTAGCTCTTCAAAATCCAATTCGGGTACCCTCTGGATCTCCAAAAACAAGGACAAACAACAAAATATTTTTACAAGCATATTTCTCAAAAACATAAAATACATAAGTCTAAAACACAACTGCAATGAATGGTGCTCAAAATGTCTCACAACAAAATCGTCATCCTTAAGAGGATGAAACAACAACATAACATAAATATTGTTTGAATAAACTAAACATAACCATAAAACATAAAGATAATAGTAAATAAAAACATAAAACATAAACATCATCGATCATCCAAGCCATCACCACTATAGGAACTGCTCCTGCTCTTGGATTAACTTATCTATGAATACAAAAACACTCAATAAAATTATCATTAATATCCCCTTCTATAGTCACATGACCGTCACCCAGGATTTACACCTTCGCCTTCTTACACAACCCCATTATCAAACCCGGATAAGTCAACTGACAAGTAATCCTATCTCCGATTCGGGTATTGCTCAAAGCTACTTGCTTCATCTTATTTGAAATTACCCGAGAAATATCAAGAGTTGCCTCATCCAGCATGTAAGATGACAAACCTACGGTTTCCACAGGAATAGACGAAGTGTGACTGTGTGGCCTTATGTTATAAAGGACCACAGACATAAGTACTTGAGCCTCAGTTTTCTCAAAAACATAAAATACATAAGTCTAAAACACCACCACAATGAATGGTGCTCAAAATGTCTCACAACAAAATCGCCATCCTTAAGAGGATGGAACAACAACATAACATAAATATTGTCTGAATAAACTAAAAATAACCATAAAACATAAAGATAATAGTAAATAAAAACATAAAACATAAACATCATCAATCATCCAAGCCATCACCTCCATCCTCATAAAAAACCAAATCTTCACTACTACCATCCCCAACTTCATCTTTAGTTGCCTCCTCCTGAGAACTTGGCCCGCCCTCGGGCCAATTAGCATAAGTGTTGTACCCCAAAATTTGCCCTCTCATTTTACTCAACATATGCCTATTGAGGTCCTCAACTTGCCCAAGAATGCCCAAGAATTGATCAGACAAATTCTCCTCCTAAGGCAATGAACCCCCAACTAGGGTTTCCATTTGAATCAGGATGTGTCAACTCCAAAGAATTAAATTGCTTTCCATGGTCCTATTATGCCTCCAATAATGTCCATGACAAATTTCATGCCTTGCTGAACATGTTTGCACGGTCAATTGCCTAAATGCCTGAAAATCAACTATACTAGGTCAAAAGTCAACTGTGGCCTATATACAGTCAAACTTCAAGATTTTTTGTCAAAAAAATTGTTTTGAAGTGATAATCATCATTTGATCAAGGGTTGACCATGATTCCTCAAGAAATGCTCCTAATTCATCAAAAGTCAAATTTGGAAAATTAGGGTTTCTATAGGAAAAGTCAACTGAACTTTGACTGGGCATAACTTTCTCATACTTTGTCCATTTGGCACAAACTAAAGCCCATATTGAATAGAATCCAATTACCTACAATCCATATTTTATCTTCAAGTTCAAGAAGTGCACCATTTGAAATATGCAAGCTCATACATTACATGTCATTTTTCAGAAGGTCAACAAAAGACACTTTTTGTCCAGACCTTTTACATCAAGATAACATCTTCAAATAAAAAAATGATCAAAAGAGGGATTTAAGTAGACATCTTGAGCTTTCTAAAATGTCCAAGATCATCTCATTGGGATACAAATTGAGCAAGTTATGGTTTGCCCAAGTGGTGAATTTTTTGGAAAATTCAAAAATCCTACACCGAGCAAAGTTGAGTTTTCAAGGCATTAACTCATTTATTTGAGTTTTAAACTTCTTCATGGAATATTATAGGACCCATAAGCTCTCCCCCTGGTGGTATTACTTTTTATCCATTTATTTTCTATTTATTTGTATTTATTTTCAATAAAACATGAAATAAGTGGTTTAAATAACAAAGGGAGGTGTATAGCACAAATGGGCTTGGAATTATCTTGCACAAGGGACCAAGCCTTGCAGAAAATGATGTCCAGGTACATCCACTTCAAGAAATGGCGCAAAAGTTATTTTGGGCAAGTTTTCAAATTTTGCATTATGGTTCTTTAAAACATCAATTTGGCAAGTTTTTGAATATTATATCAATACTTCATTACAAGGAATTATGGCATGGATTTTGCATTCAATACATTCATTCCTTCCATCCTATATATATTGGACCATTTTCAAGCATTAGAGAAAAAAAAAGAAAAAAAAGACACTTACCACGCTACAGATGCCCTCTCTCAAACTCTCTATTTTCATAAATTCGTCAAAATTTTGCAACCGCACTTACAAGCTGTTTCGTGGAAAACTAACACTATAGTCATTCTCCCAACATTCCCAGGAATTGATCCAGGCCATCCCTAGGCCCTTGCACGACCAAGAATACTACATATCCGAACCTGTGTATTTGGTAAAAAATTTAATTCGAATTTTATTTATTTGTACATTTTAATGCCTTGGTTTGTTTGAATGTTGCACGGGAACTAAAACTATGAGGTTTGGGCATGAGAATCACAAGGTTTGAGCCTGAAATCCAATCGTGCCATAGCTAGGACACGATCTGCATTTCGTGCTCATAGCGCAAGATACAGGCCCATTTATTTTGTTTTTTATTCTTTATGTTTTATTTCTTCTTTTGATTTTATTTTTATTAATTAACCTTAAAACCAAAAAATCACAAAAATAATAATTAACCTTTTTTAAATAGGTCATTAATTAATTAGTTAATATTTTCCTAAATTAATGATTAAGCAGAACTAGGTTTTATATTTCATAATTCTTATTTTCTTTAATATTCAAAAATCAAAAAATATTAATTAGGATTATTTTATGTTATTAATTAGACTTTAATTTAATATTTTCGTAAATTAAAAACCAAACAAAAAAACATGCCTTTTCTTTTCTTAAAACTAATTCAAAAAACATCAAAAAGTTTCCTTTACGCATTTTCCTATTTCACGTGCATTTTATTCTTTTGCACTTTTATATTCCTGTACATATCAATGTAGCCAAACTATAAGGTATTTTTATTGTTTTCCTTTATATTTCTCCCGGTTTTGGACTTGTAATTAAATACCTCTCCCCTAAGCCATGTAATAGCGTAGGAATTTACGTTTTCGCACTTTATATTTTTGTACATATATTAACTGTTAGATGTATGGCTAATAGGATTGCATGAACAAGATAAAACCAATCGCTAGAAAACTAAACACAAAGACTAATATATCCGGCTTGGTAAACTGCCCCTTGGGCATATCCGGCTTGCTCTGATTAACCGGTTGTTTATGGTGAGGTTGTTGTTAGACCCTTGAGGTAGTAGCAACTTGGAGAGGTCCATTCTTCACCAAACCAAACCCTTGTCTTCTTGGAGGTTGATCAATGACTTGGTCCCTGGTCTCGATTGTTCGCTTCATACTGTTGTATCGGTCTTGATGAAGCTGGTTGATAATGGTTCTCAACTTTTCTTGTTCTCGGGTTAATCCTTGGATAAGAGCCATCTGCCCCAGCATCTGGGTTCTCATTGCATCTACCTCAGCTTGCAGATGTTTCAGTTGTTCGTCCTTATTGTCTTCAGGACTTTTCTTGACCAAATTCCCAACGAGGAGTGTTTTCAACTCTTCCTGCCCCTTGGATAGGTTTAGGAATATGTCCTTGAACTGGGCTTCTTGAGTTTGAAGATCTCTGTTGTCTTGTTTGAGAGCCATTGCTGAAATAAACAGCGAGGACATGAGAGATCTGTAATGGAAGACTTGTTATGCAATGATATGCATGATATATGTATGCAATGTTTTTAAGAATCTCGCAGGGTAAACAAGAAACTGTTAGAATTTGATTGCAGATTGATTGAAGAAACTTCATGTCGTTAAGAGTCCTTCTTCAAGAGTCAAGCTTACCATATCGAGTGGGTCATAGCCACTGACTCAAGTTATCATGTTTTGATCTCTAGACGACATTGACTAGAGGAAAATAAATCCCCTTTTCCCCTTGCTAGACGTTTGATTTACCATAACTTGCATCACAAACCCTTGAGATCCTTGAAATGGTTAAGGAAATGTTAAGGCATGATGTTATGATGTGCATGCTATGTGTTTAAGAAAAAGTACGAGGTGATGTAAACAAGTAAATCCGGCAAGAAATCCAAGGTATTGGATAAGGACTGTAAACAAAACCTGCAAGGAACTCTAGTTGTTAGATAACAAACATGTGCAAGTAGTTCAAGTTGAAAGCACACAAGTCACACAATAGCCCTTAAATTTCAGGCTGGCATGGAGTTTAGGTATTACCCTCTTTCAGTTTAGTTGGTTCAACCTGTCCTAGTAATAGTAACCGGGTTCTAGAGGATCTCAATATCACTGACCATCCTCGATCGGTCATAATTTCAGTTTAGCAACCTTTTCTTGCAGCCTGAATCATCGCGAGAGTATGGTCTCAATGAGTGTAGCATACTGCTACTTTTCTATGGCCAAGTTGGTCAATTATAGGTTCTAAGGTCAGTTGATGCTAAATGACCCATTAGTAGCCCCATACTCTCCTTGTTCCTCCACAAGGGATATCGGTACCAACTAATGCGTCACACCAACGTAGCTACTACTTCAACTGTATCGGTCTACGCCGTACAGGTCCCTCACAATCTATTTCTACTTACCTAAAAGGTATCCCCCAGATCCGGGTTAAGATCTATAGTAACTCCGATACAAAGCCCACAAAATAAAGCAAATAAATTAAACAATTGAAAACAATATGATGAACTATTCCTAAGGTACACCCCACTTATTAACTCCCCAACAATGTCGCCAGTTCTGTGATACGGTGGCCAGAACCAGGCTCGTGTTTCCCTATTTCGTTAAGGAATTTGCTGGTTTGCATTTTGCGTTTGTTTTTGCAAAATGACACGGTAAGCAAGAGTCGCCACCGACTTTTATTTTATCCAACAAGGAAAGGAAAAAAGCACATAAAAATTCCTTTTTTCGAGATATTTCTGAGTATGGGGGTAGATTATAGAAAGGGAAGGTATTAGCACCCTTTCTATCTGTAGTTATCTACGGGCTCTTAGGTACTTGCTCATCATTTTCAAAATTGTTTTCTTTGTGTTTGTGGGCTTTGAAAAGTTTTTGTTTTAACTTCGATTTAACTCTTGCTTCTGTCTTCAAGAGTGTAATGAAGTGTTTTTGAAAACTTGTTTGTAAAGGAGTGTAAGTGTGAAAAATTTGTTTGGAATGAGCAAGTACTTAAGAACTAATATACCTACTCGAAAAAAGAATTGTTATGTGTTCGTTTCCTTTAGACAATGCTATCCCACTATTAGTGAGTAGGTAGCACCGTCGTTGGAGTTTGAGGGTCAATTCGAAAGGGACGTACGGTCACTAAAGCAACTTTAGGACATCTTAGTAGTAACCCTAATATCTTAGATCATTTATCCGAGGCAACAATATCCGAGGCAACAATATCCGAGGCAACTTTGATCTTTGGACAAAGGACGACCACTAAAGCATCCTATACTCAATGACCGTTTACCGAAGGCAACCAAGTGGGAGTGTACCCTAGGAGTGCGCATGTGCGAGTGATTCAATTTCAGTTTATTTATCTTTGCACATTTAGGGTGATCTAACTGTTTTAAAATTATCCATACATTCTTGTCATAAATCCTATTATCAAACATCTAACAATTAATAATTTGCGGAATTTAAGTGCGGAATATAAACTAAGCTATTACAAGGCTTCGGGTATTTACATAGCCAAAAACAAATCCTTTGAAATTAAAAGCGGTAAAAGTAAATAAATGTCCTAATTAAATTATTACAAACTGTGAGCAGATACAATAATTGGATAAAAATAATAATGCGCGCGTTGACAAATTAGATCGAATGCGAAACTAGGGTTTTGACCATTCTATCCTAATTTAAAATAAAAAATGTTTCTTGTTGTTTTTAATATTTTTTAAGAAAAGAATTAAGTTTTTCTAAATTCAATACTTATTTAATTAACGAAAATAATTAAATGACATATTTTTGGGTTTTTTTTTGTTATTTTAGGAAAAAATAAAATATGATTAAGTTAGTAATAAAACCTATTTATTCTAATTATTTTTAAGTTATTTACAAAAAGAAATTAAAGTTTTACCTAAAATTAAAATTTAATTAAGAAAAAATCCTAAATCTATTTTTATGTGATTTTTATATTTGTTTATTGATAAAAAAATAAAAGGGATTAAAAGAAATAAATAAAACGAATAAAACATGAAAATAAAGATGGGCCTAGTAGCAAAAGTAAACAGGGGGGTGCAATCATCAAAAATCCCTAGGCCCAAATCTTCGAAAGCTTCATGCTCTAACTATGGTGTTTTTTTATTCTTGCGTGGAACCTATGATTCAACCATCCATAATTGTTCTATATAAACTCAAACAAACATTAGCATACCATAAAAGGTGATTAAGATTAGAGATTCAAATTTTAAAATTTTACCAAACCGGTGTTGTCAAATGGGGGGCGTGCTAGGCGTGTGATGGATTGCTCTTGGGCCTTGTAAGACTCTTGAGGACTTCAAGATAATGGTTTGAGGCTTGATGTCAATTGAGAGAGACCGGAACCTCGAGATATGACTTGCACCAATTCTTTGATTTTTGGAGAACTTTTTGAAGAGCTTTTATAGAGCTTTTTAGAGAGGATTTTCGTCCCTTTCAAGATTGTATGGCTCTATATTTATAGAGGAGAATGAGGGGACAAGAAAGCATGGAAAGAATCTCCCTCATAATGTTGTGTTTTAAGACCATGATCAAAACTTGAAAAAATGCCATATTTGATGATTTTATGCCATTTTCACATGTGGATGAACCTGGACATATTTGAAAGATTATTGCATGAAATTAATTGACATAAACCAGCATAAAACTTGCCCAAAATAGATTCACATCAAAATTTATATTATTTATATTATTTATTTATTTAATTATGAATTTTAATGAATAAAATATCAAAATAAATAGCATAAATAGTAGAAAAATGTATGGGTGGGCTTAGAGGTCGTGGACCATGTTACAAACTCAATGCAAGCATAAAAAGTTGGGCCCATTTGGCAAAAATTGCAATTTTGGACATATTTGACTTTTGGCAATTTTGCAAAAAAGGGTCAACTTCACCAATGCACAACTTCCTCAAATTTGACTTTTCGGAGGTGTTCTTGGACTTTTTAGAACGCTTGAGATGTCCTCTAATCAACCCTTTTGGTATCATCTCAAATTTATATTCCATGCTCATGTATGAAGCTTTGAAAAAAAAGGTGTTTTTGTTGACTTTTCAAAATGACCTATAATGTCCAAATTCATAACTTCTTGTGAGTGCATATTTTGAACTTGGGAGTTGAAGATGAATTGTAGGGAATTTCATCCTATTAAAAATGAGCTTTGGATGGGTCATTTATCATAAAGTATGAGAAAGTTATGCTTGGTCAAAGTTGAGTTGACTTTTCCTACAAAACCCTAATTTAGCAACTTTTGGGTTTTGATGAATTGTGGGCAATCCTTGATGAATCATGATCAAACCTTGATCAAATGATGAATAATACTTCAAAATTAGGATGTTGACCAAAAATCTTAAAGTTTAACTGTATGTGGGCCACAATTGACTTTTGCCCTAGCACAGTCGATTTTCAGGCCTTTGAGCAATTGACTGAGCAAACTTTCTCTGTAGGGCTTGAAACTTGACATGGATGATCTTGAGAACATATTAGGACATTGGTGAGCATTTGGGATCCCTTGGACTCAAGTATCTTGATGCAACATGAAACCCTAATTTGAGGTGGACTGCCTTAGGAGAGAGTTTGTCTGGTCAACCCTTGGACTACTTTGAGCAACTTGGGGATCTTTCTTGAAATATTTTGAGAAATATGGGAGGGCAAATTTTGGGGTACAACAGACACTTACCACGCTACAGAAGCCCTCTCTCAAACTCTCCATTTTCATAAATTCGTCAAAAAATTTCAACCGCACTTACAAGTTGTTTCGTGGCAAACTAACACTATAGTCATTCTCCCAACATTCCCAGGAATTGATCCAGGTCATCTCTAGGCCCTTGCACGACCAAGAACACTACAAATTAGAACTTGTGTATTTGGTAAAAAATTTAATTCGAATTTCATTTATTTGTACATTTAATGCCTTGGTTTGTTTAAATGTTGCACAGGACCTAAAACTATGAGGTTTGGACGTGAGAATCACAAGGTTTTAGCCTGAAATCCAATCGTGCCATAGCTAGGACATGATCTGCATTTCGTGCTAATAGTGCAGGATACATGCCCATTTTTTTTGTTTTTTTGTTCTATTCTTTATGTTTTATTTCTTCTTTTGATTTTATTTTTATTAATTAACCTTAAAACCAAAAAATTACAAAAATAATAATTAAACTTTTTTTAAATAGATTATTAATTAATTAGTTAATATTTTTCCTAAAGTAATGATTAAGTAGAACTAGGTTTTATATTTTATTATTCTTATTTTCTTTAATATTCAAAAATCAATAAATATTAATTAGGTTTATTTTATGTTATTAATTAGACTTTAATTTAATATTTTCGTAAATTAAAAACCAAAAAAAAAACATGCCTTTTCTTTTCTTAAAACTAATTCAAAAAACATCAAAAAGTTCCCTTTACGCATTTTCCTATTTCGCGCGCATTTTCTTCTTTCGCACTTTTATGTTCCTGTACATATCAATGTAGCCAAACTATAAGGCATTTTTATTGTTTTCCTTTATATTTCTCCGGTTTTTGGACTTGTAATTAAATCCCTCTCCCTGAAGCCATGTAATAGCGTAGGAATTTACGTTTCCGCACTTTATATTTTTGTACATATATTAACTGTTAGATGTATGGCTAATTGGATTGCATGAACAAGATAAAACTAATCACTAGAAAACTAAACACAAAGACTAATATATCCAAAATCAAATACACTCGCACATACGCACCCCTAGGGTATCACCACTTCGGTTGCCTTCGGTAAACGGTCATGAAGCATAGGGAGTTTTAGTGGTCACCCTCCACTCCAAAAAAGATCAAAATTACCCATTCGAATGTTGCCTCGAAAAGATCTTTTGGACTTTAGGGTAATTACTAAAGTTCCTTAACCATTGCTTTTGTGACTGTAAAAATGTCCCTTTCGATTGTCCCTTAAACTCCAACGATGGGGCTACCTACTCCTTAATAGTAGGATAGCGCTGTCTAAAGGAAATGAGAAAAAATGAACAGCCTTTTTTTCCGAGTAGGTAGATAGTTCCTAGGTACTTGCTCAAAAATCTCAAAATCTTTTCACACAAACACTTTCAAAACAGTTTTCAAAAACAACTTCGTCACACTCTTGAGGACAGAAACAAGAGTTATCACGAAGTAAAACAATTTTTTTTCAAACACACGCACAAAGCAATTTCAAAATGAGCAAAGTACTTAAGAGCCTGTGGAAAACCACAGATATAAAGGGTGATAATACCTTCCCTTTCTATAATCTACCCCCTTACTCAGAAAACCCTCGAAAAAGGTTTTTTTCTGTTCTTTTTTTACCTTTCCTTTGTTGGATAAAATAAAAGTCGGTGGCGACTCTTGCTTACCGCACATTTGCAAATGCAAACGCAAAACGAGTATTAATAGTCGGTTCTTCCATCGTATTACAATAAGCTATCAACTCCTTCCGAGTTCCCAAAGGGTGAGGAACTTGAGGATTACCCATATGAAGGTAAAGTTGTTGCATGGACTCCTTCATAAACAAGAAAGCTCTTTGATGCGCCTCATGCATCGCCATGTTGTAATCACCCTGCGGATCAAAATGCAGTTGAGCTGGAGGTGCAACTGCTACAAGAGATACTCCCGCTGCTAGATCAACCTATCTATGAATACAAAAACACTCAATAAAATTATCATTAATCACCCCTTCTATAGTCACATGACCATCACCCGGGATCTACACCTTCGCCTTCTTACACAACCCCATTATCAAACCCAGATACATCAACTGACACGTACTCTTATCTTCGAGTCGGGTATTGATCAAAGCTACTCGCTTCATATTATTTGAAATTACCCAAGCAATATCAAGAGTTGCCTCATCTAGCATGTAAGATAACAAACATATGGTTTCCACAGGAATAGACGAAGTGTGACTATGTGGCCTTATGTTATAAAGGACCACAGACATAAGTACTTGAGCCTCAATTTTCAAACTTTTCCATTGACACTTTAACGCATGCCCTGACGTATTTACCTCATAAGTGTGCCCCCTTTTGCATAGCTTGGACCTTAAATGCTCAAAATCCCAATCCCTTTTAGCCAACTGAATGTGATACTCATCAAGCTCATCATCCTCCAAGTTACAAGGATTCCCAAGAAATTCGTTTATAGCGCTCCTAGAAAAGTCAATCTCTTTCCCTCTCACCCATGTTTTGAAAGCAAAAGGACTTCCCTCCATAGGTAGAGCATTCACATAGAATTCACGAACGATTTCCAAATGCAGCTTAGGATAAGGAACACAAAGAACCTCCCAATTATAATTCTTAAGAAGAATCCAGCAGTCCTTATAAGACCCCCCAGCATCAATCCTAACAAACCGATCCGACCAAACATTCCTTTCCTCCAACTTTTGATACCTTGCTTGTTGTTCAGGCCCATGAAATCTAGATTGGTCAAAAGGAACATCCCTGCCCCCTTGTGAAGAAGATCCTTCACTGTCTATCTTTTGCTTCTTTCGGGTAAAAATTTGGACCCATCTGAAAATATAACAAACAACAACCAAAACAACACAAAAACGTCAATGAAAAAGTATATCCTATAAAATCAATGCTCAGAAGTCACAGACAACCATCACAAGGTCTATACAAGATGAGAGAACATAGGGAAATTTTTTTGAAAACTCCCAGACCGCGCTTAGCACGTTAACCACGATTAGCCTGCTATGTGATCTTCAGAAAAATTCCTCTCTGTACAGCAGAGATTTTTCCAACAAAACCTAACCACATACTATCCTATATACCACTATGTGCATAAATTATCAATAACTATCAACAATAACAACCTATTCTTACTTATTCACAAGAATATCTAACCCTAAATTCCTAAATCTAACATGCAGAAGATTTTTAATAGAAATTAGAGAAATTAAAACCATACAAACCTTAGAGATGATGCTTGCAAGAGATAAAAACATAGAAATTTATAGGAGAAATCAAGATTGAGAAGTGAACTTGTTGTTGACCTTGGTTGGACAAAGAGAGAAAGAGGCAAGTTTTGAAATAGTGATGAAATGAGAGATAAAAACTCTCACAAAACCTAAATTCGTGTAAACACACAAATGGGTCGGGTTACAAAGTTAGGCCTCAGTAAAAAAAGTTTTTATTTATTTTTATTTTTACCGCAGGCCGTGCTTAGCTGGTGAGGGCGCGCTAAGCACGCTCCCTTCTGCCAATTTTTTTTCAAAAACTCCCAGGGCACGCTAAGCGGGCTCAGACTGCACTTGGCCCGCTCTGCAGAACACAAAAACCAGTTTTTAGCTTAGCAGCTCAAACCAGTCCCGATTAAATATCACATAAACACTATAATGACTGAAAACAGTAAAAACTCACAAAATTGGGTTGCCTCCCAATAAGCACTTTGTTTAACATCGTTAGACATAAAAGGTTTTTGGTGATTTCATAAATCACCAAGACGAACAACACTTGTTTCCCGATTCACCTCGCCTCCGAGATAGACTTTCAACTGTTGGCCATTCACAACCCAAATTTCCTTTGATATTGGATTCTCCAACATAATCGCTCCATAGTCCTTCACATCCTTAATTAAGAACAAACCCGACCACTTGATAAGTGCAAATTGTAGCTATTTTTTTATACTTTTTGTTGCACTTATCGACTCTCTATTGTTAATATCGGTTGAATAAACCCAACTTTTGTGTAAATACATTTAGTTTGTGTTTATTTGTGTTTTTGTATACATAGTGTACCGTTTGATGTTTTTCCATTCATTTTGTAGGTATTTGTTGTATTTTGGAGCATCGAGGAATAAGGTGTCGAAGGCAAAGCTCCAAATGCACATTTTCGGAATAAAAGACCCAGTTTTGAGAAGTTCTGCTCAGGGGACCGTGCTAAGCGCATCCTCTAGCGCACTACTCGCAATTTTGACAGATTTGGAAGAAGTGGTTTTTTGAGCCCGCTTAGCGCGCAAGTATCACTAAGTGTGGTTTAGGGAGGTTTAGCGTGTTAAATAAATGCAGCCCATTTAGTACGGTGAGCCCACTAAGCGCGGTCTGCTGAGATCAGTTTTGTATAAATAGTTTAGAAACAAATTTTCTAGGTTTTTATTATCTCTTTCCCTCTTGGAGGAACTCTGATCCAATTCTTTATAGCTTAGAGGCTCAAGAAACATCATTGGGTGGCTCATCATATCGATTGACTATGGTTGGTCTCGGATCATGTTGACACCGTGAGAAGTTTCCTATCTCCTTCTTCCCTATGTATCATTCCTATGATGGGTGTTGTATGTATATCTTTACTCTTATTGTATGTGCATTTGTTGATGATGGGGTTGTATGAAATCTCTTTTACAAATTAATACAAGTGTTTATTCTTTATTTTTGCTTAATCGTAGAGTTTTGGTTTGTTGTAGGCGTATGCTTTTCGAATCTCTTTCTTGAATGAATATTTATTAGGTCCTAGACTCTAGATATAGATTTAGGCTTAATATTCATGTGGGTATCGGTTATGAAATGCGTCTGGGTTATTTGAGTCGGTTGAGAGATTGTCGACGAGAGAAATATGGATGATGTCTCACTTTACGTTAGAGATAGCCTTAGTGTGAGCGTTACGTGATGGTATTGGCAAGTAATTTAGGTCGCGTGCAATTTGTCAACAAGTTTAAGTATTTGACGGGTATAGTGAAATGCGATTCCAGAATGAATTCTCTTAGGTTGCAGATGATTTATTATTGCTTTCTTTACTGCTTTATTTACTTTTGCTTCACTTTTTCCATAAAACCCCTTTTCTAAACTTAGAAGGATTTGAAACTGTTGAACGATATTTTTTCCCTTTCACCAATCTCCGTGGACACGATACGATATAACATAAATATCACCCGATAAATTAATAACTTACTTGTTGTTTGCCGCTTTACCGTTTCCAGCACCACTTGAACTTCAATTTTCCCAGAAAAAGTTTTAACCGCGAATTGAAGAGAAGCACCATTTGGCTAACTTTGAAGTCTTTGTGTCGAATTTTCTTGTCATGGTAGAATTTGACTTTCTCCTTATACAGCTTGTTGGAATGGTAAGCATCATTGTGCATTTCATCTAAACCCTACAATTAAATTTTTCTTTTTTCTCCGGCCAAATTAGAATCAAAGTTTAAAAATTTTAATGCCCAAAGAGCCTTGTGCTCAATTTCAATCAGAAGGTGACATGTTTTTCCATACACCATTTGAAATAGTGTCAAACCAATTAGAGATTTGTAAGCAGTGTGATACGCCCACAAAGCCTCATCTAACTTAAGTGATCAATCCTTTCTCAAACTTGACATGGTCTTTCCTAAAATCCTTTTGACCTCTCTATTTGAAACTTCATCTTGACCATTAGCTTGCGGATGGTATGGAGTCGCCACTATACTTTACACCATAGTTTTCCAAAACTTTTTCAAGAGGTGTATTGCAAATGTGTGATCCACCATCACAAATTAAAACATATGGTGTGCCAAAATGGGGATAATGTTTTTCTTTAGAAATTTAATGATTGTTTTCCATCCTCTCCAGGACAAACTATCACTTCCACCCATTTAGAAATGTAATCCACCGCAACAAGGATAAATTCATTCGAAAAAGATGGGGGAAATGGTCCTACAAAATCTATTCCCCAACAATTAAAAACTTATATTTCCAACATGCTATTAAAGGTCATCTCATCCCTTTTTCCAATTCCACCACTTCTTTGACATTTATCATAATTCTTAGCATGCAAGTATGCATCTTTGAACAAATACGGCCAATAAAAGCCCGATTGATGGACTTTTGTTGCCGTACGAAATTATAAATGACACGCACCTTCTTAACAAGTTATCACTTCCAAGCCAAAAAATATAAGAGTCATTCCAAACATAAAATTTTGCATCCGCCAAGAACTTCCTCTTTTGGTCCCAAGTTAAATCCTTGGTATCAATCCGGACGCCTTATGATTCGCAAAATCGGTAAACAACGGTCTAACTTGTACCATAAAAAGTTTTTCATCATGAAATTCTTATCTAACCTCACTTTCTTGGTTAGTAACCTCTACATTGATCAAGCGAGATAAGTGATCCACTACCAAATTCTCAGAACCTTTCTTGTCGCGAATTTCTATATCAAATTCTTGTAACAACATGGTCCAGCGAATGAGTCTTTGCTTAGAATCCAGTTTGGTAAGCAAATATCGTATCGCCGCATAGCCACTGTAGACTACAACCTTTTACCCAATGAGGTACGACCTAAATTTTTCCAATGCATACACTATAGATAACAATTCTTTTTCAGTTGTGACATAATTAATTTATGCCTCATCAAGAAATTTTCTAGCATAATGTATAGCATGAAAAAAATTTCTTTTTCTTTGACCAAGAACCGCACTAACAACATAATCGTTAACATCACACATAAGTTCAAAATAAATTTTCCAATTTGGTGCTACAATTATTGGTGCAGTTGTCAAATTTTGTTTCAAAATATTAAAAGCTATCAAACAAGAATCATAAAAAATAAAAGACTTATCTTTGTTGAGAAAGTTGCTCAAAGGCCTTGCAATCTTGCAAAAGTCTTTGACAAATCTTCGGTAGAAGCCCGTATGACCTAGAAAACTTCAGATCCCCTTCATGTTCAATGGTGGTGGCAACTTCTCAATAACCTCAACTTTGTCTTTGTCAACTTCAAGCCCATTGGATGAAACTTTGTGACCAAGAACAATGCCCTCGGTAATCACGAAGTTACATTTCTCTCAATTAAGAACTAAGTTGGTGTCCACACACCTCTTCAAGATGGTATCCAAAATTTTCAAACAAAGATCAAAAGACGCACCAAAAATGGAGAAGCCGTCCATGAAAAATTCCATAGTCTTCTCAATATGATCGGAAAATATGGCTTACATACACCTTTGAAAATTGGTCGGTGCATTGCACAAACCAAAGGGCATCCTCCTATACGCAAAAATTCTAAACGGACAAGTGAAAGTCGTTTTCTCATGGTCTTTCGGATTAACCGTAATTTGGTTATAACCGGAATACCCATCTAAAAATATATAACTCTTGACCCAATAACCTTTCGAGCATTTTATTCATAAAAGGAAGAGGGAAATGATCTTTCCTAGTTGCTTGATTAAGCCTTCGATAGTCAATACACATCCTCCAACTCGTTACGGTCCTTGATGGAATCAATTCAATCTTCTTATTTCATATTACGGTCATTCCACCTTTCTTTGGAACCACGTGTACCAGACTCACCCAAGTACTATAAAAATAGGATAAATCATCCCGGCATCCAATAGTTCCCCTACATCCTTTATCACAAGCTCTTTCACTGTAGGATTCAAGCGGTGTTGAGGTTGAGCTATCGGCTTGAAATCCTCTTCCATAAAAATCTTGTGCATACAATAGGCCGGGATAATGCCTTTAAAATCCACTAAAACCCAACTATTTCTCTTTGATTTTCCTTCAAAACTTGAACTAAACAATGCTCCTCTTTTTCCAAAAAAGCATTACTAATGATTACCGGTTTGTTACAACCATCATCAAGAAACACATAATTTAAGTGAGACGGAAACATCTTCAATTCAAGTTTGAATTCTTCTTCTTTAGCTTCCTTCTTCAAGATTTCAACTTCTTCCTCCCAAGGTTGAATTTCTTCCAAAGTTTCAAGTTCCTTCACACATTCTTCCATTTCCTTTTCTTCATGGGCATCAAGAACTTGAATCACATTAGTCAATATTTTCTCAAGGGGTATTGAAAGATAAAATTCACTAGAAACATCCCAAATAACTTCTTCTATAGAATCAACTATAAATCAAGATTCTTTAGGTTCTAAAATGTGTTAATATTTAGTATAGTTTTTGGTGCTTTTCGATTCTATTTATCGCTTATTATGTTATTTCCTTTTTGTTTATATGTAAATAATCATATTTTGATTTAATAAATTAAATAGTTTGTAGTTACATATTTTGTCTAAAATTTGTAGGATTTTTCTTTGGATTTAACATTGGACATTGGAATAGCTTAAAGATGGATTGCAAGCATTTTTGGAAAGAATTTTTATGCTTCAGTTTGCGCTTAGCACGGTATCAACGCGATGGAAGAAGCTGTTGGCAGTAGTGAGTGTGCTAAGCCCAGTTTGTTGGTGTTTAGCACGCTTAAAAGAGGTTTAGCATTTTAGATAAGCGAACTTCGTGCGAAGCACGATGCTTAGTTCAGTCATTTAAATTATCGTTTTCCACAAAGATTGATGTGATATCACTGTCGTTCTACAATTAGAATTATTTTAAGCTTAAGATTCATAAAAGGTTTTGGTGTTGGTTTTAGTAACTGAAAGTTTCGTTTTCATACAAAGATTCAAGTACCGGTAAAATAGAGTTTTGGTTTTTCGGATTAAAAACTATGTCAAGATTAGTGTTCGTTAACCTATTTCATACATATTCGATTAATCAAGCACATGAGCTAATTAATGATCGATATATCCACGTATACTCTCAATATCATTTATGTCTAAACAATATTGTGAGTACTATCATGTTAATCCTTAAATGATGTCTCAATCTAACTATTAACATAACAATCTTTAAAGCTTGATACTTATGAAAATTAACTCACAAATCTATGTCTAGAGTTTGCTCATTATTAGATGAATATCTTAGGTCAAGTTTGAAAAATACATCTCAATAGTTATCCAAACCATAAAAAGAATAATGAAAGCAAATATATTTAACATATATTTATCATCAACCAAAATCATACACTAGATGATTTTGATGTCTCGGTTGATAAGCTGGATTTTGGTTTTGATTTCCCATGTAATTTGCTTCTTCTCCAATTGGAGGATAAAACCCAATTTGATGATCACCTTGACATAACTCATAACAAGTTATTTGTTGTATTTGCTTGCTCGGAATTTCCTGCATCTCCTTGATTTGTTGAGGTAGTTTGGCCATTTGCTTTGTAAGCTCCTCCACTTGTTAAGAAAGTAGTTTGTATTGAGCTAATATAACATCATTTGTCCCTAATTCAAGAACTCACGACTTCCTTTGTGAGGTCCCACGGCCGTGTTGAACTTGATGGTTATTTCTTGCCATCTTCCCAATCATTCCAATTGCTTTCTTGGAAGTCTTTGCTATTAACAAACCCCCGCAGTAGCATCCAACAATAGTTTCGGTTGAGGTTGAAGACCATTTCTGAAAAAGGTATAATTGCATAGTCTCATCAAAACCATGGCTATGACACTTTCTTAACATTGACTCGTACCTCTCTCAAGCTTCATTGAGGGACGCATTCCCACCTTGAGAAAACATAGATATTGCGGTTTTGGCCTCCATAAATCTATATTGAGGAAATAATCTTTCTAGAAATTTCTCTTCTAAAACAATCCACTTCATCATAATCTGAGTGGGTTGGTCAAGGTAACAATCCCTGGCCTTTCCAACCAAAGAGTGAGGGAAAAATCTTTTGAAGACTTGCTCTTCTTCAGCTTCTAGAGCTCCCATAGAACCAACAATCACATAGAATTTGGTGAGGTGAGTATACAGATCTTCATGGTCTAGGCCTGTGAATGGATTTGCATACAAGAGCTGAAGGATGCCCGTTTTCATCTCAGAATGCCTCGCGTTAGCATGGCGAGCAAACTGAGTGTTATGTCTCTCACTATCTAAACCCCAATCCCTAACAACGGTGCCATTTTGTTGAAAACACTTTACATGGCAAGTATTTAAATTATTGTTTTTCATAGAGGTTGGTGTGATATCACCGCCATTCTATAGTTAGAATTATTTTAAGCTTAAGATTCATAAAAAGGCTTTAGTGTTGGTTTTAGTAACTGAAAGTTTCGTTTTCATGCAAATATTCAAGTACCGGTGAAATAGAGTTTTGGTTTTTTCGGATTAAAAAGCATGTCAAGATTAGTGTTTGTTAACCTATTTCATACGTATTCAATCAATCAAGCATATGAACTTATTAATGATCTATATATCCACGTATCCTCTCAATATCATTTATGTCTAAACAATATTGTGAGTACTATCATGTTAATCCTTAGATGATATCTCAATCTAACTATTAACATAAAAATCTTTAAAGCTTGATACTTGTGAATAATAACTCACAAATTTATGTCTAGAGTTTGCTCATTAATAAATGAATGTCTTAGATCAAGTTTGAAACATACTTCTAAATAGTGAACGAAACCATAAAAAGAATAATGAAAGCAAAGATATTCAATATATATTTATCATCAACCAAGTTCATACACAAAATGATCAAAAGAAATACATAATAGTTAGGTTAACTACCTTTAATCCTTTAACACAAGAGAAAATTAGTTTTCCATAGACATGGTAGCTTCAACAACAAGTAAAGTGAGAAGATGATCAAGCATCAATGTTTATTTTTTGATGATTCATGCTCCAATTCTTTGGTTTATTCTTCTACAATGTATTCTATCAATTTTCTCCTCTCAAAATGTATCAGAACCCCAAAAATATCTAAAGAATTTTATTTATACAAGTGCTGACTTTGCAGACCGCGCTAAGCGTAGTGCTTCGCGCTAAGCGCGCTTCTCTAAAATGCTAAACCTCCTTTGAGTGTGCTAAGCACCAACATACCAGGCTTAGCGCACTAACTATTGCCAGCTGCTTCTTCCCCTGTGTTGAGACCATGCTACGCGCGAACTGAAGCACACAAATTCCTTCCAAAATATTTGAAATCTGTGATACGGTTGGAGAACTGACTTGAGGGTTTGTGTTTGTGTTTGCAAATGTTGCAGTTTAGCAAGAGTCGCCACTGACTTTTCTTTTATCCAAAAGGAAAGGTGAAAAAGCACAGGAAAGACCTTTAGAGATGTTTTCTTGAGTTCGGGGGGTAGATTATGAAAAGGGAAGGTATTAGACCCTTTTCATCCATGGTTTTCCATGGGCTCTTAGTTACTTGCTAGATCACTTGCTTTTGTTTTGAAATTGTGCTTCGTGTGGTTTTGAAAGTATTTTGTAAAAGAGGCCATTTGTTTAGGCAATCTTTGTAATGATTCTTGTTCGTAAGAATGTATACAAAGATGTTAATCCTTTTGAAAATGTTTTCAAGTTTGAAAGATGTTTGGAAAGTGTATGTGATTGTTTTGAGAATAGCAAGGATATTTGTTTTGAGAGTGAGCAAGTAACTAAAAGTAATCTACCTACTTAAAAGGTCTTAGATGTTCTTTTCCTCCTCCTTTAGATGTTGCTATCTTACCATTGTTTTAGTAAGAATCCCCATCGTTGGATGTGAAGGGACAGGTGTTGGGACGTTTGTATAGTCATAGAAGGCAACCCATGGGATGTTTTAACAATGTTGTTTAGGGACTAGATCGTTTACCGAAGGCAACATCGAGGGTCATCGAGGGACTACGATCTTTTATTGAGGGTCTTTTCTAAAACGCCCATGTTCGAGGGACGTGACTATTTTTCCGATATGCCACAAAGTGGGATTACCCTAAGGGTGCTAGTACGCAAGTGTGTTAATTTACATGCATTTAGTCTTTATTAGGGTGATCTATTTGTTGATTTCATATCTTGCCATACACACCCTAATTACTAGCATTTATATTTGAAAGCGATAAATTGCAGAAATGTAAAGTCCTACTGTTGTACCCCAAAATTTGCCCTCTCATTTATCAAGACTTTTCTCACAAGATCTCTTTGACTCAAGACTGGATTAGGGTTTGACCAGCTCAAGACATCTCATCATGCATCGATGACCCAATATTAGGGTTTGGGATTGCACAAGGATTTTTGGACTATCAATGCTACATATGACTTCCAAGTATCATCATGGACCCCTAAGATTACTCATGTCAAGTTTCAAGCCTTGAATCACATTTTTGATCAGTCAATTGGACAGTTGACCTAAAAATCAGCTGTATTGGGAAAAAGTCAACCATGGCAAATTTACAGTCAAACTTCATAATTTTTTATTCATATCAACATTTTAGACTCATATGTATCATTTGATCATGTTTGGACCACAATTCCTCAAGAAATTTGATCAAATCATCAAAAGGGCAAAATGGTCAAAATTAGGGTTCTGACTAAGAAAGGGCAATTTCTGATTTTTGACCTAGCAAATGACCAATTGGTTTGAAGCATGATTTCAAGGTTTCAATTGCATCATAGTGACCTAATGACATGGTTCAAAATATTGCAATTCCATATGATTGACAGATAAATTTTGTAGTCAACTGATCAAAAGTCAACTGTATACTAAAAAGTCAAACTTTGACTTTTTGGTCAAAATCAAATGCCAAGGATCACAATTCATCAAAACATGTCAAAATGTGAAACTTGTTCATCAAGAAATCAAAGATTGAAGATTTTGTTTTGAAATTTCTTAACTTAGAAATTTTTCTAAGTATAGAAAATTTCTTATTTTTTTTTAAACTTTAGGCCAAATTTTCACCATGATACAAGATGATTCAAAGAAAGTTCCCAACAGGAAAGTTTTATATCTCCATGAAATCTACAACTTTGCTTGACACAATTTCTCCTAAAGATGCTTGGATCTCAAGATATAATTTTGTGAATACATGCTCATGAACTAAAATAACTTAGTGAAATTTTGCCCTAATTTAGACAGGTTTTTGACCTAACTTCATGGCAACTTTTCACCTAGTTCCAAGAGGAATATAAAAGCAATTCAAAGATGGGTTATATAGAACATTGCAAGCTTTCCAAAATTTCCAGGAACTCCTTGAGATCATTCTTGAGTAGGGAGAATCGAAGAGATGAAGTTGGCAATTTCTCACTTTGATTTCAAGTCATTTCATGATGAACCAAAATTCAAATCCAAACCTAGGCTGCATAATCCTTGCTTTACAGGTCTTAAAATTGTTTTTCACTCCATAATTTAATACTTACACAGTTGATAAAGCTTTAATCCAATCATAAGAGCCTTTGTCCAAGCTTTAATTCCATAAATGGCACAAAGTTGCCATTTCCATTTTAGAAAAGCACAACTTTTGCATTTGTCAACTCCTTGAGCTTTGCACCTGTTCTTTCTGCACACACAAGCCCTATAACCAAAAGCAAAGTGCCTAAGACTTGTACCAACTCAGATCAGGCTTGTACAAGCATGTAGAGAGTTGTCTCCTCACTTTTCTTAAAAGGCAAGAAATAGAGCAAAAAGTCTATAACTCAGAAACCTAGTGTGGATTTGATTTGAAACCTTTTCTATACTTATACACAAAGATATTACAACCTAACACACGATTGCAAAAGCTGAGAAACTCTCCCAAACTCTCTATCACCAAAAACCTGCCATAACTTGTAGTTTTGCATCAAGCATAGCAACCCAAAAATCTACTTGTGCGTTTCAAGTTCTAATCACCTAAGCACTTAACCTATATCATATCTAAGTGTTCCAGACCATCATCCTTTCACTGTAACTCCTCCTTCTCCATCTGCCATTTTTGCATTTCAAGCTTGCAGGTTGACTTGGGTAGGGAGATTCAGGCACTTTCAAGGCAAGGTAAGGATTGGAACACACTCAGGGAGGTCCAGGCAAGCTAAAGGGATCCTCAAGCCTTCTAAAAACTCACTCAAACTCCATTCACGATCTCAGCTGAAAGAGGTAAGAACTTTAACTTCTATCTCTTCATACAGGCATCCTTTGGTCTCAATTTGTGAAAATAAAATGTAGATATCATTGTGGTAAAACCAACCATGTTCATAGATTTCATTTATATTCATTGTGTATAGAGAATTTTAGATTTCAAATTTCTGTAAAAATTAGGTTTGAAATTAGGGCCATTGAAATTAGCTTTGATCTTTGATTGTTAGTTTACATGAGTTACATGGTTGAAATCATGGGAAAGAGTACTACCATTTTCATGTTTGAAGTTTCCATTTTCATGGAGAAATAAGAGAGATACAGGGGGTCCGGCTAGCTAGAGGAAGAAGACGAAGTACAGGGCAAGGAAGCACTTTGTGTTATGTATTTTTAGTTTCATTTAAACTAACGGATGTACAGCCACCCCAGTGGCAAGGCAGCACGCAAAAATTGCTAAGGTCATGGGTTGGAGCCTTGGCGCCTGCCTTTTGCATATTTTCTCACATTTTTGCCATTTTTTTGTCACTATGCAGCACTGGGCTTTTTGTTCCATTGGGCTTTATGTTTTTTTTCTAATACTTACCTCCTGATTACTCAGGACACCCCTGGCCCAACTATTTTGTTTATTTATTTTATTTTGTTTTATTTTATTAAAATATATTTTCCTTAACATAAAAAATCATAAAAATATAAAACATGATAAATATTACATTTTTGTTCATTTTATTTTATTTCCACATAAAAAATATTTTTATTAAATTATATATTAACTAATTTTCTTAAATAAACTTGTAAAATAAAATAGAATTAGGTTAATATTTATTTCTTTTCTCTCACACTTATAAATATTTTATTTTGACATACAAAAAGACTAAATATTTCATAAATACTATTTATTATTTTGAAGATAAGAATACACAAAAACAATACTTAAAGAACTTTATTTTCTTTTAAAATTAGAATTAGGGTTAACCAATTTCTAAAAATAATTTCATTTTCTTAATTTATTAGGTTTAGTTCAAAACTCTTTTTCATATAAAAAACAAAACAAAAATATTTTTCTTGCATATACATACCATTGCATATTTAATTTATATTGTATATTATTTATTCAAATATTCGTACAAATTCGATTTGGTTGTAATAGATTAAATTAGGTTTACATTATTGCAAATCCCCATTCATAGTTTGTATACCCCCCTCCCATAAAATGTTGTAATAGCGTAGTAATATTTAAATTACGCAATTTATCGCTTTTACATAACATGTTAGTAATTAGGTTTGTATGGCAAGATAAAAACAATCAAATAGAAAACCCTAATCCAAGACAAAATCAAGCATGAAAATAACACACTTGCACACAAGCACCCTTAGGGTTACTCCACTTGGATGCCTTATACAAAAATGGCCATATTACGCATGTAAGGTGTCTTAGCAAAAACAAACAAATACAAGATCATAGTCCCTCGATGACGCTATTCAAAGTTGCCTTACAAAAATGATCTTAGTCCCTCAAAAATGCTAAGATACCTTGCAACATTGCTAATCATGGCTATACGATGACCCACGCCCGTCCCGTTTACATCCAAAGATAGGGTTGCTTACCAAATCAATGGTAAGATAACAATGTCAAAGGAAAAGAAAATGAACAAGAAAGACCTTTGAGTAGGTAGATTACTTCTAGTTACTTTCTCCATTTCAAAACAAATATCCTTGCTATTTTTAAAACACACACATTTCCAAACATCTCACAAACATTGAAAACATTTTCAAAAAGACAAACATCTTTGTATACATTCTTACGAACGAGAATCATTACAAAGATTGCCTAAACAATGGCCTCTTTTACAAAATACTTTCCAAAACTACACAAAGCACAATTTCAAAACAAAAGCAAGTGATCTAGAAAGTAACTAAGAGCCCATGGAAAACCATGGATGAAAAGGGTGCTAATACATTCCCTTTTCATAATCTACCCCCCGAACTCAAGAAACAATCTCAAAGGTCTTTCCTGTGCTTTTTCACCATTCCTTTTGGATAAAAGAAAAGTCGGTGGTGACTCTTGCTAACTACAACATTTGCGATAAAACGCAAAACCCTCAAGTCAGTTCTCTCACCGTATCACAAAATTGGCGACTCTGTTGGGGAAAATTATAAAAGTGGGGTTACCTTAGGTCTAGATCACATTTAGTTGCTTATATTGTTTGACTTGTATGCTTTATATTAGGGTTCTTTGTTTGGGTTTGAAATCCTCTACCAGGATTTGGGATACGTTATAGGTAAATAGGAATACATTGTGGAAACTGTGCGGGGTATACTGACATGGTCTAAGCAATAGCTATGTTAGTGTGACATATTTGTGGGTACCGGTATTCTTTGAGTTAATCAAAGATAATACGGGGCCGCTGAGTGATGTCATGAAGCACTAATAAACTTCTAGAACCTTTACTTGACCAACTTGGCCTTTAGGATGTAGTGAGATGACCGGCTTTGGTGCAGTCCGAAGTTGGTAGATACTCGATACGACACTCATTGAGGTTTGGTTTCTTGGGATATTTCGGTCGCCATTAAAGAGGCTTGAGCTAAAACAATGACCAAGGAAACAATCCAGTGATATTGAGCTCCTTAGAACCTGGTTACTATTACTAGGACAGGTTTAAGCCAACTAAACTTCAAGAGGGTACTTACCTATAAAACTCCATGCAAGCCTAAACTAAGAACTTGTTTGCTTTGCTTGTATATGCATACTTGTACATAACATCATGGACATCATGAACATCATATACATCCACTAACCATTTCAAGGATTTTTTTTTAGATTCATCTTTGTTCTTGTTTTGTAGGATATGGATTCACTTTGCAGGAAAACTATCCAAGTCAACCTTGTAAGAATTCCTCCACAACTTAAGGAGCTAGCTTCAAGAATTCCTGAGAACTCTCCATTCACCGAGAGACATGGTCGTCTACTCAACTTGGTCACCTCCAACACAAATGAGGATATGATGAAGGTGCTCTTTCAGTTATTTGATCCTTTGCACCATTGCTTCACATTTCCCAACTATCAGCTTGTGCCTACTTTGGAAGAATTCTCCAAACTCTTGAGGATTCCCATTCTCAATCAAATACCTTTCAACGGTACAGAAAGAGACCCAAAGCCAGAAGAGATTGCTCAAGCTCTGCACTTGTACTCATCTGATTTCATAACTCATTGGGAAACTATGAGTGGTGTCAAAGGCTTCTTAGCAAAGTTCCTGTTTGAGAAAGCCCAAAGCTGTTGGAATTCCTTAGACTTGCAAGCCTTTGAGGAAATTGTGGCTCTTTTTATCTATGGGATGGTCTTGTTTCCCAATCCTGACCAACTCATAGATGTGAGTACCATCAAAATTTTCATGTCACGCAACCCGGTGTCTACATTGCTAGGGGATATCCTACACTCTTTTCACACTCGCACAATGAGGAAAAGAGGTGTCCTTATGTATTGCACTCCTCTCCTGGCAAGATGGTTTATTTCTCATCTTCCCCAATCAGTCTTAAAGAATGAGCAAGGTTCAAGGTGGTCACAAAGGTTAATGGCGTTCAAACATTCAGACATTCATTGGTGCTCCCGATCCAAAGAGAATGTTATCATTGTTGACCATTGTGGGGAATTCCCTAATGTCCCTCTACTTGGCATAAGGGGAGGCATCACCTACAACCCATGCTTAGCTTTAAGACAGTTTGGTTATGCCCGAAGGGATGGCCCGCACGAGATGCTGATTCAAGGTTTGGTATTCGACTACGACAACAACGATCAAGGTCTTCGCCAGAGATTCATCCGAGCTTGGAGGATGCTAAAAAAGGTGGATAGAAAGACTTTGGGGCACAATAATTCCATCCCTCTTGAGCCTTACCTTAAATGGGTATGAACCCGTGCTCAAAGTCTTATGATGCCTTATCCTTCCATCCTTCTGGTGATTATTGAGCCTGTTAAGGAGGGAGAAGTTCCATACACTATCCTACATCCTGACATACCCACATCTCTTGAAGACCTTCAAAGGGATTGGATACAGCTCAAAGGAGAGCGAGATACTTTCGAAGCCCAATTCTACGCAAGTGAGTAGAAGGTTTTAGAACTCACTAGGCTACTTCATGAAGAGCGGTCTCTAAATGCCTACATTGCACCAAAGAGGATGCACACTACTTTTTTATCTTAAAGTTTTGTATTATTTTGTCCAAGAGGGCATTGATGTATTCAAACTTTATCTTATTAATATAACGCGTGTTTCTTTTTGTCTAAAATGAACGTGAATCTTTGAAATCCTTGAAAACATTGCATATGCACATATCATTCATCATAACATAAACAAGTATTTTTCAACAAGTTTCTTCATCTCTCTACTGTTTATTTCAGTAAGATGGATCTCGAACAAACAGTGAAAGATCTCCAAGTGCAGAACACGCAGTTTCAACAGTTGCTCATGACCCTAGCCAAGGGGCAAGAAGAATTGAAGACTCTGCTAGCTGAAGAGAAGAAAAAGAAAACAAAGAAGGTAAATGGAGTCTTGAACATGGGGAGAAGATTTCATGAACAGACAAGAAGGACTTTGAATTTTGCAACAACATCCGGTGAAGGAGAAGGGAAAGGCAAGGAAACAACGGTCCCGTCAGAATCTGAAGAGGAGGAAGAAGAGGAAGACTACTCCGAGGAACAATATCCTCCAGCAGATGACAAGTACAAACATCTCGAAGAGCGTTTGAGTGCGATGGAAATACAAAAGGTGCCAGTCTTAGATTTTGAGGATTTGGGACTAGTGTCGGGGATTGTGATTCCTCCAAAATTCAAAGTGCCTTTGTTTTCAAAATACGATGGAGTGTCATGCCCTAAGATGCATCTCTGATCATATGTGAGAAATATCCAACCACACTCCGCTGATGAAGACTTGTGGGTGCATTTTTTCCAGGATAGTCTATCTGGAACACAACTCGACTGGTTTTACCAACTAGAAAGAGCCAACGTCCATAATTGGGAAGATCTTGCCACAACTTTCTACAAGCAATATCAATATAATGCTGATTTGGCGCCTAGCCGTACTCAACTTTAGAGTATGGCATGGCTTCCAATGAAGGTTTCAAGGATTACGCACAGAAATGGAGAGATCTGGCTGGAAGAGTTCAACCCCCTCTATCTGAAAGGGAATTGGTTGAAATGTTCTTAGGCACCTTATCTGGCCCCTTCTTCAACCATTTAATCGAAAGCTCATCTGCAGGATTTACTGAGCTAATACTGACCGGAGAGAGGGTGGAAGCTGGCATAAAAAGTGGAAAGATTCAGAAGGGTTCGTCTTCTTCTACAGCTGTGAGGAAGCCTTTTATTGGGAAGAAAGAGGTAGCTGCTGTTTATCCATAAAGAAACCAAGAGAGAGCCGAACGCCGACCAATGGTGGGGACTGTTATGATTCCAAAGCCTACATCTGATCAACAAATAAGTAATCAACCAAGGGTGGAAAGGCCAGTCCGAAAATTCACTAGAATCAACATGACTCCGTCTCAAGTATTACCGCATCTTCTAAGATCAAATTTGGCAACTTTGAAAGAAGCTCTGAAAAACCCCAACACAACATCCCCTCATTATCACCCCAATGCCCGTTGCGCATATCACTCCGAAAGTCCTGGTCACGATACTAATAATTGTTGGGCCTTGAAGAAAAAAATACAAGACCTCATTGAAGCAAAAGAAATTGAGTTTGATGCGCCCGAGAACCCAAATGTCATTTCTGCTCCTATGCCCAGACATGGTCACAACACCAATGCTATTGAAGAAGATTTATTTGTTACCGCAGTTGATGAACTCGTGACTCCACTTCCAAACATTAAGATAAACTTGTTGAAAGTCGGTGTGTTCCCGGGTTGTAATGAAGACTGCCACCTCTGCTTATCCTCACCAACTGATTGCCCTTTGTTGAAAACAGGCATTCAACGCTTGATAGACAACAAAGAGATTTTGTTTGAAAGTACTCTTGTTTCACATGTTCCTGTTGAAGATTTTTCAATCATTACCATCTCCTCCAATTCTTCCAGGGTCTCCAAAAGACCCGTTAGAATTACATCGATTCTGAAAGAAACTCCTCTAGTAATCACAATGCCTGGGCCAGTCCCATATGAATCAGACAAAACCGTGCCATGGAATTATGGTGGGGGAATTTACTACCATGGCATCAAACAAAATGGGGCGGCCGCCGAAGAGATAAACTCCGAAGAAGAAGATTCTGACATCAGCAATATTTCTGGAACTAGTAAAATTACCCGAAGCGGTAGGATCTTTTCTCCAGAAATTGCCCCCCCCCCCAAAGGCAGTTTTTGGACCCGTGGTTGCTCCAAAGATTACTCCCATACCCATAATCATCTCTGCAAGTGCTCCTATTGATGAAGTCGTTACAACCCCTGTTGTCATTCCTACCAACACTCCTGCTGCTGAAACTCGAGGAAAAAGTATTCAAGTAGAGCCTGTCCGGACGAAGGCTCAATCACTGACTATTCCCGAGGCTTCCAAGAAAGAAATGGAGGAGATCCTAAAAATTATAAAGAGGAGCGACTACGATGTAGTTGAACAGTTGAGGCAAACTCCCTCCAAAATCTCCATGATAGCATTACTACTGTGTTCCGAGGCACATGTGAAAGCCTTGGTGAAATTCCTAAAAACAGCACATGTGCCTCAAGAAACGTCTGTTGATCAATTTCAAGACTGCATGGCCAGTTTGACAGCGGATAACGGTCTAGGCTTCTCGGATGCTGATCTGACACCAAGGGGAAGAAAGCACAACGAGGCATTACATGTCTCTGTGGAATGTAGAGGCACAACTCTTGCCCATGTCTTGGTGGACACTGGCTCATCTTTGAATGTTTTACCGAAAAAAGCTCTTGACAGACTTGACTGTGAAGGACTGACGTTAAAGCCAAGCAACATTGTAGTAAGGGCATTTGATGGCTCGAAGAGGATGGTACACAGGGAGATGGATATCCCCATAAAGGTTGGGACTCAAAATTTCAATTCAACCTTTTATGTGATGGACATCCGCCCCTCTTACTCCTGTCTTCTAGGACGGCCATGGATCCATAATGCTGGCGCTGTCACCTCTACATTGCACCAGATGCTGAAGTATCCAGTTCAAGGAAAGATTATCACTGTCCACGGAGAGGAAGAATACATGATTAGCCATCTCAATTCCTTCAGGTATGTGGAATTGGACGGCGAGTTCATTGAAACTCCTTTTCAACATTTCAAAGAGGTCCCCCAAGAGGTAGCAGTGACCAAGACCGTGTCCCAGATTCCCAAGATTACAAGACCTCCACTCAAGATGTCATCTCTGAAGGACGCCAAAGCAGTAGTAGAGGAAGGTGGATGCACCATCTGGGGGCAACTTCTGGATATCCCGTATAAGTCTGACAAGTTTGGCTTAGGTTTCACTTCAAATGCTCAAAAGGTTGTACGCCGTGCCCGTGCTGGAGGGCCACCCTTGAAGATTAGCAACCAAGAGGTCAACGCGGTAGAAGATGGTGAAGAGGATTACAACTTGGAGGATTGGATCTTTCCGGCTGTCAATGGAGGACTCAGCAATTGGGAGGCCAGAGACTTTGTCCCAATAACTTTCATCCCTCAGTAATTTATCTTTACATTTAGTTGGATCTGTAATATTCAAAAACAATTCGCACTCTTAAAACCTTGTGTCTTGCCCGAGGCACAATGGTCCATTTGTAAGGGTTAATATTTCATCTTCATATGACATTCAATGAATCATGGACGTTTTTGGCATACAAACTTTTGTGCTCATTTTTTTTCTTTTACATTTTATTTTCTTTTAAAGATGGCTATACCCTTACACACACCCACACTCATAAATGCAGGTACCCATTCATTCTGGATCCCATGGGTAACAATACTGCTATGGCCTTTTGTGACTCTGAGGATCTAATCTACCAAGCCAAAGACAAAGGTGAGGAAGATTGTGAAGTACCAGGGGAACTTTCCAGACTGCTACAACAAGAGGAAAGAACCATTCAACCCCACGAGGAACCTGTGGATACAATCAACCTGGGTACCGAGGAGGATAAAAAAGAGGTCAAGGTGGGTGCCAATCTGGAACCCAGTGTCAAGGAGCGTTTGATTCAGCTGTTACATGATTATGTTGAGATCTTTTCCTGGTCATATGAAGACATGCCAGGACTTGATACAGACATCGTGGTATATCATCTTCCTATAAGACAAGATTGTCCACCAATAAAGCAAAAGGTTTGCCGCATGAGACCTGATATGTTAGAAAAGATTAAAGTGAAGGTCATGAAGCAATTAAATGCTGGATTGTTGGTTGTCACTTCCTACCCTCAATGGGTTTCCAACATTGTTCCTGTACCTAAAAAAGATGGAAAAGTACGAATGTGTGTGGATTACAGAGATTTGAATAGGGCGAGCCCTAAAGATGATTTTCCACTCCCCCACATTGATATCCTGGTTGACAATACGGCACAACACAAAGTGTTTTCCTTCATGGACAGATTCTCAGGTTATAACCAAATCAAAATGGCACCTGAGGACATGGAGAAAACAACATTTGTCACACAGTGGGGCACATTCTGCTACAAGGTAATGCCATTCGGATTGAAGAATGTTGGGGAAACCTATCAACGTGCCATGGTAGCCTTATTTCACGACATGATACATCATGAAATAGAGGTCTACATAGACGATATGATAGCCAGATCGCAAACGGAAGCAGAGCACCTTGATCACTTACAAAAACTATTTGAGAGACTGAAGAAGTACAAGCTGAGGTTGAATCCAAACAAGTGCACATTTGGAGTACGGTCCAGTAAACTCCTAGGATTTATCGTTAGTAACAAAGGTATTGAGGTCGATCCTGCCAAAGTTAAAGCAATACAAGAGATGCCTGCTCCTCGTACTAAGAAGGAAGTCAGAGGATTCTTGGGACACTTGAACTATATTGCCAGATTCATTTCTCACCTAACAGCTACTTGTGAGCCAATCTTCAAACTATTGAAGAAAGATCAAGTAGTTAAATGGAATGATGAATGCCAAGTTGCTTTGACAAAATCAAAGAATATTTACAAGAACCTCTCGTATTGATGCCACCGGTAGAGGGAAGAACATTGATCATGTATCTGACTATTTTAGAAAACTCGATGGGGTGTGTATTGGGGCAACATGACGAGTATGGCCAAAAAGAGCACGCTATTTATTACCTGAGCAAAAATTTTACCGACTATGAAACCAAATATTCACTGCTCAAGAAAACTTGTTGTGCTCTGGCATGGGCTGCTCACCGGCTAAGACAGTATATGCTGACTCATACTACCTTATTGATATCTAAGATGGATCTGATAAAATACATCTTCGAGAAGCCTACTCTTTCTGGGAGAATAGCTAGATGGCATATGATCCTGATCGAGTACGACATACAATATACTACCCAGAAAGCTATAAAGGGCAGTGTATTGGCTGATCACCTTGCTCACCAAGCCGTAGAAGACTATCAATCCATGAAGTTTGAATTCCCAGATGAAGACATCATGACATTAGACAACTGTGAAGAAATCAGGTCATATGACGGACCTGAACAAGGATCCCAATGGACCCTGTTCTTTGATGGAGCCTCCAATGCACTCGGTAATGGTATCGGCGCTGTACTCATATCTCCAGAAGGGCGTCATACTCCCTTTACTGCCAGACTTTACTTCAACTGTACAAACAACATGGCAGAGTACGAAGCGTGCATCTTCGGTCTCATGGCTGCCATAGACTTGGGAATCAAATCTTTAGATGTATTTGGAGATTCAACTTTGGTCATCAGTCATATCAAAGGGGAATAGGACACTAAGCACCCAAACCTTATCCCTTACAAAGAACATGTTTTGACATTGCTACCACATTTTGAGAATATTACCTTCGAGCATTTCCCGCGAGAAGAAAATCAGCTAGCAGACGCTCTAGCCACAATGTCATCTATGTTTAAACTTAATTGGGATAACGAGGCTCCCCAGATCACCATCGAACGAATGGATGAACCAGCGCACTGTCACAAGATTAATACTGAAGAGGTAGTGAACCAACCTTGGTTTCATGAAGTCAAGAGGTATCTCGAGGCTCAAGAATATCCAGAAGGAGCTTCAATCAATGATAAGAAGTTCTTAAGGAGATTCTCTGCTAAATTCTTCCTTAGCAGTGGCGTCCTGTACAAACGCAATCATGACTCCATTTTGCTTCGGTGTATGGATAAGGTTGAAGCTGAAAAGATCATGGCTGAATTACATGAAGGTACTTTTGGCACCCACTCTAGTGGGCATACAATGGCGAAGAAAATCCTACGGGCAGGCTATTATTGGTCTACCATGGAAGTAGATTGCTATCAACACTCTCGGACCTGTCATAAGTGTCAAACTTATGCTTACAATGTGCATGTACCTCCGGTTCCTCTAAATGTCTTGACGGCTCCTTGGCCCTTTGCTATGTGGGGAATTGATATGATTGGAGAAATCAAGCCTACGGCCTCTAATGGACACTACTTCATCCTAGTGGTCATTGACTATTTTACAAAGTGGGTTGAAGCAGCTTCCTTCGCCTCCGTTACCAAGAATGTTGTTGCTCACTTCTTCAAGCAAAACCTTATTTGTCGGTACGGTATCCCGAAAAGGATCATCACTGACAATGGTACAAATCTCAATAACACTATGATCACCGCATTATGCGAGCAATTCAAGATCCAACATCACAATTCTTCTCCCTATCGGCCAAAGATGAATGGTGTTGTCGAAGCTGCAAATAAAAACATTAAGAAGATCATACAAAAAATGACAATCACATACAAAGACTAGCATGAGATGCTACCGTTTGCTCTCCACGGTTATCGTACCACGACTCGCACATCAACCGGGGAAACACCCTATTCTTTGGTTTACGGCATGGAGGTTGGCTTGCCTATTGAAGTTCAAATCCCCTCTCTAAGGATTATGAAGGATGCAGGATTGAACGAAGACGACTGGATCCAGACTCGACTTGATCAACTAAACTTAATTGATGAGAAGAGACTTGTTGCTGTTTGCCATGGTCAAATGTATCAAAAACGGATGATCAAGGCTTTCAACAAGAAAGTCAGACGCCAAGTATATCAAGTTAGGGATCTAGTGATCAAACGTATAATCTTGCCATAAAGTGATCCCAGAGGGAAAATGGACTCCTACCTATAAAGGACCATTTGTAATCAAAAACATATTCTCCGGGGGGGGCAATGATCTTGACCACCATGGATGGTGACGACCTGCCACACCCTGCGAACATGGACATAGTCAAAAGATACTACGCATAAGAGACCCGCTAGGTTGACACACCTAGGCAAAACAAGGGCATCCCGACGAACCAAAAGGTTCGGGCAAAAATTAGGGATAAAATGAAAAATATTTGTACACCCGGCAAGTTGAAAACTCGAAAGGGCGACTTGGGCAAAAAAGGGTTTCCCGGTGGGCTGAAAACCCGAAAGGGCGGTCCAGGAAAAATTTAGGGAATTAAAGCGTATGACTATGTCCCGTCGGATCACTTGACGGACAACCTTTGGCTTCTACTAACAAACTCAGGATTTTCTATCAATTCAATCATCTTCGGACGAAGCAACAAATAAACAAGATACTCGGAGATATGAAGGCTATAGCAGAATGGCAACCCCATGGGATTAGTACACATAGCTATCTTTCTTTGTATAAATTTTTCTTGTTTTACGACAGCATTTTCTTACTAGAATGTTTGTCCCCTTTGTACAAAATATTTATTCAAAGTCAATATAAAAATATCCCTTTGAAAGTGCAAAAAAATATTTGTCTTTTTCTTTACGCTTGTGTTTTGCTTACAAAAACGTCCATTGATTCATTGATGAACATATGCATTTGAACATGATTACTGTTTACAAATAAACAAAATGAGAAAGACAATTATTGATAGGTTGAAAGAATAGGACAATGTCTCTAGGCTATTCCATAAGTAATCCCCTACAGTACGTCATTTAAGTCCCCAGCGGAACGAATCTCCCAGTTTACCAATCCCCGGTAGAAATCATCCAATTTCTCCAGATTCCCCAAGCAGATCTTACAAGAAGTACATGGCATTTCCCTCACAACCGAATTTACTTCTCTCAACAAAAGTTCATCAGTACTTCAACTTCAAGACATGAAAATTCACATATCCTCAGCAGCATTCAGGGATTTGTTTTCCTCCATCAAACAACAATGCAGCAAATTAGTTCACATACACATGCATTGCCTCCATATATCATAAACATTGATAAAACAAATACATTGCATCATACATTTCATGCAAACATAACTTTGTATTTTAAGCTAACATTTTCCCGTTTCAGGATAAGATTAACGGCTATCATTAACAACTTACAGATACAGTTCAGATACGCTCCAAACACGGTTGCCATTCTGATACTCATTCAGATTCAACTTGCTTGATACAATTCAGATACGCTCCAGAGACGGACGCCATTCTGATACTCATTCAGATACAACTTGCTTGATACAGTTCAGATACGCTCAAGACACGGACACCATTCTGATACTCATTCAGATACAACTTGCTTGATACAGTTCATATACGCTCTAGACACGGACGCCATTCTGATACTCATTCAGATACAACCTTTCAGATACGCTCCAGACACGGACGCTATTCTGATACTCATTCAGATACAACCTTTCAGATACGTTCCAGACACGAACACCATTATGATACTTATTCTTTCAGCTTACAACTTACAATTTAACAAACGTTCTTGGATGGCATCTACAATCCCATATCCAACAAGATTCTATCACCTCTCTAAATGGCATCTTTAAGCCCATTCCCTAACACCACGTCGTCGAGTGCAAATTTCTGGGCACTTTAGTGTCCAATCATCTTTCACCTTCGAGCCACGAATGGCAAAACTCGCCAATCTAACTCTTCAGGTCTAAGAAGATTGAACAGGGGTAGCTGTTTTACCCCAAAATTTTCCCTCTCATTTATCAAGACTTTTCTCACAAGGTCTCTTTGACTCAAGACTGGATTAGGGTTTGACCAGATCAAGACATCTCATCATGCACTGATGACCCAAAATTAGGGTTTGAGATTGCACAAGGATTTTGTGACTATCAATGCTTCATATGACTTTCAAGTATCATCATGGACCCCTAAGATTACTCATTTCAAGTTTCCAGCCTTGAATCACATTTTTGATCAGTCAATTGGACAGTTGGCCTAAAAATCAGCTGTATTGAGGAAAAAGTTAACCATGGCCAATCTACAGTCAAACTTCATAATTTTTAATCCACATCCACATTTTAGACTCATATGTATCATTTGATCAAGTTTGGACCATAATTCCTCAAGAAATTTGATCAAATCATCAAAAGGGCAAAATAGTCAAAATTAGGGTTCTGACTGAGAAAGGGCAATTTCTGATTTTTGACCTAGCAAATGACCAATTGGTTTGAAGCATGATTTCAAGTTTTCAATTGCATCATCTTTACCTAATGAAATGGTTCAAAACATTACAATTCCATTGGATTGACGGATAAATTTTGTAGTCAACTAATCAAAAGTCAATTGTATACTGAAAAGTCAAACTTTGACTTTTTGGTCAAAATCAAACGCCAAGGATCACAATTCATCAAAACATGTCAAAATGTGAAAAAATTTCATCAAGAAATCAAAGATTGAAGATTTTGTTTTGAAATTTGAAATTTCTTAACTTAGAAAATTTTCTAAGTATAGAAAATTTCTTATTTTTTTCTCAACTTTAAGCCAAATTTTCACCATGATACAAGATGATTCAAAGAAAGTTCCCAACATGAAAGTTGTATATGTCCATGAAATCTAAAACTTTTCTTCACACAATTTCTCCTAAAGATGCTTGTATCTCAAGATATAATTTTGTGAATATATGCTCATGAACTAAAATAACTTAGTGACATTTTGCCCTAATTTAGGCAGGTTTTTGACCTAACTTCATGGCAACTTTTCACATAGTTCAAAGAGGAATCTTGAAAAGAAATTCAAAGATGGGTTATATAGCACATTACAAGATTTTAAAAATGTCCAAGAACTCCTTGAGATCATTCTTGAGTAGGGAGAATCGAAGAGATGAAGTTGGCAATTTCTCACTTTGATTTCAAGCCATTTCATGATGAACCAAAATTCAAATCCAAACCTAGGCTGCATAATCCTTGCTTTACAGGTCTCAAACTTGTTTATCACTCCATAATTTAATGCTTACACAGTTGATAAAGCTTTAATCCAAGCATAAGAGCCTTTGTACAAGCTTTAATTCCATAAATGGCACAAAGTTGCCATTTCCATTTTAGAAAAGGATAACTTTTGCATTTGTCAACTCCTTGAGCTTTGCACCTGTTCTTTCTGCACACACAAGCCCTATAAACTAAAAGCAAAGTTCCTAAGACTTGTACCAACTCAGATCAAGCTTGTACAAGCATGTAGAGAGTTGTCTCCTCACTTTTCTTAAAAGGCAATCAATAGAGCAAAAAGTCTCTAACTCAGAAACATGGTGTGAATTTGATTTGAAACCTTTTGTATACTTATACACAAACATATTACAACCTAGCACATGATTGAAAACTTGAGAAACTCTCCCAAGCTCTCTATCACCAAAAACCTGCCATAACTTGCAGTTTTGCATCAAGTATAGCAACCCAAAAATCTACTCGTGCGTTTCAAGTTCTAATCACCTAAGCACTTAACCTATATCATATCTAAGTGTTCCAGACCATCATCCCTTCACTGTAACTCCTCCTTCTCCATCTTCCATTTTTGCATTTCAAGCTTGCAGGTTAACTTGGGTAGGGAGATTCATGCACTTTCAAGGCAAGGTAAGGAATGGAACACACTCAGGGAGGTCCAGGCAAGCTAAAGGGATCCTCAGGCATTCTCAAAACTCACTCAAACTCCATTCACGATCTCAGCAGAAAGAGGTAAGAACTTTAACTTCTATCTCTTCATACAGGTATCCTTTGGTCTCTATTTGTGAAAACAAAATGTAGATATCATTGTGCTAAAACCAACCATGTTCATAGATTTCATTTATATTCATTGTGTATAGAGAATTTTAGATTTCAAATTTCTGCAAAAATTAGGTTTGAAATTAGGGTCAGGGAAATTAGCTTTGATCTTTGACTAGTAGTTTACATGAGCTACATGTTTGAAATCGTGGGAAAGAGTACTACCTTTTTCATGTTTGAAGTTTCCATTTTTATGGAGAAATGAGAGAGATACAGGGGGTCCGGCTAGCTAGAGGAAGAAGACGAAGTACAGGGCAAGGAAGCACTTTGTGTTATGTATTTTTAGTTTCATTTGAAATAACGGATGTACAGCCACCCCAATGGCAAGGCAGCGCGCAGAAATTGCTAAGGTCGTGGGTTCGAGCCTTGGCGCCTGCCTTTTGCATATTTTCTCACATTTTTGCCATTTTTTTGTCACTATGAAGTGTTGGGTTTTTTGTTCCATTGGACTTTATGTTTTTTTCTAATAATTACCTCCTGATTACTCAAGACACCCCTGGCCCAACTATTTTGTTTTTTTATTTTATTTTGTTTTATTTTATTAAAATATATTTTCCTTAACATAAAAAATCATTAAAAAAAATATAAAACATGATAAATCTTACATTTTTGTTCATTTTATTTTATTTCCTCATAAAAAATATTTTTATTAAATTATATATTAACTATTTTTCTTAAATAAACTTGTAAAATAAAATAGAATTAGGTTAATATTTATTTCAATTCTCTCACACTTATAAATATTTTATTTTGACATACAAAAAGACTAAATATTTCATAAATACTATTTATTATTTTGAAGATAAAAATACACAAAAATAATACTTAAAGAACTTTATTTTCTTTTAAAATTAGAATTAGGGTTAACTAATTTCTAAAAATAATTTCCTTTTCTTAAATTATTAGGTTTAGTTCAAAACTCTTTTTCATATAAAAAACAAAACAAAAATCTTTTTCTTGCATATACATACCATTGCATACTTAATTTATATTGTATATTATTTATTTAAATATTCGTACAAATTCGATTTGGTTGTAATAGATTAAATTAGGTTTACATTATTGCAAATCCCCATTCATAATTTGTATACCCCCTCCCATAAAATGTTGTAATAGCGTAGTAATCTTTAAATTACGCAATTTATCACTTTTACATAACATGTTAGTAATTAGGGTTTGTATGGAAAGATAAAAACAATCAAATAGAAAACCCTAATCCAAGACAAAATCAAACATGAAAATAACACACTTTCACACAAGCACCCTTAGGGTTACTCCACTTGGTTTCCTTATACAAAAATGGCCATATTACGCATGTAAGGTGTCTTAGAAAAAACAAACAAAATACAAGATCATAGTCCCTCGATGACGTTATTCAAAGTTGCCTTACAAAAATGAACTCAGTCCCTCAAAAATGCTAAGATACCTTGAAACATTGCTAATCATGGCTATACGATGACCCACGCCCGTTCCGTTTACATCCAAAGATAAGGTTGCTTACCAAATCAATGGTAAGACAACAATGTCAAAGGAAAAGAAAATGAACAAGAAAGACCTTTGAGTAGGTAGATTACTTCTAGTTACTTGCTCCATTTCAAAACAAATATCCTTGCTATTTTCAAAACACACACATTTCCAAACATCTCACAAACATTGAAAACATTTTCAAAAAGACAAACATCTTTGTATACATTCTTACGAACGAGAATCATTACAAAGATTGCCTAAACAATGGTATCTTTTACAAAATACTTTCCAAAACTACACAAAGCATAATTTCAAAACAAAAGCAAGTGATCTAGCAAGTAACTAAGAGCCCATGGAAAACCATGGATGAAAAGGGTGCTAATACCTTCCCTTTTCCTAATCTACCCCCCGAACTCAAGAAACAATCTCAAAGGTCTTTCCTGTACTTTTTCACCTTTCCTTTTGGATAAAAGAAAAGTCGGTGGCGACTCTTGCTAACCGCAACATTTGCGATAAAACGCAAAACCCTCAAGTCAGTTCTCCCACCGTATCACACCTAAGCTATTACAATATTTAGAGGATGGGGTATATATTTATGAATGGGGGTTGCAAATAAAATTAAATCCTAAGTTACTATTACAACCATATTGAAATGTACAATATAAGAAAGAAAAAGGATTTGTTTAGAAAATGGTTTTTTGTCTTAATGAATTAAGAAAAGGAAATAAATTAATTAGTAAAAGGAAAATATTTATATGTCTTTTTATGTTAATATTGAAAATGATGAAAGGGGAAATAAATGAAAGACAGAAATAGCGTGCTACTGCAAGCAAAACAAACAAGGATTAGAAGTTCTGAAGCCAGGCGCGTGATGACTCAGAAAGGAACGTCAGTGGAATCAGAAGTTTTGAGTTGGCACATTCTGAGGTCCTGCAAGGAATGTTAGAGGGAAAACACAGAGATTCTGGGTGGTATTCAGACAATGAGCTACAAGTTAGAGGTTATGTATTACACTAAAACAGTGAGTAAACTTCATAAATTCAATATATTTGATATGTAAGGAGAACTCAAAAGTCATGTGCTGTGTTAGAACAGTGAGTGAACATCAGCAGTTCAGTGCGGTATCAGCATGTAAGAATCAGAGGTTCAGTGTGTGTTAATCAGTGAGCGAATCATATAAGTTATGTGTGTTATCAGCATGTGAAAATCAGAAGTTCTATATTACATTTCAACTTTTTTCTCATATTAATCAGCACGTCAGCAACTTATTCAGTTCTTATTAGACAGCAAATCAGAAGGATAACAACACAACATTTTATAGAAGTTCTAATCCTGATTCTGAGCCTAGCCTTAATCAAGAAATTCTGATTCACAGTTTTTTCTACTTATGCAATGATATGAACAACATTAATACTATGATACTTACATGTTTAATGATGTTCTGAGTGACAAAGATGCAAAGTCAGAAAGACTTACCTTGAACCTGGAGCGTGGGCTTGGAGATTTGAGCTGCTGCCTTTGGATGTTCTGGAATCAGCAAGAGTAACGGAAGAGAAAATGCCAAGTTCTTTGATTCAAAGGGAAGAACAAAGGTTTGTTTTTCTGTTTTGGATTTTTGGATTTTTGGATTTTTATGAAGTTTTCACAGTTTTCTTTTCTCTCTTTTGGTGATTCTCCCTCTCTAAAAAACCAACCTCTCCCTTAAAGCCCAGCCCCTTAAACGTGTGATGGAGCAAAGTATTTATAGGTGAATCTGTTGTGATTTTGGGGGGAAAACAAATGGGATTTTAGCTTTTTTGGTATCCTATTCCCTTGCTTTTTGATCACAGTCTTCGTATGCTAGTTTGGTGCAATTATGGGATGCAGGCGTAGGCTGAATTAGCTGTTGGTTAACAGCTTTTAGCCATGCTTAAGCTGGAGTTGTTAGCATGATTTAAGGAAAAGCAAAAGCAAAGCATGATCCTAGTACCAACGTTTTCTATCCCAAGACAGTAGAGGTACACGTGGGGGAAATCCTTTGGATAAAGACTCAAAAGTGGTTGTGAGCATTAATTGATGATGAGACTTATCACAACCAGAAATCCTGCAACGTGGGATTCTACACCATGGCTTAGTTCTGGATCAGAAGTTCAGCTTCAGCGTAGCATCCAACCTCTGATATTTGTATCTTTTGGCTCCAGCATGTTCTGAAGGAGTTTCCAGACTTTCCAGGAAGTTTGTAACACGCTTTGTTAAACCTTCTTTGAACTGCTATTGCAAGCTCTGACTGAACCTTTTTGAAAACTGGCCCTGAAGTTCTGACCAAACTCTGTCTTGAGAATGTCCAGAATTTGCTGAGTGTTTCAGTTTCATGGACGTGTCTTTGAGAAGTTAACTTGAAATCCCAGCGTTTCTAGGAGAAGTTTCGTTTTGCAATGTTTTAGATCTTGTTGAGATCTAAAACTCTGATGTCAGAAGTTGATCCAGAATCAGCTTGCATATTTCAACATGTCTTGATGAAATATGATTCTTGAAACTTGGTTTTGATCTAAAAGTCAAAGTTTGAGATTTCAGTGTGTAAATGACCATTTTGCCCTTGCGGTTGACTTTCTTGAAAAAGATTACAATTCAAGGCTTGGAATTGGATGGAAGCAAACTTGAGGATCCAGGGTGATTCTTTGATAAATGAGAGGGCAAATATTGGGGTACAACAGCTGCCCCTGTTCAATCTTCTTACATCTGAAGAGTTAGATTGGTAAATCTGCCATTTATGACTTGAAGGTGGAAGATGATTGAACACTAGAGTGCCCAGAAAATTTGCACTCGAAGATGTGTTAGTTGATTATGTAGGGAATGGGCTTAAATATTCCATTTGGATAGATAATGGATAGTTGTTGGAGATGGGCTTAAAGATGCCATCCAGAAATGATTGTTGGACTGTATATGTAAGCTGGAACTGAATGATTATCAGAACGACGTCCGTGTCTAGAGCGTATCTGAACTGTATCAGAAGGTTGGGTTGTTTGATGACGAGTCCGTGTAAAACTGCATCTTGGAAAGAGAAGGAACCGGTGTAGGGTTGCCTGATGATGAGTCCGTGTAAAACTGCATCTTGGAATTTCCTGAGAAGGAACCTGTGTGGGTTGCTTCATGATGAGTCTGTGTAAAACTTCATCTTGGAAAGGAGGAACCTATGTAGGGTTGCCTGATGATGAGTCAGTGTAAAACTGCATCTTGGAAAGAGAAGGAACCTGTGTAGGGTTGCCTGATGATGAGTCCGTGTAAAACTGCATCTGAAATTTCCTGAGAAGGAACCTGTGTAGGGTTACTTCATGATGAGTCCATGTAAAACTTCATTTGAAATTTCCTGAAAAGGAACCTGTGTAGGGTTACTTCATAATGAGTCCGTGTAAAATTGCATTTTGGAAAGGAGGAACCTGTGTAGGGTTACCTGATGATGAGTTCCTGTAAAACTGCATCTTGGAAAGAGAAGGAACCGGTGTAGGGTTGCTTCATGATGAGTCTGTGTAAAACTTCATCTGAAATTTCCTGAGAAGGAACCTGTGTAGGGTTACTTCATGATGAGTCCGTGTAAAACTGTATCTTGGAAAGTAGGAACCTGTGTAGGGTTGCCTGATGATGAGTCCATGTAAAACTTCATCTTGGAAAGAGAAGGAACCGATGTCAGGTTTCCTGATGATGAGTCCGTGTAAAACTTCATCTGAAATTTCCTGAGAAGGAACCTGTGTAGGGTTGCTTCATGATGAGTCCGTGTAAAACTGCATCTTGGAAAGAGAAGGAACCTGTGTAGGGTTGCCTGATGATGAGTCCGTGTAAAACTGCATCTGAAATTTCCTGAGAAGGAACCTATGTAGGGTTACTTCATGATGATTCCGTGTAAAACTTCATCAGAAATTTCCTAAGAAGGAACCTGTGTAGGGTTACTTCATGATGAGTCCGTGTAAAACTGCATCTTAGAAAGAGAAGGAACTGGTGTAGGGTTGCTTGATGATGATCAAGTAGATAGTTGTCATGTCTGGTTTCAGGTATTAATCTCTGACCTAAGAAAGAAAGATAGTTTTCCTGGCTTGTTACAGGTGTTAATCTTCAATCTCTTCATGTAGATAGTTTTCCTGGCTTGTTACAGGTATTAATCTACAATAAGTCGTCCACAGATAGTTTTCCTGGCTTGTTATTGGTATTAATCTGAACTTGAAAAGGTTGGTCGATGAGATAGTTTTTCTGTCTGGTTTCAGGTATTAATCTCTGACCTGAGAAAGAAAGATAGTTTTCCTGGCTTGTTACATGTGTTAATATTCAATCTCTTCATGTAGATAGTTTTCCTGGCTTGTTACAGGTATTAATCTACAATCATTCGTCCACAGATAGTTTTCCTGGCTTGTTACAGGTATTAATCTGGAACTTGAAAAGGTTGCTTGTAGCCATTTGTTGATTGACCTTTTCCTGAAAAAGGTAAAACGTTAGTTGTATGTATGTAGATAGGATGTATGAAATGTGACATGTTTATTGAAGTGTATCTTTGTCTGGGAAAATAAATCCTTGACAAATGCTGGGGAGTCGTTAAATCTTGGACTGCTGTTGAAGAGTTGATGTGTCCTCAAACTTTGTTTAGAATGTTTCCACCAGGGATTCCTATTTTGTTGTTTGAGGAGAAACTTCGCTGGGGAATATTGAAAATTCTATGGAGAGTGTTGATTCTTTTTTGGGAAAAAGAGTTCAGGAGTCTCGGTTATCCGTTGCTCTATTGGGGAATTATCTTTGGCTGGAGAGAATCAGAAGTTAGCTGTTATCTGGTCGGATTCCAGGCTTCACAACGACTTGCTGGGGATTGTAGAGAAGAGGAGTTGTGGTCCTCTGATTTGTAGTAGTAGGAGAGGCAAACTCAAGATGGGGAATCCTACCGTTTTTTGGGGAAATAAACCCTATTGCCGGTCTGCTAGAGAGGTGACAACTTCGTTGGGGAAAGTCCCCGAGGATCCTTGAGGTTGTCTCGGCTGGGGAAAGTTTTTCAGAGATTAAACTCTTGCTGGGAAATCATCCTATAAGAAGGACTTTGGGGAGACTTGTCATTTCCCCTAGCATCAAATGTTTGCGGCATTGCCAAAAAATGTTTGATTATACGTAACCCTTTGTTGAGATTGATGTTCAATGCCCCAAGTGACTGAGATGGAGACCTGCCCCTGGTTACTCTGCACTTCTTGAGAGGTTTCCTAGAATCTTGACTGGATTGCCCCAGGTGTGCTGGATAGTGACATATCATGTCCCCTTGTTGATAGGAGTTTCGACAATGGAAGTGTCATCCTTCTTGAATTGATTTTGTTCACTGAGAGAGCTTTCGTTCACTAGATATTTATTGTGTGAATTTCTCCGCTGTCAAACAAATAGCCACATGCAAACAGTGATATTCAAGTAATGCAAAGTTTATGTTTGTCTTGAAGTTTTGAAAAATGAGTTTTTAGCAAGTAAAGAAGTTTGTAATTCAACTCTGGATTTTGAGTAAAGCCTTACAGGAGTCAGGATACCTTTTTTAACAGTATGCTTTTGAACTAACTCGTGCTTCAATTAGGAATTTTGAAGGGTTGTAACGTGGCTTAGTTCACGATTTAAGAAACAAAGGATAAAGGCTCAAAGTGTATTTGTACCCATCCTCTCTTCGTGATGTTCTTCAGTCCTAAACTCAGTTAATTGTACGTTCGAACTCCAATTCGGTTTGGAATGACATATTGGTGATGGTTCAGACAAGTTAAGTTTGTCGGAAGGCAGTCATTCTCGCAACATTTTTTTTCATGTTGTTGAGGATTTTTAGTGACCTCTTTTGATTTGTTATCCCTTATTTTTTCGTGACTGTTCTTGTTTTGAGATTACAGTCAGCGGGATGCCCTAGTTTTCTTAAGTCTCCTTTGTAGGTTTTGACTTAGTGGGTTTTTCTTTTTGAGAGATAATGACTGCCTACGTGGTAGGGAACCATCACTGTCTCTTGATCCCAGGGGAATGTTTATGATGTCATTCGTTGTATTACAAAATGAGAGTTTGCGACTTAACGCGTGTTTGAATTAACTGAGAGACTACCCTGCCCCAGGTTTTGATTAAAGGTTTCAATTTGTGTTAAAACAGAAAAATTCTACTTCTTTGGCTCGAAGGGGTTGACTAGGGATTATCTTCCTTATAACTCTAATGTTTAGGATTTGAAAGAAACGCCTGTACATCGTCAGCAAGGTCTGCTCAAAAGCATACTATGTGAGATTATGGCATTGTTTTCGTCATCCTCCATCTAAAGGCTTGTAACTTTTAGCAAGATTTGAATGTCATAAAGTGAGTAAAAAGCACAGTTTAAATGTAATGAAAAATGAGTGGATCAAATCAAGACAAACATATGCAGTGCATTAATGAAACAAAGTTTGACATTAATAGATAATTGTTTGAATGACAACAGAAATTACAATTGAAAATTCAAAATGAACAAGACGCTCTCAATGATTTGGCAAAGGAGTAGTGATCATGTTTGGAGTCTCTGGAAGGTCAAACTCGATCTCCTTGGTGTCAATCAAATTCTGAATCTTGTACTTTAATGCGCAGCAATCGTTAGTGTCATGCCCGGGACTGTCAGAATAATAAGCACACGTTGCATTAGGATTGTAGTTAAGAGAAGAAGTTTTGGGGATTGGATGAGGTCCTATCAATGCAATCAGACTCATCCTCAACAAGTGTTTTAGTGCTTGAGACATCGGCATGTTGATGTTGGTAAACCGTCTTTTGGGCTCATCTGGTCTTTGTTGATTTCCCTTTTGCTGTTGTCGGTGCGATGAAGAACCAGAGATCAGGACTTCCCCCACGTGTTAGTCATGACGACTCTTTTGACCAGACACAACATTGGATTCTTTCTTCCCATTGTATGTTTTTTTCTGAGCATCAGGAGGCATAGCTCCTTGGATCTTTCCACTTTTGATGCCAGCCTTGACCCTTTTGTCGGTCAGTATTAGCTCGGTGAACCCGGCTGAGGAGCTTCCGATTAGGTGTTTGAAGAAAGGCCCTATCAAAGTTCCCATGAAGATGTCAATCAGCTCCCTGTCAGTTAAAGGTGGTTGCACCCTGCCAACCAGATCTATCCAATTTTGGGCGTACCCTTTGAAGCTCTCGTTGGAACCCATGGTCATGTTCTGCAATTGCACATGAGTTGGTGCAAGATCAACATTATACTGATACTGTTTGTAGAAAGCAACAGCTAAATACTCCCAGGTGTGGATGCGATAACTCTCCAATTGATAGAACCATTCGAGTTGAGTCCCTACTAGGCTTTCTTGGAAGAAATGGATCCAAAACTTAGGATCAGTTATGTATGGTTGAATCTTGCGGACATAAGACTTTAAGTGCATATTAGGGCAAGAGACTCCATCGTACAAGACAAAAATAGGGATTTTGAACTTTGGCGGGATGACCACTCCCGAAACCAAACCCATGTCTCCTAAATCCAAGCCAGGTATCTGTTGAATTTCCATAGCATTGAGGCAATCCTCCAACTGTTTATACTTGTCAATAGTGGGAGGAGATCGTTCCTCAGAGTAGTCAGCTTCGGCTTCACCAATCTCCATATTGTTGTCTTCTTCATGACTATCCCCTACGTTGGATGGATTTGAAAGATCTAGAGCCCTCTTGACTGGTCCTTTAGGTCTTCTTCTCAAGTTCAGGACACCTACTGACTTCTTGGACTTCTTCCTCTTGTCTTTGAGAAGGAGAGTTTTCAGGTCCTCTTGCCCCTTAGCCATAGCCAGGAACATTTGTTGGAATTGAGCGTTTTGAGCTTGGAGATCTTTCACCGTTTATTCCATATCCATCTTACTGAAATAAACAGTAGGAAGATAAGGATACTTGTATGGGAGAAACCTGTCATGATATGATGCATGATATATGGATGCATGTTTTCAAGGATCTCGCGGGGTTAGTAGTCACTTACAGTTTTGGATTGGAGAACTTTGTATCAGTGGATATCTTTCCACGATAATTAAGCTCACCATGTCAAGTGGGTTGTAGCCCTTGACTCAATTTGTTGGACTTTATTTTTGACGATGTTTGGTTAGAGGAAAATAAATCCTCTTGCCCCTTGATAGACGTCTGGTTCAACGTGACCCTGCATCATAGGCCCTCGAGATCCTTGAAACGGCTATTGTAAATACTATGGTATGATGTTATGATGTTATGTACAAATATGCGAGGTAAGCAAGTTTATATACATATAATCATATTCACACAAATCAAATAAATCCTTAGTTTTAAGCTTGCATGGAGTTTGTAGGTAAGTACCCTCTTGAAGTTTAGTTGGCTCAACCTGTCCTAGTTAATAGTAACTGGGTTCTAAGGGATCTCAATATCATTGACCTTTCCCCAAAGCTTCATTCGATAGGCAATTGACTCGCAACCAAACAAAACTCAGGAGTCGGGTCTCAATGAGTGTAGCATCGAGTATCAACCAATTTTCAAATTTACACTGAAACCGGCTATATCACTACTTCCTAATGGCCAAGTTGGTCAAGTAAGGTTCTAAGGTCAGTTGATGCTTCATGACACCTCGCGGCGGCCCTGTACTCTCCTTGATTCGACTCAAGGGTTACCGGTACCAACTAAAGTGCCACATCAACGTAGCTACTGCTTCAACCGTGTCGGTATACCCCGCACAGTTCCCTCACAGTCTATTGCTACTTACCTAAAAGGTGCCCCCAAATCCGGGTGTAGGATTTAAAACAAACCCAAACAAGGAACCAAAATGTAAAGCAAACAAATCAAACAAATGTAAGCAAGTAAATGTGATCTAACCCTAAGGTAATCCCACTTTAAAAGATGATTCCCCAGTGTTGTACCCCAAAATTTTCCCTCCCATTTCTCATTGATTTCTCATCACAAAGCCCTTGAGGATCAAGATCCAGTTAGGTTTTCATCTGCTCAAGACTTCTCCTTGCACTGTGGACCCAAATTAGGGTTTGTGTTTGCACAAAGATGTTTTGACCTAAAATGCCTAATATGACTTTCATGCTTCATATTGGACTCCCAAGTTTAGCCATACCAAGTTTCAAGTCTTGATTCCAAGTTTTGCCCAGTCAATTGGACAGTTGACCTAGAAATCAGCTGTATTGGGGAAAAAGTCAACTGTGGCCAATTGACAGTCAAACCTCATGAAAATTGACCCCCATCAACATTATGAACTCCTATGAACCATTTGATCAAGTTTGGATCACAATTCCACAAGAAATTTGATCAGATCACTAAAAGGGCAAAATGGTCATTTTTAGGGTTTTGACTGCACAAAGGCAATTTTTGACTGTTTGACCCAACCAATGGCAAACCAAACTCTCATATCAGCTCACAAACACAAAGGAAAACTTGAAAAACACATCCAAGACATCCCAACCAAGCTAGTACACGACCCTAACAACCCTCATACACTCCCAATCCCAGAATCACCTTCAAACTGCAAGAACAGGGCAAGGCCTGCAGTTTGAGTGCCATCTCCCATTTCTCTCAAGCTTTCTTGCCCAAACCAGTTCACACACATTCCCTAGCATCTATGCAAGCTAACCATGACTTGAAACACGACCTGTAATTCCTCTAACAAGTTCCACCATTTTTACTTTTTCATTTTGCAGTTGAAGTTCTACAGCTCAATTCAAGGTGTCTCAAGGCAAAGTAAATATTGGAACAGCATCACCACACCTCAAGGAAGCTATACCAACCATTATCTTGCACTGAAAGCTCCCCCATTGCCAAATAGAACTTCAACTGAACAGGTATTTTGGTGAACTTCTATCTCTCTTATTAGGCATTATTAGCTCTAAGTTTGTGAATAAGCAATGTTCTACTCATGCCACTGAACCTGTACATGCTTTTACTTTTCATTTCTTTTGCCTGAGCTGTGAGAATTTAAGGTTTGAAAATGGCAGAAAATCTAGGTCAGGATTTGGGGGAGAAGAAATTCTCTCTCATCTTAGAGAGTTAGATCAAGTTCTGCATATGGTTGGATTCGTCTCTTGATGCTGAACATTTTTTATGTTATGAGTTTTCATTAATAAGCCAGGAATCAGGATGTTTGGATGGAAGAACAGGGCGCGCGTTTTTTTGAATAATGTTGTTCAGAGGTTGAAGAAGGTGCCTCATGGGCTGGGCCAGCTTTTGTTTTGCTTCTCACACCATATTTTTTGATTCATACCCCCCTGAGCCCATTTGCTTGATTTAATGTTTTTTTGATTTTTCTTTTTTCATTTTGACTCATTTATTTTTTCTAATAATGTTTAAAACCTGAAAAATCATTTTTACACCATTTTTGCATTTTTTAAGTATTTATTTGTTTATATATACTATTATACATAAATATATATATACTATTATTTAGAAAAATTAGAAAAAATAATGTAAACATATTATATTTCTGATTTTTATTTCATTTTTTCCTTTTGAAACATTTTGTATAAAAAATACTTTTTTTATAAAATATTAATTATTATTATTTTTACATATATAATATTTATTTAGTAAATAATAAAGATATATATATATTTATATATATATATATATATATATATATATATATATATATATATATATATATATATATATATATATATATATATATATATATATATATATTTATATATATATATATATATATATATATATATATATATATATATATATATATATATATATATATATATATATATATATATATATATATATATATATATATATATATATATATATATATATATATATTAATACACTTAGGATAAAATACCAAAATATACATATTTTTATTTTATTAATATTTAACATTAAAAAATACATTTTTACAAATATACTTCATTTTTATTTTATTCTTTGTACATAAATAGTAAATGTTATATATATTAAATAATTAATCCCCTTTTGATTAAAATTAGGGTTTTACCCTAAATATGAAAATATTGCAAAAAGTAATCCCTCTTTATTCTTCTATTTATTTGACATAAATAATATTTTTTTTCATACACATAAAAATTCTTTTTTTTTTGCATTCTTGCATTTTTGTTTTATTTCCATTTAATTTATGTTTTTAGTCATATTGTAAATATTCAAAGAAAATGATGTAATAGCTAGATTTAATTTCTTGTCTAAATAACCCCCATTTGAAACAATTGTACCCCCCTCCCCATATTATTGTGTTGTAATAGTGTAGGAATTTAAATTTCGCACTTTAATGCTTTCTAAACATACCATGCTAGAATTAGGGTTTGTATGCGAATAAAAATGAACAAAATAGTTTGACCTAATCTCAAGATAAACAAGCATGAAAATGGACAACACATCTCACACTTGCACCCCTAGGATATTCCACTTTGTTGCCTTCAAATAAATTGGGCCATATTGTATGTTAGGTTTCTTTGGGTAAAACAAACAATCAAATGATCATAAGTCCCTCGATGACGCTTTCAAAAAATTACCTAAAATGATCAAGTCCTTTTCAAAGAAAAATTTCCCAAAGACATTTAACACTATTGCAATTATGGTCCAAACGATGACCCGCGCTCGTCCCTTTCACCTCCTAATACAAGATTATCCACCAAATGCAATGGTGGAACAAAATTGTCAAAAGGTTTAAAATATAACAAAAATCCTTGAGAAAACTTTAGGGTAGATAACTCTTAAGTACTTGTCAATTTGCAAAGAAAACACTTGCCTAATTTCCAACCACACTTCACAAACACTTTCAAAACAAACTTTCAAAAAAAACCTTGAAACATCTTTTCAAAAGACAAAACACCTTTTGTAAAACATTCGAGTAAAGAATTGTTACAAGGGTAGCCTATACAAGGCATCTTTTCAAAACATTTTCAAAAAACCACACACCAAGCACCATTTCAAACAATTGAAAACCAAGGCAAGTTGATCTAAGCAAGTACCTAAGAGCCCATGGATAACCATGGATAGAAAGGGTGCTAATACCTTCCCCTTCTATAATCTACTCCCCGAACCCAAGAAAAATCTCCAAGGTTTTTGCTGTGCTTTTTAAACCTTTCCTTAGGATAAAATAAAAAGTCGGTGGCGACTCTTGCTCAACCGAAACATTTGCGAAAACAAACGCAAAACCCTAGTCAATTCTCCCACCGTATCACAGAACTGGCGACTCTGCTGGGGAGAATTTTAAAAGTGGAGTAACCTTAGGGCTTAGATCACCCTCTTGCATGACTAATTGTTTGATTTGTTTGCTTTATATTTTGGCTCTCTTGTTTGGGTTTACAATCCTACACCCGGATTTTGGGAAACATTCATAGATAACAATACGTTGTGGAAACTGTGCGGGGTATACCGACACGGTCGAAGCAATAGCTATATTAGTGCGACATATTTATGAGTACCGGTAACCCTTGAGTTCAATCAAGGAGAGTACGGGGCCGCTGAGTGATGTCACTAAGCACTAATGACCTAGAACCTTACTTGACCATCTTGGCCTTCATTAGGAGTAGTGAGATGACCGGCTTTGGTGCAGTCCGAAGTTGGTAGATACTCGATACTACACTCATTGAGGGTTGTTTTCTTGGAATATTTTGGTCGCTAGTTAAGTGGCTAAACCAAAACAATGAACAATGAAAACAATCCAGTGATATTGAGCTCCTTAGAACCCGGTTACTATTTATAGGACAGGTTTTTAAGCCAACTACACTCAAAAGGGTAATTACCTATGAAACCCCATGCAAGCCTGAAACTAGGGTTTGGTGTGAATTGCTTGTACATATGTTTTGTGCATACATCATAAACATCATAAACATCATAAAGCATCATATGCATTCACTAACCATTTCAAGGGTTTGGATCTACATCTTTGTTCCTGTTTTGTAGGTCATGGAAATTCCTCGCAGAAATACCATTCAAGTCAACCTTGTGATAATCTCTCCTCAACTCAAGGAGCTCACCTCAAGAATTCCGGAAAATTCATCCTTCAGTGAAAGACATGGTAGACTGCTCAGCCTAGTCAACACCAACACTGAAGAAGACATGATGAAAGTGCTATTCCAGTTCTTTGACCCTCTTCACCACTGTTTCACTTTCCCTGATTATCAGTTGGTACCCACTTTGGAGGAGTTTTCTCAACTCCTGAGAATTCCTATCCTTAATCAACTACCCTTCAACGGTACGGAAAAGGAACCAAAGCCAGAAGATGTTGCTCGAGCATTACATCTACAACCATCCGACATCAAGGGGCATTGGGAAACCAGAAGCGGCGTCAAGGGATTCTTAGCCAAATTCTTGTTCGAGAAGGCACAAGAATGTTGGAATTCATTGGACCTACAAGCCTTTGAAGAGATTGTGGCACTCCTTATCTATGAGTTGGTCTTGTTCCCAAATCCTGACCAATTGGTAGATGTCAACGCCGTCAAAATCTTTTTGTCCAGAAATCCCATACCAACATTGCTTGGGGACATCCTTCACTCATTTTACACACGAACAATGAGAAAGAGGGGTGTTCTCATGTGCTGTACTCCTCTCCTTGCAAGGTGGTTTATTTCGCACCTTCCACAATCTGTCTTGAAGAATGACCAAGGCTCAAGGTGGTCCCAACGGTTGATGACTCTTACTCACTCTGATGTACATTGGTGTTCTCGGTCCAGAGAAAATGTCATCATCGTCGATCGTTGCGGAGAGTTTCCTAATGTTCCTTTACTTGGAATCAGGGGAGGTATCACCTACAACCCTTGCCTAGCTTTGAGGCAATTTGGATATGCACGGAGGGACGGCCCTCATGACATGTTGATTCCTGACCTAGTTTTTGACTTCGACAACGATGCGCAAGGACTTCGCCAAAGATTCATCAGAGCTTGGGGAAAACTCAACAAGGTTGATAGCAAGACTCTGGGACACAAGAACTCCATCCCTCTTGAGCCCTATCTCAAGTGGGTACGAGCCCGAGCCCAAAGTCTAATGATGCCTTATCCTCATGTACTCCCAGTGATTAAAGAGCCCGTCAATGAAGGAGAGGTCCCCTACACCATCCTACATCCAGACATGCCTACATCGTGGGAGGAAATGCAGAAAAGTTGGATTCAACTCAAGGAAGAACGAAATACTTTTGAAGCTAGCTTCTACGCCAGTGAAAAGAAGGTTCTAGAGCTTACCCGTCGACTCCATGAGCAAGAGGCCCTCAACACCTACATCGCACCAAAGAGGATGCGCAATGTCTTTTTTCCTTAAGAAGTTATTTTGTAATATTTGGCCCATGAGGCATTTATGTACTAACAAATTTCTTCTTATTAATATGACGTGCGTTCTTCTTTGTCTGAAACAATTTTGAATGTTCTAAATCCTTGAATGCATTGCATACATAAGCATACCATTCATCATGTGCATAAGCAGGTCTCACTCCAGGTTTCCTTATCTGTCTGCTGTTTATTTCAGTAGGATGGATCTCGAGCAAACAGTCAAAGACCTACAAGCTCAGAATGCACAGTTCCAGCAACTCCTGATGACCTTGGCTAAGGGTCAGGAGGATATCAAGACTCAATTGGGGAATAAGGACCCAGTGAAGAAGAAGAAAAAGAGGATTGGAGTGGCTACTTTGGGGAGAAGATTTGACGGAGAAGCTCGGAGAGTGCTTGAATTTCCTCCGACTTCTGATGAAGGGACTAGTAAAAGAGATGGAGTTGCGGTGCCTTCCGAGTCTGATGTGGAGGAAGAAGAGGTTGAAGAGGATGAAGATTATTCTGACCAGCAATACCCTCCAGCTGATGATAAATACAAAGGGTTAGAAGACAGATTGGCCGCCATAGAATTACAAAGAGTACCGGGTTTGGATTTTGAAGACTTGGGTCTGGTTGCCGGGATTGTGATTCCCCCAAAATTCAAAGTGCCAGTGTTTGTGAGGTATGATGGGCTGTCCTGCCCCAAAATGCATCTCAGGTCCTACGTGAGAAAGATTCAACCCTATACGGCAGATAAAAACCTATGGATTCATTTCTTTCAAGACAGCCTTTCGGGAGCTCAGTTGGAATGGTTTTATCAGCTAGAAGGAACCAGTGTCAGAAATTGGGAAGATTTGGCCACCGCTTTCTACAAACAATACCAGTATAATTCTGATCTTGCTCCTACTCGTACCCAACTTCAGGGTATGTCACTAGGAACAAGCGAGGGATTCAAAGAATATGCACAAAAATGGAGGGATTTGGCTGGCAGGGTGCAGCCTCCCTTAACCGACCGTGAACTCGTTGATATGTTTATTGGGACCCTATCTGGGCCATTTTTCAATCATTTAATTGGTAACTCTTCCGCGGGGTTTACCGATTTGATCTTAACAGGCGAGAGAATAGAAGCCGACATCAAGTCAGGAAAGATTCAGAAGGGTGTTGCTGCAAGTGTTGAGAAGAAACCTTTTAAGAAGGAAACAGCTGTGGTATATTCTCAGAGAAGAGCAGGGAAGACGGAGCGTCGGCCAACTGTGGGGGCCGTAATGATTCAAAACACTCCAAGTGAGCAGCCTCGCTATAACCAGTCCAGACCAAATCAACAACGAGTGGAACGGCCACAACGGCAGTTTACCCGTATTAACATGACTCCAGCGCAAGTGCTTCCCCATCTATTGAAGTTGAATCTCGCCACCATCAAGGAGGCACCAAAGAATGTGAATACGTCCTCTCCGCATTATCATGCCAATGCTAAATGCGCCTACCATTCAGACAGTGTTGGACACGACACCAATGATTATTGGGCACTCAAGCATAAAATCCAAGACCTGATAGAGGCTAAGGAGGTAGAGTTTGATGCTCCAGAGAAGCCTAATGTGATATCTGCACCCATGCCGAAGCACGGCCGAAATGTCAATGCCATTGAAGAAGATTTGTATGTTGCTGATATCGGTGATCTGACTACTCCACTGCTAACCATTAAGTTGAATTTGTTAAGGGCCGGGATCTTCCCGGGATGTAAGGAAGACTGCTATTGTTGTTACTCTCTGCCGTTTGATTGTCTGTTACTGAAGAAAGGCATCCAAGGCCTTATGGATAGTCGACAAATTTTGTTTGAAAAAGTTTCTGCTGTTCCAGTTCATACTGAAGATGTCTCAATCATAACCATTCACGCCAATCTTTCCAAGGCCTTCAAAAAGCCTGTTAAGATTACACCAGCTACGAAATCTGTTCCTTTGAAGATAACAATGCCAGGGCCTGTTCCCTATGTTTCTGAGAAGTCGATACCCTGGAACTACGGCGGTGACGTCTACTACCATGGTATCAAACAAATAGAAATAATTGAAGAAAGTTCGGATAATGATGAAGCCAACATTAGTAACATTGCGGGCACTAGCAAAATCACCAGGAGCGGGAGAATATTTTCTCCATAGATTTCCCCTCCAAGAGCAGTCTTTGGACCCTCGTCAGCCGATAAGGTCATCCCTGCACCAATAAAACTTTCTGCTAGAACTCCTTTGATTGAAGATGGTGTTGTTCCTAGTACCGTCTCTCCTAACGCTGCTGACAAAGGTAAGGGAATCCAAGATGAGCCCGTCAGGACGAGGGCTCAACCCTTGGTTATCCCGGAAACCTCCAAGAAGGAAATGTATGAGATTTTGAGGATAATCAAAAGAAGTGATTATGATGTAGTAGAACAGCTGGGGCAAACCCCCTCCAAGATCTCCATGCTGGCACTACTACTTTGCTCAGAAGCGCACGCTAAAGCCCTGAAAAAATTCCTGAAGGCAGCTCATGTGCCCCAGGAAACCTCTGCGGATCAATTTCAAAACTGCGTGGCTAGCCTGACTGCGGACAATGGATTAGGTTTTTCTGATGCCGACCTAACTCCTAAAGGTAGAAATCACAATGATGCTTTGCACATTTCAGTCGAGTGTCGAGGAACTACTCTCGCACATGTCTTGGTTGATACTGGTTCATCGCTGAATGTTTTGCCTAAGAAGGCCTTGGACCGACTAGATTGTGAGGGGTTGGAATTGAAGCCGAGTGATATTGTTGTCAGAGCTTTCGATTGTTCGAAGAGAATGGTCCATGGAGAGGTTGAAATTCCCATCAAGATAGGCACTGAGGTGTTTAAATCCACTTTCTATGTGATGGACATCCGTCCGTCATACTCTTGCTTGCTGGGTAGGCCTTGGATACACCATGCTGGGGCAGTCACCTCCTCCTTACATCAGATGTTGAAGTATCCTGTCAAGGGAAAGATCATTATTGTCCATGGCGAAGAGGAGTACATGATTAGCCACTTGAATTCCTTCCGGTATGTGGAGGTTGAAGGGGAATTCATTGAGACACCGTTTCAACATTTAGAAGAAGTCCTTCCTGAAATAACAGTAGCAAAGTTGGCAGCTGAGACACTGAGGCAGATGGCCAGGATGGCATCTCTGGAGGACGCAAAGGCCGCAATAAAAGAAGGGAAGAATTCAGCATGGGGGCAGTTACCTGACATTCCACATAAGACAGACAAATTTGGATTAGGGTTCACAGCCGCTGGCCAAAAAGTTATGCGCCGGTCGAAGATTGAAAGAGCGCCAGTCAAAATTTCTCCCTACGGAATCAACGCCTTGGAAGATGAAGACAAGGAGAGCAACATCAAAGAGTGGATCTATCCAACTATCAAGGGAGGATTGAGCAACTGGGAGGCAAAAGACTTTGTCCCCATCACTTTTATTCATCAGTAATTTATCTGTTAAACATTTCTTATTTGGTCTGTAATATTTACTTTCAAACAATCCGTACACTATCTTTTCACCTCCTGCTTTGCCCGGGGCATGTAGGTCCACCTGTAAGGGTTTTGATTATTTTTCATATCCATATGCCATGTTTAATGATTCATTGGACGTTTTTCATTTGATAAACTGCTTGTGTTCATTTTCTTTCCTTTTGCATTTTTTGTTTAAGGATGGCTATCCCTTACACACACCCACACTCACCAATGCAGGTACCCATCCACTCCGGATTCCATGGGTGACTATTCTGCTGTATCTTTCAATAACTCTGAAGATCTGGTCAATCTAGCCGAGAATGAAGATGACGAAGGTTGTGAAGTACCCGGGGAATTAGCCAGACTTCTGCAACAAGAGGAAAGGGCCATTTTACCGCATGAAGAGCCATTTGAAACCGAATGTCAAGGAAAGCCTGATACAGTTGTTGAATGAGTATGTCGAAATCTTCGCTTGGTCTTATGAAGACATGTCGGGTTTAGACACGGACATTGTGGTTCACCGTCTCCCCACAAGAGAAGACTGTCCACCGATCAAGCAAAAAGTTCGCCGAATGAGGCCTGACATGTCCGAAAAGATCAAAGCAGAAGTAATGAAGCAATTCGATGCTGGCTTTCTGGCTGTTACGTCCTATCCTCAATGGGTCGCTAACATTGTGCCAGTACCTAAGAAAGATGGCAAAGTCAGGATGTGTGTGGACTACCGGGATTTGAATAGGGCCAACCCCAAAGATGATTTCCCGCTACCTCATATTGACATCTTGATCGACAATACAACTCAGCATAAAGTGTTTTCCTTCATGGATGGATTGTCGGGCTACAATCAAATCAAAATGGCCCCTGAGGACATGGAGAAAACTACTTTCGTCACACAATGGGGCACTTTCTGTTACAAGGTGATGCCGTTCGGGCTGAAGAACGCAGGGGCAACTTATCAACGCGCCATGGTAGCTTTATTTCATGATATGATACATCATGAGATTGAAGTTTACGTAGACGATATGATAGCTCGGTCACAAATGGAGGAAGAGCACCTTGAACATCTGGAGAAGCTGTTTGCCAGGTTAAAAGAGTACAAGCTCAGGCTGAATCCAAGTAAATGCATTTTTGGAGTCAGGTCTGGTAAACTCCTAGGATTCATCGTAATCAACAAAGGCATTGAAGTCGATCCCACAAAAGTAAAAGCAATACAAGAGATGCCTGCTCCCCGTACTGAGAAGGAAGTTAGAGGATTCTTGGGGCGCTTAAACTATATTGCCAGATTCATCTCGCATCTGACTTCTACCTGTGAGCCAATTTTCAAACTCTTGAAAAAAGATCAGGTAGTCGAATGGAACGATGATTGTCAAGCTACTTTTGATAGAATCAAGGAGTATTTGCTAGAACCTCCTATTCTGATGCCACCCGTCGAAGGAAGACCATTGATCATGTATTTGACCGTCTTGGATAACTCAATGGGGTATGTTTTGGGCCAGCATGACGAGTCTGGTCGAAAAGAGCATGCTATTTATTACCTTAGCAAAAAGTTTACCGACTGTGAGACTCGCTACTCACTGCTCGAGAAAACTTTTTGCGCTTTGGTATGGGCTGCTCGCCGACTAAGACAGTATATGTTGACTCATACTACCATGTTGATTTCCAAAATGGACCCTATCAAGTATATTTTCGAAAAGCACGCTTTATCTGGAAGGATAGCTAGATGGCAAATGATCTTAACTGAGTATGACATCCAGTACACCACCCAAAAAGCTATAAAAGGGAGTGTACTAGCTGACCATCTGGCTCATCAGGCTATCGAAGATTATCAACCCATGAGATTTGATTTCCCGGACGAAGACATCATGAATTTGGACAACATTGAAGGTAACGAACCGTATGACGGACCCGAAAAGGGATCCCGATGGACCCTGTACTTTGATGGTGCTTCAAATGCACTTGGAAACGGTATCGGCGCGGTACTCATTTCTCCGGAAGGTTGTCACACACCTTTCACGGCCCGACTTTGCTTCAGCTGCACAAACAACATGGCTGAGTATGAAGCTTGCATCTTTGGTCTCAAGGCTGCTATAGACTTGGGGATCAAATCTTTGATCGTATTCGGGGACTCGACTTTGGTTATCAGTTAAATCAAAGGAGAGTGGGATACCAAGCATCCTAATCTTATCCCATACAAAGAACATGTCCTGACATTGTTGCCTCATTTCGAGCAAATTACCTTCGAGCATTTCCCGCGAGAAGAGAATCAGCTAGCAGATGCTCTAGCCACAATGTCCTCCATGTTTAAACTCAACTGGGATAACGAGGCTCCCCAAATCACCATCGAGCGAATGGATGAACCTGCGCATTGTCACGAGATTAATACCGAAGAAGTAGTGGAACAACCTTGGTTTCATGAAATTAAAAGGTATCTCGAGACCAGAGATTATCTCGAAGGAGCTTCCGTAAATGACAAGAAGTTCTTAAGGAAATTTGCTGCCAAATTCTTCCTTAGCAACGGCATCCTTTACAAACGAAGCCATGATTGTGTATTACTCCGATGCGTAGACAAAGCTGAAGCAGAGTTGATCATGACTGATATACACAGCGGCACATTTGGCACTCACTTGAGCGGGCATACAATGGCTAAGAAGATCCTAAGGGCAGGCTATTACTGGTCTACCATGGAAGCTGACTGCCATCAACATTCCCGTACTTGCCACAAGTGTCAAGTCTATGCTGACAAAGTTCATATCCCTCCGGTTCCTCTCAACGTCCTGACTGTTCCGTGGCCCTTTGCAATGTGGGGCATTTATATGATTGGAGAGATCAAACCCACGGCTTCCAACGGACATCGCTTCATCCTGGTTGCCATTGACTATTTCACCAAATGGTTCGAAGCAGCTTCCTTCGCCTCTGTTACTAAGAATGTGGTTGCCCGCTTTATCAAGCAAAATCTCATATGTCGGTATGGTGTTCCAGACAGGATCATCACAGACAATGGTACAAATCTGAATAACACGATGATCACTGCATTGTGCGAACAGTTCAAGATTTATCATCACAATTCATCTCCCTATCGGCCAAAGATGAACGGTGCTGTTGAAGCTGCGAACAAAAACATTAAGAAGATCATTCAGAAAATGACAGTCACCTACAAAGACTGGCATGAGATATTACAGTTTGCTCTACATGGATACCGTACGACGACACGTACTTCAACTGGGGCAACCCCATTTTCTTTGGTTTATGGCATGGAAGCTGTTTTGCCTATGGAAGTCCAGATCCCTTCTCTAAGGATTATGAAGGATGCAGGTTTGAATGAAGATGATTGGATGCAAACCCGACTTGATCAACTCAATTTGATCGACGAAAAGCGACTTGCTGCTATATGCCACGGTCAGACGTATCAAAAGCGGATGAGCAAGGCCTTCAATAAGAAAGTCAGACGTCAAGTGTATCAAGTCGGAGATCTCGTAATCAAGCGGATTGTCTTACCGCAAAGTGATCCCAGGGGAAAATGGACTCCTACGTATGAAGGACCATTTGTGATCAAGAGCATATTTTCTGGTGGTGCAATGATTCTGACCACCATGGACGGCGACGATTTGCCGCACCCTGTGAACGCAGACATAGTCAAAAGATACTACGCATAAAATGACCCGACAAGTCGAAAACCCGAAAGGGCGGCTTGGGCAAAAATGGGCATCCCGGTGGATCGAAAACCCGAAAGGGCGGTTCAGGCAAAAATTAGGGATAAAAACAAAAAAATCTGTACACCCGGCAAGTCGAAAACCCGAAAGGGCGGCTTGGGCAAAAATGGGTTTCCCGTTGGATCGAAAACCCGAAAGGGCGATTCAAGCAAAAGTTAGGGAATTAAAGCGTATGACTATGCCTCTTCGGATCACTTCAAAGACAATCTCTTCATCAACCAGTTCCAGGCTTCTGATCAATCCAGTCATCGTCAAGCGAAGCATTGAATGGACAGATATTCAGAGTTGTGAAAGCTATAGCAGAATGGAATCCCATGGAATTATTTCACATAGCCATCCTTACTTTGTATAAATCTTTCAAATATTTACGACAAAATCCTCTTACTAGGATGATTGTCTCCTTTGTACAAATATACTCATATAAAATCAATACGAATACTTTTCCCAGAAATTTGTGCCATTTCCTTTCCTTTTCTCTTGCACTGTTTGTTTTATTTTGAGAAACGTCCAATGTTTTGTTAAATAGGCATATGCATTTGAACATAATCATTTCCTTATGAACCGAGAAAGAGGATTACTGATAAGTCAAAAGTACAGTTGGATAACCTGACACCCTTTCAAAGGAAACCCCCCGGGAGATTTGGAATCCATATCCCTAGCAAGTCTCGAAGCTCATCCCCAGTAGATTCCGGAAGCTTATCCCCCGCAGAGTACAGACGTCTCTCCCGAGTTTTATTCAAAGTTATTCCTCACAAGGGCTTATAACTGGGTTATCTTCAGCTAACAATCACGGAAGATCGCACTCGCCAAAATTCTTCCTATCCCCAGCGGAGTTCATCAAAATTCCCCAGCAGTAATTTATCTTTGCAATTCCCCAGCCAGAAGGTCCTCAGGAATTCAATTCCCCTCAGAGTTTAAGTTTCAGAATCCCCAGCGAAGCCAGACTAATGAACCTTCTCCCCACAGAGTTTTAGGAGAACAAATCTTGAGTTCCCCGGTGAAGTCGCCAGAGATGCTTCCCTCCAGGCTGAAGTTTCTCAATCTTGCATCCCCAGCATGAGCCTACTAGATGGGTACTCCCCAGTAGAAGTCATCAGGAATTCCCCAGAGGTTTGATATACTACTCAAGCTCTTTGTTCCCCAGTAACAGCCAAGGAATTATTCTTCCCGGCAGCAGTCAGGATGCTTGTATCTGCAGCCATCCAGGATTCATCTATCCCAAGCAAGACAGCTCATCAGCTTACATGCGCATTCATTACATTCATATCATAAACATTGATATAACATATATTGCATCATACATTTCATGCAACATAATTTTGCGTCTAGCTAGCATTTTGTCCTTTTTAGGATAAGAATAAGAAGTTATCCTTAACAGTTTCAGATGCAGTTTTACACGGACTCATCATCAAGCAACCCTATACCGGTTCCTATTCAACTTCAAGAGTTCTGAAAACAGTTCACGGGTTCTCCAAGTAACGGATGTTAACCTATCGCTTGTTCAGCTTCTTCTCAAGACTTCTGAAAACAGTTTTTGGATTCTTCCCAACAACGGATGTTAATCTATCAACTTGTTCAGATGCAATTTTTTTGAAAACAGTTTACGGACGCTTCCCAACAACGGATGCTGCTCTATTGCTTATTCAACTTCAAGATTTCTGAAAACAGTTCACGGGTTCTCCAAGTAACGGATGTCAACCTATCGCTTATTCAGGTTCTTCTCCAGACTTCTGAAAACAGTTTATGGATTCTTCCCAACAACGGATGGTAATCTATCATTTGTTCAGATGCAACCTTTGAAAACAGCTCACGGATTCCTCCCAACAACGGACGTCAATCTATTGCTTATTCAGACCCCCAGTTCAGAGATGGCCCCAGGAAGGGACATCTCCCTGATACTCATTCCAGATGGCATCGTTAAGCCCATCCCCGACAAGCTTCTGTCATCCCTCCAGATGGCATCGTTAAGCCCATCTCCAAATGGCATCTCTAAGCCCATCCCCGCATCCATTGTTTTGACGAGTGCAAATTTTCGGGCACTCTAGTGTCCAATCTCCTTTTACCCTCAAGTCACGAAAGGCAAACTTGCCAATCTAACTCTTCGGATTCAAGAAGATTGAACAGGGGCAACTGTTGTACCCCAAAATTTTCCCTCCCATTTCTCATTGATTTCTCATCACAAAGCCCTTGAGGATCAAGATCCAGTTAGGTTTTCATCTACTCAAGACTTCTCCTTGCACTGTGGACCCAAATTAGGGTTTGTGTTTGCACAAATATGTTTTGACCTAAAATGCCTAAGATGACTTTCATGCTTCATATTGGACTCCCAAGTTTAGCCATACCAAGTTTCAAGTCTTGATTCCAAGTTTTGCCCAGTCAATTGGACAGTTGACCTAGAAATCAGCTGTATTGGGGAAAAAGTCAACTGTGGCCAATTGACAGTCAAACCTCATGAAAATTGACCCCCATCAATATTATGAACTCCTATGAACCATTTGATCAAGTTTGGATCACAATTCCACAAGAAATTTGATCAGATCACTAAAAGGGCAAAATGGTCATTTTTAGAGTTTTGACTGCACAAAGGCAATTTTTGACTGTTTGACCCAACCAATGGCAAACCAAACTCTCATATCAGCTTACAAACACAAAGGCAAACTTTAAAAACACATCCAAGACATCCCAACCAAGCTAGTACACGACCCTAACAACCCTCATACACTCCCAATCCCAGAATCACCTTCAAACTGCAAGAACAGGGCAAGGCCTGCAGTTTGAGTGCCATCTCCCATTTCTCTCAAGCTTTCTTGCCCAAACCAGTTCACACACATTCCCTAGCATCTATGCAAGCTAACCATGACTTGAAACACGAACTGTAATTCCTCTAACAAGTTCCACCATTTTTACTTTTTCATTTTGCAGTTGAAGTTCTACAGCTCAATTCAAGGTGTCTCAAGGCAAAGTAAATATTGGAACAACATCACCACACCTCAAGGAAGCTATACCAACCATTATCTTGCACTGAAAGCTCCCCCATTGCCAGATAGAACTTCAACTGAACAGGTATTTTGGTGAACTTCTATCTCTCTTATTAGGCATTATTAGCTCTAAGTTTGTGAATAAGCAATGTTCTACTCATGCCACTGAACCTGTACATGCTTTTACTTTTCATTTCTTTTGCCTGAGCTGTGAGAATTTAAGGTTTGAAAATGGCAGAAAATCTAGGTCAGGATTTGGGGGAGAAGAAATTCTCTCTCATCTTAGAGAGTTAGATCAAGTTCTGCATATGGTTGGATTCGTCTCTTGATGCTGAACATTTTTTATGTTATGAGTTTTCATTAATAAGCCAGGAATCAGGATGTTTGGATGGAAGAACAGGGCGCACGCTTTTTTGAATAATGTTGTTCAGAGGTTGAAGAAGGTGCCTCATGGGCTGGGCCAGCTTTTGTTTTGCTTCTCACACCATATTTTTTGATTCATACCCCCCTGAGCCCATTTGCTTGATTTAATGTTTTTTTGATTTTTCTTTTTTCATTTTGACTCATTTATTTTTTCTAATAATGTTTAAAACCTGAAAAATCATTTTTACACCATTTTTGCATTTTTTAAGTATTTATTTGTTTATATATACTATTATACATAAATATATATATACTATTATTTAGAAATATTAGAAAAAATAATGTAAACATATTATATTTCTGATTTTTATTTCATTTTTTCCTTTTGAAACATTTTGTATAAAAAATATTTTTTTTATAAAATATTAATTATTATTATTTTTACATATATAATATTTATTTAGTAAATAATAAAGATATATATATATATATATATATATATATATATATATATATATATATATATATATATATATATATATATATATATATATATATATATATATATATATATATATATATATATATATATATATATATATATATATATATATATATATATATATATATATATATATATATATATATATATATATATATATATATATATATATATATATTAATACACTTAGGATAAAATACCAAAATATACATATTTTTATTTTATTAATATTTAACATTAAAAAATACATTTTTACAAATATACTTCATTTTTATTTTATTCTTTGTACATAAATAGTAAATGTTATATATATTAAATAATTAATCCCCTTTTGATTAAAATTAGGGTTTTACCCTAAATATGAAAATATTCCAAAAAGTAATCCCTCTTTATTCTTCTATTTATTTGACATAAATAATTTTTTTTTTCATACACATAAAAATTCTTTTTTTTGCATTCTTGCATTTTTGTTTTATTTCTATTTAATTTATGCTTTTAGTCATATTGTAAATATTCAAAGAAAATGATGTAATAGCTAGATTTAATTTCTTGTCTAAATAACCCCCATTTGAAACAATTGTACCCCCCTCCCCATATTATTGTGTTGTAATAGTGTAGGAATTTAAATTTCGCACTTTAATGCTTTCTAAACATACCATGCTAGAATTAGGGTTTGTATGCGAATAAAAATGAACAAAATAGTTTGACCTAATCTCAAGATAAACAAGCATGAAAATGGACAACACATCTCACACTTGCACCCCTAGGGTATTCCACTTTGTTGCCTTCAAATAAATTGGGCCATATTGTATGTTAGGTTTCTTTGGGTAAAACAAACAATCAAATGATCATAAGTCCCTCGATAACGCTTTCAAAAAATTACCTAAAATGATCAAGTCCTTTTCAAAGAAAAATTGCCCAAAGACATTTAACACTATTGCAATTATGGTCCAAACGATGACCCGCGCCCGTCCCTTTCACCTCCTAATACAAGATTGTCCACCAAATGCAATGGTGGAACAAAATTGTCAAAAGGTTTAAAATATAACAAAAATCCTTGAGAAAACTTTAGGGTAGATAACTCTTAAGTACTTGTCAATTTGCAAAGAAAACACTTGCCTAATTTCCAACCACACTTCACAAACACTTTCAAAACAAACTTTCAAAAAAAAACCTTGAAACATCTTTTCAAAAGACAAAACACCTTTTGTAAAACATTCGAGTAAAGAATTGTTACAAGGGTAGCCTATACAAGGCATCTTTTCAAAACATTTTCAAAAAACCACACACCAAGCACCATTTCAAACAATTGAAAACCAAGGCAAGTTGATCTAAGCAAGTACCTAAGAGCCCATGGATAACCATGGATAGAAAGGGTGCTAATACCTTCCCCTTATATAATCTAACCCAAGAAAAATCTCCAAGGTTTTTGCTGTGCTTTTTAAACCTTTCCTTAGGATAAAATAAAAAGTCGGTGGCGACTCTTGCTCAACCGAAACATTTGCGAAAACAAACGCAAAACCCTAGTCAGTTCTCCCACCGTATCACACCCAGTGTTGTACCCCAAAATTTTCCCTCCCATATTTCTCAACACATGGAAAGTGAGGTCCCCAAATTGGTCAAGGAAGTTCAAGAATTGACCAGACAAACTCTCTCCTAAGGCAGTCTACCTCAAATTAGGGTTTCCATCTTCATCAAGATGTGTGAACCACAAAGGACTAAAATGATCACCATTGTCCTAATATGTTCTCAAGATCATCCATGTCAAGTTTCAAGCCTTGCAGAAGAGGTTTGCTCAGTCAATTGCTCAAATGCCTGAAAATCAACTATATTAGGTCAAAAGTCAACTGTGGCCCACATACAATCAAACTTCAAGATTTTTGGTCAACATCCTTATTTTGAAGTATTATTCATCATTTGATCAAGGGTTGATCATGATTCCTCAAGGATTGCACATAATTCATCAAAACCCAAAAGTTGCTAAATTAGGGTTTTACAGGGAAAGTCAACTCAACTTTGACCAAGCATAACTTTCTCATACTTTATCAGAAATGATCCATCCAAATCTCATTTTGAATAGGATGCAATTCCCTACAATTCATCTTCAGATCCCAAGTTCAGAATATGCACTCACAAAAAGATATGAATTTTGACATTATAGGTCCTTTGAAAAGTCAACAAAAACACCTTTTGGGTCAAAGCTTTATACATGAACATGGAAGACTCAATTGATATGAGACCAAAAGGGTTGCTTAGAGGATATCCTAAGCTTTCTAAAAAGTCCAAGAATACCTCTCTAGGGTCAAAATTGAGAGAGTTATGCATTGGCCAAGTTGACCATTTTTGCAAAATTGCCAAAAGTCAAATGTGCTCAAATTTGCATTTTTTGCTAAATGGGCTCAACTTTTTATGCTTGCACTTCAATTATAATGTGGTAAACGACTCAAATACTTATCCACACATTATTTGCTTCATTTTTCAATTTATTTTTATTTTTCATTAATTAAAAAGTGAATTAAATCAAATAAATAATGAAAATTATCAAAGATATGATTTGATTTGTTTTTTTACAGATTGGCAATCAAAATATGCTGAGCTTGGATGATCAATTCGAATCAATGGCAATTGGTACAAGAAAGGCATGATTGGAATGAAAATAGAAAGATATCATACAAATTGAAAATCAAATCAAATCTCATCAAAGCTTCAAGATTCAATATGTTTTGCAACCCTAATTCATTTAGGGATATATAATGAACAAGAACAAAGCAAAAGAGAAGGGTTAGAAGTCGTGAGAAGGGCAGAACGAAACTGAAAAATTCCAAGAAAAGTGTGAGACGAATTTCATTCTACAGGCCAATTCAAGGTGTACTAGCCATTCCAATTGCTTGCTAGACATCCCAGGAAGCTATTCCAATCATTCCCAGGGCCTGAAACACTCAGAAACTCGTTCTACAACTCACGCGGTTTGGTATATTTTTCAAATTTGATTATTGCAATTTACACATCATTAGCACTTTTGATTAATATATTCTTGTTCATCATTGTGTTTGCAAGCTATTGGTATCACTTAATTGCATTTGCTGTGTAGGAATCACGATATGCCATTGCTAGGGTTCCTTTGTTCGTTTTAGGGGTTTCCAGTATAGGAAAAATTAGGCCTTGATTCTGGTACCATGATGCTCGTGAGGATGAGACGAGTTGATTAGTACCCTTACCTTTCATTTATATTGCTTGTATAGGATTTTTGAATGTCACAGATTTGTAGTTACAACAAGATATCCGTAGGTAAAGGTGCCATAGTCTAAAACGACGGATGAGGAAGAAGAAGATAACGTGTCTCAGCATCATTGGTTCATTCAAACTGGCGCACGCTTTTTTGATTGGATCCACTAACTCATGTTTTAATGCATATTATGAATTGTTATTATTATGCTAACAACAAGAATGCATAGCACAGCTGGCAAGCAGGCACTGGAGGCGAGCATAAGGACCTGGGTTCGATCCCTAGGTCCCAACCTTTGCTTTGTATTATTTTGTTTCATATGATCAGGTGCACTATTGTCCCATGTGTCCACCATGCAACTCAAAGATCTGGCCATCAGACTCATCTCCAGCCAGGATCCAACGTGCCAGCATTGAAGGACCATCATATACCTCAAGTCAACACCTGCACCTAATCCAGCGTGGTCAATACAGGCCTGGATTATTTGGGCCCAGAAATCAGATTTGCACCCCCTTTGTGCTAGCAATCAGGCCCATATTTTTTTCTCTTTTCTTTATTTATTTCCCTTATTTAATTAATTTGCTTAATTATTTTAATTAACACCATTAATCATTTTTTTTATAAAATCATAAAATCAAGAAATCATAAAAATTAGAATTAGATTTTTTTAATCAAATTTAATTTAATTAATTTAATTTAATTTAACTTAGGGCAATTTGAACTTGTTTTTATAATTAAAACCAATTATGGAATTAGGTTTAAATTCTTGATTTAATTATTTTCCTTTTTCAAACCAAAACACAAAATAGGTTTTTTAGAATGAATTAATTTATTTTTCTTAATTTAAAATTAATTAGAACTTAGGTTTTTTTTTAATTCAATTATTTCATTATTTTCTCAAATAACAAAACATATTTTTTAATCAATCGCAAATAGGATTAGTCAAAGGGTCAAAACCCTAATTGCCTCGCATCTAATTCGCCGCGCGCTTGTAAATTATTTTGGCCAATATTTTGTAACTGTTCATGGTTTGTAAAAGTTTAATTTAGGGTTTTATTTACTGTTTAAATCCCCGAGTTTTTGGCTATGTAATTAATCCCCCTCCCCGAAGCCTTCTAATAGCGTAGGTTTATTTTCGCGCATTTTTAATTTCTACAAATATTTAACTGTCTAGATGTATGCTAATAGGATTGTATGGCAAGAATGTATGAAAAAATTGAAATAGTTAGAAAACCCTAATGTGCAAAGGTTAAATAACTGAAAACAAATCACTCGCACATATCACTCTTAGGGTATACTCTCACTTCGATTGCCTTCGGTAAACGATCGTTAAGCATAGGGTGTCTTAGTGGTTGCCCTCCTGTCTAAAAAGATCTAATATCCCATTCGAATGTTGCCTCGGAAATGTTGCCTCAAAAATGTTGCCTCGACAAAGATCTTAAGACTCTAGGGTTATTGTGATACGGTGGGAGAACTGACTTGGGATTTGCGTTTGTTTTCGCACTTGTTCGGTTTAGCAAGAGTCGCCACCGACTTTTTATTTTATCCTAAGGAAGGTCAAAAAGCACAGGAAATACCTTTGAGATGTTTTCTTGGGTTCGGGGGGTAGATTATGAAAAGGGAAGGTGCTAGCACCCTTTTCATCCATGGTTATCCATGGGCTCTTAGTTACTCGTTTTAGATCACTTGCCTTTGCTTTTCACTTTGTTTGAAATGGTGCTTTGTGTGTGTGGTTTTGAAAATGTTTTGAAAAAGATGCCTTGTCTAGGCAACCTTTGTAATGATTCTTGTTTGAATATATACAAAGGTGTGCGTCTTTTTGAAAAGATAATTCAATGTTTTGAAAGTTGTTTCGAAATTATTTTGAAGTTGTGTTGTGAAGTGTGCTTGAAACGGCAAGGATGTTTTGCAAGATTTTTGATCAAGTAACTAAGAGTTTGTCTACCCTATTTTACTCAAAGATATTTCTTATGTTTTTAACCCTTTTAACAGTGTTGTTTCACCATTGTGTCCGATGAACAACCTTACGTTAGGATGTTTAGCGGGACAGGCGCGGGTCATCGTATACAATCATTGAAGGCAACTTGTGAGACGCTCTAGCAATTTTGTAAGGGAAGAGATCGTTTTATCGAAGGCAACATCGAGGGTCATCGAGGGACTAATGATCTTTGTTTATCGAAGGGGAATTTGCTAGAGTGTCTCATACTCGAGGGACATGGTTGCTTTTCCGAAGCGACAATCGAGGTTACCCTAGAGGTGAAAGTGTGAATGGTGTATTGATTTTCATGCATTTATCTTGTATTAGGTTATCTAGCGGTTGATTTTGAATCTTCGCATACAAACCCTAATTACTATACAGTATATGGAAAGCGATAAATTGCGGGAATTTAAAGTCTAAGTTATTACAAGTAAGTATCCGGGGATGGGGGTACAAATGTTTACAAATGGGGATGAGTCTTATCAGAATAGTAATGTCCAAATATTATGTTACAACCAAATCGAATCGTCGCATTCTCAATGTAAAAATATAACAAGGTATAAGAATCAAAGAGAATCAAAAGTATTGTGAGATGTATATGGTTATTTACAAATGATCAAATAAAATATTAACCTAATGAAAATTAAATGCTTTTTATTATTTTTTTGTGTTTTTTGTTAAGGTTTTTAGAAATTTATGTAAAAAGATTAATTAAACCAAGTATTCTTTTATATTTAAAATTTATTATATAAATATTAAAGAAAATGTATCAAAACAAACTTTTATTTATTATTTCTTTTTTACTATTAATAAAACAAAAGATTTTTTAGAATAAATAGAAAGAAAGGTATTAATTTTTTTCTAAACAAAAGTAAATTAATTAGAAAGCTTGAATATTAATTAAGAAGAAATGAAAGGGAAAGATGATGGGCCTTATGTTTTGTGGCTTGGCCCATATGAAAACAAGAGTGAAGGAGAATAAAGGGGGTGCGCATTAGAAAGCAGGAAGTGGGCCTGAGGGTTTATGGGGAAATAGCCCAAACGAAACATACAGCTCTTTTTTTTTTTAGGGTTTGAATAAACTGTTTTCAGAATTAGGGTTAACAGTTTGTGAACGGCGCCGCTCCTTCTCTCGTTTTCTTCCTCTTCGTTTCTCAAACATGAGCTTCTGACTAATCTCTCTCCAAGCTTCCAGTTGCCAGGGCACTACCTCCAACCTCTCCTCTCCGTGGCTACACAGGGCGGCGATTTGAAAGGTGATAATCTCGTTCTAAGCGCGTTTTTAGGGTTTAGGTTTTACTCTTGCATGTTAACGTTTTACAAAGTTTTGATCTTTGATTTTTATGTTTGTGTGAGGTACAAAAAGAAAGAGGGAAATTGATACCTTGTTGGCTTCGTCTTTGGGGAATGGACGGAGGGTGGAATGGCGGTGCTCTCAAGTGGCCGGAGGAGGGAGGAGCGTGATGACGCTGCTTGCTTACTTTGGGTACTTCTGTATCTTTCTCTTTGAATCGTTTGATGATGACTGTGATACGGTGGGAGAACTGACTTGAGGTTTTGCGTTTGTTTTCGCAAATGTTTCGGTTGAGCAAGAGTCGCCACCGACTTTTTATTTTATCCTAAGGAAAGGTTAAAAAGCACAGCAAAAATCCTTTGAGATGTTTTCTTGGGTTCGGGGAGTACATTATAGAAAGGGAAGGTATTAGCACCCTTTCTATCCATGGTTATCCATGGGCTCTTAGTTACTTACTTAGAACACTTGCCTTTTGTTTTCAATTGTTTGAAATGGTGCTTGTGTGTGTGTGAAAATATTTTGAAAAGAAACCAATGTGGTGGCAACCTTTGTAATGATCCATGTGGGGATGTATACAAAGGTGTATGTCTTTTGAAAAAGTTTTCATTTGTTTTTGAAAGTTGTTTTGAAAGTGTAGTGATGTGTGGTTTTTGAAATAGGCAAGTGTTTTAGTTTGCAAGATTGATTCAAGTAACTAAGAGGTTATCTACTCCTAAATTTCTCAAAATTTATTGCTATGTCTTAACTCTTTCAATAAGTTTGTTCCACCATTGTATTTGGTGGACAATCTTATGTTTAGGATGTAAAAGGGACGGGCACGGGTCATCGTTTAGACCATAATTGCAATGGTGCCAAGTATCTTTGGGCATTTTCTTTAAGGGACTTGATCATTTGCTTTGGAAGTATTTTGAAGATGTTATCGAGGGACTATGATCATTTGGTTTGTTTGTTTTGCCCAAAGAGACTTAACATGCAATATGGCCCAATTTTGAAAGGCAACAAGTGGAATACCCTAGGGGGTGCAAGTGTGATTTGTGTGTCCATTTTCATGCTTTGTTTGTCTTGAGATTAGGTCATAACTATTTGTCGTTTTTTAGCATACAAACCCTAATTCTAACATGGTATAATTAGAAAGCAATAAAGTGCGAAAATAAATTTACTAGCTATTACAAAACCAAATATGGGAAGGGGGGTAAAAATGTTCAAATGGGGATATTGACAAGTAATTTAAACCTAAAACTATCACATCAATATTGAATTTATACAATTTAATTAATGTACAATAATTAAATAAAAATGGAATAAAATATGCAAGGTGCAAAAATATTTTGTATATGTATATAAAAAAAAGTATTATTTATGTAAAAATAAAAGATAATAAAAAGATATTAGTTTTGGAGTTTTTTCATATTTAGGGCAAAAACCTAATTCTATTAAATAAAATGTATTATTACTTAATTTAATACAAGTATTTATTTATTATGTACAAAAATAAAAATAAAATGAAGTATATTATAAAAAAGTATTTTTTTATCAAATATTAATAAAAATGAAAAATACAGATATTTTTGTATTCTAACCTATATATATATATATACAGATATTTTTGTATTCTAACCTTAATATATATATATATATGTATTAAGTTCTAAATATGTATTATATATATAAATGATAATAATTTTTAATATGTATAAAAAAGGTATTTTTTATGTAAAATATTTTCAGAGGGTATAATAAAATGAAAATGAAAATAAAAGTATTTTTACCTATTTTCTCAATATTTTAATGAAATGTATATATTTATTTATCTAAGTATTAATCAAAAGAAAAATCATATAAATACCTAATAAATTAAAAATGGTGAGAAAAAATATTTTTATATTTTTTATGTTATGAGAAAAAATAAACAAAGTCAATCAAAAAAGAAAAAGGTCAAAAAGTCAAAGAAATAAGCAAATGGGCCTTGGGGGTGTAAAAGCAATTATGTGGTGCAAATAAGAAAAAATGTTCCAGGTCCAGCCCAGAAGACCTGTCTTCAACCTCCAGCAAACAAATGTTTGAAAAAACGCGCGCCCTGTTCCTCATCTTTCAACTCTTGATTCCTGGCTTTTTAGCAAAAACTCATAACATAAAAAATGTTCAGCATGAAGAGACGATTCTAACCATATGCATAACTTGATCTAACTCTCTAAGATGAGGGAGAATTTCTCCTCCCCCAAATCCTAACCTAGTTTTTCTGCCATTTTCAAACTCCAAATTCTCACAACTCAAGCAAAAGAAATGAAAAGTAAAAACATGTACATGTTCAGTGGCATGAGTAGAACCTTGTTTCTTCACAAACTTAAAGCTAATGATGCCTAATAAGAGAGATACGAATTCAAAAACTTACCTATTCAGTTGAAGTTCTATCTGGAGATGTAGGAACTTTCAGTGCAAGGTGATGATTGGAGAAGCTTCCTTGAGGTCCAGGGATGCTATTCCAATGTTTACTTTGTCTTGAAAGCTTCTGAATCGAGCTAGAGAACTTCACCTGCAAGTCAGAAATGTGAAAATGGTGGAAGTGGTTAGAGTGATTACAGGTCGTGCTTTTGCTTTTGGTTAGCTTGCATAGATGGTATGGAAGGTGTGTGAACTGGTTTTGGCAAGAATGCTTGAGAGAAATAGAAGTTGGCACTCAAACTGCAGAGGCAACTCTGTTTTTGCAGTTTGATGGTGTTTTTTTGGTTTGATGATGTTTGGGAGGTAAATGGCTCGTGCAATAGCTTGGTTATGATGCGTGTAATGTGTTTGACAACTTTGTCTAAGTGTTTGTAAGCTGGTTTCTGAGTTGGTACAAGTTATGCCATATTTCTTGAACTTGAAGCAAACAAAAGCCACTTGATCCTTCTAGCCTGTACAGGCCCTCACACTATGCTGCATCCTTTTGTCTTGATCAGAGTGTTATGTCCATGAATCCTGTGTCCAAAGATATGCATTGTACCATTTGATTTGTAAATTTGACATAAAGTTCTTCTTTTCAAAAATGGATAAACCACTTTTTCCAATTAAGGCTTAATTCCTTGTGTAATGACTATATGAACAAAACAAAGCTAAAACACAATGGATTGGCATTTAATTATTGAGTGTAACTTGGTTTAAGGACCTGTAATCAAGGGCATGCTGGTTTTGAGAAGTTTGCATAACTTATGAACATGAAAAATGGCCAATTCAAAAGTGAGTTTTTGCTATATTGTGAAATTCGATTCTCCATAACCATGAGGTTGTTTGATGAGTTCTTGGACATTTTGGAAAGCTTGGAATGTGTACTACAATCCATATTTGAAGTGCAATTTGAAATTCCAAGTGGAAGTGTATGGAAAATGGCCTTGAAGTGGGGTAGAAAAACTTGTCAAAATAGGTCAAAAATTCACTAAGTTAAGAATGGTTTAGTGCCCTTATTCAAAAATTTGTAACTTGAGATACAAGCTTCAAATGAGAAAACTTTGTGAATCAAAGTTGTAGATTATGCATCAAGATACAACTTTCATGTTTTGACTTTTGTTTTAATCCAAATGAATCATGGTGAAAAAGTGGGGCAAAGTTGGGAAAAAATTAGGGTTCTCCATAACTTAGAAAAATTCTAAGTTATGAAAAATTCCATTTTAAACCCTAATTTGCATTTCTTGGTTTCTTGGTGAACAAGTTTCATGATTTGGCATGTTTTGATGAAAAATGAATCTTGACTCTTGACTTTGACCAAAAAGTCAAAGTTTGACTTTTCAGTATATAGTCAAAATTGATCAATTGACTGGGAAATTCAACTGTCAATCTTGTGTACTTGGGATCTTTTGAGCTTGATGAATGTGTCAAGACCATTTCATGGGGGCCTTGAGTCCATATGTGAGCTTGGTTTGCCATTGGCTAGGTCAAACAGTCAAAAATTGTCTTTGTGCAGTCAAAACCCTAAAAATGACCATTTTGCTCTTTTGGTGATCTGATCAAATTTCTTGTGGAATTGTGATCCAAACTTGATCAAATGGTCCATATGAACTCATAATGTTTATGTTGGTCAATTTTCATGAGATTTGACTGTCAATTGGCCACAGTTGACTTTTTCCCCAATACAGCTGATTTCTAGGTCATCTGTCCAATTGACTGGGCAAAACTTGGAATCAAGACTTGAAACTTGGTATGGGTAAACTTGGGAGTCCAATATGAAGCATGAAAGTCATCTTAGGCATTTTAGGTCAAAACATCTTTGTTTAAACACAAACCCTAATTTGAGTCCACAGTGCAAGGAGAAGTCTTGAGCAGAGGAAACCCTAACTGGATCTTGATCTTCAAGGTTCTTGTGATGAGAAAATGTTGAGGAAATGGGAGGGCAAATTTTGGGGTACAACAATGACATATAATCTGAGAACACTTGCTTCTGAGTTTTCTCTTCTTCTTCTCTGAGTATGTTAGTGATGGCTTTTGATATCAATGATGATCTTCCTGAGATTTGATCTTTGTTTGTTGATTTGGCTTGTGATTTGTTGATGAATATTAATTCTGAAAAAAGGTTATTTTACTGATTGTTAATGATGAGCATTATTTATGATACTTGCTTGTTGTTGACTTCCTTTCTAACTTCTTCCTCTTCCTTGAGTGTTTCCTTTCGATGATGGATTCGTTCTGTGGATACTTGTTGTTCTTTGGTTTTGCACTATAGTTTTGTTGATGATGATGAATTCTGAGACTTGCTTGTTGTTTTGCTTTTACAATCTTTCCTTCTTCTTTGGGTGCTGGATATTCTGTCAGTGATGACTGTATTCTGAGATTCGCTTTTGATATGTTTTTCTTTGTTTTGGTTATTGACTACTGACTGTTGATGATGAGACTCATGTTATGATACTTCTTGGTTGTTTTTCTTTGAAGGCAAGCTTTCTTGAAGGTTTGTAGTTTAGGCCGGTTACTGAGTTTGGCTTGCTTGAAGGTTTGTAGTTTGGGCAAGTTACTGAGTTTGGCTTGCTTCTGAGTTTTTGCAAGTTTTTAAAACAGGCTTGTATCTTTGAAAAGGAGCAGGCTTATTGCTGGCTTTGGAAAACAGGTTTTGAAGGTTTGTTTGGTAAGGCAGGCATGTGCAGTTTTGCTTGATGCTTGTATTTACAAGCAGTTTTGCAGGTGGTTGAGATTTTTGTTATGCAGGCCACAGGCTTTAGGCAGGCTTGAAGGCTTGTTGGGTTTTGGAGGCTGGTTTTAGCCTTTTGTTGAGCTTGCAGTTGCAGTTTGTGGCCCTCTTTAAAAAGGCTTGTGCTTGTTCTGTTTTTGAACTTGTATTTTGGTTTTTGTTATGCAGGTTTTGTACTCAGTGTTTGGGAAGGCAGGTTACTGAGTTTATAACTTGTTGTGCTTTTAGTTATGCGGGCTGGATGTTTTGAGGCAGTTTGCTTCTGGTTTTGAAAGCAAGCCCCAGTTTTTGTGACTCTCCCTCATTTGAACTGTTAAAACTGTTATATTTATCTTCTTTCTCCTTGCTCTGTATAGCCTGCCAAACTGCAAAACCTACTTCACTCTCTCTTTCTCTCTCCATAAAAAGCATTTTTAATTGCTTAATGTACTTTTTCTGAAAAGATTGTTGGCCAGAAAATGTTGAAAAGTTTTTTGGACAAGCTTGCTTGCTTGTATCTTGGTTTATCTCTGCATTTTCCATATTTTCTGCATTGACAGTTTTTTGACAGCTTGTGTACTTGGTTGACAGTTTTGTGTACTTGGTTTGGACAACTTTGTGTACTTGGTTTGGACAACTTTGTGTACTTAGTTTGCTTTTGTGCAACTTGGTTTGGACAGCTTAGTTTGACATTGTGAAACTCAGTTTGGCATTTCAGTTTGACATTGTATGCAACCTTGTGCCTTCTTTGGGTGCAGCCTTGTGCCTTGTACCTTTGCATTTAATTGATTATATGCTTGCAAAATTATTTTACTTTCCTCTTTGTGAACCAAGAAGATAAATCTTCTTGCGATTTGCAAAGAGGACGAGTAAAACATGATGAAACCAAAACAATCTGATTCCGGTCAGCAATCTTTAATGATGACTTTATATTTATCTGCCTGAAAATGCTTTTCAATTTAACTGCACTGATTTCTTTTTTCTGTCTTTGCAGGTAAATACCAGTTGGATAATGGGAGAAACAGTAGAAGATAGAAGACTTCAAGAGACTTAGACTTTAGATTTATTTTCTTTTCAATTATTGTAATAAATATTATTGTAAACATTGTAAATAAATTTACAGTATTCGAATAACATTTGTAACAACATTTAAAATAAATAAAAAGTCTTTGTCAGATATTTCCTTATTTCTTCTGCACTGTCTATTTAATTATTTAAATCTCTTGAATTAAAATAACTAGAAATGCATCCCAATAATTTTAACTCAGATAAAATAAATAATCAACAAACTTTGCAATCTCGCAACCTTGCATTAACCACAATACGCCCGACATTCCAATTAATCATATGCTTTGTACAGTTTAAACAAACAAACATCCATACACCTTTCACTTCACTGATCAAACCAATGCTTCAAACTTTCAATCCAAAGCCTCAGCTCCTATCCCAGATGTTTAGGTTTTGAGAAACAAATAGCAATCTTGAACAAGCGTAAAAACAATGTAACAGTCAATTGAAATACTGTGGATTCAAATTCTTCCGAGTGAAAAACCCTAATTCCAGATTTATCGTCAGAGTAAAGTCTGTTTGATGAATTCCTGAGCCAAACTCAACAAAATCAACAGAAAACCTAATTTCGGATTGACTGATAAGAAAATTCTGTTTGACTGATTCAAAATCAATGGAAACCCTAATTTCGGATTGACTGATAAAGAAAAGTCTATTTGACTGATTCAAAATCAATGGAAACCCTAATTTTGGATTGACTGATAAAGAAAAGTCTGTTTGACCGATTCTTGAGCCAATCTGAAAAAATCAGGGAAAACCCCGAAGTTGTGATTTCTTGTAAAAAAGGGAGGGCAAGTTTTGGGGTACAACAGTTGCCCCTGTTCAATCTTCTTGAACCTGAAGAGTTAGATTGGCAATTTTGTTGTTCGCGACTCGAAGGTAGAAGAATGATTGGACACTAGAGTGCCCAAAAAATTTGCACTCGTCGAAGCGTAGTTGAGGGAATGGGCTTAATGATGCCATTTAGAGACGTGACAGAAACTTGTCGGGGATGGGCTTAAAGATTCCATCTGGAAGTGTGAAAGAATCTTACTGGAGATGGGCTTAAAAGATGCCATCCAAGAATGTTTGTTGTAGGTGAGTGGGTGAGTATCAGAAAGGTATCCATGTTTGGAACATCTCTGAACCGGGGGTCTGAATAAGCAATAGATTGACATCCATGTTTGGAGAATCCGTAAATTGTTTTCAGAAGTTGAGTCTGAACAAGCGATGGATTAACATCCGTATTTGGAGAATCCGTAAACTGTTTTCAGAAGTCTTGAAGTTGAATAAGCAATAGATCAGCATCCATGTTGGGAAGCGTCAGTAAACTGTTTTCAGAGGTTGAATCTGAACAAGCGATAGATTAACATCCGTGTTCGGAGAATCCGTAAACTGTTTTCAGAAGTTGAGGTCTATATGAGTAGCAGAATGACTTCCGTGTCTGAAGTATATCTGAGACTATAACCGGAGTTGAGATCTGTATGAGTAGCAGAATGACTTCCGTGTTTGGAGTGTATCTGGGACTGTAACTGTATTGGAATTTTGAATGAATATCATAATGACTACCGTGTCTGGAGTGTATCTGTATTGTATCTGAATTTGAGATCTGTATGAGTAGCAGAATGACTTCCGTGGCGATTGTACTGAGGAGAATCAAGCTGCTGGTGTAAGGGACAGAATGGCATCCGTGTCTGGAGCGTATCTGAACTTGTGGTTGATAGTTGAATCTGAATGAGAGGTAGAATGGCTGCCGCGTCTGGAGCGTATCTAGTCTGTATCGGGTTGCTGAAGTCTGAATGAGTATTAGAATGATCGCCGTGTCTATGGTGTATCTGTATTGTATTTTGACTTGAAGTTCTGAATGAGTAATAGAATGACCGTCGTGTCTGGGGTGTATCCGTACTGTATCTGAACAATTGTTAACAAAAGCCTTTTAATCTTATCCTGAAAAGGGTAAAATGTTAGCTAAAACACCAAGTTATGCTGCATGGTATGTATGATGCAATGAATTGTGTTTCATCAATGTTTTGGTATGAATGTAATGGATGCGCATGTAAGTTGAGTAGCTGTCTTGCTGAGGAAGATGAATCCTGGATAGTGAAATCTTTGACTGCTGCCGGGGGAAGTAAATCCTTGACTGCTGCAGGGCATTGAAAATCCTTTTATCGTTAAAAGTGAGAAGTCCTGGGACCACTGTTGGGGAATCAGGAGTTTGGGTTGTATGCCAATCTACTGGGGATTCCTGTCTTGAGGAGATCTTCACTGGGGAATATCTGAATACTTTGTGAGGTACTGAGAATGAGAGTCTTCGTTCTGCTCGGGGAATAAGAATTATGTGGGGAATAGTCATACTGTTGAAAAGTAGCTATCCTGTCGGAGAGTAAAACTCGGGATTCTGGAAAAAGCTTATTCTTGTCTGGAAGAAGTCCAGGTTTAGGTTGTATGCCACTTTAAGAATGAGAATCTTCACTATGTCGGGAATACCAGAAATTCAGATGTTATACCACTTTGAGAAATGAGAATCTTCATTCTGTCGGGAATATCAGGAGGTTGGGTGTATGCCAATCTACTGGGGAAGCCAAAATGAGAATCTTTATTCAGGTCTTGGGTCATAAGATTGGGTGTATGCCAATCTCTTGGGGTTTTAAGGATGAGAATTTTCATTCTGTTAAGGGTTAGGAAATTGGGAGTATACCAATCTTCTGAGGTTTCAAGGATGAGAATCTTCATTCTGTTAAGGGTCAGGAGGTTGGGAGTATACCAATCTCTTGAGGTTTCAAGGATGAGAATCTTCATTCTGTTAAGGGTCAGGAGGTTGGGAGTATACCAATCTTCTGAGGTTTCAAGGATGAGAATCTTCATTCTGTTAAGGGTAAGGAGGTTAGGAGTATACCAATCTTCTGAGGTTTCAAGGATGAGAATCTTCATTCTGTTAAGGGTCAGGAAATTGGAGAGTATACCAATCTTCTGAGGTTTCAAGGATGAGAATCTTCATTTTGTTAAGGGTCAGGAGGTTGGGAGTATACCAATCTTCTGAGGTTTCAAGGATGAGAATCTTCATTCTGTTAAGGGTCAGGAGGTTAGGAGTATACCAATCTTCTGAGGTTTTAAGGATGAGAATCTTCATTCTTGAGAGAAACAGATTTTTTTAGGAGCTTCAGTTGTCCGTTATTCTGTTGGTGGCTGTAACTTCCAACAGGTGATGAAGGAAATTTTTGATGACGACCGTAATTTCCAGCAGGTGATGAAGGAAATTTTTAACTACCGTGAATTCCAATAGGCGATGAGGGAATTTTTGATAATGACCGTAACTTCCAGTAGGTGATGAAGGAAATTTTTAACGATCATGAATTCCAACAGGTGATGAAGGAATTTTTGATAATGACCGTAACTTCCAGCAGGTGATGAAGGAAATTTTTAACGATCGTGAATTCCAACAGGTGATGAAGGAATTTTTGATCGACCGATCAATTTGAAATTTAATTTTGTTGTGGAGAATAGATCCTTGATAAATGTTGGGGAAATAAACCCATGATTACTGGTCTGCTAGAGAGGTGATAACCTTCTCGAGGACGCTTAAATTTTATTTTCAGAAAGATTTCGGAGAGATTTGTCACTGCCCCTAGTATCAGATGTTTGTGGTATTGCCAGGAAACTTGGACTTCACGTAACCCTTTGTTGAGATTGACGTTTAAATTCCCCAAGTGATGGTGAGGGAGACTTTCCCCAGGTTAACCTGTAATTGAGAGATTTCTTGAAATCTTGACTGGACTGCCCCAGGTTCGCTGAACTTTGGAAGATTTGTTGAAATCTTGACTGGACTGCCCCAGGTTAACTGTAAAAGATTTGTTGAAATCTTGACTAGACTTCCCCAGGTTCACTGGACAATACCATATCAAATCCCCTTTTGTTGATAGGAGATTTTTGTAACGGGAGTGTCATCCCACTTGAAGTGATTTTATTCACCGAGAGAGTTTTCGTTTCTCCGAACATTCACTGTTGTAAATTTCTTCGCTGTCAAACAAATAAACATGTGCAAACAATGATATTCAAATAATGCAAAGTTTATGCTTGTCTCGATTTTTTTTTTTTTGAAAAATGCGTTTTTTAGCAGAAGACTTTTTACAAGACAAATTCATCACAAGATTTAGAGCAAAGCCTTACAGGAGTCAGGATACCTTTTGTAACAGTATGCTTTCGAACTAACCCATGCTTCAATTAGGACTTTCGGAGGGTTGTAACTGGCTTGGTTCACGGTTTAAGAAACAAAGGATAAAGGCTCAAAGTATATTTGTACCCACCCGCTCTTCGTGATGTTCTTCAATCCTAAACTCAGTTAATTGTGCGTCGAACTCTATTTGCGTTTGGAACGACGTTTTGGTGATGGTTCACACCAGTTGAATTTTAATGGGAGGCAGTCATCAATTTTGCAACATTTTTCATATTGTTGAGGATTTATAATGACCTTTTTCTTTTGATTCGTTATCCCTAATTTTTGCCTGACTGTTCCTGTTTTTGAGATTACAGTCAGCGGGATGCCCCAGCTTTCTTAAGCCTTCTTCATAGGTTTTGGCTCGGTGGGCTTTTCTCTTTTGAGACATAATCACTGCCTATGAGATAAGGAACCATCACTGTCTTTTGGTTCCAAAGGAAATGTTTTTGATGTCATTGGTTGTATTATGAACTGCGAGTTTGCGACTTCAATGCGCATCTTTTGAATTATCTGAGAGACTACCCTGCCCCAGGTTTAAATCAAAGGTTTCAATTTGTGTTTAAAACAGAAAACTCCTACTTCTTTGGCTCGAAGGGGTTGACTAGGGATTATCTTCCTTATAACTCAAGTGTTTAGGATTTGAAAGAAACGCATGTACATCGTCAGCAAGGTCTGTTCAAAAGCATATTGTATGAGATTACGGTATTGTTTCGTCATCCTCCCTCTAAAGGCTTGTAGATTTTTTGCAAGAGTTAAATGTCATAAAGAAAGTATAAAGCATAGTTTAAAAATAGTGAAAACGAATGGATGAATTCAAGACAAACACATGCAATGCATTAATGAAACAGAGTTTGACATCAACAGATAATTGTTTGAATAACAAAAGAAATTACAACTTGGAAATTCAAATGGAACAAAAGTCTCTTAGTTCGAACTTTGTCATTTCAGGTGGAGAACCCTTAGCGGAAGATTTTCATCTCGCCATCCGGCATGAATTCCAGCACTCCTTCGTCAATCAAGTCTTGGATCTTGTTTTTCAAAGCCCAACAGTCATCGGTGTCATGTCACGGACTATGGGAGTGGTATACACAAAATGCGTCGGGGTGATAGCTAGGAGTAGAGGTATTGGGCTTCCGAATAGGATCCCTTAAAGCAAGCAGATTGACCTCCAACAGGCGTTTCAGTATTAGAGATGATGGTATATCAGTCTCAGAGAAATGTCTTCCAGACGTATTTTTCTTACACCGATTACCCTGTTGATGCTGACGAGGTTGTTGTTGGGCTTGTGACCCCGAAGCAAGTTGAGGATCCTTTCCCTTGTCTTCTTGTCTCAAAGGAAGTTGAATGATGACTTGATCTTTAACCTTAGATGTTTTCCCCACTTGGTTGTCCCGAAGCAGCTTGTTGACGAGAACCCTGAGCTCTTCTTGTCTTTGAGCTAGGTCTTGAATAAGAGCCATCTGGCCCACCAGTTGTCCCATCATCTGGATCTTCATCGTTGCCAGCTCAATCTGTAGCTCTTCCAACTGATCATTCCTGACACTGCCTGAATTCCCTAGGACCATGCCCCTTGTGAGGAGAGCTTTCACTTCTTCTTGCCCCTGAGACAGGTTTAAGAACATTTCTTGAAGTTGAGCATTTTGATCCTGGATATCTTTGACAGTCCTCTCTAGAGCCATCTCTACTGAAATAAATAGTAGGAGAATAAGGAAACCTGAAAAGGAAAACCTGTTATGATATAATGCATGATATGTGGATGCATGTTTTCAAGAATCTCTCGGGGTAAACACAAGAAAATGTTAGAGGTCGAATTTTGATCAACATCTTTGATTGGGGAACCTTGTTTCGGTGGATGTCTTTCCACGAGAATCAAGCTCACCATGCCAAGTGGGTCATATCCCCTGATTCAAGTTGTTGCATTTGATCTTTGACGGTGTTTGTTTAGAGGAAAATGAAACATCTTGCCCTTTGGTAGACGTCTGGTTCAACATGACCCTGCATCAAAAGACCCTCGAGATCCTTGAAATGGTTATTGAAAATTCTATTGTATGATGTTATGATGTTATGTACAGGTATGCAAAAGTAAGCAAGTGTATATACAGACAGTCATATTCACATAAAGCAGACAATTCCTTAGGTTTAGGCTTGCATGGGGTTTGTAGGTAAGTACCCTCTTGAAGCTAGTTGGCTCAACCTGTCCTAAAATAGAAACCGGGTTCTAAGGAGCTCAATATCACTGGATTATTTTCTGTGTTCATTGTTTTGGTTTAACCACTTAACTAGCAACCAAAATATTCCAAGAAAACAATCCTCAATGAGTGTAGTATCGAGTATCTACCAACTTCGGACTGCACCAAAGTCGGTCATCTCACTACCCCTAAAAAGGCCAAGATGGTCAAGTAAGGTTCTAAAGTCAATTGATGCTTCACGACACCACGCGGCGGCCCCGTACTCTCCTTGATTCAACTCAAGGGTTACCGGTACCAACTAAAGTGCCACATCAACGTATCTACTATTTCAACCATGTCGGTATACCATGCACAGTTCCCTCACAATTTATTGCTACTTACCTAAAAGGTGTCCCCAAATCCGGGTGTAGGATTTAAAACAAACCCAAGCAAGGAACCAAAAGTAAAGCAATCAAAGCAATCAAGGTAAGCATGTAAAGGTGATCTAAAACCCTAAGGTAACCCCTCTTTTAGAACGAGTCCCCAGCAGAGTCGCCAGTTCTGTGATACGGTGGGAGAACTGACTTGGGATTTGCGTTTGTTTTCGCACTTGTTCGGTTCAGCAAGAGTCGCCACCGACTTTTTATTTTATCCTAAGGAAAGGTCAAAAAGCACATGAAAGACCTTTGAGATGTTTTCTTGGGTTCGGGGGGTAGATTATGAAAAGGGAAGGTGCTAGCACCCTTTTCATCCATGGTTATCCATGGGCTCTTAGTTACTCGTTTTAGATCACTTGCCTTTGCTTTTCACTTTGTTTGAAATGGTGCTTTGTGTGTGTGGTTTTGAAAATGTTTTGAAAAAGATGCCTTGTCTAGGAAACCTTTGTAATGATTCTTGTTTGAATATATACAAAGGTGTGCGTCTTTTTGAAAAGATAATTCAATGTTTTGAAAGTTGTTTTGAAATTGTTTTGAAGTTGTGTTGTGAAGTGTGCTTGAAACGACAAGGATGTTTTGCAAGATTTTTGATCAAGTAACTAAGAGTTTGTCTACCCTATTTTACTCAAAGATCTTTCTTATGTTTTTAACCCTTTTAACAGTGTTGTTTCACCATTGTGTTTGATGAACAACCTTGCGTTAGGATGTTTAGCGGGACAGGCGCGGGTCATCGTATACAATCATTGAAGGCAACTTGTGAGACGCTCTAGCAATTTTGTAAGGGACGAGATCGTTTTATCGAAGGCAACATCGAGGGTCATCGAGGGGCTAACGATCTTTGTTTATCGAAGGGGCATTTGCTAGAGTGTCTCATACTCGAGGGACATGATTGCTTTTCCGAAGCGACAAGCGAGGTTACCCTAGAGGTGCAAGTGTGAATGGTGTATTGATTTTCATGCATTTATCTTGTATTAGGTTATCTAGAGGTTGATTTTGAATCTTCGCATACAAACCCTAATTACTATACAGTATATGGAAAGCGATAAATTGCGGGAATTTAAAGTCTAAGTTATTACAAGTAAGTATCCGGGGATGGGGGTAAAAATGTTTACAAATGGGGATGAGTCTTATCAGAATAGTAATGTCCAAATATTATGTTACAACCAAATCGAACCGTCGCATTCTCAATGTAAGAATATAACAAGGTATAAGAATCAAAGAGAATCAAAAGTATTGTGAGATGTATATGGTTATTTACAAATGATCAAATAAAATATTAACCTAATGAAAATTAAATGCTTTTTATTATTTTTTTTGTGTTTTTTGTTAAGGTTTTTAGAAATTTATGTAAAAAGATTAATTAAACCAAGTATTCTTTTATATTTAAAATTTATTATATAAATATTAAAGAAAATGTATCAAAACAAACTTTTATTTATTATTTCTTTTTTACTATTAATAAAACAAAAGATTTTTTAGAATAAATAGAAAGAAAGGTATTAATTTTTTTCTAAACAAAAGTAAATTAATTAGAAAGCTTAAATATTAATTAAGAAGAAATGAAAGGGAAAGATGATGGGCCTTATGTTTTGTGGCTTGGCCCATATGAAAACAAGAGTGAAGGAGAATAAGGGGGGTGCGCATTAGAAAGCAGGAAGTGGGCCTGAGGGTTTATGGGGAAAAAGCCCAAACGAAACAATCAACTTTTTTTTTTTAGGGTTTGAACAAACTGTTTTCAGAATTAGGGTTAACAGTTTGTGAACGGCACCGCTCCTTCTCTCGTTTCTCAAACATGAGCTTCTGACTAATCTCTCTCCAAGCTTCCAGTTTCCAGGGCACTACCTCCAACCTCTCCTCTCCGTGGCTGCACAGGGCGGCGATTTGAAAGGTGATAATCTCGTTTTAAGCGCGTTTTTAGGGTTTAGGTTTTACTCTTGCATGTTAAAGTTTTACAAAGTTTTGATCTTTGATTTTTATGTTTGTGTGAGGTACAAAAAGAAAGAGGGAAATTGATACCTTGATGGCTTCGTCTTTGGGGAATGGACGGAGGGTGGAATGGCGGTGCTCTCAAGTGGCCGGAGGAGGGAGGAGCGTGATGACGCTGCTTGCTTACTTTGGGTACTTCTGTATCTTTCTCTTTGAATCGTTTGATGATGACATATACTCTGAGAACACTTGCTTCTGAGTTTTCTCTTCTTCTTCTCTGAGTATGTTAGTGATGGCTTTTGATATCAATGATGATCTTCCTGAGATTTGATCTTTGTTGATTTGGCTTGTGATTTGTTGATGAATATTAATTCTGAAAAAAGGTTATTTTACTGATTGTTAATGATGAGCATTATTTCTGATACTTGCTTGTTGTTGACTTCCTTTCTGACTTCTTCCTCTTCCTTGAGTGTTGCCTTTCGATGATGGATTCATTCTGAGGATGCTTGTTGTTCTTTGGTTTTGCACTATAGTTTTGTTGATGATGATGAATTCTGAGACTTGCTTGTTGTTTTGCTTTTACAATCTTTCCTTCTTCTTTGGGTGCTGGATATTCTGTCAGTGATGACTGTATTCTGAGATTCTCTTTTGATATGTTTTTCTTTGTTTTGGTTATTGACTACTGACTGTTGATGATGAGACTCATGTTCTGAGACTTCTTGGTTGTTTTGCTTTGAAGGCAAGCTTGCTTGAAGGTTTGTAGTTTAGGTCGGTTACTGAGTTTGGCTTGCTTGAAGGTTTGTAGTTTGGGAAGGTTACTGAGTTTGGCTTGCTTCTGAGTTTTTGCAAGTTTTTAAAACAGGCTTGTATCTTTGAAAAGGAGCAGGCTTATTGCTGGCTTTGGAAAACAGGTTTTGAAGGTTTGTTTGGTAAGGCAGGCCTGTGCAGTTTTGCTTGATGCTTGTATTTACAAGCAGTTTTGCAGGTGGTTGAGCTTTTTATTATGCAGGCCACAGGCTTTAGGCAGACTTGAAGGCTTGTTGGGTTTTGGAGGCTGGTTTTAGCCTTTTGTTGAGCTTGCAGTTGCAGTTTGTGGCCCTCTTTAAACAGGCTTGTGCTTGTTCTGTTTTTGAACTTGTATTTTGGTTTTTGTTATGCAGGATTTGTACTCAGTGTTTGGGAAGGTAGGTTACTGAGTTTATAACTTGTTGTGCTTTTAGTTATGCAGGCTGGATGTTTTGAGGCAGTTTGCTTCTGGTTTTGAAAGCAAGCCCCAGTTTTTGTGACTCTCCCCCCTTTGAACTGTTAAAAATGTTATATTTATCTTCTTTCTCCTTGCTCTGTATAGCCTGCCAAACTGCAAAACCTACTTCACTCTCTCTTTCTCTCTCCATAAAAAGCATTTTTAATTGCTTAATGTACTTTTTCTGAAAAGATTGTTGGCCAGAAAATGATGAAAAGTTTTTTGGACAAGCTTGCTTGCTTGTATCTTGGTTTATCTCTGCATTTTCCATATTTTCTGCATTGACAGTTTTTTGACAGTTTGTGTACTTGGTTGACAGTTTTGTGTACTTGGTTTGGACAGCTTTGTGTACTTGGTTTGGATAGCTTTGTGTACTTAGTTTGCTTTTGTGCAACTTGGTTTGGACAGCTTAGTTTGACATTGTGAAACTCAGTTTGGCATTTCAGTTTGACATTGTGTGCAACCTTGTGCCTTCTTTGGGTGCAGCCATGTGCCTTGTACCTTTCCATTTAATTGATTATATGCTTGCAAAATTATTTTACTTTCCTCTTTGTGAACCAAGAAGAGAAATCTTCTTGCGATTTGCAAAGAGGACGAGTAAAACATGATGAAACCAAAACAATCTGATTCCGGCCAGCAATCTCTAATGATGACTTTATATTTATCTGCCTGAAAATGCTTTTCAATTTAACTGCACTGATTTCTTTTTTCTGTCTTTGCAGGTAAATACAAGTTGGATAATGGAAGAAACAGTAGAAGATAGAAGACTTCAAGAGACTTAGACTTTAGATTTATTTTCTTTTCAATTATTGTAATAAATATTATTGTAAACACTGTAAATAAATTTACAGTATTCGAATAACATTTGTAACAACATTTAAAATAAATAAAAAGTCTTTGTCAGATATTTCCTTATTTCTTCTGCACTGTCTATTTAATTATTTAAATCTCTTGAATTAAAATAAATGGAAATGGATCCCAATAATTTTAACTCAGATAAAATAAATAATCAACAAACTTTGCAATCTCGCAACCTTGCATTAACCACAATACGCCCGGCATTCCAATTAATCATATGCTTTGTACAGTTTAAACAAACAAACATCCATACACCTTTCACTTCACTGATCAAACCAATGCTTCAAACTTTCAATCCAAAGCCTCAGCTCCTATCCCATATGTTTAGGTTTTGAGAAACAAACAGCAATCTTGAACAAGCGTAAAAACAATGTAACAGTCAATTGAAATACTGTGGATTCAAATTCTTCCGAGTGAAAAACCCTAATTCCAGATTTGTCGTCAGAGAAAAGGCTGCTTGATCAATTCCTGAGCCAAACTCAACAAAATCAACAGAAACCCTAATTTCAGATTGACTGATAAGAAAAATTTGTTTGACTGATTCAAAATCAATGGAAACCCTAATTTTAGATTGACTGATAAAGAAAAGTCTGTTTGACTGATTCAAAATCAATGGAAACCCTAATTTTGGATTGACTGATAAAGAAAAGTCTGTTTGACCGATTCTTGAGCCAATCTGAAAAAATCAGGGAAAACCCCGAAGTTGTGATTTCTTGTAAAAAAGGGAGGGTAAATTTTGGGGTACAACAGTTATTACTAAGGTATCTTAATATTGCTTTAGTGTCGTACGTCCCTTTCGAATTAACCCTTACAAATTCCAACGACGGTGCTACCTATTTCTCAATAGTAGGATAGCGTTGTCTAAAGGAAACAAGAATAGAAACAATCCTTTTCTTCGAGTAGGTAGATGCTAGTAGGTACTCGCTCAAATCAAAAAATTTCACACTTACACCTTTCAAAACAATTTTCAAAACAACTTCGTCACACCTTTGAGGACTGATACAAGGGTTATCACGAAGTAAAACATTTTCAAAATAAAGCACACAAACACAATCAATTTAAAAATGAGAAAGTACCTAAGAGCCCGTGGAAAACCACTGATAGAAAGGGTGCTAATACCTTCCCTTTCTATAATCTACCCCCCGTATTCAGAAACATCTCGAAAAAGGTTTTTTCTGTTCTTTTTTCCTTTTCCTGATTGGATAAAACAAAATTCGATGGTGACTCTTGCTTACCGCGACATTTGCAAACAAAAAATGCAAACCAGTATTAAACAGTCGGTTCTGCCACTGTATCACACCCAGCAGAGTCGCCAATTCTGTGATACGGTGGGAGAACTGACTTGAGGGTTTGCGTTTGTGTTTGCAAATGTTGCGGTTTATCAAGAGTCGCCACCGACTTTTCTTTTATCCAAAAGGAAAGGTTGAAAAGCACAGGAAAGACCTTTAGAGATGTTTTCTTGAGTTCGAGGGGTAGATTATGAAAAGGGAAGGTATTAGCACCCTTTTCATCCATGGTTTTCCATAGGCTCTTAGTTACTTTCTAGATCACTTGCTTTTGTTTGAAAATGTGTTTTGTATGGTTTTTGAAAGTATTTTGTAAAAGAGACCATTTGCTTAGGCAATTTTTGTAATGATTCTTGTTCGTAAGAATGTATACAAAGATGTTAATCCTTTTGAAAATGTTTTCAAGTTTGAAAGATGTTTGGAAAGTGTATGTGATTGTTTTGAGAATAGCAAGGATATTTGTTTTGAGAGTGAGCAAGTAACTAAAAGTAATCTACCTACTCAAAAGGTCTTAGACGTTCTTTTCCTCCTCCTTTAGATGTTGTTATCTTACCATTGTTTTGGTAAGAAGCCCCATCGTTGGATGTGAAGGGACATGTGTTAGGACGTTTGTATAGTCATAGAAGGCAACCCATGGGATGTTTTAGCAATGTCGTTCAGGGACTAGATTGTTTACCGAAGGCAACATCGAGGGTCATCGAGGGACTACGATCTTTTATCGAGGATCTTTGCTAAAACGCCCATGTTTGAGGGACATGACTATTTTTCTAATAGGCCACAAAGTGGGATTACCCTAAGGGTGCTAGTACGCAAGTGTTTTAATTTACATGCATTTAGTCTTGATTAGGGTGATCTATTTGTTAATTTCATATCTTGCCATACACACCCTAATTACTAGCATTTATATTTGAAAGCAATAAATTGCAGAAATGTAAAGTCCTACGCTATTACAATATTTAGGGGATGGGGGTACATATTTATGAATGGGGTTTGCAAATAAAATTAAATCCTAAGTTACTATTACAACTATATTGAAATGTACAATATAAGAAAGAAAAATGATTTGTTTAGAAAATGGTTTTTTGTCTTAATGAATTAAGAAAAGGAAATTAATTAATTAGTAAAAGGAAAATATTTTTATGTCTTTTTATGTTAATATTAAAAATGATGAAAATGGAAATAAATGAAAGACAGAAACAGCGTGCTACTGCAAGCAAAAAAAACAAGGATCAAAAGTTCGGAAGCCAGGCGCGTGATGACTCAGAAAGGAACATCAGTGGAATCAGAAGTTCTGAGTTGGTACATTCTGAGGTCCTGCAAGGAATGTTAGAGGGAAAACATAAAGATTCTGGGTGGTATTCAGACAGTGAGCCACAAGTCAGAGGTTCTGTATTACACTAAAACAGTGAGTAAACTTCAGAAATTCAGTGTATTTGACATGTAAGAAGAACTCAGAAGTTATGTGCTGTGTTAGAACAGTGAGTGAACATCAGCAGTTCAGTGCGTTATCAGCATGTAAGATCAGAGGTTCAGTGTGTGTTAATCAATGAGCGAATCATAGAAGTTCTGTATGTTATCAGCATGTGAAAATCAGAAGTTCTATGTTACATTTAAACTCTTTTCTCATATTAATCAGCATGCCAACAACTTATTCAGTTCTTATTAGACAGCAAATCAGAAGGATAACAACACAACAATTTATAGAAGTTCTAATCCTGATTCTGAGCCTAGCCTTAATCAAGAACTTTTGATTCACAATTTTTTCTACTTATACAATGATATGAACAACATTAATACTATGATATTTACATGTTTAATGATGTTCTGAGTGACAAAGATTCAAAGTCAGAAAGACTTACCTTGAACCTGGAGCGTGGGCTTGGAGATTTAAGCTGCTGCCTTTGGATGTTCTGGAATCTGCAAGAGTAACGGAAGAGAAAATGCCAAGTTCTTTGATTCAAATGGAAGAACAAAGGTTTGTTTTTCAGTTTGGTATTTTTGGATTTTTATGAAGTTTTCACAGTTTTCTTTTCTCTCTTTTGGTGATTCTCCCTCTCTAAAAAACGAGCCTCTCCCTTAAAGCCCAGCCCCTTGAACGTGTGATGGAGCAAAGTATTTATAGGTGAATCTGTTTTGATTTTGGGGGGAAAACAAATGGGGTTTTAGCTTTTTTGGTATCCTGTTCCCTTACTTTTTGGTCACAGTCTTCGTATGCTAGTTTGGTGCAATTATGGGATGTAGGCGTAGGCTGAATTAGCTGTTGGTTAGAAGCTTTTAGCCATGCTTAAATTGGAGTTGTCAGCAGGGTTTAAGGAAAATAAAAAGCAAAGCATGGGCCTAGTACCAACGTTTGCTATCCCAAGACAGTAGAGGTACACGTGGGGGAAATCCTTTGGATAAAGACTCAAAAATGGTTGTGAGCATTAAATGAGCATTAATTGATGATGAGACTTATCACAACCAGAAATCCTGCAACGTGAGATTCTACACCATGGCTTAGTTCTGGATCAGAAGTTCAACTTCAGTGTAACATCCAACCTATGATCTTTGTATCTTCTGGCTCCAGCATATTCTGAAGGAGTTTCCAGACTTTCCAGAAAGTTTATAACACGCTTTGTTAAACCTTCTTTGAATTGCTATTGCAAGCTCTGACTGAACCTTTTTGAAAACTGGCCCTGAAGTTCTGACCAAACTCTGTCTTGAGAATGTCCAGAATTTGCTGAGTGTTTCAGTTTCATGGACGTGTCTTTGAGAAGTTAACTTGAAATCCCAACGTTTCTAGGAGAAGTTTTGTTCTGCAATGTTTTAGATCTTGTTGAGATCTAAAACTATGATGTCAGAAGTTGATATAGAATTAGCTTGCATCATAGTGAGAATCTTGCCAGAAGTTTTAAGTTTGTCATGTTTCTTAAACGCTTAGAAAAATTCTAAGTGTTTAGAATTTTGACTTCTCCAAAATAGTTTTGACTTTTGAATTTCTTGATGAAACAAACTTCATATTTCAACATGTCTTGATGAAATATGATTCTTGAAACTTGGTTTTGGTCCAAAAGTCAAAGTTTGACCTTTCAGTGTGTAAATGACCATTTTGCCCTTGCGGATGACTTTCTTGAAAAAGATTGCAATTCAAGGCTTGGAATTGGATGAAAGCAAACTTGAGGATCCAGGGTGATTCTTTGAGAAATGAGAGGGCAAATTTTGGGGTACAACAAAATCTATCTTTAAGCTATTCCAATGTCCAAGCTTCAATCTAAAGCAAAATCCTACAAATTTTAGACAAAATATGATTAAATACAAAATATTTAATTGATTAAATCAAAATACGATTATTTACATAGAAACAAAAGGGAAATAACAGAGTAAGCAATAAATAGAATAAAAAAGCACCAAAAACTATACTAAATATTAACACATTTTGGCACCTAACACTGAAAATCCCCCTCAACCCAAGAATGTTTTCTTGCAACGGACAAAACTTCTTCTCAGGGAGCATAAGAGGACCCTTAAGAAGAAACCAAACACCAACCTACACTATGCATATGAGGACTCGGAAGTGCAGGTTCTGGTTTCGGGTAACTCAGAACACAAGACACAACTGTGTTCATAACTCGATCACAAGACACAAAAACAACAAAGAGCAGACTCAGATACGAGTATCCTACCCAACACCCTTGCAAAATAAACATGAATAAACTCCAAACAATAAGAACACGAGGAAGAGAAACAGGACCTTTCTTTCCATTTTTAGACAAAAATTGATAAACAAAGCCACCACAAAACCATACCCAAACAATACTCACCCATACCCGGAGAAAAGCCATTAGAACTATTATGAAAGAAACAAAACACAAGATGATAGAAGGGAATGGATGGCCTTTTTAAATAACTTAGTAGTTACTTAGGAGTTAACAATCCTAGACTGTAACAATGGTCTCGGTCAAAGAGAACATAATTTGAGGAAGATTACTGCACTAAAAATAAATGTGCACCGTCCAAGTCAGATTTGGCTGCCTTTATTGACTCTGGACTGATTCTCCTAGAGGTGATGGTTCCAATAAGTGTGCATGCATAGTCAAACACCCGTTTCACACTCCTTCTGACACGTACTTGATTACACCATCCAAAATACTCTATTGTTAATCTCAAAGAAACAAGTCATGAATAATGTCCTGACATCCATTCAGACACTGTCTACTTTCCCTTGTCTTCTCAAGCTAGATCAAAACTTCTGCAGCCATCAAGAAAAGATGTTTCACAGAATTATCCACATGTTCTAAAGCATAATCACAATGCCTTCCACTGGGTTCTAAATAAACTCCTTTCATTCAGAATTAGTGAAACATCATGTGTGACATCTCCCATTCATCAACCAAGGCATCCATTGAGTCCCACCTAAAACTGTAAAGAAAAATAAATTCTCCCATTCAAGAACATTTTCTCTCAGAGTACTCCCAAGTGGCATGTGTACACATGATTCTATCAACCAGCTTCACATGGCAAGAACCATACATACCCTGTCAAGAGTACCAAGAACTACATCTAGTACCCATATGTCACGACTTATTGTCTGACATCATATCCTCATAAGAGATATATAATTTCCACAAGCTTGAACAACACACAAGCTTCATATGGTCTACACCATGCAACAACAATTCATAAACAAGTACTTAACTCCCTTATCATAAATAAATATTGCTCATGTTAAAGCAGAACACTTGAGCACCAGATGAAACCACACGGAGTACTTCACATTCTCATAGTGGAGAACTACAACTTCACACACTTTCTAGATACATATGATAAATGGCCTTACAGATCCACACACGTTGTCATGACTCTTTGGATGGCCAAGAAGTCATGCACGCTGAGTTTGACATTGCTCACACAATAAAATCTCAGTTTGCTTGCTTTACAATATTCAGACTGACACAATCTTTTCTAGAGACATTTATAGCAGAAAGCCCCACCACACAGATCAAATTACTATATCTGATACTCTTCCCTTGCACCCACTAGAAAATGCTGGTACAATTGAATTCTTCAACATGATAGTAGTCGTGCATTTACCATACACACCACTGTAGATATGGTCAAAAGCTTTATATCCTACTTCATCATGTTTAGAAAAGCCACTACTGAAACTAGCGTTGAGTATCAAGTTTCACATTCATAATCTAAGCATCTCCCAAAACCAACCATCAACCCGCACGATGTTACAACATCATTTATAACATCAAGATCTTATCACATAAACCATTCAATATGGTTTTTGATCCACCATCCATAGAATTTTTTTTTGCAGTCCTTCTTTCAAGCTATACAAGGGGATATCAATAGGACACAACCTCTGCAGCTTATTCAGGTTATCACAAACACCAGAAAACCATGAAGATAAATAGACTCTCATACACTTTCTAAAGCATAATGTTCAGACTGCAATCCTGAATCATGAACATCAAAAAACAACTTCCTTTTCTGGAGAAGTAATCACATGATTTTATCATTTACTATGGTTCTGGAGACAACATCCATAGTAGCCCATACATATCCCTTTGCAAGGAATACATGAGAACCATACAACATTAGACAAATCACCCTCCAAGACTAGATCACAGATATATGCAGCAATCCATATTATACACACCTTGGATATCTTTTCCACTATAACATAACAAGAGTTCCATGTTCTTAAAGACTTGATAACAATCTCAAGTTTGAGTGAACACTCTCCATCCTATTTAAGAGAGCCACCAGCTAGCCATCCAGATTAGTTACTGCTCAAGGTCCTTTTCTCCAACTCAATTTGAATCAATTCCATTAGAGCAAAATAGCCACAAGCAAGGTCACACAAGATTGTCTCCTTTTGATCAGAAGAATCTTCCAGATGTCAGAGTGAATGTTATCGACATTTGAGCTTGACCTCCATATATGAAGAACCTGGTTGAGATAACGAATTTCCACTAGAAGTTAGAGCTCGGCCACTGCACTCCTACTTACTTGGATCAGAAATAAATTGACCCAAGAAGTAATCAATAGGTTGATCCTCTCTTGTCCATCGTATTTATCTAAGACATGTTTCTTGGATAGAAACTTATTATACATACAACCCAGATGCTTCTTCAAATTTAGGAGAAGGTTCCGAACATATGTGACCAATACCATTTTGTTTAGTTGTGCCATTCTTTGTCCAACAAGGTTCTGCACACTTTACTGTTGTGACATTCCAACACATTATTGAGCCTGGTTATGAAGCCATTACTTTTCCCACAAAATCTAAACATTCCTTGATCACTTTCAAGTTCTTCAAAAGACGTCCATCTTCCAGACAAACCAGTAATAACAAAGTCAGGATCACTTCCCTAATTAAGCCAAGAACTAGGAAGATCCCTTTCTTCAGAACTCTTTTTCATCAAACACATTTGGAAGTGCCTTTATGAGTGGAATTGAGATGAACCTCAAGTATCTTTGGAAACTTTAATACGCTGGTTGAAGCTATCTTCCAAGTATCACAACATTATAGGATAAACCATCAGAGGAGACCAGCTCATCATTCTTTTCCCTTATTGGTATTCCAAGAAAAATCCTTTCCAAAGCCTCAACACCAAAGACATAAGGAACTACCAGAAGTATTACATTAGATACACAGGCAACGAAACACACATCAAAAAATCCTCAGCACCCTTAAGGCACAAAAGGAACTTGGCACGCAAGCACTATAATCCAGGTGAGAACAGAGCAACATATATTTGAAAATAAATCAAACACACAAATCAGAATCACGTCAGCTCATCGCCAAAGCAACATGCCCGATAAATTCAGACATGACCAATACTCACCATATCAAAAATAGATAATACTCCCCCTCAAGGGACCATCCAAACAACAATATGAATTGTCCAAGTTTACACATCAGGAAAGATGTTATAACATTTGGTAAGACATCATACACACACGTACCACCATCAGCAGTAACCATATAAGCACATTATATCCTTGGGAACAAGATAATATTGACTATCTTAATAAGGTCTTCCACCTCTTGCCCCTATCAAATAATCTCATGCATTCCTTGAATCCGTCACATGACATCTCTTTAGAATATGTCTTTTTCAAATCAGTCCTTTGTAGAGATCTTTTATCCATAAATCCTCCTTCTTTGTCCATTGTATCAGAAAGTATCTTCCTTGAATTTCACCCGGAGGCAGAACATAATGCCTACTTTGATACCAATTGAAATTCTGATATTCAAATCTCAGATGTTCTAAGAGATGTAGAGACACTGATCTCTGAACATAAACGCAATGAACAAGATATAAGATAATAAAAACAGTGCAATAAGTAAACAACATGCAGAATTATTAACCCAGTCGGTGTACAACAACACCTACTCTAAGGGCTACCAAGTCAGGAAGGAAATCCACTAAATAGTATTAATTCGAAGCTAAAATCCCCCGTTTATAATTTCCCATTTAGTCACTACCCGTGTTATATTTTTACCTAAGACTCACCTAGGTATGAGACCCCTCTCACTTCCTTGACAGTCACAAACAGTGACAAGAACACAATTTAAACGAGTTAGAAGACAAACTTCACAAACACATAATCACTTTATACTTAGAAGCTTAAAAGTGATTGACAATCAAGAAGAAGAAATTATTCAATAAACAAAATTCACTCTTGCTTAAAAAGCTTATGAGTGATTCACAATTACAACTCAACTAACAGTCCAACTCAAGTAACAAACAATACAAGAGTGGTTCACAACCAACAATAAACAGACGAGGCCCTAAAGATTAATACTTTTATAACTCTGGCTCATATCTTCTTTAGGTATAGATTCTTCCTTTTTATAACCTTTTTCTGGGCTGGATTGAGCTTCAAAAACGCAGCAAAGAGACTGCACAAAGTCTTCTAAAACTCCTCTATGAAAATAGGACATCAATCATTAGTTTCCTAAATTATCTCCATAATTAGAAACTAAGAATGCTCCTTGAATTAAGCTTGAATATCTTAATCCTTAAATTGAGCGCCACATAGGATATCATAATATTCCCAGAATATTCTGCATCTGTAACAAACTAACAGGATCTAAAAGTCCAGTTGTAACAAATATAATGTCGAATGATTCTGCATATGACATCTTGTTCAACATGTTTTCTCTGCAAGTTAGAGCATCCTATTAAACATGTTGCTGCCTCATTTAATTTGCTAAAATTAATGTTAATCATAAAAGTAGAGAATTAACAAGTCTTATCCATGTGGCATGTTAAGTCGGGATCTTTTCCATGTTGGCATTACTATGTGCACGCATAGTAGTAAAGAAAATTATATGTGGTATACCGCGTCAATTTCTGTTAACGAACGTTGACAGGAAGGACCAAAATTATGGACGGAAAAATATTATGAGAATCATTATTCAATGATAAACACTTTAGTATAAGGGTTTTAATTATAGATTATTTATATCCATTGTAGCTTACAGTGTAATGTGTTTCTCTCCACACCTAGTGCATTTCTTCAGGACCTCTGGCGAAATTTCCAAAATATCTCTAGAATTCGAAAGTGCATATCCGAACAAGCTAAATTTTATTTTTAAGGGTGTTTTCGAATATGCATATCCAAAATAACTCAATATTCCATTTTCAGTGGGTTTTCAGATATGCATATTCGAAATAACCCAATTTCAAGTTTTTAAAGGTGTTTTCAGATATGCATATCCGAAATAACTCAATATTTCATCTTTGAGAGATTTCAGATATACATATATGAAGTATTCCAACAATTAGAATCAAGGTGTATCAACTATATTAATTATACTACCTTATCAATTATTTACGTAAGTTTTATATAATTTTAATGTGTTAGAAATGGAAAAATAGTATTTATTTACATGAAAATATTTATTTAATATAATTAATTTTATAATTAAACATAATTATTAATTATTAATTTTATAATAATAATTAAAAAAAATTTAACTTTTAAAATTACAATTAAAAATATTTTTTATATATTTTATCAAAAATTATTTATAATTTAAAATAAATAATTAAAAGACAATTACATTTCACCATTATAATTAAAAATATAATTATTGCGTTCATTATTTAATTTCATACCATAAATTTACTTTAATATTTAGTTTTTAATTATAAATTTAAGTTATTTTTTATTAATAATAACTTAATTTAATTATATTATAATTATATTATAAATAAATATTTTTTCAAAATAAAATTAAAATAAATTTCGATATTGGGTGACTTCGGATATATATATCCGAAGTCATCGAATTTAAGTTTTTTAAGGATTATTTTAGATATACATATTCGAATTTATTCAATATCTCAAATTTACAAAGTACGATCGAAAATACATATGGGAAATATATTTTTGAGTTTTCAGAGATAAAAACCATCACTACTAAGTGTAAAGAGAAATTCTCTCTTCTCTCATTAGATATGGTTCATTGTAAGAATGTGTCACCAAATCATAATTTAATCTTATTCATTTATTTAATCTCTCGTTTATCTCTTCCTATGTGACTGATCTAATAGATTATAGTAATATTGACGATAATATTAAATTATTTATTTAATATTATAAAGAAAGTTTTGAGATTTTGAGTTTTGAACTCATCATCCTATCAATTTATCGAACTTTGTAGCTTAAAAAGTGATCTTAAGATCACTTATTATTTTTATGCCATAATCGTTAAGTTTAGTCTTATGGGTCTGATGATCATACTATTCCTTTTCGTCTTTCGCTAAATTATCAAAGATTGTTTTACTATGAATTTGCAATAGTGGAATTTGTTAAGACGTAATCAAACTTCTTTTTTTCGTCCTTCACTCAAGTATGTCTTATAGTTAAGATCATCAAACTTCTTATTTCGGCTCTTCAATTGATTATAGTAAGTTATCCTAAATAACGAAAACAATTATTTAATGTATCATCGTCATAAACCAAATTGCCATATGTAACCTCAAAAAAACTTGATTAGTTGATTTTCCTGATGTATCTATGGCACAATCCAACTAAGACGAATATATTTCCTGTATAATAATTTTGTTTAATATTTATTAAAAAATATTATACAATGTGCCCTTAAAGTTCAAAAAAAGTCAAATCAAATTCATTTCAACTTAATTTTTTTAATTTTTTAAATATAAAACTAAAGGCTAATTCCTCAAACTACATAAACAAGACAAGAATCGAATCAACAGTTTCTGATTAAGTTAGAAGAGACTCCACCATCTCATCCAATATTCTTGGATATCTCAATTTAATTCAATAACTATTGATTTAACTTACTTGATAGAGTCACAAGTTAAAAGTAAATTCTTTTATAAAAAAATCAAAAGATTTTAGATTATAAATCATTTGAAGTTATAACTAGATGTTATTTTTATGTTTAAAACAATAAGCTTTGCTAATAAAGTTGAAGGTTTATGGTATTTGTTGGATTTTGATTACTGTTTTACAGTTGATCGTGTTGGTATGAGAGGCGATATGGCAAAAAGATTCTAAGTGTTCAATCCAAAACTATTCAAACAATCACATAGATATTCTTGTGTAAGATTCTCGTGTCGGTAACTGAAGACTCACTGGTTTTTACGGTTATTCGGACATCTCGCAGCGTAGAAATTTTTGGAATCTTATTCGTAGTTTTGCTACAGATTCAAACTTACCTTGGTGTTTGGTAGGAGATTTTAACAATATTCTGTCTTCTGATGAAGAACGGAGAAATATGGAAAGACCAAATTGAATTATTAACGGATTTCGGCAAGCAATTCATGATCCTAGGCTGATTGATGTTAGAATGAAAGGCTACCCATTTACTTGGTTCAAAAATCTAGGTAGTGTCAGAACGATTGAGGAAAAGCTTGACAGAGCCATGTCCAATGTTGACTGGTGTTCTTTATTCTCAGGAGCAGTTATGAAAAGCCTTTCGGCGACAACTTTCGACCATTATCTCATTCCTCTGTCTTGTGAAGATAAGCAGACGTTGTATGTGCACAGAAAGGGGTTTAGGTTCGAAAATGCTTGGACAATAGAACCGGATGTCATATCTCAAATTTGCTCATCTCATTTCAAATATTCAAATTATTTTCAAAATTAAATTTTTATATTTTTTACTAACATCTAACTTTAATATTAATTTATTTTTAGTTTATTTTCAAAATTAGATTTTTATATTTTTTTACTAACATCTAACTTTAATATTAATTTATTTTTAGTTTATTTTCAAAAACACAAAAAAAAAAAAAAAATAACTAGCTTAATTTTGAATTATTTGTTTAGGTTAAATTAAATTTATTTTACTAATCTAAGTTCATTTATATAATTGTTTATTTTAAATTATTTGTTTTTGTTTAAATAAAAAAATGTCACATTCATATACTTTTTAATTCTATTTAAATTTGAATAAATAATATAGCATAATTGGTTAGAAGACATGTATAAGGGGTTTATGTATAAGGTTGTGAGTTCAAGTTTCATTGTACTATTTTTGATATTTTTTTTGTTTTGTATGTTTTTCAATAAAAAAGATTTAAAAAAAATCATTTTTTTGATTATTTTATTATTATTTTCGTTTTCCACTTTAGGGGTATTAAAAATTTTATTATTTATTTTCTTAAATCTTTGATTTTATGCACTTAATAGTTAAAATTAAGAAAATAAATAAAATCTATCAGAATCAAATATTCATCCATCATGAATCAATCACAATGTTGAAAAAAGTCACAAAAGTGTTTATGTTTATAATCTTGTTATCCAAGTTTCAATCAAGTCTCAATCAGTATAAATCTTAACAAAAATAGATCAATCAGGCTTAGTTTTTGACTCAGAGTTAAACTATAAATAGCCTTCAATATTCACAATTTTATTCATTAATAATCATCAGCAACATCCATAGTTTACAAACCTTCTCTCCTAAAAAATTATTGCTCTTCACAAACAACAATAAAAATTGTTGCTCTTCACGAACAACGACACTGAAATCCTAAGAGTCTCCATCAATCGAAGAAAACTCGCGCATCAAAAAGGAAGGAATTCAACAGGATCGAAAAGAAAAAGAAGGAAACAGCTTAATGTGATCATTGGATTCCAGGTTGATAAATCTTACTTTTTGGAATGTATAATTTATTTTTTGTGTATGAATTATTTGTTTATCATTGATGTATGTCCGATTGGTTTGTTTGATATGATGTTTATCTTCAGATTTATTTAAAGTTTTTTTACATAATTATCAATTAAATTTTTTTGCGTATAACAATCAATTAGAGTTTGTTTATTTAACTTATTATAAATTTGTGTATAACAATCAATTATAGATTTTTTATGTAAATTATTATATATTTTATGTCTATCATAATCAATTAGAAATTTGTATCATTAATTAAATATTTTGTATATAGCAATCAAATTAAAATTTTCTTCATATAAATTATTAATTAAATTTATCGTACGTTAACTTTTTTAATTAATTTCAATTACTATCTTTATTTTTATTATATAATTTTAATACCATTTATTTTAATTATAGTCAAAGATCAAATATTTGCTCCTTTGCTTATTTCTACTGCAGTATCTTTCTTTTATGTTTGTAATCATTTGTTACTACTTATTTATTTAAGAGATAGAATTAGATATTTTTTTAGAAATCTTTTGGCCATTTTAGGTTTTTTATTTCTCAAACTCTCAATTACTAATATTCAAACCCTTGCTTCTAATTTAGTTTTTATTTCTTTGAAATTACCTAAGTTAATTTTTGTTGGAAATCCACCAATACTCTATGATGAATTTCGACCACCACTGATGATTAGTTATGACAAACAAATAAAAGAACAATGGAGATATTTCTGCAGAATTTCTATTCTTCCCACAAACTGTGGAATCTTTATTAATTCACTTTGCAACTGCAAAATACTGTGAATGACTTCAATGACTTGAATACAAAAATAAGGGTTACTCCCTCTTATTTATAGATTTAGGTTAGCTTGCTCCCTAAGCTAAACCCAAGCCCAAAATATCTCTTTACTAAATCAAATCTAATCTAGATTTAAATTCAAATCTATTTAAATCTAAACAAATCAAATCTTCTTTTGACACCTATGAATTACAATTTAACACACCACCTAATTCATTGTGTCTAAACTGTCTATGTTCATCATGGCCCTTAGCTTTTTGAATACTTCGACTTGCACTCTCTTTGTCATGATGTCTGCAATCTGATTCTCAGTTCTGCAGTGTTCCAAATTCATCTTCCCATCTGCTACCTGCTCTCGAAGATAATGGAACCTCATTTCGATGTGCTTACTTCGACCATGTGCTATTGGGTTCTTCGCCAGGTTGATAGCTGACATGTTGTCTATCTTCATGGTAATTGCTCCATGATTTTTCCCTGTTATCTCTTCGACCAAGTTCACCATCCAGGTTGCTTGGCATGCACAAAGAGAAGCAGCTATGTATTCTGCTTCACATGATGATAATGCTACTACTGGTTCTTTTCTCGAACTCCAAGCAATTGTTGCACCACCTAGCATAAACACATATCCTGCTGTTGACTTTCGATCTTCAGCATCACTACACCAACTCGAATCAGTGTATCCCACTAACTTGCATTCTTTTCCTTTATCAACTGCAGGAAACAAAATGCCATAATCGAAAGTTCCTTTAAGATACCTTAGTATCCTCTTCACGGCTGCTAGATGTGATACCTTTGGCTTCTGCATGAATCTACTTACCATACCTACGCTGTATGCTAAGTCAGGCCTTGTATGACAAAGGTATCTCAATGATCCAATAAGTCTTCTGTATTGGGTTGGATCAACATCATCTTTATCTGCATCTTTCGACAGTTGTAGTCTTGGTTCTGCAGGTGTCGAAGTTGAGTTGCATTCTTCCATCTCAAACCTCTTGAGAATTTCTCCTGCATATCTTCTTTGATGCATCATCAAACCTCTACTGCTCTTGTAGAATTCGATACCAAGGAAATATGAAATCTCACCCAAATCAGACATTTCGAATTCCTTGCTAAGATCAACTTTGAAATCTTCGATCTCACTCTTGCAGCTACCTGTTATCAACAAATCATCTACATAGAGACATAGTATAAGCAATTTACTCTTGCTTCTTCTTACATATACTCCATGTTCAGTTATGCACTTCACAAATTCCTTCTCCCTTAGAAAACTATCAATTTTCTTATTCCAAGCCCTTGGAGCTTGTTTCAAACCATACAGGGCTTTATGTAGCCTGTACACCTTTCTTTCTTCGTCATGTTTCACAAACCCAACTGGTTGTTTAACATAAACTTCTTCATCTAAGGGTCCATTTAGGAATGCACACTTCACGTCCATCTGACATATGTGCCAACTGTTGATTTCTGCTAGACCAACAACCAACCTGATTGTTTCGATCCTAGCAACAGGTGCAAAAACTTCGTCGAAGTCTATTCCTTCTTTCTGTAGAAATCCTTTCGCCACAAGTCTTGCTTTGTGTCGAGTTATTTCACCTTTCGAATTCGTCTTCACTTTGTATACCCACTTGACATCAATTGCCTTCTTGCCTTGAGGCAATTCGACAAGTGACCAAGTCTTGTTGTCTTCGATAGACTTTACTTCTTCGTTCATTTCTTTCACCCACTTCGAATCCTTTAATGCTTCAGCTGCATTAACAGGTTCGACATCTGCATAGAAAGCATAATGTACCAGCTCACCTTCATCATCTATTACATCATCTGATGTAATCACACAATCTTGCAATCTTGCAGGCATGCGTCTTGTTCTTTGAGGTCTGCTTGTACTGGGTATATCTGCTGGCTCCTCTTGTCGAACTTCTCTTTCGACTTGAGTTTCTGGCTCTTCGAATAAGATTCCCACTGAATCTTTCTTGACATTTGCAGTCCAATCCCATTCTTTGAACTCATCTATGATCACGTCCCTGCTGATCACAATCTTCTTGTTCTCTGGATCGAACAACTTGTAGCCTCCTGTCGAATGATATCCAACTAGGATCATTTGACTTGACTTGTCATCAAGTTTCTTTCTCAATTGATCTGGCACATGTCTATGTGCAATAGATCCAAATACTTTCAGATGACTTAAGCTAGGCTTCAAACCAGACCAACATTCTTCTGGAGTAATTCCTTCTAGCTTCTTTGTAGGACTTCTGTTCAAAATGTATGTTGCATTCGAAACAGCTTCACCCCAGAACTCTTTGGGTAAATTCTTGCCTTTCAACATATTTCTCACCATGTTCATGATGGTTCGATTTTTCCTTTCTGCAATTCCATTTTGCTGTGGAGTATAGGGTGGCACCACCTCATGCACAATCCCTTCTTTTTCACATAATCTGTCGAAATCTTTCGACACATATTCTCCTCCACCATCAGTTCTCAAAACTTTGAGCTTTCGACCACTTTGTCTTTCGACCATGGACTTGAACTTGATAAATACTTCGAACACTTCACTTTTCTTCTTGATCAGGTAAGTCCATAGCTTTCGACTGAAATCATCTATGAATGTAACAAAGTATTTGTTACCTCCCATCGAATCCACCTGGATTGGTCCACATACATCAGAGTATATGACTTCGAGATTAGCCTTCGATCTGCTTCCTGCATCCTTGCTGAAGCTGTTCTTGTGTTGCTTCGCTTGCACACATTCTTCACATACTTCATTTGGAATGTAAATTTCAGGCAATCCTGAAACCATATTTCTTCTCTTCAAATTTCTGATGTCTCTGAAGTTGAGATGACCAAGTCTATAATGCCATATCCATTCATCTCTGCTAGCTGCAGTCGAAAGGCACTTGTGCTCCATCACATTTAGTTCAATCTTGAAGGTTCGATTCTGAGACATAGGAGCCTTCAGGATTACTCTCCCATTTGCATCAACAACTCTCATCAACTTATCTTCGATTGACACTTTATAATTCTTTTCGACCAACTGCCCTATACTGAGCAAATTGCTCTTTATTCCTGGTATGTACAATACATTCGAAATTACTGACTTCTTGCCATCTTTCCTCATGATCATAACATCACCAATACCTTCAGCTGCTAGGGTGTTGTCATTTGCAAATTTTACCAAATTTTTCGTTGAGGGTTTTATGTTGACGAACCAGTCTTTCCTTCAAGACATATGTGATGAACATCCTGAATCCAAGTACCATTGGTCCTTGAATCTATCTTCATCTCTTGTTGTGACCATCAGCATCATCTCTTCTTCTTCTTCATGTTTTGCCAGCTTTGCATCACTTTCTTGATTTTTTCGTTTTTCTGGACAATCACTCGAATAGTGACCATACTTCTGACAATTGTAACATTGAATGTGACTCTTATCAGGTTTTCGACCACCACCTCTTCCTCTGTTTGCAGCACCAACTCTTTGGTTGCCTTGGTGTGGTCTTCTTTGATTCGACACGTCTCCTTCGATTTGGTTTCCTCTGCCATTCGATTTGTTGTAGCCACCTCTACTTCTGTCGAAATACTTTCCTTTGCCTTTGGTCTCTTTTGCTGAATGTGCCTGCAAGGCCACATCACTCTTCGATTTTCCTGCAGCTCTTTCGTTCATTCTTTGTTCATGAGATTCGAGCGTCCCTTGAAGCTCTTCCTTTGTCAATTTCGACAAGTCTTTCCCCTCTTCGATCGCCACCACTATGTGGTCGAACTTAGGAGCTAAGGATCTCAGGATCTTCGAAACAACAGCTCTTGTTGTTAATGTTTCTCCACATGTCTTGATTTGATTCACTAGTTTTGTAACTCTAGTGAAGAAATCAAATATGTTTTCACTGTCTTCCATCTGAAGCAGTTCATAGGTCCTTTTGTGAGTTTGTAACCTCACTTCTTTCACCTTCTCAGCGCCTCCAAAAGACTTCTCAAGGATCTCCCAAGCTTCTTTTGCAGATTCTGAATCACTAATCTTTTCGAAGTTGTCTGGGCTGACACATTGATGAATTATAAATAATGCTTTATAACTCTGCTTCTCAGATTCTGTATATGTCTTCTTTTCTTCTTCTGAAGCTTTTTCTCCAAGCGCTTCGACTCCATCTTTTACAAGGTCCCAAAGGCCTTGACACCTTAATAGGACTTTCATCTGCTTGCACCAATTCTCATAGTTGTCAACTTTCAGAATTGTCAGCGCTGCTGGATAGTTTGCATTCCCATAACTTGTCATCGTGAATTCTTCAATCGTTCTTGATTGACACTTCCTTGAATCGAAACACAAGCTCTTGATACCAGATGTTGGAAATCCACCAATACTCTATGATGAATTTCGACCACCACTGATGATTAGTTATGACAAACAAATAAAAGAACAATGGAGATATTTCTGCAGAATTTCTATTCTGCCCACAAACTGTGGAATCTTTATTAATTCACTTTGCAACTGCAAAATACTGTGAATGACTTCAATGACTTGAATACAAAAATAAGGGTTACTCCCTCTTATTTATAGATTTAGGTTAGCTTGCTCCCTAAGCTAAACCCAAGCCCAAAATATCTCTTTACTAAATCAAATCTAATCTAGATTTAAATTCAAATCTATTTAAATCTAAACAAATCAAATCTTCTTTTGACACCTATGAATTACAATTTAACAATTTTTAGTTAGATAATAAAAAATCTAAAAATAACAAAAACACCTCCTTGTAAATAATTTTAATTATGTAGGGTTAATTGTCATAATTAATAAAATCATAACCTTTGTACATAAAATCAAACCTTGTTTAAGCAAAACTAATTCAATATTTTCACAAATAAAAAGATAGATGGATTTTACATCCACCACATCCTCGAGTAATTAAGTAGTTTGTTCAACTCCCTACCTATTAATTACTCAAATAAAAAATGTTTAAAATTTACAAACAAATTAAATCAATTTCTTCGTCTACGATTTAATTCTAATAAGGATCAACTCCTTATCAACAAAAATCAATTTCTTCTTCTAGCGCAATTTAATTTTGATAAAGATCAACTCTTTATTAATCAAGCATGAAGAAACATGTTTCCAATGTTTGTACCCAGCTATCTAAAGTGGTTGATCACTTTAAGCAGGTTTGTTCTGACTTGTATAAGTTGAGTGTGATTAGAACAGCAAGTTAGAGGCTCAAGAAATTGACTCTGATTAAAGTGAACTTTTTAAGAATGAATATGTTACTTTCTTCCAAAAATGGAATGATCAATTGGAAAAAGGCTCAAACTCGTGGATCATAGTTTAATAAGCTATGTAAGCATTCAATTAAGGAGTGAAATACAAGTTTGAGGCCTGCAAAGTGAAGATTATGCAGCATGGCTATGGATTTGGATCTTGTTAGTTCAAGAATGAAACCCTCACTTCTTGGCTTTGATTCTCTTATCTCAAGTATGATCTCAATGAGTTCTTTGACATTTTGGAAAGCTTACAACATCCTCTACAACCTTCATGTTTTCTATTTTTTAAGAATCCAATTGGAACTTAATGAAAATTGGCCAAGAAGTTGGGATAAAAACCTGACTAAACCTGCTGAAAATTTCTCTAAGTGTTTATACAAAAATGCCATGACTTCATGAATTTATAACTCAAGATCCAAGCACTTCTAGGACTTTATCAGCAAAGCCAAGTTGTAGATATCATCAAGATCTACAACTTTCATGTTGAAAGTTTTCTTTGAATCATCTTGCATCTTGGTGAAAGAATGGCATGAAGTAATGAAATTATCATGTATAAAAAACACTTAGAAAAATTCTAAGTCTTGAAAAGTTTTACTTTTCACATTGACTTTTGACTTTCTTGACTTATTGATGATTAAGCTTGATATTCTTGAATGTCTTGATGAATTTTGATCTTTAAAACTCAAATTTCATCAAAAAGTCAAAGTTTGACTTTTCAGTGTACAGTTGACTTTTTCGTCAATTGACCAAATTTAATTTATCAATCCAATGATATTAAGAAATGAATTGATATATGAAATTAGGTCAAAATGATGCATTTTAATATTTGGGACCATGCTTCCTACCATTAGGTCATGTATTAGGTCAAAAGTCAATAATCAGCCGTTCTTAGTCAAAACCCTAGTTTGCGGCTTCAGTGTCTCGGAGGCGATTTTGTCTGATCAATTCCTTGAGAATCCTTGAGCATTAGAGATATTTTGGTGAAATGTCTTAAGAAAAGAGAGGGAAAATTTTGGGGTACAACAATTGTCCCTATTCAATCTTCTTAAACTTGAAGAGGTAGATTGGCGAGTCTGTCATTCATGACTTAAAGGTGGAAGATGATTGAACACTTAAGTGCCCAAAAATTTGCACTCGCTTGTGCATGAGGTGAACTGTTTATTAATTATCGGGAATGGGATTAGAGATTCCATTTGGAGAAGTGATAAAGATTTTGTCAGAGATGGGCTTACAGATGCCATCCGGAGTGACTGTCTAGGGAGAAGTATCAGAATAAATCTTTGGTCGATTTATACTAAAATTGTGGATGTCTTTTGCCTGTTTTTTACTAGATGAGATAAATATAACCATAAGAGGCCTTTGTTTGCCTATCTTTAATCTGGAAGAAATAAATCTAACCAGAAGAGGTCTTTGTTCGCTTGTCTTTAATATGGAAGAAATAAATCTACCCAGAAGAAGTCTTCGTTCGCCTGTCTTTAATCTGGAAGAAATACATCTAACCAGAAGAGGTCTTTGTTCGTCTGTCTTTAATCTGGAAGAAATAAATCTAACCAAAAGAGGTCTTTGTTCTCCTGTCTTTAATCTAGAAGAAATAAATCTAACCAGAAGCGGTCTTTTCTCGGCTGTCTTTAATCTAGAAGAAATAAATCTAACCAGAAGAGGTCTTCGTTCGCTTGTCTTTAATCTGGAAGAAATAAATCTAACCAGAAGAGGTCTTTGTTCGCCTGTCTTTAATCTGGAAGAAATAAATCTAACCAGAAGAGGAATTTGTTCTCTTGTCTTTAATCTGGAAGAAATAAATCTAACCAGAAGAGGTCTTCATTCGCCTGTCTTTAATCTGGAAGAAATAAATCTAACCAGAAGAGGTCTTCATTCGCCTGTATTTAATCTGGAAGAAATAAATCTAACCAGAAGAGGTATTTGTTGATTGATGATTGATTTTTACTGCAAGGAAAAGGGTTAGTTGCATGCAGATGTATGCATGGTGTAATGTTGTTCTCAAAATAAATGAGATTATGCCATATGTATTTGTCGTATATGTGATATGATGTATAAACGTGATATGTTTTATTGAAGTGCATCTTTGACAAATGTTTGGGAGCTTTGGGAAGTTAAATCCCATAATGCTTGTTGGAGATGAAAAGTATGTGTATCTTTGAACTTTGTTTTAGAATGCTTATGCTGGGGGATTCCTATTTTGTTGAGGAGAACTCCTCTGGGGAACATTGACTTTGGCTCCTTGCTTGAGGAAACTATGCGAGGAATGTTGATCTCTGCTTAGGGAATAGAGTTCGAGAGTTTTAGCTATCCATTTCTCTACTGGGGAATTATCTCTTGACTGAGGAGAGTGAAAGTTAGTTGTTATCTGGTTGAAATACATGCTTCACAACAACTTGCTAGGGATAAAGAAATTAACTGTTATCTAGTCGAATTCCAGACTTTGCAGCAACTTACTGGGGATAGTGGCAAACTCTAATGGGGAAGAGGAGTTTTGTTAGTTATTTGAAGAAGTTAAACTATTATCTGGTCGGGCCCAGACTTCATAGTAACTTGCGGTGATAGTAACGTCTCTATTGGGGATTGCAATGACTCCGTTGGGGATTACAATGACTTTACCGGGGATTAAGGGGTTTTGTCCATGGATTTGTAATAGTCTGAGAGGTAAACTCGAGTTGGGGAATTTGTAGTTTTGTTGAGGAAATAAACCCGGTTAAAGAGAAAATTTTGACGACCTTCTGGGGGAGTGAATTTTAAGGAAGAAAACTCCACAAGGCTTCTTTCTTAAGACCAACTCAGCTGGGGAGAGAGTTTTCAAGGAATTGAAACTCCGACTGGAGATTGCATGAATCCGACTTTGTGGGGATAATCTTATTGAAGTATCTCTGTGGGGATATCCAAAATCCTTAAGGGGATGCTCATTACTGTTTTTATGTATACATTTGTTAATAGTTTAATCATATTCATATGCACATGTTCATTCAATTTTATTCATTGGACACTTTTGCACTCAAAACAGAAAAAACAAAAAGTTTGTACTTTAAAGTTTATTCGTATTGATGTTTGCCTACAAACAAGCATTTTTATAGAAGGAGACAGGGATCATGGTAAGAGTAAATCGTTGAAAGAGTGAAAGGAATAAAAGTGAAAACACAAATAATAGCCATGAGGAAGTGATCTAATCAGGTTCCAACTCTGCTATTTCCCCTGTGTCTTCAAACATCATCCCTTGCTGTTGAAAGAAGTTGATTGGATTGATCTTGGATTATTTAAACTCGGACCTTGGTAATGAGGTTGGCTATAGAGATTCCACGGGACATAGTTATACGCTTTGCCTAGACCGCCCTTTCCGGTTTTCAGTCCACCAGGATACCCTTTTTTGCCCAAGCCTCCTTTTCAGGTTTTCGACTTGCTGGGTGTAAAATCTTGTGTATATATCCCTAAATTTTTCCTGAACCTTTTTGGTTCACCGGGATGCCCTTATTTTTGCCTAGGTGTGTCAACCTAGCGGGTCATTTTATGTGTAGTATTTTTTAAACTATGTCCATGTTCACAGGATGTGGGAAGTCTTCACCATCCATAATAGTCAGCATCATGGCTCCACCAGAGAAAACTTTTTTTATAACAAGTGGCTCTTCGTAAGTGGGAGTCCATTTGCCTTTGGGGTCGCCTTGTGGTAAAATGATGCGCTTTATTACCAAGTCACCAGTTCGATACACTCGAGGCTTGATCTTTTTGTTGAACGCCTTGGTCATACACTTTTGATACATTTGACCATGACATACAACAGCCATTCTCTTCTCGTCGATCAAGTTTAACTGATCCAATATAGTATGAATCCATTAGTCTTCGCCTAAATCTTCCTCTTTCATAATTCTTAGGGAAGGAATTTGAACTTCTATAGGCAAGACAACTTCCATGCCATAGACCAAAGAGAAAGAGTTGCCCTAGTTGACGTTTGAGCTGAAGTATGGTAGCCGTGGAGAGCAAATGGTAGCATCTCATGCCAGTCTTTATATGTCACCACCATCTTTTGCATAATATTCTTTATATTTTTATTGGCAACTTCCATTGTGCCATTCATCTTGGGTCTGTATGGAGAAGAATTGTGATGCTTGATTTTGAACTGCGTACAAAGTTCCATAATCATAACATTATTGAGATTGGTTATATTGCCAGTGATGATCCTTTCGGGGATACCATAACGGAAGATGAGGTTATGTTTTATAAACCTGGCTACAACGTTCTTGGTAACTAAGGCATAAAAGGTAGCTTCGACCCACTTGGTAAAGTAATCAATGGCAACAAGGATGAAATGGTTTCCATTGGAAGAAGTAGGTTTGATCTCTCCAATCATGTTAATGCCCCACATTGCAAATGGCCACAGAGCGGTCATGACATTCAGAAGAATTGGGGGTACATGGACCTTGTCAGCATAGATTTGACCCTTGTGACAAGTTCTTGAGTGATGATGACAATCAGTTTCTATTGTGGACCAATAGTAACCAGCCCTCAGGATTTTCTTGGCCATAGTGTGCCCACTATAGTGAGTCCCAAAGATTCCATCATGCATGTATTCCATAATTTTCTATGCCTCCTTCTTGTCCATACAACGGAGCAGAGTAGAATCATGATTTTTCTTATACATGATTCCATTACTTAGGAAGAATTTGGCTGATAATCTTCGCAAGAATTTATTATCATTGATGGAAGCTTCTTCAGGCTACTCTTGTGCTTCAAGATATGTCCTTACTTCATGGTACCATGGTTACTCTTCGTCAGTGTCAAGCTCATAGAAATGTGCAGGTTCGTCAAATCTTTCGATTGTAATCATAGGAGCTTCGTTGTCCCATTTGACCTTGAACATGGAAGACATTGTTGCCAAGGCGTCAGCCAACTGATTTTCTTCTCTATGGAAATGTTCAAAGATGATCTCCTCAAAGTATGGTATCAGGGTTAACACAAGCTCCTTATAAGGAATAAGGTTAGGATGCTTAATGTTCCATTCTCCTTTAACTTGACTGATCACTAGAGTAGAATCTCCGAATACGTTCAAGAACTTGATCCTTAAGTTAATGGCAACCTTTATACCTAAGATGCGTGCTTCATAATCATCCATGTTGTTCATACAGTCGGAGCACAATCTAGCAGTGAAAAGAGAATGGAAACCCTCAGGAGAAATAATCACAGCACCAATTCCATTACCTAAAGCGTTAGAAGCCCCATCGAAAACCATAGTCCATCGGGATCCTTGTTCAGGTTTGTCATGCAGTCCAGGTTCTTCACAGTCAGTTACTCGCATAATATTCTCATTCGGGAAGTCAAAGTTCATAGACTGGTAATCATTAACAGCTTGATGGGCCAAATGATCTGCTAATACACTTCCTTTGATGGTCTTTTTTGTGGTATACTGGATGTCATATTCAGTCAGAATCATTTTCCATCTAGCTATTCGTCCGGAGAGAGTTGGCTTCTCAAAGATATACTTGATAGGGTCCATCTTAGAGAACAACAAAGTGGTGTGAGTCAACATATACTGTCTTAGCCGGCGAGCAGTCCATGCCAGAGCGCGACAAGTTTTCTCGAGCAATGAATATCTAGATTCACAGTCAGTAAACTTTTTACTCAGGTAGTATCTTACATGCTCTTTTAGGCCAGACTCGTCATGTTGGACCAACACACACACCATTGAGTTCTCTAATACAGTCAAGTACATAATCAGGGGTCTTTCTTCAACTGGAGGCATCGGGATGAGGGGCTCTTGCAAATATTCCTTGATTTTGTCGAAGGCAGCTTGGTAGTCGTCGTTCCATTTGACTACTTGATCTTTCTTCAAGAGTTTAAAGATTGGCTCACAAGTAACAATTAGGTGAGATATTAATCGAGAAATGTAGTTAAGTCGACCCAAGAAACCTTTGACTTCCTTCTCAGAGCAGGGAGCTACCATTTCTTGTATGGCTTTAACCTTTGCAGGATCAACTTCAATGCCTCTGCTACTGATGACAAAACTTAAGAGTTTTCCAGATCTTACTCCAAAGGTGCATTTGTTAGGATTCAACCTTAACTTGTACTTCCTCAACCTCTCAAACATCTTGTGTAGGTGATCGAGGTGCTCTTCTTCAGTTGGCAACCTTGCAATCATATTATCTACATATACCTCTATCTCATGATGGATCATATCATGAAACAAAGATACCATAGCTCTTTGATATGTTTCCCCTGCATTCTTCAGTCTGAACGGCATGACTTTGTAAAAAAATGTGCCCTATTGCGTAACAAAAGTGGTCTTCTCTGTGTCTTCGGGAGCCATCTTGATTTGGTTGTAGCCAAAAAAATACATCAATGAAGGAAAAGACATTATGTTGAGCGGTGTTGTCAACTAAGACGTCGATATGAGGTAGAGGGAAATCATATTTTGGGCTTGCCTTATTTAAATCCCTATAGTCTACACACATACGAACCTTTCCATCCTTTTTCGGCACGGGGACCATGTTTGCAACCCATTGAGGATAAGATGTCACAGCTAGGAATCCCATATCGAATTGCTTCATCACTTCCACTTTTATCTTTTCAGACATGTCAGGACGCATCCAACGAACCTTTTGTTTAACAGGAGGGAAATCTTCCTTTATCGGTAGACGACGAACCACAATGTCAGTATCCAACCCTGGCATGTCTTCATACGACCAAGCAAATACTTCGACGTAGTCATGTAGCATCTGGACCAACCTACTCTTGATACTATCTTCTAAGTTGGCACCGATCATGACCTCTTTCTTGTCTGTCTCAGTACCTAGGTTGATAATTTCGACTGGCTCTTCATGAGTTTGAATAGCTTTCTCCTCTTGCATTAGAAGTCTGGCTAGTTCCCCTGGTATTTCACAATCTTCCTCGCCTTCGTCTTCGGCTTAGTTAATTGGATATTCAAAGTCATAATTGGAAATAGCAGAGTCGTTGGCAATGAGATCTGGAATGGATAAGGTTATGCAAGTGTGTGTGTGTGTGTATGTGTGTGCGTGTGTGTGTGTGTGTGTGTGTGTGTGTGCGTGTGTGCATGTAAGATACATGACTATTTGAAAAAATGCAATAAAGAAAAAGAAAGACAATGAGAACAAAGTTTGAATGCAAAGGTCCAATGTTTTTCATTAAATGATCATATGATAAATGAACATGAACAAAACTCTTAACAAATGGACCATGGTGCCCCGGGCAAGGCACATGGCTTAAAAGTCATTGTTTGGAATTAAGATTACAGACAAAAGTTCTTGAATTGACAGAAAACAGTAAACAGTAATTACTCCTCAATGAAGGAGATGGGAGTGAAGTCCTTTGCGTGCCAGTTGTTGAGCTTTCCTTCGGCAGTAGGGTAGATCGATTCTTCAAAAGCACATTCATCGTCAAAGTCTTCCGCAAAATTTACTTCATGATTTCCTATGCAAAGAGGTGGCTTTCCCATGCGAGCGTGCCTAACCTCTTTCTGAGCTTTGATGGTGAAACCCAACCCAAATTTGTCTGCTTTAAACGGAATGTCGGGTAGTTGTCCCCAGATAGTACAACTTCCATCTTCAACCACGGCACAAACATCTTCAAGTGAAACCATTATTGGTACAACTTCATCAACTTTTGATATGTCATAGGAGGTTTGGTGGTGGCAACCATAGGAGGAACAACTTCGAAATCCTGGCACGGAGTTTCTAGAAATTCACCATCCATTTCCACATACTTGAAGGAATTGAGGTGGCTCACCATAAATTCCTCTTCACCACAAACAGTGATAATCTTTCCTTTGACTATATACTTCAATTTCTGGTGGAGGGTGGACGTCACTGCTCCTGCCCCATGTATCCAAGGGAGTCCAAGTAATTAAGAGTAGGCGGGACGTATGTCCATTATATAAAAGGTGGAGTTGAAAATTTGTGATCCTACTTTAATAGGGAGATCCACCTATCCATGTACCATCCTTTTAGACCCATCAAAAGCCCTTACAACTATATCACTTGGTTTCAACACCAGGCCTTCGCAATCTAACTAGTCCGAAGCACCTTTGGGTAACACGTTTAGAGATGAGCTAGTATCAACTAAGACATGATCCAGGGTAGTTCCCTTGCATTCAATAGAGATATGCAAAGCCTTGTTATGATTCTTTCCAATAGGAGTCAAGTCAGTGTGAGAGAAACCTAATCCATTATCATCCATTAAACTCGCCACACAATTATCGAACTGGTCAGCTGTAGTCTCTTGGGGAACATGAGCTTTCTTCAAAAACTTGATTAAAGCTTGGGCATGAGCATCAGAATAGAGTAGTAATGACATCATGGAAATTTTGGAGGGGGTTTTCCCCAGCTGCTCGACTATTTTGAAATCACCCTTCTTCATAATTTTCAGGATTTCCTTCATCTCTCGAGTGGAGGGCTCTTCAGCATCAACATCTTTGGCATATGCTTATATTCCAGCAGGCTCACTTACTTTTTCTTTGCCTCTATTATTGGTATTAGGCTTGTTATTGGTTATGTGAACAAGAGTTATTGTAGTAGTCAGAGGTGAAATATCAGAGGAGAAGATCCTCCCCGTTCTTGTTACCTTACTAAAACCTGCAATGTTTGTAACATCGTTGGTCTTGTCTTCATTGATCCATAAATATTGCTTTATTCCATGATAGTAAACTTCGGCACCATAGTTCCATCGAACTGCTTTGTCGGAGGAGTAAGGAACCGGTCCAGGGGAAGTGATTATTAAAGGAGCAATTGTTAATTTATTTGAAATCCTAATAGGAACCTTTGAGGAGATCCTAAGAGGCTTGTTGGAAATTGTTATGATAGAAATGTCTTCAGTTTTATCGATCAAACTTTTGATATTCAGAGTTTTTTCAAACAGGATCTCGTGACTATCTATAAGGCGTTGCACACCTTCTTTCAGCCACTTGCATCCATTTATTTGTTCAGCGCAACAATTACAGTCTTTCAAACAGCCATGGAACACCCCAGCTCTCAGCAGGTTCTCTTTAACAATGGTCAGTGGAGTAGTCAAATCTTCAAGGGAGGAAACAAAAACAGTTTCTTCAATTGCATTGACACCTTTGCCATGATTTGGCATAGGTGCAGTTATCACATTTGAAGTTGTAGGTGGATCAAAATCAATAGTTTTGTTATCGATAAGATCTTGAATTATGCATTTCAAAGCCCAACAATGATCAGTTTCATGTCCAGGGCTGTTGGAATGATATACGCATTTGGCATTAGGATTGTACTTCGGTGATGAAACATTGAGATTTGATGGTGGATCACGCAATGTTACCAAGTTGGCCTTCAACAAGTGTTGTAAGGCTTGGGACAATGACATGTTAATCCTCGTGAACTGTCTTCAAGGAATTTCAGATTGTTGATGGTTGGATAATTGTCTTTGAATAGATGGAGGGTTGGAGATTAACACAACATTAACAGAGGGTCGGTGATCCTTCTTGGCACGGGACCTTGCCCCGTACACAACATTGGTTTCTTTCTTCCCAGTAAAGGGATTTTTTATAGAGTTGGATGCAGAAGCAGATGTCATGGGAATTTTTCCACTCTTAATGCCACTTTCGACCCTTTCACCAGTTAGGATTAACTCGGAGAAACCAGATGAAGAACTCCCAATTAACAAGTTGAAAAGTGGGCCAGTTAATGTACCCATGAACATATCAAGTAGTTCTTTGTCAGTTAGTGGTGGTTGGACCCTACCATCAAGATCCTTCCATTTTTGTGTGTACTCTTTAAACTCTTCATTAGTACCCATTGTCATTTCTTGAAGTTGAACTCTAGTTGGTGCCAAATCAGCATTTTACTGATATTGATGATAAAAACAATGGTCAGATCTTCCTATGTGTGGATGCATGAACTCTCCAATTGGTAAAACCATTCTAACTGAGTCCCAGCTAGACTCTCTTGGAAGAAATGGACCCAAAGCTTCTTGTCAGTAGTATGTGGTTGTATCTTGCAGACGTAGGACCCAGGTGAAGTTTTGGGCATGAAACTTTGTCATACTTAGCAAAGACTGGTAATTCTAACTTATAGGGAATGATGACCCCAGTTACTAAGCCCAAATCACCTAAATCCAAACCAGTTACCGCTTGAATTTCAACAGCTTTCAATCTATCCTCTAACTGATTGTATTTTTCCTCAGTCGGTGGAAACTATTCATCAAAGTAGTCTTCATCCTCGGAAGCTTGATCATTTTCACCCTCAGCACGGGTGCTCCTTGCCTCTTCATCATGGTTCTCGTCTTCCTCTGATGACTCTTCAACTATCTGCACCTGACGGACTGGGCCTTTAAACCTTTTCCCCATGTTGATGAGGGCCTTCTTCTTAGTCTTCTTTTTGGCCGCCAGTGGTGTCATCAGCTCTTGTTGTCCCTTGGCCAGGGTCAGCAAGGTCTCTTGGAACTGGGAATTTTGTAACTGTAAGTCTTTCACAGTCTTCTCGAGATCCATCTTACTGAAATAAATAGTAGAAAGGTGAGGTAACCTGTATCAAAAACCTGCTTATGACATGATGCATGTAATGCAAATGCAAATTGTGATAAGGTGGGAGAAATGACTTGGGTGTTTTTCATTTTATCGCAAATGTTGCGGTTAGCAAGAGTCGCCACCGACTTTTCTTTTATCCAAAAGGAAAGGCTGAAAGGAACAGGAAAGACCTTTGAGATTATTTTTTGAGTTCGGGGGGTAGATTATGAAAAGGGAAGGTGTTAGCACCCTTTTCATCCATAGTTTTCTATGGGCTCTTAGCTGCTTTCCAGATCACTTGCTTTTGTTTGAAAATGTGCTTTGTGTGGTTTTTGAAGGTATTTTGAATAGGCGCCTTCGTTTAGGAAAACTTTGTAATAGTTCTCGTTCGTAAGAACGTATACAAAGTGTTGAGCTTATGAATATATTTCATGTTTGGAAAAGGTTTTGAAAGTGTTTTGAAAATGTTGGTGTTTGTTTTGAAAATAAGCAAGGGGTGTTTGATTTGAAAGTGAGCAAGCAACTAGGAACAATCTACCTACTCAAAAGTCTTTGTTCATTTCTTCCTTCCTTTGATACTGCTATCTTACCATTGATTGATAAGAAGCCTTATATTTAGATGTAAAGGGACAGGCGAGGGTCATCGTATAGTCATGATAGCAATGTTATGAGATATCTTAGTGTTTCTCTTTGAGGGGCTAAGATCATTTTGAAAGGCAACATTTGATAGCATCATCCAGGGACTATGATCTTGTATTTTTGATTGTTTTTTGCTAAGACATCTCACATGCATAACATGGCCATTTTTGTAAGGCAACAATGTGGAATTACCCTAAGGGTGTAAGTATGCAAGTGTATTGGATTTACACGCATTATTTATCTTGAATTAGGGTTTGCTACTTGTTGGTTTTAGTCTTGCCATACAAACCCTAATTACTAGCATTTATATAAAGGGATAAATTGCGAAAAGTAAAATTGCTAAGCTATTACATCATTAGGGGAGGGGGTATACAAATTTATAAATGGGGATTGCGAGAAAATTAAACCTAATTATCTATTACAACCATATTGAATAATGTAAAAATATTGAAAATAAAATAATGTAAGAATGTAAATAGAAAAATAAATGATTTTATTTGGTTTTCATGAAAGGTTTTTAACCTAATTAAGAGAGATGATTAATTAAAAATAAACAAAATTAAACTTAAATTAATTAAGAAATAAATTAAGTTGAAAATGTTTTTTAGGGTTTTTATATAAAAAGGTTTTAAGTTAATAAAATAAATTTGAAAATTAATTAATTAAAAGAAACCCTAAATTCTAAGTTAATTTTAGATAAAATAGAAAATAATAATTAAACCTAAATCTAAATATTAATTAACTAAGAAAAAGAAATTAATTTATTAGGAAAATGTTTTTGTTCTTTTTTGCTTTATAAAGAAAATAAAATAAATAAGCATTTTAATATGTAAATAAACAAATAAAATATTTTTGGATTTTTTTATTAATCAAAATAATAATAATGATAATGATAGTAATAAGAAAAAATAATAAAGAAAATAAAAATATAATATAATATAAAATATAAAAGAAAATAAATAAAATGAAAAATAAAATAAAAATGGTTTGGGTTAGGGGTATGAAAATAGGCAGGGGGTCAGAAATCAGCAAAAATAACAAGGCCTATTGCTTGGAGGCCCAGGCGTTGGCTGTGTGACAAAAAGAAAGAAAACATGTGGAAAAAAAAAAGAAAAGTGGCAGCGCTGGGGCTTGAACCCACGCTATGAGCATGAAACACGCGTTGCCTTACCACTGGGGTGGCTATACATCCGTTAACTTAAATGAAACAATAAATACATAACACAAGTCATGTCCTGAATATGACTTCATCTTCAACGCCAAGCCAAAACATTTGTAACTTCACCATTTCTCAACAGAAATGAAATATGCAAACATAAAAGTTGCTCCATTTTTTCATACGAAACCAACCATGTAAATATCATAAACTATAAATCAAAGATGAATGAGAATTTTTGAAAAGTACCAAATTCTGGACTAATTATTTTCAGAGATTCAAACCTAAAATTCTCTAAGCTCAAGAAATATAAATGAAATATATGGACATGTACAGCTTCAGGGCAATGATGTCTATATTTTATCTTCAAAAATGCAAGCCTAACAATGCCTAAATGAGAAGATAGAAGTTCATAAAATATACCTCAAAATTGGAAATCGTGAAATGAGTTTGAGCTGCTTTCAAGGAGTTGTGATGATAAGGTTAGCTTCCTCAAGTTCCCAGGAAGCTAATGCAATGATTAACTTGAGCAATGGATGGCTGGAATGGCTTAGAGAAGTCAATGTGTAGACTTTGTTTTTTGGTTATGGAGGTTGATGTAAATGGTGTTACAGTTCTGGAATAAGGATGTGGATGGACTATATTTTATTTGTAGGAGCTTTTGGAAGTGAAAAGCCAAGAAACACGCGAGGGAAATGTGAGTTACAAGTTCAAAGTCATAAACTGTGCAACAATGGTGTTTTTGGGCAATTTCTGGCTTGAGGGAGTTTGAGAGAGTTTCAGGGTGCTTAACTCGTGCCTTAGCTCACAAATAGTGCCTCTATTTATAAGCAACGAGTTTGGAGGCTTATCTTTGACCAGAATTCAAAATCACACGTTTAAGTTCAACATGTGATTTTTTGAGAAATCAAGTTTCAATGCCTTGTGTACTTGCTAATGTAGAGTGGTTATGCTTTAAACAAACTTGCTTCTGACTTTGTAGATAGAGTGTGATCAGAGGTAACAAGTTAGAGGCTCAAGAATTGACTTTGTGTATAAAGCTTGCTTTTCAAGAATGGCATTCTTCACTTTCTTCCAAAAATGGCAATTTAAATTGGACAATGCTTAAACCACTTGGATTATAGCTTAAAATTTTGTGTAATCCATTAATGGTGGATAAATACACAAGTTAGAAGGCCTGCAAAGCAAGATTATGCATCCTAACATTGAAATTGAATTATGTGTTCATCAAGAAATGACTTGTAATTCAAGAATAAAACTCTAACTTCTTGCCTTCGATTCTCCTTGCTCAAGTATGATATCAATGAGTTATTGGACATTTTGGAAAGCTTGTAACATCCTATACAACATCTATGTTGGACATTTTTTAATATTCATCTTGGAACTATGTGAAAAATTGTCATGAAGTTAGGTCAAAATCCTGCCTAAACTAGGGCAAAATTTCACTAAGTTTTCAAGTTTCATGAACATGTCTTCTAAAAATCATAACTTGAAATACAAGACTTTCATGGTGGAAATTTCCTTTGAATCATCTTGCATCATGGTGAAAATTTGGCTCAAAGTTATGAAAACATATGAATTTTCCAACACTTAGAAAAATTTCTAAGTTTAGAAATTTTGACTTTTCAAAATGAAATCTTGACTTTTTGATTTATTGATGAACAAGTTTCATATTTTGACATGTCTTGATTAATTGTGATCTTTGATACTTGATTTTGACCAAAAAGTCAAAGTTTGACTTTTCAGTGTACAATTGACTTTCATTAGTTAATTGAAAATCAACTATCAATCAATTGATCTTGAGAAATGTTTTGAACCATGCCATTAGGTCAAAATGAAACATTTGAATCACTGAGATCATGTCTCAAACCAATAAGTCATTTTATAGGTCAAAAATCAGAAATTGCACCTTCTCAGTCAAAACCCTAATTTTGACCATCTTGCCCTTTTGATGATCTGATCAAATTTCTTGAGGAACTGTGATCCAAATTTGACCAAATGACATATATGAGTTCATGATGTTGATATGGATAAAAAATTGTAAATTGACCATAATTAACTTTTTCATCAGTATAGTTGATTTTAGGTCAACTGATCAATTGACTGAGCAAATATATGATCCAGGACTTGGAACTTGACATGAGCAATCTTGAGGGTCCAAAATGATCCATGAAAGTCATATGGGGTATTAAAAGTCCATTTATACTTGTGAAAACTCAAACCCCAATTTTCAGTCATCAGTGCTTGAGGAGGTGTCTTGAGCTGATCAAACCTTATGCAGTCTTGAATTAAAATAGATCTTGTGAGAGATTACTTGAGAAATTAGAGGGAAAATTTTGGGGTACAACAGCTGCCCCTGTTCAATCTTCTTAAACCTGAAGAGTTAGATTGGCGGATCTGTCATTCGTGATTTAAAGGTGGAAGATGATTGAACACTAGAGTGCCCAGAAATTTTCACTCGAAGATGTATTATGAATGGGCTTATAGATGCCATTTTGAGGAATGATGGTAAACACTGGAAGAAGTATCAGCACAAATCTTTGGTCGATTTATACTAAAACTTAATGTTTCACCTGTGGGACAAAAAGGTTAGTAAAATGCAGATGTATGCATGATGTTCACAAGATATGGTATTATGTTAGATGCATTTTGTATATATATGCTATAATGTACGAATGTGGGGTGCATATTTGTACGAGAAAATAAATCCCTGACTACTGCTGAGGAATTTTAGGAAGATGAATCCTGGATCACTGTTGGGGATGAAGAGTATACATGTCTTCAAACTTTGTTGAAGGGATGCTTCCGCTGGGGAATATCTATTGAATGTCAGTTGTTTTCTGGTCAGATCCAGGCTTCACAATTTGCTGAGGATGAGGAAGTCAATTGCTATCTGGTCGGATTCCAGGCTTCATGGTAACTTATTGGGGAAGGATAAATTAACTATTATCTGGTCGGATTCCAAGCTTCGCATAAAATTTCTTGGGAAGAGTGGAGTTAGTCTGTTATCTGGTTAGATTCCCAGCTTCACAATAACTGTTGAGGATAAGGAAGTTAACTGTTATCTGGTCGGATCCAGGCTTCATAGTAACTTGCTAGAAAGGATGAAGTCTGGTCGGGTCCAAGCTTCATAGTAACTTGAAGTGGTAACTACTATCTGGTCGGGTCCAGGCTTCATAGTTTTTGAAAAGTTATACTATTATCTGGTCGAGTCCAGGCTTCATAGTGTTTTGCTGGGGATTGTAGCTAGTTGTTATCTGGTCGGGTCCAGGCTTCACAAATTTTTAGGTGGATGAATTTAATTATTATCTGGTCGGGTCCAGGCTTTACAATAAACTTGTTTGGAAATTATTTGTCATTTGGTCGGATTCCAGGCTTCACAACAAATTTCTGAGGAGAATTACTATCTGGTCGGATCTAGGCTTCACAATAACTTTCTTGAAAAGATGAAGTTGAAACCTGATATCTGGTCGGATCCAGGCTTCATAGTAACTGTTGGGGTAGAGGCAAATTCTACTGGGGAAAAGAAGTTAAACCCTGGTCTGGTTGAGTCCAGGTTCTTCTATATCTTGAAGAGTTAAACTATTATCTGGTCGGGTCCAGGTTACAAAGTTAACTATTATCTGGTCGGATCCAGTCTTCATAGTTAGTTGAAAGGTTACACTATTATCTGGTCGGGTCCATGCTCTATAGTGACTTGAGAAGTTGACTATTATCTGGTCGGGTCCAGTCTTCATAGTATCTTGAAAGTTATACTAATATCTGGTCAAGTCCAATCTTCATAGTATTTTATGGGGATAGTAAAGGTTTTGTTGATGACTTTACTTGGGATTAGGGGTTGTGGCCCTATGATTTGTAATAGTATGAAAGGAAAACTCAAGCTGGGGAGGATAAACTCAGCTGGGAAAGACAAACTCAACTTGGGAGGATAGACTATGTTGGGGAAGATAGGCTATGCCGGGGGAATTTGCTGATTGTTGTATGTTGTTTGTTGGGGAAATAAACCATGTTGATGAATACTTGATGAACTGCTGATGAGGTGAGTTCTTTTGAGGAAGATATCCATAAGGCTTCTTCTTGTAGGATCAACTTAGCTGGGGAGAGAGAGCTGCCAAGAGATTGAGACTCTGGATGGAGATCAACCTATGCAAAGAGACTTTGTGGGTAACTTTGTTGAGGATTGGTTTATTGTAACCAATCTTGTGGAGATAATGTTAATGAAATAACTCTATGGGGATATTCCATATACATTAAAGAGATGCTTGATGCTTCTTAGCAGGACACATGTGCCAAATAGTTTTAATTATGTTCATATGCATATGTTCGTTCAATTTTAGTCATTGGACAATTTTGCATTTAAAACAAAAACAGAAAGTTTGAACTTCAAAGTATATTTGTATTGATATTTTTCCCATGAATAGGCATTTTGTACAAAGTGACGGAGATCCTAGTAAGAGGAAATCGTCGAAAGGAAAAAAAAAGATTGAAAACAAAAATAATAGCCATGTGAAATAATCTCATTGCATCCCAACTCTACTATTGCCCCAATGTCTTCGAATGCCCCTTGCCGTTGACAGAAGTTGATTGGATTGATCTTGGACTGTTTGAACTCGGACCTTTGTGATAAAGTTGACTGTGGTGATTCCACGGGACATAGTCATACGCTTTCAATGCTTAACTTTTTCCTGGACTGCCCTTTCAGGTTTTCAGCCCACTAGGATACCCATTTTTGCCCAATTCACCCTTTCAGGTTTTCAACTTGGCGGGTGTACAATCTTTTGTATATATCCCTAATTTTTGCCCAAACCTTTTGGTTTGCGGGATGCCCTTATTTTGCCTAGGTGTGTCAACCTAGCGGGTCTCTTATGCGTAGTATTTGTTAACTATATATACGCTCACAGGATGTGGGAAGTCTTCACCATCCATGGTAGTCAGCATCATGGCACCGCCAGAGAACACTCTCTTGACAACAAATGGCCCTTCGTAGGTGGGAGTCCATTTGCCCATGGGGTCGCCTTGTGGCAGAATGATGCACTTTATCACCAAGTCGTCAGCTTGATATACTCGAGGCTTGATTTTTTTGTTAAAAGCCTTGATCATACGATTTTGGTACGTCTGACCATGAAAAATAGCAGCTAGTCACTTTTCGTCGATCAAGTTCAACTGAACCAATCTTGTCTGAATCCACTCGTCTTTGCCTAGACCTGCCTCATTCATAATCCTTAGTGAGGGAATCTGAACTTCCACTGGAAAAAAAACATCCATTCCATAGACTAAGGAAAAGGGAGTTTCCCCAATTGATGTTCTAGCTGAAGTACGGTAGCCATGAAGAGTAAATGGTAACATCTCATGCCAATCCTTATAGGTTACTACCATCTTCTGCACAATCTTCTTAATGTTTTTGTTGGCCGCTTCGACTGTGCCATTCATTTTAGGTCTATAGGGAGAAGAATTGTGATGCTTGATCTTGAACTGAGTGCAAAGTTCAGTAATCGTAGCATTGTTGAGGTTAGTCCCATTGTTGGTGATGATCCTTTCGGGGATACCATAGCGGAAGATGAGGTTATGTTTGATGAATCTGGCTACCACATTCTTGGTGACTGAGGCAAATGAAGCGGCTTCGACCCATTTGGTGAGATAATCAATAGCGACCAGAATGAAGCGATGTCCGTTGGAAGCGGTGGGCTTGATCTCTCCAATCATGTCAATGCCCCACATTACAAATGGCCATGGAGCGGTCATGACGTTTAGAGGGATAGGAGGTACATGGACCTTGTCAGCATAGATTTGGCATTTGTGACAAGTTCTTGAATGTTGATGGCAATCAGTCTCCATTGTTGACCAATAGTAACCATCTCTTAGGATTCTCTTGGCCATAGTATGTCCGCTTGAGTGAGTGCCAAAGAGTCCATCGTGCATGTCTTCCATAATTTCCTCTACCTCCTTCTTGTCCACGCATCGGAGTAGAGTAGAATCATGGTTGCGCTTGTACAATATTCTGTTACTTAGGAAGAATTTGGATGAAAATCTTCGTAAGAACTTTCTGTCATTGATGGATGCTCCTTCAGAATACTCTTGTGCTTCAAGGTATCTCTTCGCCTCATGGTACCATGGCTTTTCTGTGTCAGTGTCAAGCTCACAGCAGTGCGCATGTTCGTCAAATCTTTCAATTGTAATCATAGGGACTTCATTATCCCATTTGACCTTGAACATTGAAGACATGGTGGCAAAAGCATCGGCTAGCTGACTTTTTTCCCTGGGGAAGTGTTCAAATGTAATTTCTTCAAAGTAGGGAATTAGAGATATCATAAGTTCCTTGTAAGGGATGAGATTAGGGTGCTTAGTGTCCCAATCTCCTTTTACTTGGATGATCACTAAAACCGAATCCCCAAACACATCCAAACTCTTGATCCTCAAATCAATGGAAGCTTTCAGACCCAAAATGCACGCTTCGTACTCAGCCATATTGTCCGTGCAATCGAAGCATAGTCGGGCAGTAAAAGGAGTGTGGCAACCTTCAAGGGAGATGATCACAACACCAATTCTGTTACCCAAGGCGTTAGAAGCCCCATCGAAGACCATAGTCCATCGAGATCCTTGTTCAGGTTCGTCATAAGGTCCAAGTTTCGCACAATCGGTCACCAGCATGATGTTCTTATCCGGGAAGTCAAAGTTCATAGACTGATAATCATCGACAGCTTGATGGGCCAAATTATCTGCTAGTACGCTTCCTTTGATGGCCTTTTGTGTCGTGTATTAAATGTCGTACTCAGTAAAGATCATTTTCCATCTTGCTATCTGTCTGGAGAGAGAAGGTTTCTCGAAGATGTACTTGATTGGGTCCATCTTAGAAATCAACAAAGTGGTATGAGTCAACATATACTGTCTTAGCCGGCGAGCAGCCCATTCCAGAGCGCGGCAAGTTTTCTCGAGCAGTGAATATCTGGTTTCACAGTCAGTAAACTTTTTGCTCAGGTAGTAAATAGCATGCTCTTTTCGGCCAGACTCGTCGTGTTGGCCCAAAACACACCCCATAGAATTCTATAGCACTTTCAAGTACATGATCAATGGTCTTCCTTCAACTGGAGGCATGAGAATAAGAGGTTATTGTAGATATTCTTTGATTTTTTCGAAGGCAGCTTGGCATTCATCATTCCATCTGACTACTTTATCTTTCTTCAAGAGTTTGAAGATTGGCTCACAAGTAGCAGTTAAGTGAGATATGAAGCGGGCGATGTAGTTAAGACAACCCAAGAATCCTCTAACTTCCTTTTCAGAGTGGAGGACTGGAATTTCTTGGATGGCTTTCACCTTGGCAGGATCAACTTCAATGCCTTTACTACTGACAACAAAACCTAAAAGCTTTCCAGATCATACTCCAAATGTGCACTTGTTAGGGTTTAACCTCAACTTGTACTTTTTCAACCTCTCGAATAGCTTGTACAGGTGATTGAGATATTCCTCTTAAGTTTGTGATCTTGCAATCATATCATCCACATATACCTCTATTTAATGATGAATCATGTCATGAAACAAAGCTACCATAGCTCTTTGATATGTTGCCCCTTCATTCTTCAACCCGAACGGCATGACCTTGTAGCAAAAGGTGCCCCATTGCATAACGAAAGTAGTCTTCTCCATGTCTTTGGGAGCCATCCTTATCTGATTATAGCCAGAGAAGCCATCCATGAAAGAGAAGACTTTATGCTGAGTAGTATTATCGACCAAGACGTCAATGTGTGGTAGAGGGAAGTCATCCTTGGGGCTTGCCCTATTTAGATCCCTATAGTCTACACATGTGCGAACTTTTCCGCCTTTCTTTGGCACTGGAACCACATTGGCAACCCATTGGGGATAAGATGTCATAGCTAGGAACCCTGCGGCAAATTGTTTCATCACTTCAACTTTTATCTTCTCAGACATATCAGGCCTCATGTGATGAACCTTTTTTTTGACAGGAGGACAGTCTTCCTTTGTCGGCAGACGATGAACAACGATATCAGTATCCAACCCAGGCATATCTTCATACGACCAAGCAAACACTTCCACATAGTCATGCAACATTTGAACCAACCTACTCTTGACACTTCCTTCTAGGTTAGCCCCAATCTTAACCTCTCTCTTGTCTGTCTCAGTACCCAGATTGATGACTTCAACTGACTCTTTGTGCGGTTGGATAGATTTTTCCTCTTGTAAGAGAAGTCTGGCTAGTTCTCCCGGTATTTCACAATCTTCCCCGCCTTCATCTTCGTCTTGGTTAATTGGACATTCAAAGTCATAGTTGGAAACAATAGAGTCATTGGCAATGAGATCCAGAGTGGATGGGGACCTACAAGAATGTGTGTGTGCATGTAAGATACATGGCTATTTTGAAAAATGTATTTGAAGAAAAGAAAGGCAATGAACACAAAGATTTGAATGCAAAAGAGTCCAACGGTTTGTATTGAATGATCATATGATTAGATGAACATAAATAAAACCCTTGACAAATGGACTAAAGTTCCCTGGGCCAGGCACATGGCTTACAAGCCATTGTTAAATATTACAGATAAAATGTTCTTGAATTCAATAAAAAGCAATAAACAAGTAGATTACTCCTCAATGAAGGAGATGGCCATGAAATCCTTTGCATGCCAATTTTTCAGCTCCGTTGTAGTAGGATAAACCCAATCTTCAAATGCAACTTCATCATCAGAATCACCTACAACATTGACCTCATAGCTTCCAATAGGGAGAGGTGGATTTCTCGCACGGGCGCGTCTCACTTCCTTCTGAGCCTTGATGGTGAAACCCAAACCAAACTTGTCCACTTTGAATGGGATATCGAGGAGTTGCCCCCAAGTATCACAACTTACTTCTTCAATTGCAGCGCGAGCATCTTTGACTGAAACCATCTTCGGCACGGCCTTGACAGCTTTGGGTACATCAGAGGAACATTTGGTAGCAGCAACCATTAGTGGCACAACTTCAAAGGCTTGACACGGGGTCTCAATGAATTCTCCATCCATCTCTATGTACTTGAAGGATTTGAGATCGCTTACCATAAACTCTTCTTCTCAACAGACGATGACGATTCTTCCCTTGACCGAATATTTGAGTTTTTGATGGAGGGTTGAGGTTACAACCCCAGTTTTATGGATCCAAGGGAGACCCAACAAACAAGAATAGGTAGGACGGATATTGTTGTACCCCAAAATTTGCCCTCGTAATTCTCAAGAGTTTTCTCATAAAGATTCTCAGGATTTAAGCTTGCACAAGTGCATTGGGATTTTCCAGTACCAAAATTAAAAGGAAACTGTCAAAAAGGGAGAAAACAGATAAAAATAATATTTTGACAAATTTGGAGAAAAACAAGTGTTCTTCGATCTAGCAAGCTTCTATTGGGAAGTAGCCTTCCTTCGATCTAGCAAGCTCCGATTGGGCAGTAGCCTTCCTTCGAGGAACAAGCTTCGATTAGGCAATAGCCTTCCTTCGATCCAAGTTTCGAATGAGGCAATATGTTTCCTTCGAGCAGCTTACTTCGATCCATAAGTTAAACCCTTCGTTTAGACACAAGTGCCTGCATACAAGCCTTCATTTGGGCATTCACCTCCTGCAGACCTGCATGCAAGTCTTCGTTTGGGCATTCACTTCCTGCATGCCTGCATGCCTGCATGCAAGTCTTCGTTTGGTCATTCATCTCTTGCCATGTATGCATGCAAGCTTCAGTTGAGCAAGGGCTTCATGCCACTTGGGTTACATCTTTCATTTGGGTATTGAAGTTTCCTTCGATTCAGAAGGAAATTATCTGCTGAAAGCTTCCTTCGATTCACAAGGAAATCATCCTCTGAAAGCTTCATTCGATTCAGAAGGCCTTGGCCTTCTGAAGGTTCCCTTTGATTGCACCATTGGCCCCTCACCTGTTTGTCTTGGATTCATAAGTTTTCGATTGGATGAATGGCTACCTTCCTATGACTTTCGATTTCATCTTCATGTTTGCTTCGAATGTGCCTTCACATCACCTTCGAATCCATCTGCAAACCCTTTAATACGCCATAGTGCTGCATTATGACACACAACCTGGTGGCCCATTCGAAGGACTTTCCATAGTTAGGGAATAATTGTTTTTTTCTTACTTTGGGGTCTGGTCGAAGGTTTGGGCCTAAGTGATCAAAAGCAAGAAGACTCAAAATGGCATATTCAGCTGAAGAGATACATTCGAAGAACACATAATTGGTCCATTCGAAGGACACACAACTGGTGGAAACGAAACTTGCTTTGTTGAGTCTGGTCGAAGGTTATGGAAAAATGAAGGATTCGATTCAAAGGGTCAAGTTATCCATAGGTCAGGCTACATACGCCTCCAACTTGTGCCTCACTCCATAATAAATTGTTCTTCAAGCCAACTTGCTCTTGATGACATCACTACCTTTTTAGAAAGTTTTTGAGCCTTGTGCCTTTCTCTTCTGCACATTTGCCCTAAATAAACTAAGAGCCACCCATCTAAACCATTGATTTTGTTACTTTTATCTTGGGATTATAAAAAGTTGACACAAGTGGATGTTGGCCTTTTAAGAGGAACTATATTTTATTCTTTCACCAAGCTGCTCATTCAAATTTTTTTCTCTATAGATAGAGAATTCATTTGCATAAAGGAAAAGGAGGAAGAAGAGCAGGGGAACGTATCTTCAAAATTCTCACACACCATAAATTTCTCAAACACTTCAACAATTGTGAAATCAAAAACCCAACATCATTGTCACCTCCTTTGATTCTGAAGAACAACACATTCCAGTTTCCTTCGAATCAAGGAGAATCATATGTGTTCCCTCCTTCGAATCCAGCAAAGAAGGACATTTCACTTGTCTTACTCTTTCGAATCCAGCGCCAAAGGCCCGCCCTTGGTCTTTTCCTTCGAATCCAGAGGCATTCAAGGCAACCACTTCAAATTCCAGCACACGCTTCAGCCTCCAGCAAGGTAAGTCATTCTTAACCTTTGACCCTTCGTTTCATGCATATCGTGTAAGTAAGTTTTCTTTTTCATTTCAAACATATACATACTATTTTCTTCTTTTTGTTTTCACTCTTTTAATGTGTGTCATGGTTAACAATCTTCTTGGCTTTTGCTCTTTGTACAATTAAATACGCTTTAAGAACTAATCTAGCCTTAAGGTGATGTTGGCATGGCCTTGGGCCATGTTGCTATTCAAACTCAAATGAAAGAAACAGGAGACAGAAAAGTTAGAAACGAATCCTCTGGCTTCCATACTAACCTTCAGGCCAAACGAAAGGCACAACATGCTGGCCTCCAGGCCCCAATGGAAATACACAACATGCTAGCCTCTAGGCCCCAATTGAAAGTCATGCCTTCACCCCTTTTTAGTCCAGATCGAAGAGATCCAGAAAGTGTAGAATTGAAGGGTTTGCTACCCTAAATCGGAAGATCCATTTTTCTTGATTTTACATTATTTTTGCCTTTATATTTTCATGCAATTCAATATGGTGTAATAGTGTATGATTTATTTTTTGCACTTTTTTATTACTTTCATATAAATGTTAGTAATTAGGTGTGTATGGCAAGATAAAATCAACAAGTAGACAACCCAAAAATCAAATACAAAATGCATGCAATCAAACACACTTTACACACATGCACCCTTAGGGTAATTCCACTTGTTGCCTTATAAAATGGTCATGTTATGCATGTGGGATATCTTAGCAAAAACAATCATAAATACAAGATCATAGTCCCTCGATGACGCTACGAATGTTGCCTTACAAATGATCATAGTCCCTCAAAGAGAAATGCTAGGATATCTCATAAAATTGCTATCATGACTATACGATGACCCATGCCCGTCCCTTTACATCTAAAGATAAGGCTTCTTACCAAATTAATGGTAAGATAGCAATATAAAAGGAAAGGAAGAAATGAACTAAGACTTTTGAGTAGGTAGATTGTTCCTAGTTGCTTGCTCATTTTCAAATCAAACACTCTTGCTTATTTTCAAAACAAACACCAACACTTTCAAAACGCTTTCAAAACCTTTTCCAAACGTGAAATATTTTCAAAAGCTCAACACTTTGTACACGTTCCTACGAACGAGAACTATTACAAAGTTTGCCTAAAACGATGGTGCCTTTTCAAAATACTTTCAAAAAACCATACAAAGCACATTTTCAAACAAAAGCAAGTGATCTAACAAGCAACTAAGAGCCCATAGATAACTATGGATGGAAAGGGTGCTAATACCTTCCCTTTTCATAATATACCTTCCGAACTCAGAAATAATCTCAAAGGTCTTTCCTATTCTTTTCAGCCTTTCCTTTTGGATAAAAGAAAAGTCGGCGGCGACTCTTGCTAACCGCGATATTTGCGATAAAATGCAAAACAACCAAGTCAGTTCTCCCACCGTATCACGGATATCCATGATGTAGAAGGTGGAGTTGATAATTTTTGAGCCCACCTTGATTGATAGATCTACCTCTCCATGAACTATCCTCTTTGATCCGTCAAAAGCCCTCACAAATATATCACTTGGTTTCAAGACGAAACCTTCACAATCTAGACGGTCTAACGCCCCTTTGGGTAGCACGTTTAGAGAAGAGCTAGTGTCGACCAGAACATATGTTAGGATGGTCCCCTTGCACTCGACAGAAATGTGTAGAGCATTATTGTGGTTCTTCCCAAGCAGTGTTTAATCAGCATTTGAGAACCCCAAACCATTATCAGTCGTCAGGCTCTCCATGCAATTCTCAAACTGGTCCGTTGTGGTCTCATGGGGGACATGAGCCTTCTTCAAGAATTTGATTAATGTTCGAGCATGGGCATCAGGACTGAGTAGAAATGACAACATAAAAATCTTAGAAGGGGTTTGCCCCAACTGTTCCACATCTTGAAATCGCTTCTTTTTATTATTTTTAAGATCTCGTCCATCTCACGAGCGGAAGGTTCTCCATCAACAACGTCCTTTACAGTTACTTCCGTCTCAATTGATTAAACTACCTTCTCATTTCCCCTTGTATCAGTACTTGTCTTAATAGCAGTGATGCGGACAGGTGCTTTTGTAACAACTGGTGGTGAAATATTGGGTGAAAAGATTCTCCCAGTTCGAGTTACCTTACTTGAGCCAGTTATGTTACCAACATCATCAACTTTTTCTTCTTCGATCCAAGCGTCTTTTTTTATCCCATGGTAAAACACCTCAGCACCATAGTTCCATGGCACTTCCTTATTTGAAGAGCAGGGAATTGGTCTGGGATTGGTAATTATTAAGGGAGAAACAGTTGGTTCATTTGAAATCCTGATAGGACCCTTGGAGGAGATCCTAAGAGGCTTGTTTGAGATGGTGATAATGGAGAGATATTCACATTTATTAGTCAAACTTTTGGCAAGCGGGGTCTTCTCAAATAGGATCTCATGGCTATCCATCAGGCTTTGAATGCCTTCCTTCATCCCTTCGCATCCATTGAGTTATTTGGCACAACAAACAAAATCCTTTACACAGCCAGGGAAAATCTCGGAATTTAACAGGTTCTTTTTGATGATATTCAAAGGAGTAGTCAAGTCTTTAACCGAGGCAACGAAAATGGTATCTTCAACAACATTAACACCCTTTCCATGATTTGGCATAAGCGTGGTGATTACATTTGAAGTTGGAGGAGGATCAAATTCCATAGTCTTGTTATTGGTCAAATCTTGAATTTTATTTTTCAAAGCCCGGCATTGGGCAGTCTCATGCCCGAGGCTACTTGAGTGGTAAGCACATTTGACGTTCGGGTTGTACTTTGGTGAAGAGGTATCTGGGTTGGCATGAGGGTTGCACAATGTCACAAAATTAGCCTTTAGAAAATGTTGTAAGGCTTGAGATAGTGACATGCCTAACCTCGTGAACTATCTTCTCGGAGTTTCAAAACATTGATGATTAGCAGATGGTCTTTGAGTAGGAGTTGGATTGGAGATTCAGACAACATTAACAGACGGATGATCATTCTTCTTGGTATGGGACCTTGCCTCGTACACAACATTGATTTCCTTCTTTGCAGCAAAAGGTTTCTTTACAGGATTAGAAGTGGAGGCGGATGCCATGGGAATCTTCCCGCTTTTGATGTCGCTTTCAACTCTTTCACCGATTAAGATTAACTCGGTGAATCCGAAAGAGGAACAGCCAACCAACAAGTTAAAGAATGGACCAGATAAAGTGCCCATAAACCTGTCAATATGCTCCATATCAGTCAAAGGCGGTTGAACCCTACTTGCAAGGTCTCTCCACTTTTGTGCATATTCCTCGAATCCTTCCTTCTATCCCCATTGTCATATCTTGCAACTGCACTCTTGTTGGTGCCAAGTCGGCATTATACTGGTACTGATGGTAGAAGGAGGTAGATAAGTCCTCCCAGGTATTGATACGGGAACCATCCAACTGGTAGAACCACTCTAGTTGCATTCTGGTCAAGCTCTCTTGAAAAAAGTGAACCCAAAGTTTCTTATCAGCGGTGTGCGACTGTATCTTGCGCACATAAGATTTCAGGTGAAGTTTTGGACATGAAACTCCATTGTACTTTGCAAAGACTGGTATTTTGAATTTGTGGGGAATAACAACCCCAGAGATCAAACCCAAATCATCAAAATCTAAACCGGGAACGGCTTGGATCTCGACGGCCTTCAATTTGTCTTCTAATTGCTTGTACTTGACATCGGCAGGTGGATACTGCTCGTCAAAATAATCATTATCAGATGCTTGATCATTAATACAGTCAGCCTGGGTACTCTTAACCTCACCAATCTGATTCTTGTCTTCTTCATATGAGTCTTCCACTACCGGGATCTGACGAACCGACTCTTTGAATCTTCTGCCCATGTTGGCCAGGGCTTTCTTCTTGGGTTTCTTCTTAACTTCCAACAATGCCATCATGTCTTGTTTCCCCTTGGCTAGGGCCAGTAGAGTCTCTTGGAATTGAGAGTTTTTTGCCTGAAGATCCTTCACAGTTTTCTCTAGATCCATCTTGCTGAAATAAATAGCAGAAAGAAAAGGAAACCTATTATGTGAAAACCTGTCATGTTATGATGCATGGAAGATGTATATGCAAATGATTTCAAGGATTTATGAAATTTAAATTTGTATAGACAAAAGAATTAACAAACGTCAATTTTCATTAATTAGTTCAAAAGATTACAACATGCCTATTGGGCTTACAAAATAACTTTCTAAGATAAAAAGACTGAACGCATCCTCTTCTGTGCAAGGTAGGCGTTCACACTTTTCTCTTCATGTAGCTGCTTTGTAAGCTCCAAGACCCTCTTCTCACTAGCATAGAATTAAGCTTCTAAAGTATCTCGTTCTTCCTTTAGATGAATCCAACCCTTTTGCAAATATTCAAGAGAGGTAGGCATGTCGGGATGGAGGACAGTGTACGGGACATCTCCTTCCACTACAGGTTCCATGATAACTGGTAAGATGGAGGGATAAGGCATCACAAGTTTCTGAGCACGAGCTCTTACCCACCTAAGGTAAGGCTCAAGGGGAATGGAATTCTTGTGTCCCAACGTCTTGATATTCACTTTGCTTACCATCCTCCAAGCTCAGATAAACTATTGGCGATAGCTTTGTTCGTCGCTTTCGTAGTCGAATACCACTCCTTCGATGAGCATCTCATGTGGGCCATCCCTTCGGGCATAACCAAACTGTCGTAAGGCTAAGCAAGGGTTGTAAGTGATACCTCCCCTAATTCCAAGTAAAGGGACATTAGGGAATTCCCCACAACAGTCAATGATAGTAACATTCTCCAAGGATCGAGAACACCAATGAACATCTGAATGTCTGAGCGTCATCAGCCTATGGGACCACTTCAAACCTTGCTTGTTCTTTAACACATACCGGGGAAGATGCGAAATAAACCATCTTGCCAAGAGAGGAGTGCAACACATGAGGATCCTTATATTCCTCATAGTGCAAGAGTGAAAAGAATGTAGGATATCCCCCAACAAAGTAGGCACTGGATTGCGAGACATGAAGATTTTGACAGCATTTACATTTATGACTTGGTCAGGGTTTGGAAACAAAACCATCCCATAGATGAGAAGGGACAAGATTTCTTCAAAAGCTTGTAAGTCCAAAGAGTTCCAACAATCTTGAGCTTTCTCGAACAAGAACTTGGCTAAGAAACCTTTGAGACCACTCCTTGTTTCCCAATTAGTTGTTATATCAGATTATTACAAGTATAATGCTTGGGCAATCTCTTCAGGTTTTGGTCTCTTTCCGTACTGTTGAAATGTAGTTGATTGATAATGGGAATCCTCTAAAGTTGAGAGAATTCTTCCAAAGTTGGTACAAGCTGATAATCGGGAAAAGTGAAGGAATGGTGTAGAGGATCAAAGAATTGCAAAAGCACATTCATCATATCTTCATCAGCGTTGGAGGTAACCAAGTTTAGGAGGCGACCATGTCTTTCGGTGAATGGAGAATTCTCAAGAACCCTTGATGCTAACTCTTTGAGTTAAGGATGAATTCTCACGAGATTTACTTGGATAGTATTCTTGCGGATAGAAGCCACGTCCTACAAAATAGAACAAAGTTAAATCCCAATAATCCTTGAAATGGTTAGTGAGAATGAGTATGATGTTATGATGTCATGTACAAGTAAGTATATACAAACAAGTCCTTAGGTTTAGGCTTGCATGGAGTCTCATAGGTAAGTACCCTCTTGAAGTTTAGTTGGCTCAAACCTGTCCTAGAAATAGTAATCGGGTTCTAAGGGATCTCAATATCACTGATCTGTCTTATCGGAAATTGTTTCAGCGTAAGCCTTTTTCATGGCGATTGAAATATCTTGAGAAGTCAAATCTCAATGAGTGTAGTATCGAGTATCAACCAACTTCAGACTGCACCAAAGCCGGTTATATCACTACGTCCTAATGGCCAAGTTGGTCAAGTGAAGGTTCTAAAATTCAGTTAGTGCTTCATGACACCACACAGTGGCCCCGTATTCTCCTTGACTACTCAAGGGCTGCCAGTACCCACAAATGTGTCACACTAACGTAGCTATTGCTTAGACCATGTTGGTATACCCCGCACAGTTTCCATAATGTATTGCTACTTACCTATAAGGTGTCCCAAATCCGGGTAGAGGATTTAAACTATCCCAAACAAGGAACCAAAATGTAAAGCAAACAAATCAAATAATGAAAGCAAATAAAGCTGATCTAGCCCTAAGGTAACCCCACTTTTAAGTTTTTCCCCAGCAAAGTCGCCAGTTCTGTGATACGGTGGGAGAACGTACTTGGGTGTTTTGCGTTTTATCGCAAATGTTGCGGTTAGCAAGAGTCACCACCGACTTTTCTTTTATCCAAAAGGAAAGGTTGAAAAGAACAGGAAAGACCTTTGAGATTATTTCTTGAGTTCGGGGGGTAGATTATGAAAAGGGAAGGTGTTAGCACCCTTTTCATCCATAGTTATCTATGGGCTCTTAGTTGCTTGCTAGATCACTTGCTTTTGTTTGAAAATATGCTTTGTGTGGTTTTTGAAAGTATTTTGAAAAGGCGCCTTCATTTAGGAAAACTTTGTAATAGTTCTCATTCGTAAGAACGTATACAAAGTGTTGAGCTTTTGAAAATATTTCATGTTTGGAAAAGCTTTTGAAAGTGTTTTGAAAATGTTGGTGTTTTTTTTTAAAATAAGCAAGGGGTGTTTGATTTGAAAGTGAGCAAGAAACTAGGAACAATCTACCTACTCAAAATTCTTTGTTCATTTCTTCCTTCCTTTAATATTGCTATCTTACCATTTATTGATAAGAAGTGTTATATTTGGATGTAAAGGGACAGACGAGGGTCATTGTATAGTCATGATTGCAATCTTATGAGATATCTTAGCATTTCTCTTTGAGGGGCTAGGATCATTTTGAAAGGCAACATTTGATAGCATCATCGAGGGACTATGATCTTGCATTTTTATTGCTTTTTGCTAAGACATCCCACATGCATAACATGGCCATTTTTATAAGGCAACAAAGTGGAATTACCCTAAGGGTGTAAGTGTGCAAGTGTATTGGATTTTCATGCATTGTTTATCTTGAATTAGGGTTTGCTACTTGTTGGTTTTAGTCTTGCCATACAAACCCTAATTACTAGCATTTATATAAAGCAATAAATTGCGGGAAGTAAAATTGCTAGGCTATTACATCATTAGGGGAGGGGGTATACAAATTTACAAATGGGGATTGCGAAAAAATTAAACCTAATCATCTATTACAACCATATTGAATAATGTACAAAAATTGAAAATAAAATAATGCAAGAATGTAAATAGAAAAAGAAATGATTTTGTTTGGTTTTCATGAAAGGGTTTTAACCTAATTAAGAGAGATGATTAATTAAAAATAAACAAAATTAAACTTAAATTAATTAAGAAAGAAATTAAGTTAAAAATGTTTTTTAGGGTTTTTATATAAAAAGGTTTTAAGTTAATAAAATAAAATTGAAAATTAATTAATTAAAAGAAACCCTAAATTCTAAATTAATTTTAGATAAAAGAGAAAATAATAACTAAACCTAAATCTAAATATTAATTTACTAAGAAAAAGAAATTAATTTATTAGGAAAATGTTTTTGTTCTTTTTTGTTTTATAAAGAAAATTAAATAAATAAGCATTTTTTAATATGTAAATAAACAAATAAAATATTTTTGGATTTTTTTATTAATCAAAATAATAATAATGATAACGATAGTAATAATAAAAAAATAATAAAGAAAATAAAAATATAATGTAAAATATAAAAGAAAATAAATAAAATGAAAAATAAAATAAAAATGGTTTGGGTAAGGGGTATGAAAATAGGCAGGGGGTCAGAAATCAGCAAAAATAACAAGACTCGTTGCTTGGAGGCCCATGCGTTGGCTGTGTGACAAAAAGAAAGAAAACATGTGAAAAAATAAGAAAAGTGGCAACGCTGGTGTGATACGGTGGGAGAACTGACTTGGGTTTTGCGTTTGTTTTCGCAAATTTTTCGGTTGAGCAAGAGTCGCCACCGACTTTTTATTTTATCCTAAGGAAAGGTTAAAAAGCACATCAAAAACCTTTGAGATGTTTTCTTGGGTTCGGGGAGTAGATTATAGAAAGGGAAGGTATTAGCACCCTTTCTATCCATGGTTATCCATGGGCTCTTAGTTACTTGCTTAGATCACTTGCCTTGTGTTTTCAATTGTTTGAAATGGTGCTTTGTGTGTGGGTTTGAAAATGTTTTAAAAAGAAGCCATTGTGGTGGCAACCTTTGTAATGATTCATGTTTGAATGTATACAAAGATGTTTTTGTCTTTTGAAAAGTTTTAAATGTTTTTGAAAGTTGTTTTGAAAGTGTGTTGTGATGTGTGTTTTGAAAAATGGCAAGGATTGTTTTGCAAGATTGGTCAAGTAACCAAGAGCTATCTACCCTAAATTTCTCAAAGATCTTTCCTATGTTTTAACCCTTTTAACAGTATTGTTCCACCATTGTATTTGGTGGAAAATCTTGTGTTAGGATGTTAACGGGACGGGCGCGGGTCATCGTTTAGACCATGATTGCAATGGTGCCAAGTGTCTTTGGCAATTTTTCCTTTAAGGGGCTTGATCATTTTTAGGCAACTTTCGAAAGCGTCATCGAGAGACTATGATCATTTGAATTGTTTTGTTTTGCCAAAGATACCCAACATACAACATGGCCCATTATTGAAGGCAACAAGTGGAGTAACCCTAAGGGGTGCAAGTGTGATTGGTGTTGTCCATTTTCATGCTTTTTGTCTTTGAATTAGGTCAAGCTATTTGTTATTTGATTTTTGCATACAAAACCCTAAGTCTATCATGGTATAATTAGAAAGTTTTAAAATGCGGAAATTAAAGTCCTAAATTATTACAACATAATTATGGGATGGGGGGTACAAATGTTCAAATGGGGATATTTAGCAAGAAATTTAAATCTAAGCTATTACAATCCAAATTGAATATACAAGTTATTTAATTGTACAATAATTAAATAAATACAATAAATATGCAAGATGCAAAAAAAATGATTTTTATATGTATGTAAAAAGTATTTTTCATGTGACAAATAAACAAAAATAAAAAGGTTAATTTTTGGGTATTTTCATGGTTTAGGGCAAAACCCTAATTTGCTAAATAAAAAGTATTTATTATTTATTATATACAATATTTATTAATTATATACAAAAAATAAATAAAAGAGAAGTATATTATGAAAAAGTAATTTTTGAGGTCAAATATTAATAAAAGGAAAAATGTATTATTTTTATATTTTTATCCTAAATATTCTAATAAATATATAAGTATTTATATTATGTATTGAATATATCAAATATATACAAAAATAAAATATTTATTATTTACAAAAAAAGTATATTTTTTAGAAAATGTTTTCAAAAGATAAAATAAAATAAAATCAGAAAATAAAATGTATTTGTATTATTTTTTAGTATTTTGAATAAAAGTATATATATGTTATTTTATATGTATAAGTCTAAATAAAATCCAAATAAAATGCAAAAATGGTTGAAAAAATATTTTTAATATTTTTTATATTTTGACAAAAAATAATAAGTCAGGGGAAAAAACAAAAAGTCAAAAATAATTGAAAAATCACACAATGGGCCAATGGGGTGCAAAACTAAAAAATGGGGTGAAAAAGCAGGTTGACTCAGGCCCAGCCCAAGTCAACTCTGTCTTCAACCTCTAGCCAGATTCAAACAAAAACGCGCGCCCTTCCTTGCTTAATGCTAACTCCTGATTCCTTGATTTTTAGCCAAAACTCACAACATAAACAATGTAGAGCATTAAATCACGAGTTCATACATATAAAAAACTTGATCTAACTCTCAGAAATGAGAGAGAATTTCTTCTCCCCTAATTTCTGACCTAAGTTTTTTCCAATGTTCATGTCCCAAATTCTCTCAGCACACATAATATAAATGAAAAGTAATGATATGGGTAGCTTCAGGGCCATGAGTAGAGCATGTTTCATTTATAAACCTAAGCCTAACTCTTCCTAGATTGAGAGATAGGAGTCCATGTTTTTACCTGTTCAGTTTGAATCGTGTACAGCAATGTGGGTACTTTCAATGGAATTTGAGGACTTGTACAGCTTGCTTGAAGTTCAGGGATGCTTCTCCAACCTCTAGCTTGCTTTGAAACTAACTGAATCGAGTTATGGAAGTTCACCTGCAAAACTGAAAAATGAAAATGGCAGATGGGGTTAGGAGTGTTATAGCTGGTGTTTAGGGCTTGGAACAGTTTCAATGGATGGTATGGAATGTGTTTGCAAGGTTATTAGCCAAAGTGCACGAGTGGATTGAGTTGTGGACCTCAATCTGCAGCAGGTGCCCTGTTTTTGCAAGAGGATGGTGTTTTTGTGTTTGAGGAGGTATGAGGGAGGGTTTAATCGTGCCTTAGGTCAGTTATGATGTATGGAAAGTGTTTACAAACTTTGCTTTGGCTAGTTGTTACAGGAATGAGAGATATGGTACAAAATGCAAGCTTTCTTCTAAGATAAGCAAAGATAGTCAAGTTGGGTTATAGGCCAAGGCAGGTCCCTCAAGCATGCTGCATTTCCTCTTCTTGATCAGTGGGATTTGTCCACAAACTTGTGCCTCAAAGATCTGCTTGTACTTCCAAGGTATGGACTTTGACATAAAGCATTGCTTTTTCAAAATGGCAAACTTGCTTTTTCCATTTAAAGGTTAATTCTTTGTGTAATGACTATATGAACAAGATAATGCTAGGACACAAAGGTTTTGCATTAAATTATTGAGTGAGAATGGGATTAGAGGCCTGTAATCTAGCTTGTGCAAGCTGAGTTTGAAAATGCCTAGTGTATGAACATGTACTTGGCCATGAACAAAGTGACTTTTGCCTAACTTCACAAATTCGATTCTCCCTAACCACAAGGGTGTTTGATGAGTTCTTGGACAATTTGGAAAGCTTGGAATGAGTAATACAATCCATATTTGTAATGCAAATTGAAATTCCAAGTGGAAGCATGTGAAAAGTGGCCATGAAGTTGGGCAAAAATCCTGCCTAAAATAGGTCAAAAAATTTTCTAAGTTAAGAATGTTTTGCACCCCTATTCCAAAAATTATAACTTGAGCTACAAGCTTCTTTTGAGAAAACTTTGTGAATCAAAGTTGTAGATCTTGAAATGGAATACAACTTTCATGTTTTGAGTTTTGTTTGAATCCAAATGTATCTTGATGAAAAGATGGGACAAAGTTAGGAAAAAATTAGGAAATTTCATAACTTAGAAAATTTCGAAGTTATGAAATTTCTTCATTTCAAACCCTAATTTGTAATTTTTGGTTTCTTGATGAACAAGTTTCATAATTTGACATGTATTGATGAAAAATAAATCTTGGCACTTGATTTTGACCAAAAAGTCAAAGTTTGACTTTTCAGTATACAGTCAAATTTTGATCAGTTGACTGGAAAATTCATCTGTCAATCTTGTGCTTTTGGGATCTTTTGAACTTGTTGAATGGATCAAGACAATGCCATTGAGTCCTTTAGTCAATATTTGAGCTTGGTTTGCCATTGGCTAGGTCAAACAGTCAAAAATTGCCTTTGTGCAGTCAAAACCCTAAAAATGACCATTTTGCCCTTTTGGTGATCTGATCAAATTTCGTGTAGAATTGTGATCCAAACTTGACCAAATGGTTCATATGAGTTCATAATATTGATGTAGGTCAAAAATCATGAAGTTTGACTGTCAATTGACCATAGTTGACTTTTTTCCCCAATACAGTTGATTTCTAGGTCAACTGTCCAATTGACTGGGCAAAGATTGGAATCAAGGCTTGAAACTTGGTATGGATAAACTTGTGAGTCCAACATGAAGCATGAAAGTCATCTTGGGAATTTTAGGTCAAAACATCTTTGTGCAAACTCAAACCCTAATTTGGGTCAACAGTGCAAGGAGGAGTCTTGAGCAGAGCAAACACTGACTTGATCTTGAGCTTCAAAGGTCTTGTGGTGAGAAAAAGTTGATGAAATGAGAGGGAAAATTTTGGGGTACAACAGTTGCCCCTGTTCAATCTTCTTGCACCTGAAGAGTTAGATTGGCAAGTTTGCCTTTCGCGTCTCGAAGGTAAAAGGAGATTGGACACTAGAGTGCCCTTAAATTTGCACTCGTCAGAACAATGGATGCGGGAATGGGCTTAGAGATGCCATTTGGAGATGGGCTTAAAGATGCCATCTGAAAGGGTGACAGAATCTTGCCGGGGATGGGCTTAAAGATGCCATCTGGAATGTTTGTTGAACTGCGATGTGATAGGTCAGAAGAATGAGGATCAAAATGGTATCCGTGTCTGGAATGCATTTGAACTGCATCTAAGGACTGAGTTTGTATGAGCAGAAGAATGGCCTCCGTGTCTGGGGCGTATATGAGTTATAACATGACTTCTGTGTTTGAAGTGTATCTGAAACTGTAACTGGGATCTAAATAAATGACAGAATGACCTCCGTGGCGAACACGCTGGGGAGAATCAAACCGCTGTTGTAAGGGTCAGAATGGTATCCATGTTTGGAATGCATTGAACCTTGAGGTGGATAAACGAATCTGAATGAGAGATAGAATGGCTGCCGTGTCTGGAGCATATCTAGTCTATATCTGATTGATGTAGTCTGAATGAGTAGTAGAATGACCGCCGTGTCTGGGGTGTATCTGTACTGTATCTGACTTGAAATTCTGAATGAGTAATAGAATGACCGCCGTGTCTGGGGTGTATCCATACTGTATCTGAATAATTGTTAATGATAGCCTTTTAATCTTATCCTGAAAAGGACTAAATGTTAGCTAAAACATAAAGTTATGTTGCATGATATGTATGATGCAATATATGAATATAAATGAATGTGCATGTAAGCTGAAGAGTTGTCTTGCTGAGGATAGATGACTCCTGGAGATAAAGAATCTTGACTGCTGCCAGGGAAAGTGAATCCTTGACTGCTGCAGGGGAAGACAAGAATTTTGATTGCTGAGGATGAGACCTCCTTGTCGACTACTGCTGGAGAATTAGGAGCTTGGGTTGTATACCAATCTTCTGGGGATTCTTGTCTTGAGGAGATCTTCACTGGAGAACATCTGATTATCCTGTGAGGAACTGAGAATGAGCCTTCACTCTGCTTGGGGAAATGCAAGATCTTCAATTGTTGAGGGATCTTAGGACCATTGCTGGGGAACTAGCATTCCTTGGTGACTTGCGGGGAATGAGAATTTCTGAAGATCTCTACTGGGGAGTTCAGAATCTGGTAGACTTATGCTGGAGAAGCATGACTGAGAATCTTCAGCTTGGTGGGGAGTTATGTCTGTGGGGAGAAGGTTCACTAGCCTGGTTCAGCTGGGGATTCATAGTTGGAAGTTTTAGCTCCGCTGGGGATTGGATTTTCAGATTTTTAAGGCTCCACTGGGGATCCTGAAACTTAACTCTGAGGGGAATTGAGTTCTAGAAGGCTCTCTGGCTGGGGAAATCAGTGTTGGGAAAGCTTTCTCTGTTGAGGATCCTGAAGTTTAACTCTGTTTGGGGAATTAAGTTCTGGATCGAGGAATTTGGATTTCAAAATCTGCTGGCGATTTCTTCTGAAAGGGCATCGAGATATCTACCTGTACCTTCGGCCTATCAGTAATTATCTTTCTTGATTCATAAGGAAATTATTATGTTCAAATGCATATGCCTATTTAACAAAACATTGGACGTTTCTCAAAATAAAATGTAGTAAAGCAAGACAAGACAAAGCAAATTTCTGTATCTGGAAAAGTATTTGTATTAAATTTCTATGAGTATATTTGTACAAAGGAGACAGTCATCCTAGTAAGAGGATGTCGTCGTAAATATTGAAAATTTTATACAAAAGAAAGATGGCTATGTGAAATAATTCCATGGGGTTCCATTCTGCCATAACCTTCACAACTTTGAATATCTGTCCATTCAATGCTTCGTCTGCCGATGACTGGATTGATCAGAAGCTTGGAGCTGGTTGATGAAGAGATTATCCTTAAAGTGATCCAACGAGACATAGTCATACGCTTTAATTCCCTAACTTTTGCCTGAATCGCCCTTTTGGGTTTTCGATCCAACGGGAAACCCCTTTTTGCCCACGCCGCCCTTTCGGATTTTCGACTTGCCGGGTGTACAGATTTTTTTTTGTTTTATCCCTAATTTTTGCCTGAACCGCCCTTTCGGGTTTTCGGTCCACCGGGATGCCCATTTTTGCCCAAGCCGCCCTTTCGGGTTTTCGACTTGTCGGGTTGTTTTATGCGTAGTATCTTTTGACTATGTCTGCGTTTGCAGGGTGCGGCAAATCGTTGTCGTCCATGGTGGTCAAGATCATTGCACCACCAGAAAATATGCTCTTGATCACAAATGGTCCTTCGTATGTAGGAGTCCATTTGCCCCTGGGATCACTTTGCGGTAGGATAATCCGCTTGATTACGAGATCTCCGACTTGATATACTTGACGTATGACTTTCTTGTTAAAAGCCTTGATCATTCGTTTTTGATACGTTTGACCGTGGCAGACAGCAGCGAGTCGCTTCTCATCGATCAAATTGAGTTGATCAAGTCGGGTCTGAATCCAATCATCTTCATTCAAACCTGCGTCCTTCATAATCCTTAGAGAAGGAATCTGAACTTCCATGGGCAGGACAACTTCCATGCCATATACCAAAGAAAATGGGGTTGCCCCGGTTGGAGTACGTGCCGTGGTACGGTATCCATGCAGAGCAAACGGTAACATCTCATGCCAGTCTTTGTAAGTGACTGTCATTTTCTGAATGATCTTCTTAATGTTTTTGTTCGCAGCTTCAACAGCACCGTTCATCTTCGGCCGATAGGGAGATGAATTGTGATGATAAATCTTGAACTGTTCGCATAATACGGTGATCATAGTATTATTCAGATTTGTATCGTTGTCTGTGATGATCCTGTCCGGAACACCATACCGGCATATGAGGTTTTGCTTGATGAAGCGGACAACCACATTTTTAGTAACAGAGGCGAAGGAAGCTGCTTCGACCCATTTGGTGAAGTAGTCAATGGCAACCAGGATGAAGTGATGTCCGTTGGATGCCGTGGGCTTGATCTCTCCAATCATGTCAATGCCCCACATTGCAAATGGCCAAGGAGCTGTCAACACGTTGAGAGGAACCGAAGGAATATGAATCTTGTCAGCATAGACTTGACATTTATGGCAAGTACGGGAATGCTGATGGCAATCTGCTTCCATAGTAGACCAGTAATAGCCTGCCCTTAGGATCTTCTTAGCTATGTATGCCCGCTCAAATGGGTTCCAAATGTACCGCTGTGTATCTCGGTGATGATTAACTCTGCTTCAGCTTTGTCTACACATCGGAATAAAACACAATCATGGTTTCGTTTATAGAGGATTCCATTGCTCAGGAAGAACTTGGCAGCAAATTTCCTTAGGAACTTCTTGTCATTTACGGAAGCTCCTTCGGGATATTCTCTAGTCTGGAGATACCTTTTGATTTCGTGAAACCAGGGTTGTTCCACTACTTCTTCGGTATTAATCTCGTGACAATGCGCAGGTTCATCCATTCGCTCGATGGTGATTTGGGGAGCCTCGTTATCCCAGTTGAGTTTAAACATGGAAGACATTGTTGCCAGAGCATCTGCTAGCTGATTCTCTTCTCGCGGGAAATGCTCGAAGGTAATTTGCTCGAAATGAGGCAACAATGTCAGGACATGTTCTTTGTATGGGATAAGATTAGGATGCTTGGTATCCCACTCTCCTTTGATTTGACTGATAACCAAAGCCGAGTCCCCAAATACGATCAAAGACTTGATCCCCAAGTCTATAGCAGCCTTGAGACCAAAGATGCAAGCTTCATATTCAGCCATGTTGTTTGTGCAGCTAAAGCAAAGTCGAGCCGTGAAAGGCGTGTGACAAGCTTCCGGGGAAATGAGTACCACACCGATACCATTTCCAAGTGCATTTGAAGCACCATCAAAGTACAGGGTCCATCGGGATCCCTTTTCAGGTCCGTCATACGGTCCTTTACCTTCAATGTTGTCCAAATTCATGATGTCCTCGTCTGGGAAGTCAAATCTCATGGGTTGATAATCTTCGATAGCTTGATGAGCTAGATGATCAGCTAGCACACTCCCTTTTATAGCTTTTTGAGTGGTGTACTGGATGTCATACTCAGTTAGGATCATTTGCCATCTAGCTATTCTTCCAGATAAAGCGGGCTTCTTGAAGATATACTTGATAGGATCCATTTTGGAAATCAACAAGGTGGTATGAGTCAGCATATACTGCCTTAGTCGGCGAGCAGCCCATACCAAAGCGCAGCAAGTTTTCTCGAGCAGTGAGTAGCGAGTCTCACAGTCAGTAAACTTTTTGCTAAGGTAATAAATAGCATGCTCTTTTCGACCAGACTCGTCATGCTGGCCCAAAACACACCCCATTGAATTATCCAAGACGGTCAGATACATGATCAATGGTCTTCCTTCGACGGGTGGCATCAGAATAGGAGGTTCTAGCAAATACTCCTTGATCTTATCGAAAGCAGCTTGGCAATCATCGTTCCATTCAACTACCTGATCTTTCTTTAATAATTTGAAAATTGGCTCACAGGTATAAGTCAGATGAGAGATGAATCTCGCAATATAGTTCAAGCGCCCCAAGAACCCTCTAACCTCCTTTTCAGTATGGGGAGCAGGCATCTCTTGTATTGCTTTTACTTTGGCTGGATCGACCTCAATGCCTTTGTTGCTGACAATAAACCCTAGAAGTTTACCAGACCTAACTCCAAAAGTACACTTACTTGGATTCAGCCTGAGTTTGTACTCTTTCAACCTGGAAAACAGCTTTTCTAGATGTTCAAGGTGTTCCTCCTCTGTTTGTGACCGAGCTATCATATCGTCTACGTAAACTTCGATCTCATGGTGTATCATATCATGAAATAAAGCTACCATGGCGTGTTGATAAGTTGCCCCTGCGTTCTTTAGTCCGAACGGCATCACTTTGTAACAAAAAGTACCCCATTGTGTAACAAAGGTTGTTTTCTCCATGTCCTCGGGGGCCATTTTAATCTGGTTGTAGCCCGAGAATCCATCCATGAAGGAAAACACTTTGTGCTGAGCTGTGTTGTCAATCAGAATGTCGATATGCGGTAGCAAAAAATCATCTTTAGGGCTTGCCCTATTCAAATCCCGGTAGTCCACACACATCCTGACCTTGACGTCTTTTTTAGGTACTGGCATGGTGTTAGCAACCCATTGTGGATAGGATGTAACAGCCAGAAAGCCAGCATTGAATTGCTTCATCACTTCTGCTTTGATCTTCTCAGACACGTCGGGCCTCATTCGGTGGACTTTTTGCTTGATCGGTGGATAATCCTCTCTTGTAGGGAGATGGTGAACCACGATATCTGTGTCTAAACCCGGCATGTCTTCATAAGACCAGGAGAAGATTTCAACGTATTCATTTAACAGCTGTATCAGGCGCTCCTTGACACTTGGTTCCAGATTGGCACCCACTTGTACTTCTTTCCAGTTTTCCTCTGTTCCTAAGTTGACAGTTTCCAACAACTCTTCGTGAGGTAAGATGGCCCTTTCCTCTTGCTGTAGAAGTATGGATAATTCTCCTGGTACTTCACAACCTTCGTCATCTTCATACTCAGCTTGATTTACCAGATCTTCAGAGTTATTGAAGGACATAGTAGAATAGTCACCCATAGAATCCAGAGTGGATGGGTACCTGCATTTGTGAGTGTGGGTGTGTGTAAGGGATAGCCATCCTTAAACAAAAAATGCAAAAGGAAAGAAAATGAACACAACAGTTTATCAATGAAAAACGTCCAATGAATCATTTAAACATGGCATATGGATATGAAGATAATCAAAACCCTTACAAATGGACCTACATGCCCCGGGCAAGGCATGAGGTGAAAAAGTAGTGTACGGATTGTTCAAAAGTAATTATTACAGACCACAGGAAATGTTTGACAGATAATTACTGATTAATAAAAGTAATGGGGACAAAGTCCTTTGCCTCCCAGTTACGTAGTCCTCCTTCGATGGTTGGGTAGATCCAATCTTCAATGTTGGCCTCTTCGTCTTCACCTTCCAAAGCATTGATTCCATAAGGAGAGATCTTGATGGGTGCTCTTTCAACCTTTGAGCGGCGCATAGCTTTCTGCCCCGCAGCAGTGAATCCTAAACCAAACTTGTCTGTTTTGTGAGGAATATCCGGCAACTGCCCCCATGTTGAGCTCTTTCCTTCCTTCATTGCAGCCTTCACGTCTTTTAGAGATGCCATCCTGGCCATCTGCTTTGGTACCTCAGCTACCACTTTTGCTACTTCCACCTCAGGAGAGACTTCCTCGAAGTGCTGGAATGGTGTTTCAATGAATTCACCCTCTACCTCTACATACCGAAAGGAATTTAGGTGGCTGATCATATATTCTTCTTCACCGTGAACGGTTATGATCTTTCCTTTGACAGGGTATTTCAGCATTTGATGTAGGGAGGAGGTGACTGCCCCAGCATTGTGTATCCATGGCCTCCCCAATAAGCAAGAGTATGACGGACGGATGTCCATCACATAGAAAGTTGAGGGGAACACTTCTGTGCCAACCTTAATGGGAATGTCTACCTCCCCATGTACCATTCTCTTCGACCCGTCAAACGCCCTTACAATGATATTACTTGGCCTTAACTCCAAGCCTTCACAGTCTAAACGGCCGAGGGCCTTCTTAGGCAGCACGTTTAGAGAAGAACCAGTGTCGACCAGAACATGGGCCAGAGTAGTTCCTTGGCATTCTACTGACACATATAAGGCGTCGTTGTGCTTTCTTCCTTTTGAGGTTAGGTCAGCATCAGAGAAACCTAAACCGTTGTTTGCTATAAGACTGGCTACACAGTCTTGGAATTGGTCGGCAGAGGTTTCCTGGGGCACATGGGCTGTCTTCAGGAATTTTATCAATGCTTTGGCGTGCGCCTCAGAATAAAGTAGCAATGCTAACATGGAGATCTTCGAGGGGGTTTGCCCCAGTTGCTCTACCACATCATAATCACTCTTTTTAATTATCTTCAAGATCTCCTCCATCTCTTTCTTAGAGGTTTCCGGGATGACCAAAGGTTGAGCCCTCGTCCTGACGAGCTCATCTTGGATCCCTTTCCCCTTATCAGAAGAAGTAGGAGGGACAATAATAGGGATAACAACATCTTCAATCAACGGAGTTTTTGCGGAAAGTTTTATTTGTGCAGGAATAACTTTGGCAGCAAATGAGGGTCCAAAGATTGCCTTTGGGGGGGCAGTCTCTGGAGAAAATATTCTCCCACTTCGGGTGATCTTGCTTGTGCCGGCAATGTTTCCAATGCTGGCATCTTCTTCATTAGAGCTTCCTTCGGTTACTTCAACTTGTTTAATACCATGGTAGTAGATTTCTCCACCGTAATTCCATGGTATTGATTTTTCAGAACTGTAGGGGACAGGCCCTGGCATAGTTATCTTCAGGGGAACATACTTTGTAGCGGATGTAATCTTAACAGGCTTTTTGACGGTCTTGGAAAGATTGGCGTGAATAGTGATTATTGAAACATCTTCAGTAGGGGTTGGAATAGCAGGAACCTTTTCAAACAGAATTTGTTGACTGTCCATCAGGCCTTGGATGCCTTTCTTCAGTAATGGACAGTCGATTGGCAGAGAGTAACAACAGTAGCAGTCTTCTTTGCATCCCGGGAAAATCCCGGCCTTTAACAGATTTAACTTGATGGTTAATAGCGGAGTTATCAGGTCATTGACATCAGAAACATACAAATCTTCCTCAATAGCATGGACATTTCGACCATGCTTCGGCATCGGAGCAGATATCACGTTTGGCTTCTCTGGAGCATCGAACTCCACCTCTTTTGCATCTATCAAGTCTTGAATTTTATTTTTTAGCGCCCAACAATTGTTTGTGTCATGTCCGACGCTATCAGAGTGGTAGGCGCTTTTGGCATTGGCATTGTAAGCTGGTGAGGTTGTATTCACATTTTTCGGCGCTTCTTTGATATTTGTGAGATTCAGCTTTAACAAGTGTGGAAGAACTTGCACGGGCGTCATATTAATGCGGGTGAACTATCGTGGTGGCCGTTCTCCCCATTGCTGTTTAGGTCTGGACTGGTTATTGCGAGGCTGATCATTTGATGGATTTTGGATCATCACGGCCCCCACAGTCGGCCTGCGCTCACTTCTTCCTGCTCCCCTCTGAGAATACACAACAGCCGTTTCCTTCTTCGCTGGAAATGATTTCTTAACAGTTGTAGATGCAGAGGCATCCTTCTGAATCTTCCCATTCTTGATACCGGCTTCTACCCGCTCGCCAGTCAGAATTAATTCAGTAAACCCTACGGAAGAGCTACCGATCAAATGGTTAAAGAATGGACCAGACAGGGTCCCCAGGAACATATCAACAAGTTCTATATCAGAAAGAGGTGGCTGCACTCTCCCGGCCAGATCGCGCCACTTCTGGGCGTACTCCTTGAATCCCTCACCTGAGGCCATCCCCATACTCTGTAGCTGAGTACGGGTTGGCGCCAAGTCAGAGTTATACTGATATTGGCGATAAAAAGCAGCTGCCAGATCCTCCCAACTATGTATCTCTGACCTTTCCAGCTTGTAAAACCAGTCTAGCTGAGTGCCAGACAGGCTATCTTGAAAGAAGTGCACCCAAAGATTTATGTCGGAAGTGTGAGGTTGGATTCTTCGGACATATGACCTTAGGTGCATTTTTGGGCAAGACAGCCCGTCATATCTTGCAAATATTGGCACTTTAAACTTCGGGGGGATCACAATTCCAGCAATTAATCGCAAATCTTCGAAATCCAAGTCGGGAACTCTCTGCAGCTCCATAGCTGCCAACCTGTCTTCCATGTTTTTGTACTTATCATCGGCCGGCGGGTATTGTTGCTCTGAGTAGTCTTCGTCCTCTTCAGCCTCTTCTTCTTTAGCTTCGGATTCAGACGGTACCGCAACCCCTTTTCCTTTACTGGTTCCCTCTTCAGATGTAGGGGGAAATTCAAGCACTCTTCTAGCTTCACCCTCAAACCTTCTTCCTAGGGTAGCCACCCCGACTCTTTTCTTCTTATTTTTCACTTGCTCTTTGTTCCCAAGCAGGGCTTTTAGATCCTCCTGACCCTTTGCCAAGGTCATCAGGAGATGTTGAAACTGTGAGTTTTGAGACTGCAAGTCTTTGACTGTCTGTTCGAGATCCATCTTACTATAATAAACAGCAGAAAGATAAGGAAACCTGGTGTGGAGACCTGCTTATGCGCATGATGAATGGTATGCTTATTTATGCAATGCATTCAAGGATTTAGAAAATTCAAAATTGTTGCAAACAAAAAGAACACACGTCATATTAATAAGAAGAAATTTTGTCAGTACATAAATGCCCCATGGGCCAAATATTACAAAAAACTTCTCAAGGTAAAAAGACGTTGTGCATCCTCTTTGGTGCGATGTAGGTGTTGAGGGTCTCTTCCTCATGGAGTCGGCGGGTAAGCTCCAAAACCTTCTTCTCACTGGCGTAGAAGCTGGCTTCAAAAGTATTTCATTCCTCCTTGAGTTGGATCCAACTCTTCTGCATCTCCTCCCATGATGTTGGCATGTCAGGATATAGGATGGTGTAGGGAACCTCTCCTTTCTTAACGGGCTCTTTAATCACAGGGAGAACATGAGGGTAAGGCATCATTAGACTCTGGGCTCGGGTTCGTACCCACTTGAGATAAGGCTCAAGAGGGATGGAGTTCTTGTGCCCCAGTGTCTTGCTGTCTACCTTGTTAGGCATCCTCCAAGCTCTGATGAATCTTTGGCAAAGTCCTTGCGCATCGTTGTTGAAGTCAAAAACTAGGTCAGGAATCAGCATGTCATGAGGGCCATCCCTCCGTGCATATCCAAATTATCTCAAAGCTAGACAAGGGTTGTAGGTAATGCCTCCTCTAATGCCAAGCAATGGAACATTAGGGAACTCTCCACAACGATTGATGATGATGACATTTTCTCTGGACCGAGAACACCAATGTACATCAGAGTGTGTAAGGGTCATCAACCGTTGTGACCACCTTAAGCCTTGGTCATTCTTCAAAACAGATTGTGGAAGGTGCGAAATAAACCACCTTGCAAGGAGAGGAGTACAGCACATGAGAACACCCCTCTTTCTCATTGTTCGTGTGTAAAATGAGTGAAGGATGTCCCCAAGAAATGTTGGTATGGGATTCTTGGATAGGAAGATCTTGACGGCATTGACATCTACAAGCTGGTCAGGATTTGGGAACAAGACCAACCCATAAATGAGGAGTGCCACAATTTCTTCAAAGGCTTATAGGTCCAATGAATTCCAACACTCCTGTGCCTTCTCAAACAAGAATTTTGCCAAGAAGCCTTTGACACCGCTTCTAGTTTCCCAATGCCCCTTGATGTCAGATGGTTGCAAGTGTAGGGCTTGAGCAACATCTTCAGGCTTTGGTTCCTTTTCCGTACCGTTGTAGGGTAGTTGATTAAGAATAGGAATTCTCAAGAGTTAAGAAAATTCCTCCAAAGTGGGCACCAATTGATAGTCGGGGAATGTGAAACAGTGGTGAAGGGGGTCAAAGAACTGGAACAACACCTTTAACATGTCTTCTTCAATGCTGGTGTTGACTAGGCTGAGCAGTCTACCATGTCTTTCACTGAAGGGAGAGCTTTCCGAAATTCTGGATGTGAGCTCCTTGAGTTGAGGAGGGATTCTCACAAGGTTGACTTGGATAGTTTTCCTGCGAAGAATTTCCATGACCTACAAAACAAGAACAAAGATGAAGATCTAAACCCTTGAAATGGTTAGTGTATGCATATGATGCTTTATGATGTTCATGATGTATGCACAAACATATGTACAAGAAATTCACACAGAACCCTAGTTTCAGGCTTGCATGAGGTTTCATAGGTAAGTACCCTCTTGAGTGAAGTTGGCTTAAAAAACCTGTCCTATAAATAGTAACCGGGTTCTAAGGAGCTCAATATCATTGGATTGTTTTCCATGTTCATTGTTTTGGTTTAGCCACTTAACTAGCGACCAAAATATTCCAAGAAAACAACCCTCAATGAGTGTAGTATCGAGTATCTACCAACTTCGGACTGCACCAAAGCCGGTCATCTCACTATCCCTAATAAAAGGCCAAGATGCTCAAGTAAGGTTCTAGGTCATTAGTGCTTAGTGACATCACTCAGCGGCCCCGTACTCTCCTTGATTGAACTCAAGGGTTACCGGTACTCACAAATATGACGCACTAATATAGCTATTGCTTCAACCGTGTCGGTATACCTCGCACAGTTTCCACAACGTATTGCTATCTATGAATGTTTCCCCAAATCCGGGTGTAGGATTTCAAGCCCAAACAAGAGAACCAAGATATAAAGCAATCAAAGCAAACAATTAGTCATGCAAGAGGGTGATCTAAGCCCTAAGGTTACTCCACTTTCAAAATGTCCCCAGCAGAGTCGCCAGTTCTGTGATACGGTGGGAAAACTGACTTGGGTTTTGCGTTTGTTTTCGCAAATGTTTCGGTTGAGCAAGAGTCGCCACCGAATTTTTATTTTATCCTAAGGAAAGGTTAAAAAGCACAGCAAAAACCTTTGAGATGTTTTCTTGGGTTCGGGGAGTAGATTATAGAAAGGGAAGGTATTAGCACCCTTTCTATCCATGGTTATCCATGGGCTCTTAGTTACTTGCTTAGATCACTTGCCTTGTGTTTTCAATTGTTTGAAATGGTGCTTTGTGTGTGGGTTTGAAAATGTTTTAAAAAGAAGCCATTGTGGTGGCAACCTTTGTAATGATTCATGTTTGAATGTATACAAAGATGTTTTTGTCTTTTGAAAAGTTTTCAATGTTTTTGAAAGTTGTTTTGAAAGTGTGTTGTGATGTGTGTTTTTAAAAATGGCAAGGATTGTTTTGCAAGATTGGTTAAGTAACCAAGAGCTATCTACCCTAAATTTCTCAAAGATCTTTCCTATGTTTTAAACCTTTTAACAGTATTGTTCCACCATTGTATTTGGTGGAAAATCTTGTGTTAGGATGTTAACGGGACGGGAGCGGGTCATCGTTTAGACCATGATTGCAATGGTGCCAAGTGTCTTTGGCAATTTTTCCTTTAAGGGGCTTGATCATTTTTAGGCAACTTTCGAAAGCGTCATCGAGGGACTATGATCATTTGAATTGTTTTGTTTTGCCAAAGATACCCAACATACAACATGGCCCATTATTGAAGGCAACAAGTGGAGTAACCCTAAGGGGTGCAAGTGTGATTGGTGTTGTCCATTTTCATGCTTTTTGTCTTTGAATTAGGTCAAGCTATTTGTTATTTGATTTTTGCATAAAAAACCCTAAGTCTATCATGGTATAATTAGAAAGCTTTAAAATGCGGAAATTAAAGTCCTAAATTATTACAACATAATTATGGGATGGGGGGTACAAATGTTCAAATGGGGATATTTAGCAAGAAATTTAAATCTAAGCTATTACAATCCAAATTGAATATACAAGTTATTTAATTGTACAATAATTAAATAAATACAATAAATATGCAAGATGCAAAAAAAATGATTTTTATATGTATGTAAAAAGTATTTTTCATGTGACAAATAAACAAAAATAAAAAGGTTAATTTTTGGGTATTTTCATGGTTTAGGGCAAAACCCTAATTTGCTAAATAAAAAGTATTTATTATTTATTATATACAATATTTATTAATTATATACAAAAAATAAATAAAAGAGAAGTATATTATGAAAAAGTAATTTTTGAGGTCAAATATTAATAAAAGGAAAAATGTATTATTTTTATATTTTTATCCTAAATATTCTAATAAATATATAAGTATTTATATTATGTATTGAATATATCAAATATATACAAAAATAAAATATTTATTATTTACAAAAAAAGTATATTTTTTAGAAAATGTTTTCAAAAGATAAAATAAAATAAAATCAGAAAATAAAATGTATTTGTATTATTTTTTAGTATTTTGAATAAAAGTATATATATGTTATTTTATATGTATAAGTCTAAATAAAGTAAATAAAATCCAAATAAAATGCAAAAATGGTTGAAAAAATATTTTTTATATTTTTTATATTTTGACAAAAAATAATAAGTCAAGGGAAAAAACAAAAAGTCAAAAATAATTGAAAAATCACACAATGGGCCAATGGGGTGCAAAACTAAAAAAAGGGGGTGCAAAAAGCAGGTTGACTCAGGCCCAGCCCAAGTCAACTCTGTCTTCAACCTCTAGCCAGATTCAAACAAAAACGCGCGCCCTTCCTTGCTTAATGCTAACTCCTGATTCCTTGATTTTTAGCCAAAACTCACAACATAAACAATGTAGAGCATTAAATCACGAGTTCATACATATAAAAAACTTGATCTAACTCTCAGAAATGAGAGAGAATTTCTTCTCCCCCAATTTCTGACCTAAGTTTTTTCCAATGTTCATGTCCCAAATTCTCTCAGCACACATAATATAAATGAAAAGTAATGATATGGGTAGCTTCAGGGCCATGAGTAGAGCATGTTTCATTCATAAACCTAAGCCTAACTCTTCCTAGATTGAGAGATAGAAGTCCATGTTTTTACCTGTTCAGCTTTGTGATACGGTGGGAGAACTGACTTTGATTTTGCGTTTGTATTCGCACTTGTGCGGTTGAGCAAGAGTCGCCACCGACTTTTTATTTTATCCTAAAGGAAAGGTTAAAAAAGCACAGCAAAAACCTTTTGAGATATTTCGTGGGTCCGGGGGGTAGATTATGAAAAGGGAAGGTATTAGCACCCTTTTCATCCATGGTTATCCATGGGCTCTTAGTTACTCGGTTTTTTAGATCACTTGCCTTGATTTTCGATTGCTTGGAAATGGTGTATGTGTGTGTGTGTTTGAAAATGTTTGGGAAGAAGATGCCTTGTCTTAGGCTAACCTTGTAACAATTCTTTACTCGAATATTTTACAAAGGCGTGTATCTTTTTGAAAAGATGTTTCAAAATGTTTTGAGAGTTTGTTTTGAAAGTGCTTGTGGAATGTGGTTTTTTGAAAAGAAGGCAAGTGTTTTTTGCAAGTTGATCTCAAGTAACTAAGAGTTTTGTCTACCCTATTGTACTCAAAGGTTTTCTCTATGTTTTCAACCCTTTTTAACAATTTTGTTCCACCATTGAATTTGGTGGACAATCTTGCGTTTAGGAAGTTTGTTCGGGACGGGCGCGGGTCATCGTATGGACCATGAATGCAATGGTGCCAAGTGTCTTTGGCAATTTTCTTTGAAGGGACTATGATCATTCCGTTTTAGGCAACATTCGAAATCGTCATCGAGGGACTTATGATCATTTGAATTTGTTTTGCCAAAGATACTCGACGTGCAAACATGGCCCATTTTGGAAGGCAACATGTGGGACTACCCTAGAGGGTGCAAGTGTGATTGTGTATTTATTTCATGTATTTGTCTTGTATTAAGTTATCTAGCGTTTGATTTTATATACATGCAAACCCTAGGTCTAACCATGGTATAATTCGAAAGCGGTAAATTGCGAAAATGTAAAGTCTACGCTATTACAAAATAAGTATCAGGGAGTGGGGGTACAAATTTATGAATGGGGATGAGACTTAGGAATATAGTGTCCAATAAGTTAACCAAATCGAATCGGTCAAATGTAAATGTAACGAATATCAATGTATAAGATAAGCAAATGTATATAGGGGCAATGTAAATGTATTGTGTAAGTGTACGTGTATACGTGTATGTAATTATTTACAGGTACGAAATGTGAAATTAAATGTGTATTAAGTATTGTTTTGTCCTAAAGAAAAATTAAATGTTTATTAATCTTTGATTTGTGATCTTGTATTTTCTTTAATATATACAAAAAGAAAATTTAAGAAAAGAAAGTATTTCTAAGTTAGAAAATTGTCACTTTACATTTTTGGATATAAAAGTATCTTTATATTGTTAATAAGAATATTTGAATTAAAAGAAAAAAGATGTTTTCAATTATGGTGTAATAAAAAAAAAAAGTATTTTTATTATTTATGTACAAAAAAAGAGAATATTTTAATTAAATGTTTAAAATTTAAATTATGTATATTAGAAAAAAATGTATTTTTATAAGTGTTAAAGCATTGATGTACAAATATTTATTTTACTTAAAAGAAAAAAAAGAAAATGTTTTAATACTTAATGTATTGTGTCAAAAGAATTATGAATATGTTATAAAAAAAAGAAAAATTTAATATAATAAAACTCATGTTAATTTTGTAAAAGAACATAATTGTTTTTTTTAGAAAGAAATTAGAAATGGGCCAAGGGATATTATGGTCCAAATAGAAAAGAAATGGGGAGTGCATGAAGGGAGACAAAAAAAAGGGCTTGGGCGTTGGAATGGTCAAGGCCCAGAGTTTGAAACGAACATTTTTTAGGGTTCATTGCTTTTGTTCAGTCGGGACAATGGCTTAGGGTTTTGAGAGCGACAGAAGCGCCGTTTACTCGTTACTTCATCTTCTCCGATCGTTCATCCTTTGGCCAGCGCCTCCTCTTTGCCCAGCCATCAGCGCCTCCGCCTCTTTATCCCTTCCTTGGTTCGGTGAAAACGAATGAGAGGTAATCGTCCTTACTTCGGCTTTGTCTAGCGCGTTTTTTAGAGTTTCGTTATTTGCATGTTTATGGTTTACTGCTTCTTCTTGATTAACTGCTTGATTTGATTTCTTATGCTGTTCGTTATTGATTTTATTGGAGGTACGTGTGAAGGGATGAAAGAAAAATGTCTTACCTTTACTGAAGAGGGGAAGGAAGAAGATGGAGGTGCTTAGGAGGCTCGATGGCGAATGGAACGTGATGCGCGCTTTGCTTCAGGTTTTGTGGTGTCAAGCTGAGAACTTTAGTTTGAACATCCTTTCATCTTTTTTATGTTAGCCTTGTCTCTTCTTCTTTTCGTGTTTCCTGGGATGTTTATGTTTGGTTGCCTTTGAATTGCCTTTGAATGATGAAGAGATTCTGAAGGCATTTGTGTATGCTTCTGATATATGCTTTTGTTGAATGGTTTTGAACATACGCGTTGATGCAGGCCTGGACTTGGTTCAGGTTTCACAAGTTTGAGGCTTGTGAAGTTTGAGTTTGGCAGGTGGTGAGGCTTTTGTTAGGCTTCAGGCAGGGTGAGGCTTTGAGGCTTCAACTGGTTATTGACAGGGTAAAGGGGCTTGAAAGGTTTTGACAGGGTTAAGGGGCTTGAAAGGTTTTGACAGGGTTAAGGGTTTTTTGGGCATATGCTGGTTTTACAGGGGGCTTGATGGTGTGTTAGGCTTTGAGTTGTTTTATCTGGTTTATGGGCGTATGCTGGTATGGCTTGGACCTGGTTCAATGCTTAGGCAGGTTGGATGCTCCGGCAGATTTTTGCTTAAGGTTTTAGTTGACAGCATCCAAGGTTTTTTTATACAGGCCTTTTTGGTTATGTTTTTATATCCTGTTTGGTGGTTATATCTGATATATTGTTTTGTGGCTTTTCTTGTACACAGGTTAAGATTTTGCTTTTGAGTTAGTAGGCCTGCCCCTTGCTCAGTAAGCTTGGCCTGGTTTTAATGTTTATGCAGGGGATAAAGGCTTCAACAGGTTTATGCTTGTTGGTTTGACATCCCCTCTTTTATCCACTGTGTTCAGTCTTTTGTATATGTTTCTATCTTCCTGCCTAAAGCCTAAAAACCTGCTTTCTTTTCTCTCCTCTTCTCTCTCCAGTACACTTCAAAGAATATTAAAATATGTTTTTGTGTGTACTTTCTGAAAGGGTCCCTTCTTTGGGAAATGATGAAAATGCTTGCTTGCATATCACTTTTTCTCTGCATATTTTATCTCTTCTCTTTGACAGCTTGATATCTTTCCAAAATCTTCTTTTGACAGCTTGGGTACCTTTGTGACAGTTGCTTTATATTTTTGGCAGAAAGTTGAGTTTGGACCTTTGGTTTGGACTTGCTGTTTGCTTTGTAACATGCTGTTTGAGATTTGAACTTATGCAATTTGACACTTTGCATTTTTTTTCAACTTTGCATTCATGATTAGCAAATAAAATTCTTCCCTCTTTGTGAACCGGGAGAAATCCCGTGATTTGCAGAGAGGGTTAACTGATCCCAATCAGTGGCCCTTAATGATGAACTGTCTTTTATTTATTTATCTGCTTTTTGACTTTTTCTCTTTTCTTTTGCAGATGAAAAATGGAACACTGGAGCGAGGGATGGCAGATGAAGAATTGAAGATTAGAAAAAAACATTTAGGATAGTTTTTATTTAACTTTAAATAAATGTAACATTATTTTTGTAAACATTTTGTAAATAAAAACAATTATACAAATGATTTAAAGATAAATAAAAAGTCCTTTTATTTAATTAATTCTTCTCTTCTCCAATTGTTTATTTATTATTTATAGTTCTTTAAATTAAAATAAATTGAAAATAAATTCCAACTTATTTAATCTTTAGAATAATAAATAATTAACTAAACAATATTTTAGTGTTGATCAATTAATAAACTTGACGCTTCCAATATTCAAAGCAAAACAACAGTTAATCACAACAACTGATCAGGCGCATTCCCTTTTTACTGATTTTTACCCAACATTGCAAATCCAAACTGCGTGTATCTTTTGACTGGTTCAATCACACAAACGTGAATTCAAACCAAATGCCTTCTTTTACTGATTAAATTAAACAATGCGAATTCAATCCAAATCTCGGAATAACTCGCAAAGTGCTGTGGAATTTAAATCCTTCTGAGAATATGCCCACAAAAACCCTGATTCCTGATTAAATGCCAAAGAGCGTTCGCCTGATCAAAGTTGAGCCAAAATCAACCAAAACCCTAAGCCAACTGTGTGAAACATCCCAAAGCCCTGAAAGATCAATAAAAACCCTAATTTGTGTCTGAATGACGAGGAAAGTTCGTTTGACCGATTCTTGAGCCAGTTTGAAAGATTAGGAAAAGCCTGAAGCTGCGATCTCTTGTGGAAAAAAGGCGAGGGCAAATTTTGGGGTACAACAGTTGCCCCTGTTCAATCTTCTTGAACCTGAAGAGTTAGATTGGCAAGTTTGCCTTTCGCGACTTGAAGGTAAAAGAAGATTGGACACTAAAGTGCCCAGAAAATTTGCACTCGGCGATGTGATGGTAGAGGTGAATGGGCTTAAAGATGCCATTTGGTGATGGGCTTAAAGATGCCATCTGGTGCGATAGAACCTTGTCGGGGGATGGGCTTAGAGATGCCATCTGGAAATGGGCTTAAAGATGCCATTTGGCAACTGCTGGTAGGAGGATGGGCTTATAGATGCCATATGGACATGTTGAACTGTATGTCAATGGTGAGTGGACGAGTGTCAGAAAGGCATCTATGTTTTGGAACATCTCTGAATTGGGGGTCCGAATAAGCAATAGATTGACATCCATGTCTGGAGAATCTGTAAACTATTTTCAGGAGTTGAGATTGAATAAGCAATAGAGCCACATTCGTTGTTGGGAAGCGTCCGTAAACTGTTTTCAAAAGTTGGCATCTGAACAAGTTGGTAGATTGACATCCGTTGTTGGGAAGAATCCGTAAACTGTTTTCAAAAATTGTATCTGAACAAGCTGATAGATTAACATCCGTTGTTGGGAAGAATCCATAAACTATTTTCAGAAGTCTTGAAGTTGAAGAGGAACCGGTGTAGGGTTTCCTGATGATGCGTCTGAATGAATCCGGAATAAGTATCAGAATGTCGCTGTGTCCGGGTCACATCTGAACTATCTCTGGATGAATCTCGGGAGGTGATCTTCGTCTGTCGACTGATCTTACCTGAAAAAGTAAAGGGTTAGTCGTATGCAATGTCATGATGCATGATGCAATGTATGTGACATCAATGTTTATGACATGAATGTGATGAATGCGCATGTAAGCTGATGAGCTATCTTGCTGAGGATAAATGAATCCTGAGTCGGCTGCAGATAAAAGAATCTTGACTGCTGCCTGGGAAAATAATTCCTTGGCTGTTGCTGGGGAAGAGAATTCCTGATGACCTCTACTGGGGAGTTCCAAACTAGTAGACTCATGCTGGGGAGGTAAGATTGAGAATCTTCAGCTCGGTGGGAAGTAACTCTGGCGACTTCACTGGGGAACTCAAGATTTGCCCTCCAAAAACTCTGTGGGGAGAAGGTTCATTAGTCTGGCTCCGCTAGGGATTGATAATTTGAAGTTTTAGCTTCACTGGGAATAATGAAACTTGACTCTGAGGGGAGTTAGCCTCTGGAAGGTTCTCTGGCTGGAGATTGCGAGAGTCCTCTGATTGTTGCAGGTGAAGGCTTAGAATCTGAACAAGCGATAGATTGACATCCGTTACTGGAGAATCCGTAAACTGTTTTCAGAAGTTGAGAAGAGTCTGAACAAGTGATAGGTTAACATCCGTTACTGGAGAACCCGTGAACTGTTTTCAGAAGTCTTGAAGTTGAATAAGCAATAGAGAAGCATCCGTTGTTGGGAAGCGTCCGTAAACTGTTTTCAAAGGTTGCATCTGAACAAGTAATAGATTAACATCCGTTGTTGGGAAGAATCCATAAACTGTTTTCAGAAGTCTTGAGAAGAATCTGAACAAGTAATAGGTTAACATCCGTTACTTGGAGAACCCGTGAACTGTTTTCCGAAATCTTGGGATTGAATAAGCAATAGAGCAACATCCGTTGTTGGGAAGCGTCCGTAAACTGTTTTCAATGGTTGCATCTGAACAAGCTGATAGATTAACATCCGTTGTTGGGAAGAATCCATAAACTGTTTTCAGAAGTCTTGAGAAGAATCTGAACAAGCGATAGGTTAACATCCGTTACTTGGAGAACCCGTGAACTGTTTTCAGAAATCTTGGGATTGAATAAGCAATAGAGCAGCATCCGTTGTTGGGAAGCGTTCGTAAACTGTTTTCAAAGGTTGCATCTGAACAAGTAATAGATTAACATCCGTTGTTGGGAAGAATCCATAAACTGTTTTCAGAAGTCTTGAGAAGAATCTGAACAAGTAATAGGTTAACATCCGTTACTGGAGAACCCGTGAACTGTTTTCAGAAGTCTTGAGAAGAATCTGAACAAGTGATAGGTTAGCATCCGTTACTGGAGAACCCGTGAACTGTTTTCAGAAATCTTGAGATTGAATAAGCAATAGAGCAGCATCCGTTGTTGGGAAGCGTCCGTAAACTGTTTTCAATGGTTGCATCTGAACAAGTAATAGATTAACATCCGTTGTTGGGAAGAATCCATAAACTGTTTTCAGAAGTCTTGAAGAGGAACCGGTGTAGGGCTTCCCGAGGATGAGCTTGTGTAAAACTGCATCGGGTTTTTGAACACTTTTGACATTCGAATGCCCCAAGTGGTGATGTAGATAATTTCCTGGCTTGTTACAGGGGTTGGTCTACAATCGGTCGTTCACAGATGTTTTCCTGGCTTGTTACAGGTGTTGATCTAGAACTCTTCAGACGTGCCCTGGCTGGATACAGGAATCGAATCTGGAATGTGATAGTTGATTTGTTGAGCACTTTTGACATTTGAATGCCCCAAGTGGTGATGAAGGAGTCTTGAATTAGATTACTTTGCATATTGAGAGATTTCTTGAAATCTTGACTGGACTGCCCCAGGTTAATTGGATTGTGCTATATCATGCCCCTTGCTGACAGGAGATTTGCAATGGAAGTGTTATCCTCTTGAAGTGATTTTGCTTACTGAGAGAGTTTTTGTTCCTCCGAACATTCGCTGTATGAATTTCTTCGCTGTCAAACAAAAAGCCAAATGCAGACAGTGATATTCAAGCAATGCAAAGTTTATGTTTGTCTCGAAGTTTTGAAAAATGAGTTTTTAGCAGAAAACTTTTTATAAGACAGATCAACACAAGATTTAGAGCAAAGCCCTACAGGAGTCAGGATACCTTTTGTAACAGTATGCTTTCGAACTAACCCATGCTTCAATTAGGACTTTTGAAGGGTTGTAACGTGGCCTGGTTCACGGTTTAAGAAACAAAGGATAAAGGCTCAAAATATATTTGTACCCACCCGCTCTTCGTGATGTCCTTCATACCTAAGCTCAGTTAATTGTGCGTCCCACTCTGTTCTGAGTTTGGAACGACTTTTGGGCGATGGTTCACCGATTGAACTTGGGGAGACAGTCATCATCTCCTCTTTCTTTTTTCATCATTTTTCATGTTGTTGAGGATTTTGTAATGACCTCACTATCTTGATTTTGATTTTTTATCCCTAACTTTTGCCTGACTGTTACCGTTTTCCGGGATTACCGTCAGTGGGATGCCCCAGCTTTCTTAAGCCTCCTTTATAGGTTTTGGCTTGGTGGGCTTTTCTCTTTTGAGAGATTGACTGTCTATGTGATAGGGAACCACCCTTGTCTTTTGATTCCAAAGGAATGCTTTCTTTTTTTTTGACATCGTTCGTTGTATTACGAACTGAGAGTTTGCGACTTTAATGCGCATTTTCTTTGAATTAACTGAGATACTACCCTGCCCCAGGTTTATATCAAAGGTTTTGATTGTTCATAACAGAAAACTCCTACTTCTTTGGCTCGAAGGGGTTGACTAGGGATTAACTTCCTTATAACTCCAGTGTTTGGGAATTGAAAGAAATGCCTGTACATCATCAGCAAGGTCTATTCAAAGGCATACTGTATAAGATTATGGTATTGTTTCGTCATCCTCCCTCTAAAGGCTTGCAGCTTTTTATCAAGAGTCAAATATCATAAAGAAAAGCATAAGAGTAGTGAAACGAATGGATGGATTCAAGACAAACATATGCAATGCATTAATGAAAACAGAGTTTAACATCAACAAATAACTGTTTGACAGCAAAAGAAATTACAACTTTGAAAATTCAAAAAGAAGCAAAAGTCTTTCAGCTTGAGCTTCGTCACTTCAAGCAGAGAACCCTTTAACGGAAGATTTTCATCTCGCCGTCTGGCATGAATTCCAGCACCCCAATGTCGATCAGATCTTGAATCTTGTTCTTCAAGGCCCAACAGTCGTTGGTGTCGTGTCCCGGGCTGTAGGAGTGGTAAACACAAAATGCGTCGGGATGATAGTGAGGAGAGGAGATATTGGGCTTCTGAGGAGGGTCCTTTAAGGTAAGCAAATTGACCTCCAACAGGTGCTTTAGTATGAAAAATGATGGTATTTCAGTCTCTGTGAACTGTCTTCCCGACGTTTCTTGCTTACACCGATTACCCCTTTGACGCTGGCGAGGTTGTTGATGGGCTTGTGACCCTGAAGCAAGCAAAGGAGCTTTCCCTTTGTCTTCTTGAGTGATTGGAGGCTGAGTGGTGACTTGCTCTTCAACCTCAGATGCTTGCCCCAGTTGGTTGTTTGGAAGCAGTTGGCGGACAAGAACTCTGAGTTCCTCTTATCTTTGAGATAGGTCTTGGATGAGAGCCATCTGGCCCACCAACTGTCCCATCATTTGGGTCCTCAAGGTTGTCAGATAAAACTGCAGCTCCGCAAGCTGATCACTCCTGGCATTGTTTGAATTCTCCAAGCTCTTTGTGAGGAGAGCTTTCATCTCTTCTTGCCCCAGAGACAAGTTCAGGAACATCTCTTGCAGCTGAGCAGTCTGGTCTTGAATGTCTTTGACAGACCTTTCTAGAGCCATCTCTTGCTGAAATAAACAGCAGGAGAGTAAGGAAACCTGAAAAAGGAAAGACTGTCAAAATGCGATGCATGATATGTGGATGCATGCTTTCAAGGACCTCTTGGGGTAAACACAAGAAAATGTTAGAGGTTGAACTTTGCTCTTGGATTGGAGATCTCCACACCGGTGGATGTCTTTCCACGAGAATCAAGCTCACCATGTCAAGTGGGTCATAGCCACTGATTCAAGTTGTTGTACTTGAACTTTGACTGGAGAACTTTGTATCGGTGGATGTCTTTCCACGAGAATCAAGCTCACCATGTCGAGTGGGTCATAGCCACTGATTCAAGTTGTTGCACTTGATCTTTGATTACATTGGTTAGAGGAGAAACCCCTTGCCCCTTGATAGACGTCTGGTTCAACGTAACCCTGCATCAAAAGAACCCTCGAGATCCTTGAAATGGTTATTGAAAATGATATGGTATGATGTTATGATGTTATGTACATGTATGCAAAAAGCAAGTGAGTGTATATACAGGCAAACATATTCACACAAAGCAAACAAGTACTTAGGTTTAGGCTTGCATGAGGTTCAGGTAAGTACCCTCTTGAAGTTAGTTGGCTCATCCTGTCCTAAAAATAGAAACCGGGTTCTAAGGAGCTCAATATCATTGGATTGTTTTCTGTGTTCATTGTTTCGGTTTAGCCACTTACTGGCGACCAAAATATTCCAAGAAAACAATCCTCAAAAGAGTGTAGTATCGAGGATCTACCAACTTCGGACTGCACCAAAGTCGGTCATCTCACTACCCCTAAAAGGCTAAGATGGTCAATTAAGGTTCTAAGAGTTCGTTAGTGCTTCATGACATCACACAGCGGCCCCGTACTCTCCTTGACTACTCAAGGGTTACCGGTACTCACAAATATGTCACACTAACATAGCTTACTGCTTCAACCATGTCGGTATACCCCGCACAGTTCCCTCGCAGTTTTTTGCTATTTACCTAAAAAGGTGCCCCAAATCCGGGTGGAGGATTTACAACAAACCCAAACAAGAACCCAAAAGATAAATCAATCAAGTCAATCAAAGCAAGAAAGTAAAGGTGATCTAAACCCTAAGGTAACCCCACTTTTAAGTATTATCCCCAGTAGAGTCGCCAATTCTGTGATACGGTGGGAGAACTGACTTTGATTTTGCGTTTGTATTCGCACTTGTGCGGTTGAGCAAGAGTCGCCACCGACTTTTTATTTTATCCTAAAGGAAAGGTTAAAAAAGCACAGCAAAAACCTTTTGAGATATTTCGTGGGTCCGGGGGGTAGATTATGAAAAGGGAAGGTATTAGCACCCTTTTCATCCATGGTTATCCATGGGCTCTTAGTTACTCGGTTTTTTAGATCACTTGCCTTGATTTTCGATTGCTTGGAAATGGTGTATGTGTGTGTGTTTTTGAAAATGTTTGGGAAGAAGATGCCTTGTCTTAGGCTAACCTTGTAACAATTCTTTACTCGAATATTTTACAAAGGCGTGTATCTTTTCGAAAAGATGTTTCAAAATGTTTTGAGAGTTTGCTTTGAAAGTGCTTGTGGAATGTGGTTTTTTGAAAAGAAGGCAAGTGTTTTTTGCAAGTTGATCTCAAGTAACTAAGAGTTTTGTCTACCCTATTGTACTCAAAGGTTTTCTCTATGTTTTCAACCCTTTTTAACAATTTTGTTCCACCATTGAATTTGGTGGACAATCTTGCGTTTAGGAAGTTTGTTCGGGACGGGCGCGGGTCATCGTATGGACCATGAATGCAATGGTGCCAAGTGTCTTTGGCAATTTGCTTTGAAGGGACTATGATCATTCCTTTTTAGGCAACATTCGAAAGCGTCATCGAGGGACTTATGATCATTTGAATTTGTTTTGCCAAAGATACTCGACGTGCAAACATGGCCCATTTTGGAAGGCAACATGTGGGACTACCCTAGAGGGTGCAAGTGTGATTGTGTATTGATTTCATGTATTTGTCTTGTATTAAGTTATCTAGCGTTTGATTTTATATACATGCAAACCCTAGGTCTAACCATGGTATAATTTGAAAGCGGTAAATTGCGAAAATGTAAAGTCTACGCTATTACAAAATAAGTATCAGGGAGTAGGGGTACAAATTTATGAATGGGGATGAGACTTAGGAATATAGTGTCCAATAAGTTAACCAAATTGAATCGGTCAAATGTAAATGTAACGAATATCAATGTATAAGATAAGCAAATGTATATAGGGGCAATGCAAATGTATTGTGTAAGTGTACGTGTATACGTGTATGTAATTATTTACAGGTGCGAAATGTGAAATTAAATGTGTATTAAGTATTGTTTTGTCCTAAAGAAAAATTAAATGTTTATTAATCTTTGATTTGTGATCTTGTATTTTCTTTAATATATACAAAAAGAAAATTTAAGAAAAGAAAGTATTTCTAAGTTAGAAAATTGTCACTTTACATTTTTGGATATAAAAGTATCTTTATATTGTTAATAAGAATATTTGAATTAAAAGAAAAAAGGTGTTTTCAATTATGGTGTAATAAAAAAATGTATTTTTATTATTTATGTACAAAAAAAGAGAATATTTTAATTAAATGTTTAAAATTTAAATTATGTATATTAGAAAAAAATGTATTTTTATAAGTGTTAAAGCATTGATGTACAAATATTTATTTTACTTAAAAGAAAAAAAAAGAAAATGTTTTAATACTTAATGTATTGTGTCAAAAGAATTATGAATATGTTATAAAAAAAAGAAAAATTTAATATAATAAAACTCATGTTAATTTTGTAAAAGAGCATAAATTGTTTTTTTAGAAAGAAATTAGAAATGGGCCAAGGGATATTATGGTCCAAATAGAAAAGAAATGGGGACTGCATGAAGGGAGACAAAAAAAAGGGCTTGGGCGTTGGAATGGGCAAGGCCCAGAGTTTGAAACGAACATTTTTTAGGGTTCATTGCTTTTGTTCAGTCGGGACAATGGCTTAGGGTTTTGAGAGCGACAGAAGCGCCGTTTGCTCGTTACTTCATCTTCTCTGATCGTTCGTCCTTTGGCCAGCGCCTCCTCTTTTCCCAGCCATCAGCGCCTCCGCCTCTTTCGCCCTTCCTAGGTACGGTGAAAACGAATGAGAGGTAATCGTCCTTACTTCGTCTTTGTCTAGCGCGTTTTTTAGAGTTTCGTTATTTGCATGTTTATGGTTTACTGCTTCTTGATTAACTGCTTGATTTGATTTCTTATGCTGTTCGTTATTGATTTTATTGGAGGTACGTGTGAAGGGATGAAAGAAAAATGTCTTACCTTTACTGAAGAGGGGAAGGAAGAAGATGGATGTGCTTAGGAGGCTCGATGGCGAATGGAACGTGATGCGCGCTTTGCTTCAGCTTTTGTGGTGTCAAGTTGAGAACTTTAGTTTGAACATCCTTTCATCTTTTTTCTGTTAGCCTTGTCTCTTCTTCTTTTCGTGTTGCCTGGGATGTTTCTGTTTGGTTGCCTTTGAATTTCCTTTGAATGATGAAGAGATTCTGAAGGCATTTTTGTATGCTTCTGATATATGCTTTTGTTGAATGGTTTTGAACATACGCGTTGATGCAGGCCTGGACTTGGTTCAGGTTTCACAAGTTTGAGGCTTGTGAAGTTTGAGTTTGGCAGGTGGTGAGGCTTTTGTTAGGCTTCAGGCAGGGTGAGGCTTTGAGGCTTCAACTGGTTATTGACAGGGTAAAGGGGCTTGAAAGGTTTTGACAGGGTTAAGGGGCTTGAAAGGTTTTGACAGGGTTAAGGGTTTTTTGGGCATATGCTGGTTTTACAGGGGGCTTGATGGTGTGTTAGGCTTTGAGTTGTTTTATCTGGTTTATGGGCGTATGCTGGTATGGCTTGGACCTGGTTCAATGCTTAGGCAGGTTGGATGCTCCGGCAGATTTTTGCTTAAGGTTTTAGTTGACAGCATCCAAGGTTTTTTTAGACAGGCCTTTTTGGTTATGTTTTTATATCCTGTTTGGTGGTTATATCTGATATATTGTTTTGTGGCTTTTCTTGTACACAGGTTAAGGTTTTGCTTTTGAGTTAGTAGGCCTGCCCCTTGCTCAGTAAGCTTGGCCTGGTTTTAATGTTTATGCAGGGGATAAAGGCTTCAGCAGGTTTATGCTTGTTGGTTTGACATCCCCTCTTTTATCCACTGTGTTCAGTCTTTTGTATATGTTTCTATCTTCCTGCCTAAAGCCTAAAAACCTGCTTTCTTTTCTCTCCTCTTCTCTCTCCAGTACACTTCAAAGAATATTAAAATATGTTTTTGTGTGTACTTTCTGAAAGGGCCCCTTCTTTGGGAAATGATGAAAATGCTTGCTTGCATATCACTTTTTCTCTGCATATTTTATCTCTTCTCTTTGACAGCTTGATATCTTTCCAAAATCTTCTTTTGACAGCTTGGGTACCTTTGTGACAGTTGCTTTATATTTTTGGCAGAAAGTTGAGTTTGGACCTTTGGTTTGGACTTGCTGTTTGCTTTGTAACATGCTGTTTGAGATTTGAACTTATGCAATGTGACACTTTGCATTTTTTTTCAACTTTGCATTCATGATTAGCAAATAAAATTCTTCCCTCTTTGTGAACCGGGAGAAATCCCGTGATTTGCAGAGAGGGTTAACTGATCCCAATCAGTGGCCCTTAATGATGAACTGTCTTTTATTTATTTATCTGCTTTTTGACTTTTTCTCTTTTCTTTTGCAGATGAAAAATGGAACACTGGAGCGAGGGATGGCAGATGAAGAATTGAAGATTAGAAAAAAACATTTAGGATAGTTTTTATTTAACTTTAAATAAATGTAACATTATTTTTGTAAACATTTTGTAAACAAAAACAATTATACAAATGATTTAAAGATAAATAAAAGTCCTTTTATTTAATTAATTCTTCTCTTCTCCAATTGTTTATTTATTATTTATAGTTCTTTAAATTAAAATAAATTGAAAATAAATTCCAACTTATTTAATCTTTAGAATAATAAATAATTAACTAAACAATATTTCAGTGTTGATCAATTAATAAACTTGACGCTTCCAATATTCAAAGCAAAACAACAGTTAATCACAACAACTGATCAGGCGCATTCCCTTTTTACTGATTTTTACCCAACATTGCAAATCCAAACTGCATGTATCTTTTGACTGGTTCAATCACACAAACGTGAATTCAAACCAAATGCCTTCTTTTACTGATTAAATTAAACAATGCGAATTCAACCCAAATCTCGGAATAACTCGCAAAGTGCTGTGGAATTTAAATCCTTCTGAGAATATGCCCACAAAAACCCTGATTCCTGATTAAATGCCAAAGAGCGTTCGCCTGATCAAAGTTGAGCCAAAATCAACCAAAACCCTAAGCCAACTGTGTGAAACATCCCAAAGCCCTGAAAGATCAATAAAAACCCTAATTTGTGTCTGAATGACGAGGAAAGTTCGTTTGACCGATTCTTGAGCCAGTTTGAAAGATCAGGAAAAGCCTGAAGCTGCGATCTCTTGTGGAAAAAAGGCGAGGGCAAATTTTGGGGTACAACAAGCTTGAATCGTGTACAGCAATGTGGGTACTTTCAATGGAATTTTAGGACTTGTACAGCTTGCTTGAAGTTCAAGGATGCTTCTCCAACCTCTAGCTTGCTTTGAAACTAACTGAATCGAGCTATGGAAGTTGACCTGCAAAACTGAAAAATGAAAATGGCAGATGGGGTTACGAGTGTTACAGCTGGTGTTTAGGGCTTGGAACAGTTTCAATGGATGGTATGGAATGTGTTTTCAAGGTTATTAGCCAAAGTGCACGAGTGGATTGAGTTGTGGACCTCAATCTGCAGCAGGTGCCCTGTTTTTGCAAGAGGATGGTGTTTTTGTGTTTGAGGAGGTATGAGGGAGGGTTTAATCGTGCGTTAGGTTAGTTATGATGTATGGAAAATGTTTACAAACTTTGCTTTGGCTAGTTGTTACAGGAATGAGAGATATGGTACAAAATGCAAGCTTTCTTCTAAGATAAGCAAAGATAGTCAAGTTGGGTTATAGGCCAAGGCAGGTCCCTCAAGCATGCTGAATTTCCTCTTCTTGATCCATGGGATTTGTCCATAAACGTGTGCCTCAAAGATCTGCTTGTACTTCCAAGATATGGACTTTGACATAAAGCATTGCTTTTTCAAAATGGCAAACTTGCTTTTTCCATTTAAAGGTTAATTCTTTGTGTAATGACTATATGAACAAGATAATGCTAGGACTCAAAGGTTTTGCATTAAATTATTGAGTGAGAATGGGATTAGATGCCTGTAATCTAGCTTGTGCAAGCTGAGTTTGAAAATGCCTAGTGTATGAACATGTACTTGGCCATGAACAAAGTGACTTTTGCCTAACTTCACAAATTCGATTCTCCCTAACCACAAGGGTGTTTGATAAGTTCTTGGACAATTTGGAAAGCTTGGAATGAGTAATACAATCCATCTTTGTAATGCAAATTGAAATTCCAAGTGGAAGCATGTGAAAAGTGGCCATGAAGTTGGGCAAAAATCCTGCCTAAAATAGGTCAAAAAATTTCTAAGTTAAGAATGTTTTGCACCCCTATTCCAAAAATTATAACTTGAGCTACAAGCTTCATTTGAGAAAACTTTGTGAATCAAAGTTGTAGATCTTGAAATGGAATACAACTTTCATGTTTTGAGTTTTGTTTGAATCCAAATGTATCCTGATGAAAAGATGGGACAAAGTTAGGAAAAAATTAGGAAATTTCATAACTTAGAAAATTTCTAAGTTATGAAATTTCTTCATTTCAAACCCTAATTTGTAATTTTTGGTTTCTTGATGAACAAGTTTCATAATTTTACATGTCTTGATGAAAAATAAATCTTGGCACTTGATTTTGACCAAAAAGTCAAAGTTTGACTTTTCAGTATACAGTCAAATTTTGATCAGTTGACTGGAAAATTCATCTGTCAATCTTGTGCTTTTGGGATCTTTTGAACTTGTTGAATGGACCAAGACAATGCCATTGAGTCCTTGAGTCAATATGTGAGCTTGGTTTGCCATTGGCTAGGTCAAACAGTCAAAAATTGCCTTTGTGCAGTCAAAACCCTAAAAATGACCATTTTGCCCTTTTGGTGATCTGATCAAATTTCTTGTGGAATTGTGATCCAAACTTGACCAAATGGTTCATATGAGTTCATAATATTGATGTAGGTCAAAAATCATGAAGTTTGTCAATTGTCCATAGTTGACTTTTTTCCCCAATACAGTTGATTTCTAGGTCAACTGTCCAATTGACTGGGCAAAGATTGGAATCAAGGCTTGAAACTTGGTATGGATAAACTTGTGAGTCCAACATGAAGCATGAAAGTCATCTTGGGCATTTTAGGTCAAAACATCTTTGTGCAAACTCAAACCCTAATTTGGGTCAACAGTGCAAGGAGGAGTCTTGAGCAGAGCAAACACTGACTTGATCTTAAGCTTCAAAGGTCTTGTGGTGAGAAAAAGTTGATGAAATGAGAGGGCAAATTTTGGGGTACAACAGTTGGGGCTTGAACCCACGTCCTGAGCATGAAACTCGTGTTGCCTTACCACTGGGGTGGCTATACATCCGTTAACTTAAATGAAACAATAAATACATAACATAAGTCATGTCCTGAATATGACTCCATCTTCAACCTCCAGCCATAACATCTCCAACTTCACCATTTCTCAACAAAAATAAAATATGCAAACATGAAAGTTGCTCCATTTTCCACACGAATCCAACCATGTAAATATCATAAGCTATAAATCAAAGATGAATGAGAATTTTTGAAAGTACCAAATTCTGACCTAATTATTTTCAGAGATTCAAACCTAAAATTCTCTAAGCTCGAGCAATATAAATGAAATCTATGGACATGTACAGCTTCAGGGCAATGATGTCTACATTTTATCTTCAAAAATGTAAGCCTAACAATGCCTACATGAGAAGATAGAAGTTCGGAAAATATACCTCAAAACTGGAAATCGTGAAATGAGTTTGAGCTGCTTTCAAGGAGTTTTGATGATCAGGTTAGCTTCCTCAAGTTCCTAGGAAGCTAATGCAATGATTAGCTTGAGCAATGGATGGCTGGAATGGCTTGGAGAAGTCAATGTGAAGACTCTATTTTTTGGTTATGGAGGTTGATGTAAATGGTGTTACAATTCTGGAATAAGGATGGGGATAGACTATTTTTATATGTAGGAGCTTTTGGAAGTTAAAAGCCAAGAAACGCGCGAGGGAAATGTGAGTTACAAGTTCAAAGTTAGAAATTATGCAACAATGGTGTTTTTGGGCAATTTCTGGCTTGAGGGAGTTTAAGAGAGTTTCAGGGTGCTTAATCCCGTGCCTTAGCTCACAAATAGTGCCTCTATTTGTAAGCAACAAGTTTGGAGGCTTGTCTTTGATCAGAATTCAAAATCACATGTTTAAGTTCAACATGTGATTTTTTGAGAAATCAAGTTTCAATGCCTTGTGTACTTGCTAATATAGAGTGGTTATGCTTTAAACAAACTTGCTTCTGACTTTGTAGATGGAGTGTGATCAGAGGTAACAAGTTAGAGGCTCATGAATTGACTTTGTGCATAAAACTTGCTTTTCAAGAATGGCATTCTTCACTTTCTTCCAAAAATGGCAATTTAAATTGGACAATGCTTAAACCACTTGGATTATAGCTCAAAAGTTTGTGTAACCCATTAATGATGGATAGATACACAAGTTAGAAGGTCTGCAAAGAAAGATTATGCAGCCTAACATTGAAATTGAATTATGTGTTTGTTGTACCCCAAAATTTTCCCTTTCATTTTACTCAATACATTTCCATTGAGGTCCTCAACTTGCTCAAGGATGCCCAAGAGTTGACCAGACAAACTCTCTCCTAAGGCAATGTATCTCAAACTAGGGTTTCCATTTTCATCAATATGGGTGAACTCCAAAGACCTCATATTCTCTCCATGGTACTAATATGTTCTCAAGATCATCCATGTCAAATATCATGCCTTACACAAGAAGTTTGCTCAGCCAACTGCTCGAATGCTTGAGAATCGACTACATCAGGTCAAAAGTCAACTGTGGCCCACATACAGTCAAACTTCAAGATTTTTGGTCAATCATAAACATTTTTAAGTTATATCCATTATTTGATCAAGATTCCTCAAGGAATGCCCCAAATTCATCAAAACCCAAAAGTTGCTAAATTAGGGTTTCTCATGAAAAGTCAACCAAACTTTGACCAAGCATAACTTCTTCATACTTTATCAGAAATTTTCCATCCAAGGCTCATTTTGAAAAGGATGAAATTCCCTGCAATTCATCTTCATCCCTCAAGTTCAAAATATGCACTCATGAAAAGATATGAATTTCTACATTATAGGTACTTTTGAAAAGTCAACAAAAACACTTTTTGGGTCAAAGCTTCTTACATGAACATGGAAGACCCAATTGAGATGAGACCAAAAGGTTTGTTTAGGGGACATCCTAATATTTCTAAAAAGTTCAAGAACACCTATCTAGGGTTTAAAGTGGAAGATATATGCCTTGTCAAAGTTGACCATTTTTGCAAAATTGCCAAAAGTCAAATGTGCTCAAAAATACACTTTTTGTTAAATGGGCCTAACTTTTTATGCTTGCACCTCACTCATAGCATGGTCCACGACCCAATTACTTACCCACACATTATTTGCTTCATTTTCCATTTTATTTTGATTTTTTATTAATTAAAAATTGAATTAAATCAAATAAATGATAAATAATAGCAAAGATTTGTTTTGATCTGATTTTTAGACAAGATCACAAGCTAATTATGTTGACATATCAGAATCAAATCATATCAAGGTTGATTGGAGCAAGAATGGCATGATTAGGCCTAATTTGGAAACAAATCATACAAAGAAAGAATGAGATCAAATCTTCAAAAATTGCAAAGATACATGTTGTTTTTATAACCCTAATTCATTCAGGGATATATAGGGAGCAAGGCCAGGCACGAAACAAAAGGGTTGCAGTCGTGGAAACACCAAGAACAAACTCAATTTTTTTGCAAAAAAAAGTAGTGAATCAGTTTCAAGCTTGGAGGCCATTCAAGCCATTCTAACATTGCCATTAGATTGCTGGATATCTCAGGAACGTATCTCTATCATTTGCAACCTTTTCACGCCCAAAAACGCATGCTACAGACCCACAGTTTACCTTCCTTAACTTGAATCGTATTTTATAAATTACGCATGATTAACCATTATTGAATACAACATTATGTTTGTATGAGCATTTAGAATGTTTTGGTTTATGTAATTTTGTATTTTTATGCATATATCCATAACTGCCATTGCTAGGTTTTGTTCTTGCATTTTAGAGGTTTATCATATAGGTGAAATTGGCCTAAACAAAGGGTACCATCGTACTCGTGAGGTTAAAACAAGTTGATTGGTGTAGCCATAATTGATTTATCATGCCTGTGTTGGATTTTTGAAGTTCATAGGTTTACAGCCATGGCAAGTTGTCTGTAGGTATAAGTTTGATACCTAATACGACAGAGGAGGAAGAAGATAACAACATCTCTGAACCCCATTGGACCATTTGAATTTCGCGTTTTTTTCAGCTAACCACTTTATTTCATATATTATATTTTTTTCTTATTGTATTAACAAATAAAAAAGATAGCCCAGATGGCTAGGCGTGCAGGGTGTTGAGTGTGAGGACCTGGGTTCGATCCCAGGTCCCAGTAACTTTCTTTATTTTAATTCCTCCTTGCAGATCTTGTGCTTCTCTTGTCCAAACGCCTACCATGCGCCACCAATATCCAACCAGCGGATTCATGATCAACCAAATCCAACGCCTATCACTGAAGGGTCATGGTGTACTCTTAGGTCAGCACCACATGGGATCAAGCGTTGACTCGGCTGACTGGCTTCACGGGCCTGGATATTTTCAATAATACACCCCTAGAAATGCTCAACAACACAGGCCCAAATTTCCTTCTTTCATATTATTATTTATTTATTTATTTACAAATTATTCTCTCTTTTATCAAAATAACACATAAATCATTTTTTTATTATTAAATCAAAAAATCACAACAAAAAAAAACACCAGAAATCTTTTTTTCATAAAAAATATATTTTTTCCTTGAATTAATTAATTTAATTAAAAATTAGGATAATTTAACTCTTTTTTTTGTAATTAAAATCAATTAGAAATTAGGGTTTAATTTTGTATATAATTAATTTTTCTTCAAAAAATAACTTATATTTTTCTCAATTAGATTTTTAGGTTTTATATTTATCCTCGCATTTAATTCGTCGCGCGCATTTTAATTACTTTTTTTTATTATTTTTGTAACTGCTCCGAGTTTGTAATAGTTTTAATTAGGTTTTAATTCCGCCTTTTATTTTACTGTCAAAAATAATTATGTATCTGCGAAAGCCATGTAATAATTAGGACTTTAAACTTTCCACATTTTAATTTCCGCAAATATAAACTGCCTAGATGTATGTTAATAGGATTGCATGGAAAGACTAACTGAAAATTAATACGGTAGAAAACCCTAAATGTGCAAAGACAAATTAACTGAAAAAATTCACTCGCACATGCTCACTCCTAGGGTTTACTCCACTCTGGTTGCCTTCGATTAAACGGTCATAAAGTATAGGGCTTATTAGTGGTCGTCCTCTAGCCCTGAAAGATCTAAATGATCCATTCGGATGTTGCCTCGGAAAAAGATCTTTAAGGCTTTAGGATGATTACTAACACCTCCTAACATTGCTTTTGTGATTGTATTTGTCCCTTCAAACGTCCCTTAAAACTCCAATGATGGTGCTACCTATTCCTTAATAATGAGATAGTGATGTCTAAAGGAAAACGAACAGACTTTTCGAGTAGGTAGATTAGTTCCTGGGTACTTGCTCAAACAAACAAACTTTTTCACACGAGCACTTTTTCAAACAAAGTTTTCAAAAACAACTTCGTAACACTCTTGAGAACAGAAGCAAGGGTTAAAAAGAAGTAAAACAAAACTTTTCAAAACAAGCACACACAAGCAATTTCAAAATGAGAAAGTACCTAAGAGCCCATGGAAAACCATGGATAGAAAGGGTGCTAACACCTTCCCTTTCTATAATCTACCCCCCGTACTCAAAAATATTCTCGAAAAAGGTTTTTTCTGTTCGTTTTCCTTTTCCTTAGTTGGATGAAATAAAAGTTGGTGGCGACTCTTACTTATCGCACATTTCCGAATATAAAACACAAACCAGTATAACAGTCGGTTCTGCCACCGGATCACAAAACTGGCGACTCTGCTGGGGAAGAAAAAAATAAAGTGGGGTTCACCTTAGGATCTAGGTCATTTTAAAATTTCTTTCTTGTTTGTTTGCTTTATTCTTAAAGGGTTTTTCTTGGGTTACTATAGATCCTACACCCGGATCTGGGGGCACTTTTTAGGTAAACAGCAATAGATCGTGGAATCTGTACGGCATAGACCGATATGGTTTAAGTGATGGCTGTGTTGGTGTGGAACTTTGGTTGGTACCAGTATCCTTCGTAGGGAAACAAGGAGAATACGGGGCCGCTGCGTGGTGTCATGAAGTGCTAACGGACCTTAGAACCTTAGTTGAACCAACTTGGACATTAGAAAGTAGTGAGATAGTCGGCCTCGGTATGGAGCTGAGGATTGGTTGATACTCGATGCTACACTCATTGGGATCAAACTTTCAGGATATTTCGGCCGCAAGAAAAGATAGCTTGAGCTGAAACAATTCTCGATAAAGGATGATTAGTGATATTGAGATACCTTTAGAACCCGGTCACATATTTATAGGACAGGTTGAAACAATCCAGCTTCAAGAGGGTATGACCTTAAAACTCAAGCAGGCCTTAAACCTAAGGACTTGATGTGATTTGTCTATGTTTGCTATACCTGTGGTTTATCATGACATCATGCATCATAACATAACATCCATTCTTATTGCACTAACCATTTCAAGGACCAAGGGAATTTATCTTTGTTCTGTTTTGCAGATCATGGCTTCCGTTCATAGAAACACTATCTGAATCAGCTTTGTGAAGATACCTTCCCAACTCAAAGAGCTAGTATCAAAGGTTTCTGAAACTTATGCATTCACTAAGAGACATGGTCGACTTCTCAACCTGGTTACTTCAAACTTTGATGAAAAGATGATGAGTGTACTCTTTCAGTTCTTTGATCCCAAGCACCACTGTTTCACCTTTCTAGACTATCAATTGGTGCCTACCATGGAAGAATTCTCTCAGCTGTTGGATATACCCATTCTTGAACAGTTGACTTTCACAAGTCCGGAAGAAGTTCCTAAGCTAGAAGTCATTGCCTCAGTTTTGCATCTGAAACGGGCCGACATGGTATTCAATTGGGAAACAAGAAGCGGAGTCAAGGGTTTTCTAGCCAAGTTCCTGATAGACAAGGCCTAGCTATTTTGGGATGATATGGATTTTCAGGATTTTGAGGAGGTCTTGGCCCTTCTAATCTATGGGTTAGCACTATTCCCTAATCCAGAATTATTCATAGATGTGAATGCTATCAAGATCATCCTCTCTCTCAACCCTGTGCCTACCTTGCTCGGAGATATTTTGCATACTCTCCATACTCGTACCATGAAGAGAAGAGGGGTTCTTATGTGCTGCATGCCATTGCTGTCGAGGTGGTTTATTTCTCACCTCCCTAAGTCCGTACTGAAGAATGAAGAAGGTGTGGGTTGGTCACAAAGGATAACGTCGCTCGCTCACATGGATATTCTTTGGTGTTCCCGAGCTATGGAAAACACTGTTATTATTGACCGTTGAGGGGAGTACCCTAATATCCCGTTACTTGGCATCAGAGGGGGTATAACCTACAATCCTTGTTTAGCTCTACGACAATTTGGTTACGCTCGAAGAGATGGTCCCCATGAGTTACTTATCAAGGGTATTGTATTCAACTATGAGGATGATGTTCAAGTGTATCGTCGGAGGTTCATACGAGCTTGGGGCATGGTAAACAGGTCTGGCGCCAAGGCTTTGGGGCCAAAGGCTTCCATTCCTATGGAACCTTACTTCCAATGTGTACGAGCTCGCGCCCAGAAACTTATGATGCCTTATATGGCCGTTCTACCAGTGATTATGGAACCCACTACTAATGAGGGTATTCCTTACACGATTCTCTATCCTGATATGCCCACTGATCTTGGAGAACTACAAAGGTCTTGGATTTAGTTGAAGAAAGAGCGGGATACTTACAGGGATCAGTTATATGCCCAAGAGAGGAAGGTTTTAGAGCTCAAAAAGCAGCTCCATGAGGAAAGAGGACTCAATGTTTATCTCGGCACAAAGAGAAAGCATCCATGGGAAATTTGATTTTTTCTAGTTTTAGATTTGTTTTTAACTGTAACGCCTAAAAGGCATTTGAACTTTGAATTCAACTAATAAAATCTTTGTTTCATTTTGGTTCGCAAATTTAAATTTCCCAAAGTCTTTGAAATCATTGCATACGCATCCCATTCATAACATTGCATGTAAAGGTACCATTACAGGTTTCTCATCTTCTTCATTGTTTATTTCAGCAGAAATGTATTACGAACAAAGCATCAAGGATCTTCAGGCACAAAATGTCCAATTCCAACAAATGTTCATAAATCTGGCGAAAGGGCAGGAGGATCTGAAAGCCCTCATCCTGAAAGAGAAAAAGAAAAAGAAGAAGGCTGCCGGTATTCTGAATATGGGCAGAAGGTTTAGAGGGCCATTAAAGCAACAAGTCGATCTGACCTATTCATCCAAGGAAGGGGAGAATCAAGAAAAAGAGACAAGGAAGAAGGATCCAAGTCATGAAGTTTCTGACAATGATTCCGACTACAATGATGAGCAGTATCCTCCCACTGAGGATAGATACAAGCAGTTGGAAGATCGCTTGAGTGCTATGGAGGTCCAGAGGATACCTGGGTTGGATTTTGAAGAATTGGGGTTGGTGTTGGGAGTGGTCATCCCGCAGAAGTTCAAAGCTCCATTTTTTGCAAAGTATGATGGGGTGTCCTGCCCAAAACTCCATCTCCGCTCTTATGTCAGAAAGATCCAGCCCCACACCGCTGATAGAAATTTGTGGGTTCATTTCTTTCAAGATAGTCTGTCAGGGACTCAGCTTGAATGGTTCTACCAACTGGAGAGAGCTAATATTCGAAATTGGGAAGATCTGGTTGTTGCTTTCTATAAGCAGTACCAATACAACGCCGACCTTGCTCCTACTCGTACTCAACTCTAGAGTATGTCCATGGGGGCGAGTGAAGGCTTTAAGGACTATGCACAGAAGTGGAGAGACTTGGATGGAAGAGTCCAACCCCCATTGTCTGATAGGGAGTTGGTTGATATGTTTTCGGGGACATTATCTGGTCCATTCTTCAATCATTTAATCGGCAGCTCGTCAGCTGGTTTCACCGAGCTGATTCTAACTAGAGAGAGAGTAGAAGTTGGGATTTGGAGCGGCAAGATACAGAAGGATGCCTCTTCGAGTTCGGTAAAGATTCCTTTTGTTGGTAAGAAGGAAGCCAATGCCATTTATAGCCCGGGGGGCCAAAACAGAGTTGAACATCGTCAGACAGTAAGTGTCGTAATGAGACCTAGGCCTACATCCGCTCCACAATGCAATAATCAACAAAGGGTGGAAAGGCCACAATGGAAGTTTACTCGAATCAATATGACATTGGCTGAAGTTCTACCTCATCTGCTGAGATCCAACTTGGCAACCTTGAAAGAGGCTCCAAAGAATCCGAACACCACATCTCCCGGATATAATCCAAATGCTCGGTGTGCCTGTCATTCTGAGATTCCCGACCACGATACCAATGACTGCTGGGCTCTAAGAAATAAGGTACAAGATCTGATCAAAGCCAAGGAAATTGTGTTTAATGCTCCAGAAAAGCCCAATGTCATAACTGCTCCCATGCCTAAGCACAGTCGTGGAGTTAATGTTGTTGATACCGACTTGTTTGTGACCTTGGTGGATGAAGTTTCTACTCCTCTCATGACTGTGAAGAAGAATTTACTGTTGGCCGGTTTATTTCCGGGTTATGGTGAAGGTTGCCACATGTGTTCATTTCTGCCTTCTGGTTGCCATTTGCTAAAGTCAGGTGTTCAACACTTGATGGACAACAAAGAAATTTTGTCCGAGAAAACCTTGATTCCTGTTGTTCCATCTGAAGACGTTGCTATTATAACCATTTCCGCCAATCCGTCCAAGGTCTCCTCGAGAAGACCTGTTAGGATTACATTTGTTTCAAGAGTCACTCCGCTAATAATCATTGTTCCTGGTCTTGTCCCGTATGTCTCGGACAAAGCTGTCCCCTGGCATTAAGGTGTCGATGTGTACTATCATGGCATCAAACAAGATTTGAAAAATGAAGAGGCTGATCCTGATATTGGTAACATTGTCGGGACCAGCAAGGTTACCCGAAGTGGAAGGGTCTTCTCTCCCGAGATTTCCCCTAAGAATGTCAACAGGCCTATTGTCATTCTGTCTGTTGTTCCTATTGGTACATCAACTACGGCTCCTGTTCTTACTCCAATTATTACCCTTGTCAGCGAATTGTCTGGTACCCGCGGAAAAGAAGTTATAGGTGAGCCTGCCCGGACGGAGGCACCTAGAAAAATTATCGTGGAAGCCTCTAAGCAAGAGATAGAGGAAATACTAAAAATAATCAAAAAGAGTGACTACAATGTGGTCGAGCAGCTGAGGCAAACCCCCTAAAAGATATCCATGGTGTCTCTGATGTTGTGCTCCGAAGCCCATGCGAAGGCTCTGATTGCATTCCTCAAGACTGCACATGTGCCGTAGGAGACCTCAGCTGATCAATTCAAAGATTGTGTGGCTAGCCTGACTGCTGACACTGGGCTGGGTTTTTCAGATGCAGACCTGACACCGAAAGGGAGGAAGCATAATGATGCTCTGCATGTCTCGATTGAGTGCAGGGGCACCATTATGGCTCATGTGCTGGTAGATACTGGGTCTTCGCTGAATGTTCTTCCCAAGAAGGCGTTGGACCGGTTAGATTGCGAGGGTTTGACTTTAAAGCCTAGTAACATTATGGTAAGGGATTTTGATGGATCGAAAAGAATGATGCACGGGGAGGTGGACATCCCTGTCAAAGTGGGTTCTCATACCTTTGGGTCCACCTTCTATGTGATGGACAGCAGGCCGTCGTATTCTTGTTTGTTGGGTCGACCTTGGATCCATGAGGCTGGGGAAGTTACTTCCACACTACAACAAATGGTTAAGTATCCGGTAAAAGGGAAGATTGTCACTGTGCAGGGTGAAGAGGAGTATATGGTGAGCCACCTCAATTCCTTCCGGTACGTAGAGATGGACGGGGAATTCATAGAAACTCCTTGTCAGAACTTCGAAGAGGTCCCTCAGATCTTGGCATCGACTGAAACTACTACCAGCAACAAACCTCCTTTGAAGATGGCTTCTCTCAAGGATGTCAGGGCCGTAGTTGAAGAAGGTGGGTGTACCAATTGGGGTCAACTCCCTAATTTCACTTACAAAACTGACAAATTTGGTTTGGGCTTTACTACAGGGGCTCAAAGGGTTGTTCGACGAGCTCGGGCTAGAGGACCTCCCCTACGCATCAACAATCATGGGGTTAACGCCATTGAAGACAGCGAGGAAGACTCAGACATTGGCAGCTGAATCTACCCATCTACCAACGGTGGACCGAGTAACTGGACGGCTAGGGACTTTATACCAGTTTCTTTTATTCTGCAGTAATTGTCTTACTTGTTTTGAGATTTTTAATAAACAATTTAAAACTTTACGGCCTTGTGCCTTGCCCGAGGAACATTGGCTTTGCTTATGAGGGTTATTATTTGTCATTTCATATATCATTAATAAAGCATTGGACGTTTCTTGCATACAAATTTTGCTCTCTCTGTTTTTTCTTTTCTGTTTTCACTTTATCAAACCAGTTATTCTCTTACACATACTCATGTATCATACTGCAAATCCATATCCACTCTGGATCCCATTGATAACAGCTCTGCTATTACCAGTTATGACTTCAAAAATCCGATCAACCAAGCCAAAGACGAAAGTGAGAATGATTGTGAGGTACCTGGAGAACTTGCTAGACTATTACAACAGGAAGAAAGGGCTATACAACCTCATTAAGAGTCTGTTGAGACAGTGAACCTGGGCACAGAGATAGACAAAAAAGAAGTCAAGATTAGCGCAAATCTGGAAGTTAAGATCAAACAACGATTGATACAAATGTTGCACGCCTATGTTCAGATCTTCGCATGGTCATATAAAGACATGCCAGGCTTAGACACTAATATTGTGGTTCATCGTCTGCCGACCAAAGAAGACTGTCCTCCGGTTAAATAGAAGGTTCACCGTATGCGCCCTGAAATGTCAGAGAAGATCAAGGCTGAGGTCATGAAACAATTCAACGTAGGATTCTTAGTTGTCACTTCTTATCCACAGTGGGTTGCTAACATTGTTCTGGTACCTAAGAAGGACGGTAAGGTATAGATGTGTGTGGATTACAGAGATCTGAACAGGGCAAGCCCCAAGGATGACTTCCCACTTCCTCACATTGACGCTCTGGTTGACAACACCGTGCAACACAAAATCTTCTCCTTCATGGATGGTTTCTCTGGCTACAACCAGATCAAGATGGCTCCTGAAGACATGGAGAAGACAACCTTCGTCATGCAGTGGGGCACCTTCTGCTACAAGGTGATGCCTTTTGGGTTGAAGAATGCTGGGGCAACTTATCAGCGCACCATGGTCACTTTGTTCCATGATATGATTCACCACGAGATCGAAGTCTATGTTGATGACATGATAGCCAGGTCTCAAACTGAGGAAGAGCACCTTGATCGTCTACAAAAGTTGTTTGACGGGTTGAAGATATATAAGTTGAGGTTGAATCCGAACAAGTGCACCTTCGGGGTAAGGTCTGGTAATCTTTTGGGTTTCATTGTCAGCGACAAAGGCATCCAAGTAGATCCTGCAAAGGTAAAGGCTATACAAGAAATGCCAGCTCCCCATACGGAGAAGGAAGTTAGAGGTTTCTTGGGACGCTTGAATTATATCGCCAGGTTCATTTCACATCTAACTGCTACTTGTGAGCCCATCTTCAAGCTTCTGAAGAAAGATTAAGTGGTAAGGTGGAATGATGAATGCCAGACCGCTTTTGAAAGAATCAAGGAATACCTTCAAGAACCACCAATTCTGATGCCCCCAGTTGAAGGAAGACCTTTGATTTTATACCTAACAGTGCTAGACAATTCAATGGGGTGTGTGTTGGGGCAGCATGACGAGTCTGGTCGAAAAGAGCACGTAATATACTACCTTAGCAAAAAGTTTATCAACTGTGAGACAAGATACTCACTACTCGAGAAAACTTGTTGCGCTTTGGCATGGGCTACTCGCCGACTAAGATAGTATATGTTAACCCACACTACCTTGTTGATATCGAAGATGGATCTGATCAAGTACATTTTTGAGAAGCCTGCACTCTCCGGAAGAATAGCAAGATGGAAGATGATCTTAACTGAGTAAGACATACAATATACAACCCAGAAAGCAATAAAGGGGAGTGTATTGGCTGATCATTTGGCTCATCAGGCCGTGGATGACTACCAGTCCATGAATTTTGAGTTCCCGGATGAGAATATTATGCTGGTGACTGACTATGAAGAACCTGGACCGGATGAAGGACCCAAGGAGGGATCCTGATGGACTATGGTTTTTGACGGAGCTTCAAGCGCACTGGATAATGGCATTGGCGCTGTAATCATATCTCCTGAGGGCTGTCATACTCCTTTCACTGCTCGACTATGTTTCAACTGCACTAACAACATGGTGGAGTATGAAGCTTGTATCATGGGACTCAAGGCTGCTATTAACCTCAGGATCAAATTATTGGACGTTTTCGGGGATTCAGCCTTGGTAATAAGTCAGATCAAAGGTGAATGGGATATGAAGCATCCGAATCTCATCCCATACAAAGAGTACGTGTTGACATTGCTCCCACACTTTGAGGAGGTAACTTTTGAACATTTCCCACGAGAGGAGAACCAGTTAGCGGACACGCTAGCTACCATGTCTTCTATGTTCAAAGTTAGGTGGGATAATGAAGCTCCCCAAATCACCATTGAGAGGATGGATGAACCAGCACACTGCTATGAAATCGATAACGAAGAAGTGGCAGACAAACCCTGGTTTCACGAAGTCAAGAGGTATCTCGAGACTCAAGAGTATCCCGAAGGGGCATCTGTCAATGATAAGAAGTTTCTGAGAAGGTTCGCTTCAAAGTTCTTCCTCAGTAATGGAATCCTCTATAAACGCGACCATGACTCCACACTACTATGGTGTGTAGACAAGAGTGAAGCAGAGAGGATCATGACAGATCTACATGAAGGCACCTTCAGAACCCATGCTAGTAGACATACCATGGCTAAGAAGATCCTACGAGCAGGATACTACTGGTCCACTATGGAAGACGATTGTTATCAGCACTCTCGAACTTGTCATAAGAGCCAAATCTACGCTGATAAGGTGCATGTGCATCTGGTCCCCTTAAACGTCTTGACAGCTCCGTGGCCCTTTGCAATGTGGGGCATCGACATGATCGGAGAAATCAGGCCCACCGCTTCTAATGGACATCGCTTCATCCTAGTATCCATTGATTACTTCACGAAGTGGGTTGAGGCAGCCTCTTTTGCTACAGTAACCAAGAACGTCGTGGTGCGATTTATTCGACATAATCTGATATGTCGATATGGTGTGCCAGAGAGAATTATTACTGACAATGGTATGAATCTCAACAACACAATGATCACTGAGCTCTGTAATCAGTTCAAGATACAACATCATAATTCTTCTCCCTACCGGCCAAAGATGAATGGCATTGTTGAAGCAACTAACAAGAACATCAAGAAGATTGTACAGAAGATGACGGTGACATACAAAGACTGGCATGAGATGTTACCATTTTCTCTTCATGGGTACCGTACCTCATCACGGACATTGACAGGGGCAATACCCTACTCTCTGGTATATGGCATGGAGGCAGTCCTACCCATCAAAGTCCAGATACCTTCTCTCAGGATTATGAAGGATGCAGGTTTGAACAAAGACGACTAGATCCTAACCCAGCTTGACCAATTAAATCTAATCAATGAAAATATACTTAATGTTATCTTCCACGGTCAGACGTATCAAAAGCGAATGATCAATACTTTTAACAAGAAAGTCGGGCGTCAAGAATATCAAGTCGGGGATCTAGTGATCAAACGCATCATACTGCCGCAAGGTGATCCCAAGGGAAAATGGACCCCCACGTACGAAGGACCATTTGTGGTTAACAACATTTTCTCAGGCGGAGCTATGATTTTAACCACCATGGATGGTGACGGCCTTCCTCACCCTGTTAATGCGGACATAGTGACAAGATACTATGCCTAATCAAGAGACCCGCTAGGTTGAATGGCCTAGGCAAAAATAAGGGCTTCCCGGCGAACCAAAGGGGTACGGGCAAAAGTAAGTGATGAAAATGAAAAAATCTCTACACCCGGCAAGTCGAAAACCTGAAAGGGAGACTTGGAAAAAAAAGGGTATCCCGGTGGACTGAAAACCCGAAAGGGCAGTCCAAGCAAAAGTTAGGGATATAAAGTGTATCACTATGTCTCGTTGGATCATCTTGCGACCAGATCTACATATCGGCTATCAAGATCAGACGGCACCAATCAATCTGATCAACTTTCGGCCAAGAAGTAAAGTGATGAGATGCTTGAAGATATAAAGGCAATATCAGAGTTGGAACCCAATGGGGTTGTTTCACATAGATGTTTTTTTTATTTTACACAAATTGTATAGTTTCAATTTTTCAGTGGCATTCTCTACTAGAGCGTCAGCCTCCTTGTACAAAAACGCCTATTACTAGCCAACTTCAGAAATCAATACAAAATTATTTTCACAAGAAACTTCGAGTTTGTTTTTTATTTTTCTGTTTTGTTTCGCAAGAACGTCCAATGACTTATTTTTGATATATGCATTTGAAAATGATTGTTGCTCATAAATATTTACATAATAAACAAGGACAATTACTCGTAATTCCAGAAACAGGGGTAAAAACAAGAAGTGTCAAACCCAATAGTTACTCTGCCCAGCAGGTACCGGGATAGAGTCAGCTTTGGAGCATAATCATTAGTACATACACTCCCTACAGGGTAAAAACTTTCAAAAACATTGATGTCGTCTTTCCCGAAACAGGACGTAAACTCCCCAGCCAGGGTCATTTAGAAACCTGACAGCTATATCCCCCAGTCTAATTTCGTAATCATGGGCAGGTCAGTAAATTTCATCCCCCAAGAAAATTTTATTTCTCTGGATACAGAGGCTCAATCCCCGACAGAGTTCATCACTTCAGCTACAAAAATGCACTTCCTAAGTTTGTTCCCCGCAGAGTTTATTCTCAAGCAGAATCTCTTCCTGACAGAATATTCATAAATCTCCAGCAACAGTCATGGATTTATTTTCCCAGACGCGGGCATACCTCGATAGCATTTTGTGAACATACATCATGACATGCGCATACATATCATATACAACATGATCTTATTTATTTTGAGAACATTATCTCACCCTGCATTTCATGCATCGCATATAATTAACCCTGATATCTTTTCAGGAAAAGACGATTAGCTTCAACAAATCCGGCAGTTATACAGGTCACGTCTGTAGATGACTAATGGAAACTTGGCTCCCTAAATTGAATGGGTTAACTAACCTACATTATTGCTTTGAAGTAACCCTATTGTCCAGGTTCCTTCTCATAGCCCTACTATCCAGGCTTTCATTTCGAAGTAACTCTACTATCCAGGTTCCTTCTCATAGCCCTACTATCCAGGCTTTCATTTTGAAGTAACCTTATTATCTAGGTTCCTTCTCGTAGCCCTACTATCCAAGCTTTCATTTCTAAGTAACCATAATATCTAGGTTCCTTCTTATAGCCCTACTATCCAGGATTTCATTTCAAAGTAACCATACTATCTAGGTTCCTTCTCATAGCCCTACTATCCAGGCTTTCATTTCGAAGTAACCCTACTATCCAGGTTCCTTCTCACAGCCCTACTACCCAGGCTTTCACTTTGAAGTAACCCTACTATCCAGGTTCCTTCCTATATCCCTACTATCCAGGCTTTCATCTCGAAGTAACCCTACTATCCAGGTTCCTTCCTATAACTCTACTATCCAGGCTTTAATCTCAAAGTAACCTTACGACCCAAGTTCCTTCTCGTAGCCCTACTATCCAGGCTTTCATTTCGAAGTAACCCTACTATCTAAGTTCCTTCTCATAGCCCTACTATCCAGGCTTTCATTTCGAAGTAACCCTACTATCCAGGTTCCTTCTCATAGCCCTACTATCCAGGCTTTCATTTCGAAGTAACCCTACTATCTAGGTTCCTTCTTGTAGCCCTACTATCATGGTTCCTTCTCATAGCCCTGCTATCTAAGCTTTCACTTCGAAGTAACCCTACTATCCAGGTTCCTTCTCATAGCCCTATTATCCAGGCTTTCATCTCGAAGTAACCCTACTATTCAGGTTCCTTCTCATAGCCCTACTATCCAGGCTTTCATTTCGAAGTAACCCTATTATCCAGGTTCCTTCTCAAAGCCCTACTATCCAGGCTTTCATCTCGAAGTAACCTTACGACCCAGGTTCCTTCTCATAACCTTACCATCCAGGTTTCTTCTCTCTTATCTCTAGACAACAGTTTACAACACTGTAAGACCTGGACCCGACCTAATACGGTCGATATCACATTCCCCCAGTAAGTCGTTGTGCAGCCTGGACCCTGACCAGATATGCAGTTTACTTCCACTTCCTCAATCAGGATTTAATTCCCCAATAGAGTAATGGACAACTGAAGCTCCTATACTCTATTTCTCAGGAAACGAATCAACATTCTCCAGCAAAGTCCTCCTCAACGGTAGGTACAGGAATTCTCGCAAAGGAATCTTTCAAGCAACCGGTATATTTTTTGGATGACATCGTTAAGCCCATCTCCAATGATTCTCTAGCAACTTCCAAATGGCATCTGTAAGCCCATTCCCGATATCACCAAATCAAGTATCACTTCATGCGAGTGCAAATTTCTGGGCACTCTAGTGTTCAATCATCTTCCACCTTCAGATTATGAAAGGCAGACAACAAATCTACATCCTCAGGTTTAAGAAGTTTGAACAGGGGCAATTGTTGTACCCCAAAATTTTCCCTCTCATTTTACTCAATACATTCCCATTGAGGTCCTTAACTTGCTCAAGGATGCCCAAGAGTTGACCAGACAAACTCTCTCCTAAGGCAATATATCTCAAACTAGGGTTTCCATTTTCATCAAGATGGGTGAACTACAAAGACCTCATATTCTCTCCATGGTCCTAATAGATTCTCAAGATCATCCATGTCAAATATCATTCCTTGCACAAGAAGTTTGCTCGGTCAACTGCTCAAATGCTTGAGAATCGACTGTATTAGCTCAAAAGTCAAATGTGGCCCACATACAGTCAAACTTCAAGATTTTTGGTCAACATCAACATTTTTAAGTTATATCCATCATTTGATCAAGGGTAAATCATGATTCCTCAAGGAATTCCCCAAATTCATCAAAACCCAAAAGTTGCTAAATTAGGGTTTCTTAGGAAAAGTCAACCAAACTTTGACCAAGCATAACTTCTTCATACTTTATCAGAAAATTTTCATCCAAGGCTCATTTTGAAAAGGATGCAATTACCTACAATTAATCTTCATCCCTCAAGTTCAAAATATGCACTCATAAAAGATATGAATTTCTACATTATAGGTCCTTTTGAAAAGTCAACAAAAACACTTTTTGGGTCAAAGCTTCTTACATTAACATGGAAGACCCAATTGAGATGAGACTAAAAGGGTTGTTTAGGGGACATCCTAAGATTTCTAAAAAGTCCAAGAACACCTCTCTAGGGTTAAAATTGGAAGAGATATGCCTTGTCAAAGTTGACCATTTTTGCAAAATTGGCAAAAGTCAAATGTGCTCAAAAATACACTTTTTGTTAAATGGGCCTAACTTTTTATGCTTGCACCTCACTCATAACATGGTCCACGACCCAATTACTTACCCACACATTATTTTCTTCATTTTCCATTTTATTTTTATTTTTTATTAATTAAAAATTGAATTAAATCAAATAAATGATAAATAATAGCAAAGATTTATTTTGATCTGATTTTTGGACAGGATCACAAGCTAATTATGTTGACATATCAGAATAAAATTGTATCAAGGTTGATTGGAGCAAGAATGGAATGATTAGGCCTAATCTGGAAACAAATCATACAAAGAAAGAATGAGATCAAATCTTCAAAAATTGCAAAGATACATGTTGTTTTTATAACCCTAATTCATTCAGGGATATATAGGGAGCAAGGCCAGGCACGAAACAAAAGGGTTGCAGCCGTGGAAACACCAAGAACAAACTCAATTTTTTTGCAAAAAAAGTAGTGAATCGGTTTCAAGCTTGGAGGCCAATTCAAGCCATTCTAACGTTGCCAATAGATTGCTGGACATCTCAGGAACGTATCTCCATCATTTGCAAGCCTTTTCACGCTCTGAAACGCACGCTACAGACCCACGGTTTGCCTTCCCTAGCTTGAATCGTATTTTAAAAATTACGCATGATTAACCATTATTGAACATAACATTATGTTTGTATGAGCATTTAGAATGTTTTGGTTTATGTAATTTTGTAATTTGATGCATATATCCATAACTGCCATTGCTAGGTTTTGTTCTTGTGTTTTAGGGGTTTATCATACAGGTGAAATTGGCCTCAACAAAGGGTACCATCGTACTCGTGAGGTCAAAACAAGTTGATTGGTGTAGCCATAATTGATTTATCATGCCTGTGTGGGATTTTTGAAGTTCACAGGTTTACAGCCATGGCAAGCTGTCAGTAGGTATAAGTTTGATACCTAATACGACAGAGGAGGAAGAAGATAACAACGTCTCTGAACCCCATTAGACCATTTGAATTTCGCGTTTTTTTTCTTCAGCTAACCACTTTATATCATATATTATATTTTGTTCTTATTGTATTAACAAATAAAAAAGATAGCCCAGATGGCTAGGCGTGCAGGGTGTTGAGTGTGAGGACCTGGGTTCGATCCCAGGTCCCAACAACTTTCTTTATTTTAATTCCTCCTTGCAGATCTTGTGCTTCTCTTGTCCAAACACCTACCATGCGCCATCAATATCCAACCAGCAAATTCATGATCAACCAGATCCAACGCCTATCACTGAAGGATCATGGTGTACTCTCAGGTCAGCACCACATGGGATCAAGCGTTTACTGGGCTGACTGGCTTCATGGGCCTGGATATTTTCAACAATACACCCCCAGAACTGCTCAACAACACAGGCCCAAATTTCCTTCTTTCATATTATTATTTATTTATTTATTTACTAGTTATTCTCTCTTTTATCAAAATAACACATAAATCATTTTTTTATTATTAAATCAAAAAATCACAAAAAAACACCAAAATTCTTTTTTTCATAAAAAATATTTTATTTCCTTGAATTAATTAATTTAATTAAAAATTAGGATAATTTAACTCTTTTTTTTGTAATTAAAATCAATTAGAAATTAGGGTTTAATTTTGTATATAATTAATTTTTCTTCAAAAAATAACTTAAATATTTTTCTCAATTAGATTTTAGGTTTTATATTTATCCTCGCATTTAATTTGTCGCGCGCATTTTAATTACTTTTTTTTATTATTTTTGTAACTGCTCCGAGTTTGTAATAGCTTTAATTAGGTTTTAATTCCGCCTTTTATTTTACAGTCAAAAATAATTTTGTATCTGCGAAAGCCATGTAATAATTAGGACTTTAAACTTTCCACATTTTAATTTCCGCAAATATAAACTGCCTAGATGTATGTTAATAGGATTACATGGAAACATTAACTGAAAATTAATACGGTAGAAAACCCTAAATGTGCAAAGACAAATTAACTGAAAAAATTCACTCGCACATGCTCGCTCCTAGGGTTTACTCCACTCCGGTTGCCTTCGGTTAAACGGTCATAAAGTATAGGGTTTATTAGCGGTTGTCCTCTAGCCCCAAAAGATCTAAATGACCCAATCGGATGTTGCCTCGGAAAAAGATCTTTAACGCTTTAGGATGATTACTAACACCTCCTAACATTGCTTTGTGATCGTATATGTCCCTTCAAACGTCCCTTAAAACTCCAACAACGATGCTACCTATTCCTTAATAATGGGATAGCACTGTCTAAAGGAAAACGAACAAACTTTTTCGAGTAGGTAGATTAGTTCCTAGGTACTTGCTCAAACAAACAAAATTTTTCACACCGAGCACTTTTTCAAACAAAGTTTTCAAAAACAACTTTGTAACACTCTTGAGAATAGAAGCAAGGGTTAAAACAAAGTAAAACAAAATGTTTCAAAACAAGCACACACAAGCAATTTCAAAATGAGCAAGTACCTAAGATCCCAGAAATATTCTCGAAAAAGGTTTTTTCTGTTCTTTTTCCTTTTCCTTAGTTGGATGAAATAAAAGTCGGTGGCAACTCTTACTTACCTCACATTTGCGAATACAAAATGCAAACCAGTATAACAGTCGGTTCTTCCACCTTATTACAGTGTTCATCAAGAAATAACTTGTAATTCAAGAATGAAACCCTAACTTCTTGCCTTCGATTCTCCTTGCTCAAGTATGATCTCAATGAGTTCTTGGACATTTTGGAAATCTTGTAAAATCCTATACAAACTCTATGTTGGACATTTTTGAAGATTCATCTTGGAACTATGTGAAAAATTGCCATGTAGTTAGGTCAAAATCCTGCCTAAACTAGGGCAAAATTTCACTAAGTTTTCAAGTTTCATGAACATGTCTTCTTAAAATCATAACATGAAATCAAATAATTTCTAGGTGAAGTTGTGTTCTACAATGTTTTATATCTCATTGAGATTTACAACTTTAATGTTGGAAGTTTCCTTTGAATCATCTTGCATCATGGTGAAAATTTGGCTCAAAGTTATGAAAAAATATGAATTTTCCAACACTTAGAAAAATTTCTAAGTTTAGAAATTTTGACTTTTCAAAATGAAATCTTGACTTTTTGATTTCTTGATGAACAAGTTTCATATTTTGACATGTCTTGATGAATTGTGATCTTTGATACTTGATTTTGACCAAAAAATCAAAGTTTGACTTTTCAGTATACAGTTGACTTTTCATCAGTTGACTGAAAATCAACTATCAATCAATTGATCTTGAGAAATATTTTGAGCCATGCCATTAGGTAAAAATGAACATTTGAATCCTTGAGATCATGTCTCAAACCAATAAGTCATTTTCTACGTCAAAAATTAGAAATTGCTACTTCTCAGTCAAAACCCTAATTTTGACCATCTTGCCCTTTTGATGATCTGATCAAATTTCTTGAGGAATTATGATCCAAATTTGATCAAATTACATATATGAGTTCATGATGTTGATATGGATAAAAAATTATGAAGTTTTACTGTAAATTAACCATAGTTGACTTTTTCATCAGTACAGTTGATTTTAGGTCAATTGATCAATTGACTGAGCAAAAATGTGATCCAGGACTTGAAACTTGATATGAGCAATCTTGAGGGTCCAAAATGATCCATGAAATGCATATGGGGCATTAAAAGTCCATTTATCCTTGTGCAAACTCAAACCCTAATTTTCAGTCATCAGTGCTTGAGTAGGTGTCTTGAGCTGATCAAACCTTATGCAGTCTTAAATTAAAGGAGATCTTGTAAGAGATTACTTGAGAAATGAGAGGCGTTCAAACTTCGATCTTCATGAAGCTTTCTCGTAAGCTCCAAAATCTTATTCTCGCTTGCGTAGAACTGGGTTCAAAGGTGTCTCTCTCTCCTTTGAATTGAATCTAAGATCTTTTCAATTCCTCGAGAGTAGTTGACATGTTAGGATGAAGAAGAATGTAAGGGGTTCCTCCCTTAGCAACGGGATCCATAATCATAGGTAGGATGGTGGGGGTAAGGTATCACGAGACTTTGAACACGAGTTCGTACCCACTTAAGGTAAGGCTCAAGGGGATAGAAATTCTATGCCCCAATGTCTCACTATCCACTTTGTTTACCATTCTCCAAACTCGTATGAACCTTTGACGATAGCCTTGGTCGTCGCCCTCGTAGTTGAATACCAAACCTTGGATTAGCACATCATGGGGACCATCTCTTTGTGCATACCCAAACTGCAATAATGCAAGAGAAGGGTTATAGGTGATACATCCCCTAATACCTAAGAGTGGGACATTAGGGAATTCCCAACAACGGTCAATGATGGTAATATCCTTCAAAGATCGAGAACACTAATGGATATCCTAGTTAGAGAGTGACATCATCCTTTGAGACCATGTCAAACCATGCTCATTCTTCAACTTTGATCGAGGTAGGTACGAAATAAACCACCTAGACAGTAACGAAATGCAACACAAAAGAGTACCCTTTTCTTCATGGTGCGAGTATGGAAATAATGTAGAATGTCTCCAAGCAAGGTAGGTGCGTGATTATGAGAGAGAGAGAAACCTTGATGGCACTCACATCTATGAGTTGGTCCGGATTGGGAAATAGAACCAAACCATAGATTAGAAGGGCCAAGAGATCCTCAAAAGCTTGAATCCATATCTTCCCGGAACAAACGAGCGTTCTCCAACAAAAATTTGGCTAAGAAACCCTTAAATCCACTTCTTGTTTCCCAATTTGTCACAATGTCAGATCTCTTCAAATGCAAGGCTTTGGCAATAACTTCGGGATTTGGAGTCTCTTCTAAACCGGTGAATGGTATTTGATCAAGCACAGACACTCCTAAAAATTGAGAGAATTCCTCTAATGTAGGCACCAATTGGTAGTCGGGAAAGGTGAAGCAATGATGCATAGGATCAAATAATTGGAAAAGCACACACATCATTTCTTCTTGGAAGTTTGAGGTAGCCAAGTTGAGAAGTTGACCATATTTCTTGGTGAAGGGATAATCTCCAAGCACTCATGATGCTAACTCTTGAAGTTTAGGATGCACTTTCACGAAGTTGACTCGGATGGTATTCCTACGAGTGGAAGTCATGACCTACAAAACAGAACAAAGATAAATTCCTAAATCCTTTAAATGGTTAGTGAGAATGCTTATGATGTTATGATGTTTATGATGTCATGAATAATAATCACAAACAAAGCACACAAAGACCTTAAGTTTAGGCTTGCATGGGTTTCATAGGTAAGTAAGCTCTTGAAGTTTAGTTGGTTCAACCTGTCCTAGAAAGTAATCGGGTTCTAGGGAATCTCAATATCATTGATCTTTATTCATTGGGAATTGTCTCAGCACAATCAATCTTTTCTTGCGGCCGAAATATCCCAAAATTCCAATCTCAATGAGTGTAGTATCGAGTATCAACCAATCTTTAGCTTTGCACCAAAGTCGGCTAACTCACTACATCCTAATGGCCAAGTTGTTCAATTAAAGGTTCTACGGTCAGTTAGTGCTTCATGACACCACTCAGCAGCCTCGTATTCTCCTCAAATCAACACAAGGGATATCGATACCAACAAATGTGTCACACTAACATAGCCATTGCTTCAACCATATCGGTCTATGTTGTATATTTTCCACAATCTATTGCTACTTACCTAATGATGTTCCCAGATCCGGGTAGAGGATCAAAGCAAACCCAAACAAGGACCCATAAATGCAAAACAAGCAAGTCAAACAATGAAAGCATTTAAATGTGATCAAGTTTCTAAGGTAACCCCACTTTTAAATATCATCCCCAGCAGAGTCGCCAGTTCTATAATATGGTGGGAGAACTGACTTGGGTGTTTTGCATTTTATCACAATTGTTGCGGATAGCAAGAGTCGCCACCGACGTTTCTTATATTCAATAAAGGAAAGGGTGAAAAGAACAGGAAAGACCTTTTGAGAATTTTCTTGAGTTCGGGGGGTAGGTTATGAAAAGGGGAGGTGTTAGCACCCTTTTCATCTGTAGTTATCTACGGGCTCTTAGTTACTATCTTACTTTGAAATTCTTTGTTTAAAATGTGTTTATGATGTTTTTGAAAGTATTTTTTAAAAATTCCTTCGTTTAGGCGAACTTTGTAATGATTCTCGTCTCTATAAGAATGCATACAAAGTGTTGACTTTTGAAAATATTTCATTTGAAAGTGTTGGTGTGTTTGAAAGATGTTGTTTTTTGAAAATGTTGTGAGCAAGCAACTATGAATGTTCTACCTACTCAAAAAGTCTTAGTTCTTTTCCTCCTCCTTTAGATATTGTTATCTTACCATTGATTGATAAGAAGCCCTATCATTAGATGTGAAGGGACGGGTGCGGGTCATTGTATAGTCATAAAATGCAATGTTGTGAGATACCTTAGCATTTTTCTTAAGGGTCTAAGATCATTTTAAAGGCAACATTTGAAGTGTCATCGAGGGAATATGATCTTGTATTTCGATTGTTTTTGCTAAGGTGTCTCACATGCATAACATGACCATTTTCTTAAGGCAACAAGTGGAGTTAACCCTAGAGGTGCAAGTGTGCAAGTGTATTGGTTTCATGCATTTTTGTCTTGAGTTAGGGTTGTCTATTTGTTGATTTTAAATCTTTCCATACACACCCTAATTACTAGTATTTTATATAAAAACGGTAAATTGCGGAAAATAAATGTCCTACGCTATTACATCATTTGGGGATGGGGTATACAAATTTACAAATGCGGGTGGAAAGCAATAAAAGTCCTAATTATTACAACCATATTGAATAGCAATGAAAGAACATATACAGAAAATATAAAAATAGTGCAAAAGAAAGGAAAAAACGTTTTTTAACCATTATGTGTCAACACATGCATCTTTGCATCGACACATAATTTTCTTGTTCCTGTAAAACAAAATCAGCTCAGTATGAGTCGATACATAAGGGTATGTGTCAACTCATTTCTTGTTTGTGTCGACACATTCGTTTTTGTGTCGACTCATGCACCTTTTGTCTTTCTGTTTTTTGGGTCTGGATAGCAGTATGTATCGACTCATAAGGCCATGTGTCGACTCATACCCTGTTTTGTCACTAAAATATGTCGACTCATGTGAGGATATGTTGACTCATGCTACAGTTTTTGCCTTAAACATTGTTCTATTATGTGTACAGGTTAGTTCATAGCATATGATTGATAAAAACTGAACAGCAGGTAAACAGTTAGCTTCAAGAGGCAATGATTACTACATTTATTTTCAACAATGAATCACTAATGATGTTTGAAATGAAAAGTTCAAAGTCAAGAAAACTTACCTTGAAGCTGAAATTTGTATTTGGTGTTTGAACTGTTGTGTTGGCTGTTTTTGAGCTTAGGAAATGGTAATAGTGATGTTATAGAAGTTGCTCTTGTGCTTGAACAACTCCTATAAGATGTATGCAGAGTGTTTGGATGGTTTGTTGGGACAAAACTTTGCAAGGTGTGAGAGGTTCAAAGTTTGTTTTTGACTTCAAAACTCAAGAATAAAGGCTTTATGAACAATTATTTCTTTTTGAGAGTATGAGACTTTGAGGGCTTATCTACACAACAAAATTTATCTTTTATCTTGAAAAATGGCCTCTCTATTTATAGAGAAGGTTTGAGACTTGAAACAACTCAGATTTTGAAATCACGTGTTATGACTATTTTGCTTATTTTTGAAGCAAGCATGAAGAAACATGTTTCCAATGTTTGTACCCAACTATATAAAGTGGTTGATCATTTTAAACATGTTTGTTCTGACTTTTAGAAGTTGAGTGTGATTAGAATAACAAGTTATAGGCTCAAGAGATTGACTTTGTGATTAAAGTGAACTTTTCAAGAATGGATTTGTTACTTTCTTCCAAAAATAGAATGATCAATTGGACAAAGGATCAAACTCTTGGATTATATTTTAATCAGATGTGTAAGCATTCAGTTAAGAGTGATATACAAGTTTGAGGCCTGCAAATGGAAGATTATGCAGCATGGCTATGGATTTGGTTCTTGTTCATCACAAAATCTGCCTTGTAATTCAAGAATGAAACCCTAACTTCTTGGCTTTGATTCTCTTATCTCAAGTAGGATCTCAATGAGTTATTTGACATTTTAGAAAGCTTGTAACATCCTCTACATCCTTAATTTTTTCTATTTTTGGAGAATCCAATTGGAACTTGATGAAAATTGGCCAAGAAATTGGGATAAAAACCTGACCAAACCTGCTGAAAATTTCTCTAAGTGTTTATACAAAAAAGCCATGACTTCATGAATTTATAACTCAAGATCCAAGAACTTCTAGGACTTGATAAGAAAATAAAAGTTTTATATATCATCAATATCTACAACTTTCATGTTTAAAGTTTTCTTTGAATCATCTTTCATCTTGGTGAAAGAATGGCATAAAGTAATGAAATTTTCATGTACAAAAAACACTTAGAAAACTTCTAAGTCTTAAAAAGTTTGACTTTTCACATTGACTTTTGACTTTCTTGACTTATTGATGATAAAGCTTTATATTCTTGAATGTCTTGATGAATTTTGATCTTTAAAACTCAAATTTGGTCAAAAAGTCAGAGTTTGACTTTTCAGTGTACAGTAGACTTTTTCGTCAGTTGACCAAATATCATATGTCAATCCAATGATCTTGAGAAATGAATTGATATATGCAATTAGGTCAAAATGATGCATTTGAATATTTGGGACCATGTTTCCTACCATTAGGTCATGTATTAGGTCAAAAGTCAATAATCAGTCGTTCTTAGTCAAAACCCTAGTTTGCAACTTCAGTGTTTCGGAGGCAATTTTGTCTGATCAATTCCTTGAGAATCCTTGAGCATTGGAGATATTTTGGTGAAATGTCTTGAGAAAAGAGAGGGAAAATTTTGGGGTACAACAACCTTGAACATGGATGACATTGTTGTTAAGGCATTTGCCAACTGATTTTCTTCTCTCGAGAAGTGTTCAAAAGTAACCTCCTCAAAGTGTGGGATCAAAGTTAGCACAAACTCTTTGTAAGGAATCAAATTAGGATGTTTGGTATCCCACTCTCACTTGACTTGACTGATTACTATAGTAGAATATTCGTACACGTTTAAGAACTTGATCCTTAGGTCAATAGCAGCCTTTAGACCTAAGATGCACGCCTCGTACTCAACCATGTTTTCGTATAGTTAAAGCAAAGTCTTGCAGTGAAAGGTGTATGGAAACCTTCAGGAGTAATAATCACAACACCAATTCCATTACCTAAAGCGTTGGAAGCCCCATCAGAAACCATAGTCCATCGAGATCCTTGTTCAGGTCCATCATACGGTCCAGGCTTTTCACAGTCGGTTACTAGCATGATATTCTCGTCTGGGAATTCAAAGTTCATAGATTGGTAGTCGTCAACAGCCTGATGTGCAAAATGATCTGCCAATACACTTCCTTTGATTGCTTTTTATATAGTGTACTGGATATCATATTCAGTCAATATCATTTGCCATCTAGCTATTCGTCCAGAGAGAGATGGCTTCTCGAAGATATACTTTATAGGGTCCATCTTAGAAATCAACAAAGTGGTGTGAGTCAACATATACTGTCTTAGATGGCGAGCAGCCCATTCCATAGTGCAACAAGTTTTCTCGATCAGTGAATATCTAGTTTCACAATCGGTAAACTTTTTTGTCAGGTAGTATATTGCATGCTCTTTTCGGCCAGACTCGTCATGTTGGCCCAACACGCACCCCCATTGAATTCTTTAATACAATCAAGTAAATAATCAAAGGCCTTCCTTCAAATGGAGGCATAAGGATTGGAGGTTCTTATAAATACTCCTTAATCTTGTCAAAGGCTACTTGGTCGTCGTCATTCCATCTGATTACTTGATCCTTCTTCAGCAGCTTAAAGAGTGGTTCACAAGTAGCAGTAAAATGAGATATGAATCTGGGAATGTAGTTGAGTCGACCTAAGAAACCTCTGACCTCCTTCTCAGTACGTGGAGTTGGCATCTCTTAGATAGCTTTGACCTTCACAGGGTCGACCTCAATACCTTTTCCACTGACGACAAAGCCCGGGAGTTTTCCAGATCTTACCCCGAAGGTGCACTTGTTGGGATTCAGCCTCAGCTTGTATTCTTTCAGCCTTTCAAATAGCTTGAGTAAGTGACCAAGGTGTTCTTCTTCAGTTTGTGACTCGCAATCATATCATAAATGTAGACTTCTATCTCATGATGGATCATGTCATGGAATAGGGCTACCATAGCTCGTTGATAGGTTGCCCCTGCATTCTTCAAATCGAAAGGCATGGCTTTGTAACAAAAGGTGCCCCATTGTGTAACAAAGGTGGTCTTCTCCATATCCTTGGGAGCCATCTTGATTTGATTATAGTCGGAGAAGCCATCCATGAAAGAGAAGACTTTGTATTGAGTTGTGTTGTCGACCAAGACGATAATATGCGGTAGTGGGAAATCATATTTGGGGCTTGCCCTATTCAAATCCCTATAGTATACGCATATACGGACCTTTCCATCCTTCTTCGGCATGAGGACCACATTTGCCACCCATTGAGGATACGATGTTACAGCCAGGAAACCTATATTGAATTGCTTCATTACCTCAGCTTTTATCTTTTCAAACATGTCTATCCGCATTCGACGCACGTTTTTCTTGACTGGTGGACAATCTTCCTTTGTTGGTAGATGATTGTTGTACCCAAAAATTTGCCCTCTCATTTATCAAGACTTTTCTCACAAGATCTCTTTGACTCAAGAGTGGATTAGGGTTTGATCAACTCAAGACATCTCATCTTGCACTGATGACCCAAAATTAGGGTTTGGGTTTGCACAAGGATTTTTGGACTATCAATGCTTCATATGACTTTCAAGCATCATTATAGACCCCTAAGAATACTCATGTCAAGTTTCAAGCTTTGAATCACATTTTTTATCAGTCAATTGGACAATTGACCTAAAAATCAACTGTATTGGGGAAAAAGTCAACCATGGCCAATTTACAGTCAAACTTCATAATTTTTTATCCACATCAACATTTTAGACTCATATGTATCATTTGATCAAGTTTGGACCATAATTCCTCAAGAAATTTGATCAAATCATCAAAAGGGCAAAATGGTCAAAATTAGGGTTTTTACTAAGAAAGGGCAATTTCTGATTTTTAACCTAACAAATGACCAATTGGTTTAAAGCATGATTTCAAGGGTTAATTTGTATCATCTTGACCTAATGACATGGTTCAAAACATTGCAAGTCCATTGGATTGACAGATGAAATTTACAGTCAACTAATCAAAAGTCGACTGTATACTAAAAAGTCAAACTTTGACTTTTTGATCAAAATCAAGTACCAAGGATCACAATTCATCAAAACATGTTAAAATGTGAAACTTGTTAATCAAGAAATCAAAGATTGAAGATTTGGTTTTAAAATTTGAAATTTTCTTAACTTAGAAATTTTTCTAAGTATAGAAAATTTCTTATTTTTTCTCAACTTTAAGCCAATTTTCCACCATGATGCAAGATGATTCAAAGAAAGTTCCCAACATGAAAGTTGTAGACCTCCATGAAATATACAACTTTTCTTCACACATTTTTCCCTAAAGATGCTTGGATCTCAAGATATGATTGTGTGATTACATGCTCATGAACTAAAATAACTTAGTGAAATTTTGCCCTAATTTAGGCAGGTTTTTGACCTAACTTCATGGAAATTTTTCACCTAGTTCCAATAGGAATCTTGAAATTAATTTCAAATATGAGTTATAGAGAACATTGCAAGCTTTCCAAAATGTCTAAGAACTCCTTGAGATCATTTTTGAGTAGGGAGAATCGAAGAGATGAAGTTGGCAATTTCTCACTTTGATTTCAAGTCATTTCATGAAGAACAAAATTCAAATATGAACCTATGCTGCCTAATCTTTGCTTTACAGGTCTCAAACTTGTTTCTCACTTCATAATTTAATTCTTACACAGATGATAAAGCCTTAATCAAAGCACAAGAGTCTTTTTCCAAGTTTTAATTTCATAAATGGCACAAAGTTGCCATTGCCATTTTGGAAAAGCATAACTTTTGCCACTTTTCACTTCTTGAGCATTGGACCTGTTTTCTCTGCACACACAAGTCCTATAAACCAAAAGCAAGTTGTCTAGAACTTGTACCAACACCAAGCATGCATGTACAAGCATGTAGGGAATGGCCTCTTCACCTTTCTTAAAAAGCAAGCAAGAGTGCAAAAAGGCTACAACTGAGAAATCTATTGTAGAGTGGATGAGAAACCTTCTCTATACTAATACACAAACACATTACAGCTTAGAACATGATTGCTCAAGACCTAAAACACTCCAAAACTCCCTATCACCAAAAACCTGTCAAAAACTTGCAGTTGTAAACCAAGCATAGCAATCCAGAAATTTACTCGTGTGTTTCAAGTTCTAATCATTCAAACACTTTACCTACCTCATATCTAAGTGTTCCAGACCATCACCCCTTCACTGTAACACCTCCTTCTCCACCTGCCATTTTTGTTTTTCAAGCTTGCAGGTTGACTTGGACAGAGAGATTCATGCACTTTCAAAGCAAGGTAAGGATTGGAACACACTCAGGGAGGTTCAAGCAAGCTAAAGGAACCTTCAGGCCTTCCTAAATCTCACTCAAACTCCATTCATGATCTCAGCTGAAAGAGGTAAGAACTCCAACTTTTATCTCTTCATACAGGCATCCATTAGCCACGATTTGTGAAAGGAAAATGTAGATATTATTGTGCTAAAGCCAACCATGTGCATAGATTTCATTTCTGTTCATTATGTATAGAGAATTTTGGAGTTCAAATTTCTGTAAAAATTAGGGTTGAAATTAGGGCCATTAATTCGCTTTGATCTTTGATTGTCAGTTTACATGAGTTACATGGTTGAAATCGTGGGAAAGATTACTATTATTTTCATGTTGGAAGTTTCCATTTTCATGGAGAAATGAGAAAGATACAGAGGTTCTGGCTAGCTTAAGAAAGAAGATGAAGTACAGGGCTAGGAGTTGTTTTATGTTATGTATATTTTATTTCATATGAACTAGCGGATGTACAGCCACCCCAGTGGCAAGGTAGTGTGCTGGAAATGCATAGGTCATGGGTTCGAACCTTGGCACTACCTTTTGCATTTTTCTCATTTTTCAGCTTCATTTTTGGCATTTTTGGCAGCGTGGGCTCAGCTTCTGAGCTTTCCATTTTTTTCTAACATTTACCTCCCTTTCTCCTTACAGCACCCCTGGCCCAATCTTTTTATTATTTGTTTTCATTTTCATTTTTTTATTTTATTAAATATTATCTTTAACATAAAAAATCATAAAAAAATCATAAAAAATATAAAATATGATAAATATTCCATTTTTGTTTATTTTATTTTATTTTTACATAAAAAATATATTTTCATTTTATTATATACTAACTATCTTTCTTAAATAAACTTGTAAAAATAAATTAAATTTAGATATATTTTTATTTTTTTTATACTTATAAATATTTATTTTGACATAAAAAGACCAAATATTTTCATAAATATTATTTATTATTTTAAGACAAAAATATACTAAAAAATAATACTTAAGGAACTTTATTTTCTTTTAAATTAGAAATTAGGGTTAACCATTTTTCAAGAATTAATTTCTTTTTCTTAAGATACTAGGATTAGGTCAAAATTCTTTTGCATATGAAAAATAAAACAATTTCTTTTCCTTGCATATACATAACATTGCATATCTAAATTATATTGTATATTGTTTATTCAAATATTTGTACAAATTAGATTTGGTTGTAATAGTTTAAATTAGGTTTACATTATTGCAAATCCCCATTCACAATTTGTATTCCCCCTCCCATACAATATTGTAATAGCGTAGTAATCTTTAAAATTACGCAATTTACCGCTTTTATATACCATTCTAGTAATTAGGGCTTATATGGAAAGATCAAAACAAATCAAATAGAAAACCCTAAATCCAAGAAAAAATCAAGCATGAAAATAACACACTTGCACACAAGCATCCTTAGGGTTTCTCCACTTGGTTTCCTTATACAAAAAATATCCATATTACGCATGTGAAGTATCTTGGCAAAACAAACAAATATAAGATCATAGTCCCTCGATGACGCTATTCCAAGTTGCCTTACAAAATGATCTTGGTCCCTCAAAAATGCTAAAATAATTTGCAACATTGCTAATCATGGTTATACGATGACCCACGCCCGTCCTGTTTACATCCAAAGATAGGGTTGCTTACCAAATAAATGGCAAGACAACAATGTCAAAGGAAAAGAAAATTAACAAGAAAGACACTTGAGTAGGTAGATTACTTCTAGTTACTTGCTCCATTTCAAAACAACTACCCTTGCTATTTTCAAAAACAAACACACACACATTTTCAAACATTCTTACAAACATTGAAAACATTTTCAAAAGGATAAACATCTTTGTATACATTCTTACGAACGAGAATCATTACAAAGATCGCCTAAACAATGGCCTCTTTTACAAAATACTTTCAAAACCACACAAAGCATAATTTTAAAACAAAAAGCAAGTGATCTAGCAAGTAACTAAGAGCCCATGGAAAACCATTGATTAAAAGGGTGCTAATACCTTCCCTTTTCATAATCTACTCCCCGAACTCAAGAAACAATCCCAAAGGTCTTTCCTGTGCTTTTTCACCTTTCCTTTTGGATAAAATAAAAGTCAGTGGCGACTCTTGCTAACTGCAACATTTGCAATAAAACGCAAAACCCTCAAGTCAGTTCTCCCACCGTATCACAACGATGAACCACTATGTCAGTATCCAAACCTGGAATATCTTCATATGACCAAGCAAACACTTCAATGTAGTCATATAGCATCTGAACCAATCTTCCTTTGATACTGTCTTCTAAGTTAGTGTCAATCTTGACCTCTTTCTTATCTTCCTCAGTATCTAGGTTGATCACTTCAACTGGCTCTTCATGTGGTTGGATGGCTTTCTCCTCTTGCATCAAAAGTCTGGCTAGTTCCCCTGGTATTTGACAATCTTCTTCGGCTTGGTAGATTGGATGTTCAAAGTCATAGATTGCAATAGCAGAGTTGTTGGAAGTGAGATTCGGGGTGGATGAGGATCTGCAAGTATGTGTGTGTGTGTGTCTGTAAGATACATGGCTATTTTGAAAATGCAAATAAGAAAAAGAAAGACAATGAGCACAAAATTTGAATTCAAAAGGTCCAATATTTTTCATTAAATGATCATATGGCATGTGAAAATGAAAAAAACCTTAACAAATGGACCATGGTGCCTCGGGCAAGGCACATGGCTTAAAGTCATTGTTTGGAATTAAAATTACAGACAAAAGTTCTTGAATTGATAAAACAGTAAATGGTAATTACTCCTTGTTGAAGGAGATGGAAATAAAATCCTTTCCACGCCAGTTGTTGAGTCCTTCACCGACATTCGGGTAAATCCATTCATTAAAGTCACAGTTATCCTCAGAGTCTTCAATATCATTCATTCCATGATTACCAATGCGAAGAGGTATTTTTCCTATGTGAGCGTGTCTAAACTCTTTTTGAGCTTTGTTAGTGAAACCCAGCCCAAACTTGTCTGCTTTGAAAGGAATGTCAGGGAGTTGTCCCTAATTTGTATTGCTTCCATCTTCAATCACAACGCGAGCATCTTTAAGTGAAACCATCCTTGGCACAACTTCATCAGCTTTTGGAGTGTCAGAAGAGATTTTGGTGGCAGAAACCATAGGAGAGACTACTTCGAAGGCTTGACATGGAGTTTCTATAAACTCACCATCTATTTCCACATATTTTAATGAATTCAGGTGACTAACCATAAATTCTTCTTCACCACAAACAGTAACAATCTTTCCCTTGACTGGATACTTCAATTTCTGGTGGAGGGTGGATGTCACTACTCTCGCCCCATGTATCCAGGGGCGTCCAAGTAAAAAAGAATAGACGGGACGTATATCCATCATATAAAAGGTAGAGTTGAAAACTTGCGAACCAACTTTAATGGGGAGATCAACTTCTTCGAGTAACATCCTCTTGGATCCATCAAAAGCCCTCACAACTATGTCACTTGGCTTTAGCATCAAATCATCGCAATCTAACTGATCTAAGGCACCTTTGGGTAAGACATTTAGAGAGGATCCCGTATCCACCAAGACATGGGCCAGAGTAGTTCCTTTGCACTCTATAGAGAAATGCAAAGTTTTGTTATGATTCCTTCCAACTGGTGTCAAGTCAGCTTCATAGAACCCTAATCCATTGTCGGCATTCAGACCCGCCACACAGTTTTCAAATTGATCAGTTGTGGTCTCTTGAGGAACATGAGCTTTCTTCAAAAAAATTATTAAACCTTGGGCATGAGCATCGGAACAAAGCAGCAAAGACATCATAGATATTTTGGAGGGGTTTTCCCCAGTTGCTCTACTATCTTGAAATCACTTTTTTTTATAATCTTCAAGATTTCTTCCATTTCTTGGGTGGAAGGTTCCTCAGCAGCAATGTCTTTGGCGGGTGGCTCTATCCCAACAGGCTTAATTACTCTCTCTTTGCCTCTAGCATTATTGCTAGGTTTATCCATGGTAATGCGGACAAGTGTTATTGTAGTAGTTAGAGGTGAAATGTTAGGAGAGAAAATCCTCCTCATTCTCGTTACCCTACTAGAACCAGCAATATTTGTAACATCATCAGTATCGTCTTCATTGATCTAGGAGTCTTGCTTAATTCCATGATAGTAAACTTCAGCACCGTAATTCCAAGGGACTGCTTTGTCGGAGGAGTAAGGAATTAGCCTAGGAGCAGTAATTATCAAGAGAGCAATTGTCGGTTCGTTAGAAATCCTAATGGGACCTTTTGAGGAGATCCTAATAGGTTTGTTGGATATTGTGATGATGGAAACATCTTCAACTTTATCGGTCAAAATTTTAATGGATGGAGTTCTTTCAAACAGGATCTCATGACTATATATCAAGTGTTGAACACTTTCTTTCAGCCATTTGCATCCATTAACTTGTTCGGAGCAGCAATTACAGTCTTTCAAACAGCCAGGGAAAACCCCAGCTCTCAACAACTTTTCCTTAACAATGGTTAGTGGAGTAGCCAAATCTTCAACGGAGGAAACAAAAACAGTGTCTTCAATTGCATTGACACCTTTGCCATGATTTAGCATTGGTGCAGCTATAACATTAGGAGTTGTAGGTGGATCAAACTCAATAGTTTTGTTGTTGATAAGATCTTGAATCTTGTTTTTTAGAGCCCAACATTGATCGGTATCATGCCGGGGCTATTGGAGTGATAGGCACATTTGGCGTTAGGATTGTATTTCAGTGATGTAACATTGGGATTTGATGGTGGATCACGCAATGTTACCAAGTTGGCCTTCAATAGGTGTTGCAAGGCTTGGGAGAGTGACATGTTAATCCTCGTGAACTGTCTTCTTGGAACCTTAGACCTTTGATGGTTGGCTTGTTGTGGTTGTCTTTGAGTAGATGGTGTATTGGAGATTAAAACAGCATTAACAGATGGGCGGTAATCCTTTTTGGTATGGGCCCTTGACCCATATACAACATTGGGTTCTTTCTTGCCAATAAAGGGCTTCTTTACAGTGTTTGATGTAGAAGCAGATGCCATGGGAATTTTTCAATTTTTGATACCACTCTCGACCCTTTCACCAGTCAGGATTAACTCAGTGAAACCAAATGATGAGCTCCTTATTAATAAGTTGAAAATGGTCCAGTTAATGTTCCCATGAACATATCCACCAGCTCCCTATCCGTCAGTGGTGGTTGCACCCTACCAGCAAGGTCTCTCCATTTTTGCGCATATTCTTTAAAACCTTCATTGGAACCCATTGTCATTCCTTGTAACTGAACCCTGGTTGGCACCAAATCAGCATTGTACTGATATTGGCGGTAGAAAGCAGTGGCCAGATCTTCCCAAGTATGAATGTTGGAACCCTCCAACTGGTAAAACCATTCTAACTGAGTCCCAGAAAGACTCTCTTAAAAGAAGTGTACCCAAAGCTTCTTGTTAGTGGTATGCGGTTGTATTTTGCGGACATAGGGCCTCAAATGAAGCTTTGGGCACAAAACACCGTCGTACTTAGCAAAGATCAGAATTTTTAATTTGTGGGGAATAACAACCCCAAGCCCAAATCACCAAAATCCAAGCCAGGTACAGCTTGAATTTCCACAGCTTTCAACTTATCTTCCAGTTGCTTGTACTTATCCTCAGCCGGTGGATATTGTTCATCAAAGTAATCTTCATCCTCAGAAGCTTGATTGTTTGCAACCCCAGCACGGGTTCTTCTTGCATCTTCATTTTGATTCTCATCTTTCTCAAAGGAATATTCTTCCATTTGAACATGTCAGATGGGGCCCTTGAATATCTTCCTCATGTTGATTACGGCTTTCTTCTTTGTCTTCTTTTTGGCAACCAGAAGTGACATCAGCTCTTGTTGTCCTTTGGCCAAGGTGGGCAAAGTTTCTTGAAATTGAGAATTTTGTTTCTGTAAGTCTTTCACGGTCTGCTCGATATCCATCTTACTGAAATAAATAGTAGAAATAT